>CM054060.1:263510300-264238363 GCA_028641055.1 Alopecurus myosuroides
AGCTTGTGGGCTCACTCGGTGGTGGTCGGTGATAGGTCTCCAACGTGTCAGGAAGGGGCGGGCAGGCTTGGCTAGCTTGCAGGATGTGGCGCAGCGGCGAATATGGCGAGGGTGGCGGTGAAGAGCGTGGCGGATGTGGACCGACGGTGGCGACGGTGGGAGGGAGGAGCTAGGGCGATTCGGCTAGGGCACGAGTGCAACGAGGCAGAATGAGCGATTATGTCCCTAGCAGGCGGGACAGAGCTGGAAAAAAGGCACGACACCTCGCTCGGCTGCGCGCATCCGGCATTGACCCGAACCTTGCCCAAATTTGGAACAATATGGGTCCAAAGGGACAAAATAATGGAAAATTGTATGGAACTCCCAAATGGGTCTCCTGCGTTGGTCCATGTTTTTGGCCCTTCTAGACATAATCAGATGCATCCTGACCAAATGGGTTGGCGCGTTGGAGATGCTCTTAGGAAAACCCAACGTCCCCCCAAATTGGGCATTTTCAGTCTATTTTGGTTTGCTCGGACGGATTTGGGTAAAAACCCCATCAAAACGGCCCACCCCAAAAGGACACGGGGGCGGGACATCTCGACTTTGCCCCCAACCTGGCCCAACTTGGGTCCACATTAAGAGCGGTTCGCGGACACAATTTTCCCTCCCTGACCCTCCCTTAGAGAAAAATTGTCCTCCATCCACCCCTATCAAACCCATTCAGAGGCAACGAGTTTCCTCCCGCGACGTAGTTCATGGATCTCATCGGTCGGAAGACCCTACATGCTGGGTTGCGCAACGGGAAATAAAAATTCCGCCATACTACACAACAGCCAAGATATTGCTATGCAGATACAAGTGAATAATAATTCCAAGATCCGGCTTTGAAGACCGTGTATCAATCACCGTAGATGTGGAAGAGGTGTTGGTGACGATGTCGATGGAGCCTGTTGAAGATCCTCAAGCATAAACCTGTGGGTTAGGATATTGTCGACTCCCCGTATCCAGCAACTTGATCAAGCAGAGTAATGGTCTCACAGGTTATCCCTCTGGACGTATGCACACAAACGTCGGGGCCAGTTTTGCAGCACTTTGCCGTCTAGAACAAGACGTCGCAGGTGTATATGAAGGTGGAGTTCTCAAGACATGAGAGATGGAGAGGGAGTAATTAGAAACTAGATCTAATTGGGAGAGGACACCTCAAAACTCAATTAGAAAAAGCTCTAATTCAATTAGATGGGCTCTAATTAGAAGTTCTAACTAGACCTTATAAGCGCGCGTTGCCGTGCCCGTCCTAATTGAATAATAATAATGAAAATATATTTTAAAATCTGTAAAATAGAAACATCTATAAATCTGGAAAATGCATCTGAATATATCTCAATCTCAATGAATTTTCGACATTGCTTACATGAGTGATGCATTCTGTGAATTTTCTTTTCCATTTTGTGTAATCAGCAAAAACAATTGAAACTGTCGAATGGACCACATTGATGATACATACAATTTTTCGGCATGTTTACAAAGCTATTATAAATAAAGATGCTACTAATATCATATTGAATCGGCCCATACTTTTATGATTTAAATGGTTGCACTTTCTACATGCCCACTTGCAAGTTTAGGTTGTTTTGAAGCAACTTTGTACTTTGGTCAAAGAGCGGTACCTACTCAACTGATTTGTGCCTCTAAGGGCAGATTCTGGGTCCTTCCACTGCTAATACAAACATCTAGGTTGTTCAATCTGTCGTGTTTGGGGGAAGATTTTGGATCCTCCCATTGCTCATACAAACAGCTAGGTTGTTCACTCTGTCATGTTGCTAGCCCAGAGTTGCATAGCCTTTTCATTGTACTTGTCAAGTCCGTTGCTTATTTAAAGGTATTGTACACCTGGCCAACAAAGTAAAAGTGTTTCAATAAAAAAACAGTATGCATAACCACAACTAAAGAGATAAATAGGACAGCCACAACAAAGTGATATATACAACGGACAGACTACGAAATGGTAATGGTTATTTTTTTTAGGAAAATGGTAATAGCTCTTGTTATAGTGCTTGAGCGGAAAACTGCAACTTTGATCAAAAGAGAGAGTTTTCTACCTGATGATGAGACCAAATTACCAACACCACGGTGACAATACAATTTATATAGTGATACTATAAATCTGCATACCATTGCATAGTTAAAGATGAGTTCAATGTCGGCTAGATTTCACTATGCGTAACATAAACATATAGTATAATAAATATTGTGAATAATGTGACAGAAACACTTGTAAGTGGATATGGTTTAACAAAAGACTCCTTACAGATTTGATGGCACCACATAGTTTCTTCTACTGTCAAAATAATAGTCTCAAGGATAATACAACAGCTAGTCCTGCTCATCGAGAATTGATTTCTAACATCAGTTTGAACATATATCATATGCAACTTGAAAGAAATGATTTGTGTCAACTCAGAGGTTGAGCCTTTTTTTTCTTAGTCGATGACTCGGGTCATTTTCCAGTGTAAGAGAAAAATAAAAAAAAAATATATATATATATATATATATATATATATATATATATATATATATATAGAGAGAGAGAGAGAGAGAGAGAGAGAGAGAGCTGAGTGGTAGCTCAATCTGCTTCCTCAAACAGCTCCATCTCAAAAAAATCAAGGATGAAGCATTTTATTCTATAATTATATGAGAGATGTGTCACGACCCCGGACCCAGAGATATACATATTGTTATGTGCTTCTAGACATAGACCCACAAGGGCTTCAGGGTTACCAGCCCCGGCCGCAACAAAGAACGGCAGGCAGACTGGATTCATCGGCACGTAGTCCGGATCCCCAGTCTACTACTCCTTGTATCCATGCTAGTCATAACCAACTATGCATATCAAAGCGTCCACGAATCGAATGAAACTGAAGGAAACGGGACCAAAGCTATACAGAGATGTTATGTGTCCAGAAAGTGCAGCAACAATCGAGGGTTACTAGGGTTACCTCGCCCCAGGCCGATCACATCGACAGGCGGGCTCGGACATGGATCATCGGCTGCACAACCCCTCGACTGCGACAACTATGCAGGCATAGCCAAAACTGTATAACGATGAGCTCGAAACCAACAACCGATCAAAGCAGTACTCTAGACAAGAAACTTGTATTCAACAGATGTTACTAGAGTATAGCTTACAAGCAGAGGTCACACGACCCAACATTACATCAGACAACGGAAGGCAAATTATGTTGCTAATCAACAAGAACCAAAAAGGCCTAAGAGGCCGCAACATAAGGCGACGTTCCAGCCCATAGATTCCAAGCTGCTACCTGGGAACCCCAAACTACTCGTCGATGTCCACGTTGATTCACCACTGAAGTGAGGAACTCCACCTGAACCAAAATTAAGCAAACCTGAGTACGGGAGGTACTCAACAAGACTTAGTTAACCTATTATATATCTGCTATTTCAGAAAAGGGTTTTATGAAGGCTGATTTGCGTAAAGCAATCTTTGTTTTGCAAGTTGAGGAAGGAATAGCACGTCTAAAGGAGTATTTTCAAAACAGATGAGAAGACTACTCAACTTCTGAAATCATCATCTTTCCATCCACCAACATCATTTCCCAGCACCTCACATGCTACAAGGATCACCCCTCCCGGCATCTCCGGGGAGGCACCCTTCATTCATTGCCAACATCTTTTACGCCACTTTCAAGTTATCTATGACCCCGTGACTTTCACCAAGTCGTCCATAACCGTGGACACGGCTTTCCGAAAGATTTATCCCTGCAGGGTGGTACACTTTACCCACACGTACCCTCCGACTCTTAGCGCCACATGTACGCTCTTCCATGGAGCGCGGCAGAGGGTGGATGGCTCCGACCTTTACCTTGCTCGACCCTATACATGAGTCAACCCAAACAGGGCCACCCCGTCAACAGGGAGTTGGCCACCTCCTGACGGCACCTGTTCTGTGAGTCGGGAACAAGATCCGTGTACGTCCATCACTTGTCCCGGTCACGCCCTAAACACCTCCAAAAGGTTTTTGACTCACACGCACATGGAACTCCCAAACTACGTGACTCACGGATAGAGCAAAACAAGTTAGTTAGTCGAGCGAGGTTCATCGGCTCGCGCGTGTGGTTGCACGCTCAGTCTTGGTTTCCGCGGCGAGACCTTAATCCTAGGGTTGGAAAGTACAGGACAAAGAACCACTTCCCAAGTGGCCTCCCGTCCTCGCCTTAGTCAGGTTAACCACACAATGCTCATCTCACCACGTCATCATATCATACTAGATTATCGCGGCTCTGATTCATCAACCGGATGGAGCAGAGGTAAACAAACATGTATGATTAAGCGAAGCAGATATGAGGCTCTGGCGATGCGCACAAGCAATTATATGGTAGCTAGGAGCAGTGGATCAGGATATTGAGGCAATGCATCGTATAGGTGAACTATGTCTACTAGCATCAAATACCTTGGAATCGAATGCAAAGTACGAGATCAAATGTTGTTGGAAAACATATATGAGCAGATAAGAGGTTATGCTTGCCTTGGTTATAAGAAAACCAGATAAAGATCTTCTGGAATAAGTGCTTGACTTGTCGGTTAGGATCAAGTATTCACCATTGGACTGCTAGTCTTCTCTTCGGAGTCACGTTCTACCGAGGGGGAAACAACACCGAAAGAGAAAAACAACAATCAATCATGGCATCGATGCAATGCGCAATATGTATGCATGAGCAGGTTGATGCACTGAAATAAAGCCCTAAGCATGATCATTGGTTTGCTAGGGTTCATATGTCAGAACTGCAGTTTTAGTGAAAAAGTCCCGAAATAGACCCCGGAGGGGGTTTCGGGCGATTATGGAAGTAATTACAATTTTAAAGGCTCAAATGGGTTAGAAAACATCATAAACATGTTGCATTTGTCATTTTGAGCAAATTGGTATATAACTTTTAATTTTCTGATTTTAGTGAATAAAAACTTATTTTTTCTATTTTAAATGATTAAACAATATTAAATAAATGGTCATTGTTGAACTTTGTCATACATATATGAAAATTACATATTTGGATAGATCTCATTTTTCTAATCATTTCTATACTTTCATTTTATTTTTATGAGCAATATTTTATTAGTTATTGAATTTACCAAAATAAACCATTTTCTGGAATTTTCCTCAAATAGATAAAAAAGGGGAATATGATGTCAGGATGACATCATCCCTGCATCACCCAGGGATGAACTTCTCTGTTCCTATCAAATTCGAATGCCTTGGTGGATGATTCGTGCAATTGAGTTGGGGCCTAGGTAGATGGAGTTAGGGGCGACCATTGGGTGGCGGCGGCTGGCCGGATGGCCGCCGGAGTTGGCCGGCGGCGACCGTACCGCGGCGGTGGAGCAAGCCGCACGGCGGCGGCCGTCTACGCAGAGGGAGGGGGCAAGGGGAGGGCACCTACATGTGCAGGAGATCACCGCGAACGCAGTGGAGGGGTCGAGGAGGCCGGAGGAAGGTCGAGGGCGCCGGAATCACGCTCGGCGGCGGCCGGAGCCGGTGAAGACGCAGATGGCGGCGTCTGTTCAGGACATCCCGGCTCGATTCAGTTCGCTGGGAGGTAGAGGAGGTCGAGGTGATCCTCCTGGTACTCTCGGTGTAGCTCGGCGGGCTCCAGGGCAGCGGCGATTCGCGACGGCCGGACGGAGGCATCGGGTAGGGTCCCTGGTTTTCTCCCTGAAGAAATACAGAGAGTGAGGGGAGCTGACAGAGAGAGAGAGGAGTGCGGGGGTACGGCTTCGTCGTGCCTTCTCACCCGCGCACGGGCGGCTAGCAGTACGTGGCAGCAGCCCTCCAGCGAGGTGCTTGCCTGCCTGGCTGGAGGTGGAAGAAGACAAAAGGCGTTCTTGCGAAAACCCCCTGGGAAAGAATAAAATTAAAAACAAGCCCCTGGCAGAAAAGAATATCCCTGTAATTGCTTGTTTTCAGGACCTTTTTGCAAATTAAAAATTTGGCAAAAATAGGTTTTGGAAACCTTATGAAATTTCCAACAAAACCATATTTTGTTTTGGTGCAAATGAAATATTTTTCAATACAACATTTTGGAAACCATTTAAAATACTATTTGTGATATTTTCTCAAACCAATGTAAATTCAAGTTTTAAATTGGTTCGAACATGGTTTAAATTTTTTTGTCATGCATGTATGAGATGAACACACACCACACACCCTAATGTAGCAAAAATTGGGGTGTTACAAATCTACCCCCCTTACAAGAATCTCGTCCCGAGATTCCTGGAGGAGAAGAAAGAAGGAACACCGGTTTTGAACGATCTTCTTGAACCTTACGGTTCTTTTCTCGAAGAGGCTGATCCGTAGCACTTGCGAAGATTCTTCAGCGGCTACACCTTAGGTGAGAGGGAAAACTCTTAGGAATTGATCTTTACAAAGATTGAGTATCTCATGGCTAACTCATGACAGGAGTGTTCATAAAGAACTGTTGGGTTAACAAGCATGAAACACATCAAGATAACAGAGGGAATAAAAGATGGTTTCAAGTTTATGGATGATGGTTCTTGAAAGGATTTAGAATATGAGCTTTGCACAAGACTTTAAATCCTTTTGGAAAAGAAAGGTTCGACAACTTATGACGTCGAGGTTTCTTCAAACAGAATTCAAAGATGGAAAGGATGGTCTTGGATACTACGACGTAATATCCGTAGACGAGGGAAATCACGAGAAAACACTGTAATCGTGAGTCGAAAAACTTGATACAGGATCATGTTCACTCTTCGGAGTGGACACGGAAGATAACGGAACTTTCATCCATTAAAGTTTGTCGAAAACTTTGTCAAAGATCGGGATGTTACTTCACAACAGAAGATGAGTAACCGAGAGATGTGGAAACACCGTAACAAAGGAGGAATTCTTGATCACACCATGAGGATGGGTAACCAACGAGGGTTGAAACACCGGTAGAAATAGGGAATCTCTTTCCTATTGTGGTTTGGACGTAGCAATACATCTACCACCTGGTTAAGATCCCATGGCTGAAGTGACTGACAAATTCACACAATGTGTGAGATGAGCAGAACTTCAAGTACAAACAACTTGAGAAAGGGAACTGATCAATGGCGGTTACGGAACACCAAGAGATGTTCTCCTGATGAACTTGTTTCCACTGAAACGAAGGTTTTGAAGGTTCAACGGAAAGATATTGGAAAGATCAACTTCCAACTTATCTTGGACGTTCTAGATACCGATATCGGGCTTATGCAAGCCTTTTATAGGTAATCAAGTGAATATAAAACTCCGGTTTGGAAGAACGAGGAGGAAAACTTGTTGAGAACGAGCCACACAAGTATTCTCACAGAGAGTGGTTGTTCTTACGGATTCAAAGAGATATGACATTAGGCCTTACGGCTAATTGTGTCAACCACAACATCAATCAAGCCGTATTTTCAAATGGACCTAGTTCAATACCCTTGAAGAAACACCAACCATCGTTGCTGCTTGAGATTCAGCTCTGGTTAGTGGGTTGGATAACTAAGACTTGGTATATATGATCAAAGAGATTGCACCAGTTATCGACGAGATACATATGCTGGATTCTCAAGAGATGGACTACGATGTCAAGCTCAAGAAGATGAGCAGGACTACGTACCTCATGTATTAGCAACTTGTAAAAGACGGTTGCACCTACATGGCTTACTTGCAAAAGATCCCATCGGAGTCCTTGTGGGAAAGACGATACAAAGATAACGAAGTTCATAGACTTCTTCTCTTTACGAACAATCAATCAGTGGCTTGGTGTGGATGTAAACTTCTTCGGATAGATGGAGGTAACAACCTACCATCTCAAGAGTAGTCCACACATGCATGACCAACTTGGAGTTATTCCCGGAGGAACAAGAAAACTCTTCTCGAATCCATGGCGACAACTTTCACCATAAGCACATGGACTGGAGTAAGCCACTTCGAACATCCAGAACACAACTTCGTGATAACACAAAGTTGGTTCTCGAAGGTTTCCAACATTGTTGCCATTTGTTCAACATGAACCTCTTGCAACTTGGAGAAAATAGGAATGTCATCGATGGGCTCGACAACACGCTTATCAAAACACTCCAAGAAGAGGGGTTTCATATGATATATGAACAAGGCAGAACATTGGTCAGACCAAAGGACATGAGGTGTACTCGGGCCAAACACCATGAGTGAAAACACCATCAGGATAGTCCTTGAATCTGGACTTGATCTGACGATAGCCCAAATCAAATCAAGGTAGAATGACAGCATGTCCATTAAAGAGATACTATCATGCTTCAACACGAAGGAAACTAGACATCCCTTAACGAAGGATCAAGTTAGGATGAGCTTTTGTCTTTCAACTCTCCAAGTTGTTGTTTAAGCTCAACCACTAGTCCAAGGTGTCTAGCGTAGGTTCTTGGAGAGAGGAGTGGTTCAAATTACTCCTGGTTTAGACATCACAGTCAGGTAAAACCCGGTGATACTTCTAGAAAGACAACCAGAATATCACAACCTACCGTTAGGTCTAGGAATTTGAAAGGAGGCTTGCTTTTCAAAGCAACTGATATGATCTTGAGCGCTTCGGCATGAACCTAACTCTTTGACCAAGAATGTGCACCGGAATGAACGGATTTGGTAACACAATCAACTTCAAATAGAGACCGGGTGACCAATAGCGCTAAGAAGGATACAGATGTTTCTTGAATTTTTCGAAGCAACCAGAATTGCTAGGAATATCTAACACACACCAATGCACATACCCCTCATTCTCAAGCATTCAAGCTTGGAGGAAGGGGAAATGAAGATGTGTAAGAGCATCACTTCATCGATAAGGCCATGAAACTTAACACAACCTCTTGATATAAAAGAGTGTGACACTCGAAGGTAGAACAGAACAGAAGCTAATGAAACTTCTTTATTCTGTGGATTACAAAACTTTGACCTAGTCCTAGAGATGAACAAGGTACTGGAGTTTGTTTCTCCTGACATTCCAGGGTGGAACGTTTTGACGGAAAACAGGAGCAAATGCATTGGAAGAATCCAACACCATATGCAACTTGGTGTCGGAATCAACGGATGGAGATTTTAGTCAACTGGAGTCAGAAACATGCTCAGGAAGATTCCTAAGATCACGTTGATTGCACAGAGTAATACTCATTTGTAAAACCCATGCAAAAGAATTGGTATAACTGAAATAAGAACGAAGATGTGGAATTCAGAATGATCACTCTTGCTGTGATCCTTTTTGGTTCCAGTAGAGAACCTATGGCTATAAGAGTTGGAATTTCCTAACCATCCTGAGGTAGAACAGATTTCTCAGGATCCGAAGAAACAGAACTTGGGTTAAAGGTCAGCATCCTGTACTGATAGCGTGAGCATCGGGTAGTTAAGAAACCATACAATACAACCCACTGCAATTCAGCACATTCCGGGACCTTCGGTTCAAGTCCAAGGTTTAAAACCACGACGAAAAGAGTAACTACTATATGAGTGCCACAAAGGGCACTACAATTAGCAACCACGAGGTATCTTTCAAAAGACAACGATAGCTCCGGAAGAACTTTGAGCAGAGGATAACAGACACATTCGAGATGGAAAAGAAATCTCGAGGTTCAGGATTTTGAGACTTAGAACATGTAAGAATGTGGAATCCACACAACTCTGAGAGACTAGGATGGAAAGGAATCTCCCAGTTGAACAAAAATCAACGGAGTAAGGAACACACACAACTCTAGAAACTTTAACACTAGGTCAACTGGGGTGAAAGAAACGTCTTGCCAAAGGAGGCACCTAAGTTTTGAATAATCAGAACCTTTTCAAATCAAAACAGGTAAGATGACCCAGAATTAGAGCGATACCAGATAAGGAGTAAAAAGAATCCTAAGAATTTTTTTCACAATCCATTTGGAGTTTCAAAGTAGTTTTCACAAACACTAGACTCAACATCGACCAAGCAGTAAGGTTTTCCTACAGGCAGTCCTGCTCTGATACCATGACTTGTCACGACCCCGGACCCAGAGATATACATACTGTTATGTGCTTCTAGACATAGACCCACAAGGGCTTCAGGGTTACCAGCCCCGGCCGCAACAAACAACGGCAGGCAGACTGGATTCATCGGCACGTAGTCCGGATCCCCAGTCTACTACTCCTTGTATCCATGCTAGTCATAACCAACTATGCATATCAAAGCGTCCACGAATCGAATGAAACTGAAGGAAACGGGACCAAAGCTATACAGAGATGCTATGTGTCCAGAAAGTGCAGCAACAATCGAGGGTTACTGGGGTTACCTCGCCCCAGGCCGATCACATCGACAGGCGGGCTCGGACATGGATCATCGGCTCCACAACCCCTCGACTGCGACAACTACGCAGGCATAGCCAAAACTGTATAACGATGAGCTCGAAACCAACAACCGATCAAAGCAGTACTCTAGACAAGAAACTTGTATTAAACAGATGTTACTAGAGTATAGCTTACAAGCAGAGGTCACACGACCCAACATTACATCAGACAACGGAAGGCAAATTATGTTGCTAATCAACAAGAACCAAAAAGGCCTAAGAGGCCGCAACATAAGGCGACGTCCCAGCCCATAGATTCCAAGCTGCTACCTGGGAACCCCAAACTACTCGTCGATGTCCACGTTGATTCACCCCTGAAGTGAGGAACTCCACCTGAACCAAAATTAAGCAAACCTGAGTACGGGAGGTACTCAACAAGACTTAGTTAACCTATTATATATCTGCTATTTCAGAAAAGGGTTTTATGAAGGCTGATTTGCGTAAAGCAATCTTTGTTTTGCAAGTTGAGGAAGGAATAGCACGTCTAAAGGAGTATTTTCAAAACAGATGAGAAGACTACTCAACTTCTGAAATCATCATCTTTCCATCCACCAACATCATTTCCCAGCACCTCACATGCTACAAGGATCACCCCTCCCGGCATCTCCGGGGAGGCACCCTTCATTCATTGCCAACATCTTTTACGCCACTTTCAAGTTATCTATGACCCCGTGACTTTCACCAAGTCGTCCATAACCGTGGACACGGCTTTCCGAAAGATTTATCCCTGCAGGGTGGTACACTTTACCCACACGTACCCTCCGACTCTTAGCGCCACATGTACGCTCTTCCATGGAGCGCGGCAGAGGGTGGATGGCTCCGACCTTTACCTTGCTCGACCCTATCCATGAGTCAACCCAAACAGGGCCACCCCGTCAACAGGGAGTTGGCCACCTCCTGACGGCACCTGTTCTGTGAGTCGGGAACAAGATCCGTGTACGTCCATCACTTGTCCCGGTCACGCCCTAAACACCTCCAAAAGGTTTTTGACTCACACGCACATGGAACTCCCAAACTACGTGACTCACGGATAGAGCAAAACAAGTTAGTTAGTCGAGCGAGGTTCATCGGCTCGCGCGTGTGGTTGCACGCTCAGTCTTGGTTTCCGCGGCGAGACCTTAATCCTAGGGTTGGAAAGTACAGGACAAAGAACCACTTCCCAAGTGGCCTCTCGTCCTCGCCTTAGTCAGGTTAACCACACAATGCTCATCTCACCACGTCATCATATCATACTAGATTATCGCGGCTCTGATTCATCAACCGGATGGAGCAGAGGTAAACAAACATGTATGATTAAGCGAAGCAGATATGAGGCTCTGGCGATGCGCACAAGCAATTATATGGTAGCTAGGAGCAGTGGATCAGGATATTGAGGCAATGCATCGTATAGGTGAACTATGTCTACTAGCATCAAATACCTTGGAATCGAATGCAAAGTACGAGATCAAATGTTGTTGGAAAACATATATGAGCAGATAAGAGGTTATGCTTGCCTTGGTTATAAGAAAACCAGATCAAGATCTTCTGGAATAAGTGCTTGACTTGTCGGATAGGATCAAGTATTCACCATTGGACTGCTAGTCTTCTCTTCGGAGTCACGTTCTACCGAGGGGGAAACAACACCGAAAGAGAAAAACAACAATCAATCATGGCATCGATGCAATGCGCAATATGTATGCATTAGCAGGTTGATGCACTGAAATAAAGCCCTAAGCATGATCATTGGTTTGCTAGGGTTCATATGTCAGAACTGCAGTTTTAGTGAAAAAGTCCCGAAATAGACCCCGGAGGGGGTTTCGGGCGATTATGGAAGTAATTACAATTTTAAAGGCTCAAATGGGTTAGAAAACATCATAAACATGTTGCATTTGTCATTTTGAGCAAATTTGTATATAACTTTTAATTTTCTGATTTTAGTGAATAAAAACTTATTTTTCTATTTTAAATGATTAAACAATATTAAATAAATGGTCATTTTTGAACTTTGTCATACATATATGAAAATGACATATTTGGATAGATCTCATTTTTCTAATCATTTCTATACTTTGATTTTATTTTTATGAGCAATATTTTATTAGTTATTGAATTTACCAAAATAAACCATTTTCTGGAATTTTCCTCAAATAGATAAAAAAGGGGAATATGATGTCAGGATGACATCATCCCTGCATCACCCAGGGATGAACTTCTCTGTTCCTATCAAATTGGAATGCCTTGGTGGATGATTCGTGCAATTGAGTTGGGGCCTAGGTAGATGGAGTTAGGGGCGACCATTGGGTGGCGGCGGCTGGCCGGATGGCCGCCGGAGTTGGCCGGCGGCGACCGTACATGTGCAGGAGATCACCGCGAACGCAGTGGAGGGGTCGAGGAGGCCGGAGGAAGGTCGAGGGCGCCGGAATCATGCTCGGCGGCGGCGGCCGGAGCCGGTGAAGACGCAGATGGCGGCGTCCGTTCAGGACATCCCGGCTCGATTCAGTTCGCTGGGAGGTAGAGGAGGTCGAGGTGATCCTCCTGGTACTCTCGGTGTAGCTCGGCGGGCTCCGGGGCAGCGGCGATTCGCGATGGCCAGACGGAGGCATCGGGTAGGGTCCCTGGTTTTCTCCCTGAAGAAATACAGAGAGTGAGGGGAGCTGACAGAGAGAGAGAGGAGTGCAGGGGTACGGCTTCGTCGTGCCTTCTCACCCGCGCACGGGCGGCTAGCAGTACGTGGCAGCAGCCCTCCAGCGAGGTGCTTGCCTGCCTGGCTGGAGGTGGAAGAAGACAAAAGGCGTTCTTGCGAAAACCCCCTGGGAAAGAATAAAATTAAGAAGAAGCCCCTGGCAGAAAAGAATAGCCCTGTAATTGCTTGTTTTCAGGACCTTTTTGCAAATTAAAAATTTGGCAAAAATAGGTTTTGGAAACCTTATGAAATTTCCAACAAAACCATATTTTGTTTTGGTGCAAATGAAATATTTTTCAATACAACATTTTGGAAACCATTTAAAATACTATTTGTGATATTTTCTCAAACCAATGTAAATTCAAGTTTTAAATTGGTTCGAACATGGTTTAAATTTTTGTTTCATGCATGTATGAGATGAACACACACCACACACCCTAATGTAGCAAAAATTGGGGTGTTACAAGATGCTAATCCATATGTTTGATTAACAAAAGGAACTATGTTCTCATTGGATAGCCTCTGAACAGAGTTAGCTCAAAAACATCTAAATATTACTTAACAAATAGCTTCATACATTTCAATAAACAGATAATACATGAAAAATACAGTCCATTTAACTGTCCATTAGTTGACATATTGGGCTGCATGGTATTGCTAACCTCCATAAGTTATAATTTGTTAAACGTTAAAAGGAACTGCCATTTATGCCATAAGTCCTCCTAAAGGTTCATGTCATCAAATTATCATACAGTTCATCGTAGAGAGTCAAACTCTCAATAGTTTCACATCGCTTCCTCTAGATTGCAATTATGATACAATGTACGCAGTATGGGATCTATAGGTCAGGAAAGAGTGCTTCATAGTCCCTAAAGGCTAAAAGAATTGGTAGAGAGATGACTTACATCAACTCGGTCATGCATCCTGCTTGGCATCAAACTGAGAACCCTGTCATGGTTATATTAAATAAAAAAGGGAATCATGTTAATAATAAAAACACTATAAGGATACTAAAAGATATAATCAATATTGTCGGGGGATGATCCCCCGGCTGCCTATAACAGTCGGATAGAAGCAGTCGGTCTACAACGCACCGGCTGATCGCAAGCGGTACATCGCGGGCGGCTTGTTCCAGCCGGCATCCGGTGTCCGGCTGGTACGGCCACCTGGCTGACAACATGCTATCCCCATATAGTGTCATCCTTCATACGAGTAAATGATCCAGAACAAGAAGTATTCAATAAATCCTTATCACGAAGAGGAAGCCTTGCATAGAAATTATTAATAATAATATTATTGGGGAGCTCAAGAATGGGGCATTTGAGCATCAGTAACTTCAATCTCCCCCATGCTTGGGCAATACTCTCTCCGTCATGAGGCCAAAAAATATATATATAATTTCGATCTCTATGGATTTCACTTGGAGGATAGAATTTAGAATAAAACAGATGTACAATTTTCTCCCATTCAATAGTCTGACTATTTTTCAGCAGTTTGAACCATTCAGCGGCTCGGCCTGTCAATGATACAGAGAATAATTTCCTCTTCACTTGGCTCATAGTAATACCTGCACACTTGAACAACTCGCATAATTCATATAAAAAGAGCAAATGATCACCAGGATGGACATTTCCATCACCTGAATAGCATTTACCCATAACATGTTTAACAATCTTTATAGGTATTTTATAAGGATCCAAATCATCAGGCGGTGGGTCACTTACTACCCTAGCAGTGGCAGCAGTGCCCGCAAATAAGGACTCAAAAGGAGTTCCAAACATAGCGTAATAAAGCAGTAGACAGTAATAAAAACAACACTTACAGCATAAGCTTCCTTTATCAATTCCACTTCCCAATAACGCTTCACTTCCCGACAACGGCGCTAGAAAATAGTCTTGATGAACCACAAGTATAGGGGGTATATCGTAGTACTTTCGATAAATAAGATTGTCGAACCCAACGAGGAGCAGAAGGCGTTGACAAGCGGTTTCGATGAAGGAATAACTGTAAATACTGAAAAATAGTTTTGTAGGGGTTTTTGATATTGCAGATAAATAAAGTGTGAGTAAATAAAATGCAGTAATAATAATTGCAGCAAGTGGCCCAATCCTTTCTTCAGCAAAGTACAAGCCGATGAGTTTACTTATGATTAACAAACGTTCTCGAGGACACACGGGAGGTTTCTGTCAAGTGCTTTTGTTCCATGCAGGTGAATAATTTTAGGTGTTTTGATAAGTGTTGTGTGGGTGAACTATACTAATGTACCATTCCATCCAAGACTAATACATATTTGTGATTATACCCCTTGCAAGCATCCGCAGCTACAAGAAAGTAATTAAGAAATAAATCTAACCATAGCTTTAAACTTCGGGATCCTACGCTCCCTCGTGTAATGGTTTCCTAAAGGGGGTTTAGGTTTCTGTCACTCCGGCAACCCCACAATTAGTAGCCAAATACACGATGCATTCCCCTAGGCCCATAAATGGTGAAGTATCATGTAGTCGACGTTCACATGACACCACTAGAAGAATAACACCACAACTTAAATATCAAACATTAAATATTACTCAACATTACTTCACTATTAACAACTTGACTTCTCCCATGTCCTCAAGAACAACACGAACTACTCACAACACATCATATGGATCATAATCAGAGGTGATATAATGGACGATAACAATCTGGTCATAAAGTGCAAACACCGATAAATCTCACAAGCATCAACTACTAACAAGTAATCTACACCTGGAGAGAGATCTAATGCAAAACAAGGATAGATGCCCCTAATTGTTACAGCGGTATGAAGGTGGATGATGAGGGTGATGGTGATGGGGGTGATGATGATGATGATGATCTTGATGATTCTCAGAGTGATGACGGTGACGATGGCGGTGATTTCCCCTCTCCGGAGAGGAATTTCCCCGGCAGATTCATCCCTGCCAGAGAGCTTTTCTCTCTCGGGTGTTTTCCGCCCCGAGGCGGCGGCGCAATAATTCTTCGAAGATGGAATGAGGCTTAGGGTTTCCTAGGGGACAAGCACGACAAAAAGATCCCTCAGAGGTGGGCCAGGGTGGCCACACCTATAGGTGGCGCAGCCAAGGGGAGGGCGCGCCACCCCATGGTGTGGGCCCATGGTGGCCCCCCTCTAGCTCTCCTTCCGGCTGTGTTCTTCCTCTGAACTTTTAGGACATCCCCGGTGTCCCACTTCTTCTTCTGATCTTCTGAAATACGGTATCCCGACGGTGCTTTTTCCATCAAATTCCTGGTCCCGGTGTTTATTCTCCAAAAATTATAAAATATGCAAACTAAGATAAATGACATAAGAGATGCATCATAACATGAAATATACCGATGAATAACAGAAAATTATGATATAAAATAGTGATGCAAAATGGACGTATCAGTGTCCTTGAACAGTGGTTCTAGGGGACCTTACATATTTCCTTCTTCGGGTTGCTCTACCACAATTACCGTGCCGACCACCTGATTAGTTGCGGATAGGTACAAGTATAGGGGATCTCTTTCTTAGGGCGAGGCCAGTTGATACGTCATAAACGTGTCCTTAATTTCTGATGTTCCATGTTGTTTTCATGTTATTTCCCACATGTTTGCTATACACTTTATGTCATTTTTATCGATTTCCGGGACTAACCTATTAACAAGATGTCATAGAGCGATTTCCCTGTTTTATGCTGTTTTTAGTTTCAAAAAAGTTGTTCTGGAAATATTCTCGGAATTGGAATGTTCAAAGCCCGAAAGTCTTAGAATTCCCGAAGGTTAAACAGAGTCCCTAAGAGACCCGGAGAGGGGCCAAGGGAGTCAACACCATAGGGCGGTGCGCCCCCTGGCCGCGCCTAGGGGTGGTCTGGGCCCCCAGGTGCCCTCTGCTATCGCCCTTTCGCCTATATAATCCCCCTAACATATCAACCCTAAAAATATACTACTTTTTCCGAGAAACACCTGAGGCCTCCGTCATTGTCATCTCGAGATCGGGAGGGTTCTAGAGCTCTCCGCGGCACCCTGCCGAGAGGGGAATTCATCACCTGAGGGGTCTACACCACCATGCCCTCCTCCGAAGTGATGCGTGAGTAGTTCATCCCTGGACTATGGGTCCATAGCAATAGCTAGATGGCTTGTCTCCTCCACTTTATGCCTCATGTTTAGATCTCGTGAGCTGCCTCAAATGATCGAGATCATCTTTATGTAATGCTACATGTTGTGTTTGCTGGGATCCGATGAATGATGAATGCTATGTCTTTTGATTATCAATCTATCATGTTATCTTCATGCATATGTTATTTATGATGTTGCATTCTCTCCGTTATTAGTAGATGCTCTGGCCAAGTAGATGCTAGTAACTCAAAGAGGGAGTATTTATGCTCGACAGTGGATTCATGTCTCCTTTGCATCTGTGCTCGAGTGACAGAAACGTGACGGATGGAGGATGTGTTGTTGCCATTAGGGGGAAAACAACAATGATTTGTCTAAGGATGATTTTGTTGTTTACATTACACACTTTGTTTACTGCGATTATCTATTCCTTGCAACTTAATACCCAAACGTTTGTTCGGATGATATTCAGAGGGTGGATTATTAGTCATAGATGCAGTTGGTTGACGGTCTATGTATTTTGTTGTAATGCCCGCATGAATCACATAGCAATCTTTATGTCTTGCATATGCACTACGGTGCAGGCTTCATTTATGTCAATTTCCCAGCTGTAATTTCTTCACCACACATGTTATTTATCTTTCACGGAGAGACACCACTAGTGAACTATGGGCCCCAGTCCATTTTCCTTATACTAATAATACAACCACTGTTTCCACTGCTTTCATACTACTGCTACGGTTTTCATATTGTTTTCCACATCATACGTTTAACCTCTTTGTGTTCAGCAAAACCAGTGAGATTGACAACCTCACTAATTCGTTGGGGCAAAGTGATTTGATTATGTTGTGTAGGTTCCACGTTGTTGTTGAACAGGTAGTGCGCCCTGCCATCTCAACTGCATCAACCTTCTGAAGTTTCTACTTCCTCCTATTGGTCGATTCAACCTTGGTTTCTTTCTGAGGTAAACTTGCTACCGTGCTGTGCATACCTTCGTCTTGGGGTCTCCCAACGAACGTGTGTTACACGCGCATCGAGCTAATTTCTGGCGCCGTTTCCGGGGAGGAAGTGAATTTCTGCAAAGAGAGTCTCTCGCTTCCGATCTCTTTACTTTGTTTTAGTTTTGCTTAGTTTATTTTATTTTATCTTTTTTGCTTCTCTATTTAAAAATACACACAAAAATTAGTTCTTATTCTAGCTATAGTTTTTATCTTGTTTTAATCTTGCTAAAATGACTACTCCTTAGAACACTAAGTTGTGTGACTTTACTAGCACCAACAACAATGATTTCATTAGCACACCTATTTCTCCACCTGCTCCTACTGCTGATTTTTATGAGATTAAGCCCGCACTATTAAATCTTGTTATGAGAGAGCAATTTTATGGTATTAATACTGATGATGTTGCTGCACATCTTAATAATTTTGTTGAACTATGTGAGATGCAAAAATATAAAGATGTAGATGGAGATATTATTAAACTAAAATTGTTTCCTTTCTCTTTGAGAGGAAGAGCTAAAGAATGGTTGCTATCTTTGCCTAGAAATGGTATTGATTCTTGGACTAAGTGTAAAGATGCTTTCATTGGAAAATATTATCCTCCTGCTAAGATTATATATTTAAGAAGTAGCATTATGAATTTTAAGCAACTTGATAATGAGAATGTTGCTAAAGCTTGGGAAAGAATGAAATCTCTAGTAAAGAATTGTCCCACTCATGGACTGACTATTTGGATGATCATCCAAACCTTTTATGCAGGGCTGAATTTTTCTTCAAGAAACCTTCTGGATTCAGCTGCTAGAGGAACCTTTATGTCCATGAACTTGGGGACAGCAACAAAGCTTCTTGATAATATGATGGTAAATTATTCTGAATGGCATACTGAGAGAGCTACAACTGGTAAGAAGGTAATATTTGTTGAAGAAACATCCTGTTTGAGTGATAGGCTTGATGCTATTATGTCTATGCTTGTTAATGGCCATGCTCCCTATTGATCCAAACAATGTTACTTTAGCCTCTTTGGTTGCTCAAGAAGAGCATGTTGATGTGAACTTCATTAAAAATAATAATTTCAACAATAATGATCAGAGGAATAATTTTGGTAGCAAAAATTATAGGCCATATCCTCCTAATAATAATAATTCTTATGGTAATTCTTATAACAGCAACAAAAGTGTACCCTCTGATCTTGAAAACATGCTTAAAAAATTTATTAGTACACAAACTGCTTTCAATAAATCTGTTGAGGAAAAATTTGGAAAAATCGATGTTCTTGCTTCTAAAGTTGATAGCCTTGCTCTTGATGTTGATTTTATGAAACTAAAAGTTATGCCTCACGATGTTAAAGAAAGTAAAACCTTGAATATCATCCAAATTCGAATTGATGATAATGTTAGGATGTTAGCTGAATTGCATGCTAGATGGGAAAGAGAAGATGAAATTGCTAGAAAGAATAATATAACTAATGTTTGCACCATTACCACCACTAGTAAAACTAAAGCCTCACATGCTAGTAAACCTTCTACTATGTAAAGTAATTTGTGCTTGCAATATTCCCAATTGTTCTATAAAAAATCCAAAATTGCCTGAAACTGCTAAAAATGCTCCTGATAATAGTGCTAAAAATTTTAGAAACGTCGGAGACAATGGTCCCATTAACTTTGATAAAAAATGATATTAATTTTGATGATTGCAAAATAACTGAAGTGATTAAGTTCTTCAAAAATCTTGGTAGTTGTCCTAATGCTAGTGCTATGAATATGGCTTTCACAAAACATATTACAAATGCTCTCATGCAAATTAAAGAGGACGAATTAAGATGTAAAGCCTCTATCCATAGGAAGTTAGATGATGAGTTAGAACCTGATACGTCATAAACGTATCCTTAATTTCTGATGTTCCATGTTGTTTTCTTATTGTTTCCCACATGTTTGCTAAACACTTTATGTCATTTTTATCGATTTTCCGGACTAACCTATTGACAAGATGCCACAGAGCCAGTTCCATGTTTTCTACTGTTTTTAGTTTCAGAAAAGTTGTTCTAGAAATATTCTCGGAATTGGAAAATTCGAAGCCCGGAAGCACTACTAGGAAACATGCTATAGCAGCATTATTTAGCGTCGGCGCACGCACAAATGGGACCGCCGGTGGTAAGTTCCACCGGCGCGCATTTTGGCCATCCGCCAGTGCTACGCAACTACCCCCGGCGCGCGTGGAAAAAGGGGCGCCGGTGCTAAGGGCACGCCAGCCTCCCCTCTGGGAAAACGTAGCACCGGCGCGCACATGGCATGGTGCGCCAACGCTAAGCAACTTACCCCCGGCGCGTGGGCAGCGCAACGCGCCGGCGCTAAGGGCACGGCTCGGGGCAAATTTACCCCCGGCGTGTTACTTCACGAGAGCGCCGACGCTAAAACTTACCCCCGACGCTCGGATGCAGGAGCTCGCCTGCGGTAAAGCTGCACTATATCCAGCCAACACACACCAGACATTTGCCCAACCACTCACTCCACTCACTCCTCCTCATCTCCAACTCGAAACTCCTCTCTTCCCAGCCCATTTTCTCACTCATTTCTTCCAATTTTAGCACATTTAACCAACCAAATATGATATGTTTTGTCAAAACTTTCTCTCCCAACATGCCCCTCACTTCTACCTAGTTAGATCTAGATCTACTATGAAGAATCTCTCTCCCCACATGCACCATATTCATATATCTAGATCTAGATAGAGTCTACACACCACTCTCTCCGGTCGACATGTGTCGTGTGTGTACGTTACGATCTTCCATATCTCGTTCCTGCGGCATATACTTATACCGAGATGTAATTATTGTGTTTGGAACCAAAATATGTGATGATGACCCCTATTTATGGGAATTGTATTATGTTTGTTGCGACCGTGTAAGATGTAATGACATAGATATTAGTTGTCAATGTTTTGCCGAAATGTCGATTCATTTCCGTTTCGGCAAATTGTTCCCACTCCGTTTTAACCTTTTTTAGCAAAGGTCATGCCGAAATTTTCCGTGAAATCGAACGGGTGTGGATCTAATCAAAACTTACTCTCATCGACCGTGCAGGAGACAATGGTCATCTCGATGAGGGAAAGCGTCGTGGATAGATATGTGGAACGTGCAACTGACGACATGCATCGAATGGACCGCATAGACATAACTTGTCCGTGTCGAAGATGCAAACTTGGGTCCCTATTCAACCCACCTTCGGGCATAGTGAAGGACCACCTGCTTAGGCGTGGTTTCATGGACGGTTACACTCAGTGGACCATGAGTGATGCGGAAGATGATCATGGGAATGATCATGAGGAGGGGGCGCGACAACAGCTGAAAATGGGGAGGAAGGGCAGGAGGAGAACGACGATGACGAAGAGGCTACCGCACACGACGATATTGGAGAGGAAAAAGCGGCAGACAACAATACTCCACTAACTTCAATCGTGCGGGACCCTCATGTTCAAGAGTTACTTCTCAGCGATAGGTCGACGACTGACGCGAGAGCCGCTGGTAGACGGAAATCTAAGCTGGCGCAACTGGAGATAGACTCGAATACTCCGGTGTACGATGCAGCAGACCGTGATCCAGAGGAGTCCCGCTTAAGAGTAGCACTTGATATTATGCAGATGAAGGAAAAACAGGATGGACCGACGCAAGAGTCGACGACCTCCTGCAATACATGAAAAAGCGTCTTCCTAAAGACAACACGTGTCCTACTAGTCTAGACGAGGCGAAGAAAGTCGTGTGCTCTCTCGATTTACCGCACACAAACTACCATGACTGTGTCATTTATCGGAACGAACACGCGGACAAGACCCAATGCCTAGTGTGTGGCGCTGATCGGTACAAGAGAGGGAAGAAAGCCGCTCCTTTGAAAGTGGTGTGGTACTTTCCGCTCACGCCTCGTCTACAGCGGTACTTCGTGGACCCTAAGGAAGCAAAGATGATGCGCTGGCACGCGAACAGAAAGGAGGCAGTGCTGAATGATCCAGAGCGGGCTGAAAACCCAGTGCTGAGACACCCTTCGAATGCAAGCCAGTGGAAGGCACTAGACAACGAGTACGGAGATTTTGGGAAAGAGGCAAGGAACATCAGGTTGGGTGCGAGCACAGACGGACTCAATCCGTTTGGCAACCAGACCAGCAAACATAGCATGTTGCCCGTGTTTGTTTGGATATACAACCTCCCCTGGCTCTGCATGAAGAGGAAGTGCATACACATGAGTATTCTAATTCAATTGTCGACACAACCAGGGAGCGATATCAACCTGTATCTCAAACTGCTGAAGGAGGAGCTAGAAACGTTGTGGGAGGATGAAGGGGTACAAACATGGGATGCCTACGCGGAAGAATATTTCCCTATGAGAGCCGTGTTGATCACGATGGTGCAGGACTTTCTCAGATACGGATATATTGCATGCCATGTGTGCCATGGACACAAGGCGTGCGTGAGGTGCATGGAACATACGCCAACTTTACAGCTTAAGGAACCGGGGTCTTGCAAGACCGTCTACATGAGGCATCGAAGGTGGCTAGACAAAAATGACCCGTGGAGGAAGCGTGGAGATCTATTAAACGGTAAAGATGATCCCGAAAGACGTCCACCTCAGAGGAGCGGTGAAGAGATCAAGCAGTTATTGGACAATTGGAAAGAGTGCCTTGGGCTGGGAAAGGGAAAGGAAAAGAATCAAAAGCGAGAAGAGAAGAAGGAAGATAAGGCAGCAGGACCGCTCCTGGGGGTATGGAAAAGGAGGTCCGTGTTTTGGGACTTGACGTACTGGCCAATCCTCGGTACGCCTCATTGCCTTGATGTCATGCATATCACGAAGAACATGTGCGAGAGCTTGCTTGGCACGTTGTTCAACATGTCGAATAGGACCAAAGAAGGGCCGAAAGAAAGATACGACCTGGTGGCCCTAAACATCAGGAAAGACCTTCAAATACCACCACTGGCTGCTAGGACCAAAGATGACCAGCTGGACGAGGAGGAGACGGACGGTTGCAAGTGCAAAAGGGTTAAGCCGCAACAGTGGGTATTCCCCCCTGATACGTCTCCAACGTATCTAAAATTTTGATGTTCCATGATGATATTATGCCAATTGCTACATGTTTTCTCCCTTCTTTATAGCATTTTTACACGTTTTCCGGGACTAACCTATTAACAAGATGACAAGTGTCATTTTCCTGTTTTCTGCTGTTCTTTATTTCATAAAAGTTATTATGGAAATATTCTCGGAATTGGACCCCACGAATCCCGAAGTTCCTATTTTCCCCGGAAGCATCCAGAAGTCCGAAGAGGAGTCGAAGACGGGCACCAGGGGGCCCTCACCATAGCCAGGCACGCCCCCCCTTTGCCGCTCCTGGGGCTGGTGAGGCCACCCGGGTGGCCCACCGAAGTCGCCCTTTCGCCTATTTATTCCCCTCCGAAGGAAAACCCTAGGCAGCTGATAAAAAATCCCCGAAAAGTTCCGAAGTCGCCGTTGTCATCAACCCTAGACCAGGGGGTTTTGAAGTTGTCTCTCGACACCCTGCCGGAGAGGAGATCATCACCGGAGGCCTCTTCATCACCATGCCAGCCTCCGGAGTGATGTGTGAGTAGTTCATCCTTGGACTACGGGTCCATAGTAGTAGCTAGATGGTTATTTTCTCCTCCTATGCCTCAATGTTTAGATCTCGTGAGCTACCTGACATGATCGAGATTGTTCTTATGTAACTCTATGTGTTGTGTTTGCTAGGATCCGATGAATATTTAACTTATGCCAAGTTGATTATAATCTTTATTGCATATGTTATTTTGATCTTGCATGCTTTCCGTTTCTAGTGGTTGCTATGGCCAAGTAGTTGCTAGTGACTCCAAGAGGGAGTATTTATGCTCGATAGTTGGGTTCATGCCTCCTTTTCGCCTGTGCTCGAGTGACAGAAACGTGACGGGGGAGGATGTGTTGTTGTCACTAGGGAGAAAACAGCAGTGTGAGTGCCCACGTGCACAATCATTGCTTACATTACACATATTGCTTAATGCGATTATCTGTTTCTTGCAACTTAATACCTAAGGGTGTTCAGATGATAACCCGAGGAAGGATTATTAGTCATAGATGCAGTTGGATTACGGTCTATGTATATTGTTGTAATGCCCGCACTAAATATCATAGTAGTCTTCATGTCATGAATGTGCACTACGGTGCAACCTCTATTTGTCAATTGCCCAGCTGTAATTTGTTCACCCAGCATGCTATCTTTTATGCAGAGACACCACTAGTGAACCTATGAACCCCGGTTCATTTTCCTACACTGTTAAACAAACCACTACAATTTCATGCTTTCTTTACTTACTGCAAGCATAAGCCCACTATACGTCTAATCTTTGTTTTCAGCAAGACCGGTGAGATTGACAACCTCACTGTACCATTGGGACAAAGTATTTTGGTTGTGTTGTGTGCAGGTTCCGCGTTGTTGCTGACACCGGTGAGGCGCCATCACCACTGTTAGTGGCATCAACCTTCCGAAGATCCTATTTCTCCTACTGGATTGATAACCTTGGTTCTTAACTGAGGGAAATTATTACCGCTATGCTCATCACACCTTCCTCTTGGGGTTCCTGATATGTTATAAACGTATCCCTAATTTCTGATGTTCCATGTTGTTTTCTTATTGTTTCTCACATGTTTTCTATAAACTTTATGTCATTTTTACACGTTTTCCGGGACTAACCTATTAACAAGATGCCATAGAGCCAGCTCCTTGTTTTCTTCTCTTTTTAGTTTTAGAAAAGTTGTTCTGGAAATATTCCCGGAATTGGAAAATTCGAAAGCCAGAAGTCTTAGAAGTCCCGGAAGCTTCCAGAAGTCTCGAAGAGCCCCGGAGGGGGGCCACAGGGTGGCCACACCATGGAGTGGCGTGGGTCCCCCCGGCCGCGCCACCTAGGGGTGTGGACCCCCTGGCCACCCCCCAGCATCGCCCTTTCGCCTATTTACACTACCCGAGGGAAAACCCTAAGGAGATCGATCTTTTCTACAAAATACATCCGTAGATTCGCCGCCACCGCCGACAAGTTTCGGGGGACATATATCTGTTCTGGCACCCTACAGAGACAGAGAAGTGCCCCTGGAACCATCTCCATCGACTCCACCGCCATCTCCATCGTTGTTGCTGTCTCCTATGATGAGGAGGGAGTAGTTCTCCCCCGGGGCTGAGGGCTCTACCGGTAGCTATGTGTTTCATCTCTCTCTCCCATGGTGTGAACTTTATGTGATCGTGAGCTTTGTAATCTAGTTGAATATGTAGATGTGATCTTCATCTGTTCTGCTACTCAAGTGGTTTTGTTATCTCCGTAAACACTTTGATCACGGTGTAAAGGTGACAGTGTGTGTACCGTGTGGTTTAGCATGATATTTATATCTTGTGTTGGAAGATGAACCTATGAAATTGTGGAGTTTGTTTAGTACTAATTTAGGGAGATCATAGTGATAGCGTGGGGTGCCCTAGAGAGGGAATATAGACTTGAGGAGTGTTGTTACAGCCCTACGCAATGATTGGTGTTTGTTATTCGACCGGGGAGTGGTTCGGGGTAGCATAGTGAAGAAATGATATTTATGCATTTAATTATGTTTTCATTGTTGAGAGGTGTCCTCTAGTTAAAGTAGGATCCATAGGCCTTATTTCCAAGCATTGAAACACCGTTTTCCGCCTGTTCTGCTACATGTTTGCTTGCTGCCATATTTATTTCAGATTGCTATTATCACTTATTATCATCCATATTACTTGCATTTTACTCTCTCTTCGCCGAACTAGTGCACGTATATACCTTACAAGTATATTGGGTGTATTGGGACACAAGAGACTTCTTGTATATTGATTCCAGGGTTGCTTGAGAGGGATATCTTTGACATCTACCTCCCTGAGTTTGATAAACCTTGGGTGATCCACTTAGGGGAAACTTGCTGTTGTTCTACAAACCTCTGCACTTGGAGGCCCAACACTGTCTACAAGAATAGAAGCGTGCGTAGACATCAAGCACTTTTCTGGCGCCGCTGCCTGGGAGGTAAGTTAAAAGGTTCTCACATCCTCAGGTGTGAGTGCTCGAAGTTATTTCCTTTAGATTCTGCAATTATATCTTTTTGTTTCTTGTTTTCACTAGTCAGGCTTATTTCTACAAGTTCCTTGTTTTTATTTTTACAAGTTAAGATTAATGGAAAACAACAAAAATATGAGAGAGGTTTATAATCTTTATCTTGAGTTAGGACATGAAGTGTTTGAAGAGAAAATTAAAAAACCTATGGAACTTTATTTGCATGCTAATAGCAATGTTATTAGTATGAATGCTTTGAACACTATTATTTCTAATGCTATGGAAAAGTCTAAGCTTGGGGAAGCTAGTCTTGATGAATATGATATTTTTAGTCCCCCAAGCATGGAGGAACAAATTTACTTTGATGATACTTTGCCTCTAATATATGCTGATTATAATGATTGTGGTATTCTAGTTCCACCTGTTTACAATGATGAATATGCTACTTTCAGTCCACCTACAATAGAGGAAAATATTAATTATGATTACAATGTGCCTCCTATATTTCATGATTATGGTGATGAAAATACTAATGATAGCTATTTTGTTGAATTTTCTCCCAATACTATTAATGAGAATGACTTTGCTTATGTGGAGAGTATTAATTCTTTTATGCATGTGGCTCATGATAAGAATATTATATCTGATAGTTATATTGTTAATTTTATTCATGATGCTACTAAAATTTATTATGAGAGATGGAAACATGGTTTTATTCATCTAAACAATATTAAGTTTCCACTCTTTATGTTGAAAAATTTGAAGTTGCACTTATTTTGTCTTCCTATGCTAGTCACTTTATGCTTCGTTGACGTGTTTTTGTACAAGATTCTTTTTCATAGGAAGTGGGTTATACTTAAATGTATTCTATATTTTCTAATTGATTCTCTCTTATTGTGCTTCAACTCTTATTTAATGTGAGCATCTTTTAAAAATTATCATGTCTTGCTAAAAGGCTTTAAAGAAAAGCACTTCTTGGGAAATAACCCATGTTTTAATTTTTGCATTGTTTTTCTCTGTTTTCTTTGAGTCAAGGGGTTGTATACTTCTGTAGAAACTCCTTTGTATATTTATTTTCATGTTTTAGTAGTGCCAAGTAAAGTTTCTGACGAAAGTTGGAGTTGGTTTTCGGATTTCTGCGCAGAAAACAGATTTCTGATGTCCACCGTAAAACATCGTATAACATCATGGAAGATCAGAATGATCTGAAATTTTTTGTGCTTATTCCTCAGATAATTTCGCAAATTTTCTTAGTTTACCACCTTTTGATTTGAGTAACATAAGATTTTCAAACAAAAATCATCTTTACCTGCTGTCCTGTTTTGACAGATTTCTGCCAATAATTGCATTTGCCTCTTAATCTCTTTCTTTTGGTGTTCTTTTGAGAAAAAGAGTTTCAAAATAAGTTGTGACAGTATCTAATGTGTTTATGAGTTTTAGGATTGTGTTGAAACTGAACCATGTGAATTCATTATTTCGATTGCACTAACATTGCTAATGAAGATTGTGAGAAGTTTGGTGCGAAGAAAGTTTTCAAGGGTTAAGAGAAGAGGATGATATGACGTGATCAAGAAGAGTGAAGAGCCTAAGCTTGGGGATGCCCCGGAGGTACATCCCAGCAAATTCCAAAAAGACTCAAGCATCTAAGCTTGGGGATGCCCAACGCATCCCCTTCTTCATCAACAATTTATCAGGTCACTTTTAGTGAAACTATATTTTTATTCAGTCACATCTTATGTGCTTTACTTGGAGCGTATTTTATTTTTGCTTTCGGTTTGTTTAGTTTTCTTTACTTTAGTTTATGGTTGGATCTTATCATACTTGTGTGGGAGAGATACAAAGTCCGTTTTCATTGCTTAGAACACTCTAGTTTTCATTCTTATTGTTCTATGAGTGTTCTCTTTTTGCTAGTACCGCGTTTAGCATTTGTTTTCATGCATCTCTTTTTCAGAGCTGTTTGTTTTAGTAGTCTTATGTGAGTAATCTCATGCTTGCTTTTTGTATCATTTAGGGAGTTTTTGTTAAAACATATTTTGTATGGTGCTTGTTGGGAAAAGAAACTGCTGCTTGAAGTAGAATTTATAACGATGCACGTAGAAGCTTGTATATAATGTGGCTAGAACTTTTTCATGTCATGCTAAATGCTATTTTAGTCTTAAAGCCTTGTGGTTATTGAGTAGCATGAATAGCCTTAAATAGCTGAGAGCGTTTAATATGTCTTGAAAGATTCATGAGTTGTTCTTGACATTGTAAAACATCAATATATGGTATTCTCTTTTGAATGTTTTATTTGGTTGACTTGGCGCATGCTCACACCATGTTTATGACTACAAACCAGTCACGAATAGCCTCCATGACCACTTAGGTTTTAAACTTGTGATATCGCTTATGCTTTAATTAATGATGCTTATGTCGTTGTGCATGATTATGTCTCTTATGCTCTATTCATTTGTCGCTCCCTGTCTATTGCTAGACTTCACCTGTACTGAGTATGGAATTCTACTCGTGCATCCAACTCCCAAAAAAAAACAAAGTTTCCCATTGTGTACACCATACCTACCTACATGTGGTATTTAACTGCCATTCCAAGTAAACTGCTCATGCGCTACCTTTAAAACTTTCTAAAAATTATTACTGTTTTGTGCCCCTGTTTTAGCTCATGAGGACGTAAATAGAGAATATTTATCTCACTTGTTGATTGGATTTCACACCCTGGACTACTTGCTTCATCCGCTTATCCAAATGATAGAAGAGCTGGCAGCGGGGTGCTGATGCATGTAAAATGCATACATGAACTTTGCATGTTATTAATTGTTTTTCCTACATATTAGCAACTTATATTCATGTTTTATAATGATTTGGGGGATATTCTGAACAATCCCCCTTCTTTTGGTTCTAACCCTGTTTTTCCAGAAACGTACTTTTTAGTGTTTCAGACTTTCCGGGAGCTTCGGGACTCCAAAAAGGGCAAGGCCAAAGAGCACGGTTCAGAATTTTCGAGACGAAGACCATGGGCCAAAGTAGAGGGCCAAAAGGCCAACCAGGTGGAAAATAGGAACCTCCACGTGGCCAGATTCCTTGGCCGCGTGTGGGCCCCCTTTTTGCCCCCGTGGCTCCGATGTCGTCGATCTTTCTTCTCCCGAGTGTCTCGTGACCTAAAAACGACTATATAAAGGGTCCCCTGGCCTTTTCGAGGAGGAGGCGGCGCCGAGAGATGAAACCACGAAACAGAGAGACAGAAGGCTCCGCCGGAGAAGATCGGAGGGGGGAAACGCCGTCGGGATCACCCCCGGAGGGCTCCACCCCCCTCCGGCGTGTTCATCATCAACATCTACAGCAAGATCAGCTCCATATCTCCACTGTAATCTCTTGGCAAACACAATGTATGATGCAATACTATATTCCCTTGATGTATTGTGTCTCCCCGTCTATGTTTGAGTAGTGAATTGTTCTTGGCAATGGTGAAATAGTTCGTTGATTGGTTGCATACAAGTTTGTTATCTTCTATGATTGTCTTTATGTACAATATATGAGTGCACGCATATGTTGGGGAATGCATGTAAGGTGATCACCGGTAGCATAATGGAGTGGTGGTGACTTGGGAGTGACAGTAACCTTAGACCGAGCCACAAAGTTAAGTTATTGGGGGATATATATAGGGGACCTTAGAACGTAAGGCTATGGTGGGACTTTATGTCTTAATCAATCTTGTGCAGTCATTTACTTGGCCACATGATCCATCATAAGGGGTTGTAGATCATTTACTTGACTATACCTATTCATGGCTCCTTCCTAAAAGAAACAACTAAGACTAAAACATGTGCTTCACTAATTGTGACAACCACACGAACGAAACACCTATTGCTAGAACACTTGCTCCCTTGAGATACTTGAGATATTTGTTGCTTGCTACTTGTGAAACTTGCTTAGAAACTTGCTTTAGAAACTTGCTTTAGGATTACTTGCATTTTAAACTTGCTTCACTAGTTACTAGACAAACCACACTCCACGTCACTTGCTTTTAATTAGTTAGTTCCTTTTAGTCAAACTTATTGCTTTGCATAAACAGCCATATAAGAGGGTTATAGGGCTTTAGAGAATAGATAGCTTACCTTCAGCTCCTCGTGGGTTCGACACTCAAATACTTATCGAAAGGTACTACAATTGATCTCCTGCACTTGGGAGTCATCAAGCACTTTTCTGGTGCCGTTGCCGGGGAGCGTTGTGCTAAAACACAAAAAAATTTATAAAATGGAAAACAACCAAACAATTTTAGAACTGTACAATATCTACCTTGAATTAGGACATGAAGTGTTTGAGGAGAAATTGAAAAATTATTTGCACAACAATTGTATTTGTGGTAGTACTAATTCTTTGAACACCTTTATTGCTAAGGAAAACCTTGAGCTTGGGGAAGTTTGTCTTGATTAATATGATATTTTTAGTCCCCCTACTATTGAGGATAAAAATGATATACTTGCTGATTCTATGGAAAGTTTAAAGCTTGGGGAAGGTGGTTTTGATGAGCATGATATTTCTAGTTCCCAAACCTTGGAGGAGAAAATTCACTTTGATGATACTATGCCTCCTATATATGATGATTGCAATGAAAATTATGAATGTTTAACTCCCACTATCACTAATGAGGATTTTACTTATGTGGAGAGTAGTGATTCTTTTATGCATGTGGTTCATGATAAGAATGTTTTATGTGATATTCATTTTGTTGAATATATTCATGGTGCTACTGAAAATTATTATGAGAGAGGGAAACATGGTTACACATATTTCAACAATATTAAGTTTCCCCTCTTTATGCTAAAAGTATTGAAGTTGCACTTGATCTACCTTTCTATGCTTGCTATTATGTGCTTCTTTTATTTGTTTCATTACAAAATGCCAATGCATAGGAAATGTGTTAGACTTAAAAATAAATTGTTTAATATTTTTTGGTGTGTTCCTTATGCTTTAATTTCCTATTCGGTTTGAGCACACATTTATAACTTTACAACATGTAAAATTACTTTACCTACTGTTATGTATCATTTAGTTTAAGATTTTCATTTTATAAAAAATTTGGGAAAGTAAATGAGAAGGATGAGTAATGGAGAAGTTGGGGTCGACCTTGAACATGTGTTGTTCATGCCAATGAAACCATTGCAAAGTCTCTATCATTAAAACTTTTTCCAAAGCTAAAAACAATAAAAATATTAGTTCACTACTGTAACATCACATCTCTGTCTTATTTCTCATCTTAAATGGCAAGAATAATCTTATATGAGAGATAGGATTAAACAATAGTAATTAGCTGTCAAGAAAACAGATTCCTGAACTTCACTGCGAAAAATGTTTAAAATCACAGAAGTGGAATTTTGACCTGGTAATTTACGACAACAATATTTAGTTATCACTACATATTTCATTAGTTTTATGTTTTCTGATTTGAGCAACTTAAGTGCCTCTAAAAATTCACTCTTTACGGGTTGTTCAGTTTTTGGCAGATTATGTCTTTATTTTGCATTGCTCTCATTACTTGTGTTTTGTGTGGTTATTTTGATCAAGGAGCAATGCCCAAATGTAGTAACAGTAGTTAATATTTAGAATCAACTAATGATGTGTCTTTTCTGTACCTATGTGGATTTTATTTATGGAGGCACTAACCCCTCTAATCAAGTTTTATGTTGAGATTTGTGTAAGAAGAATTTTTCAGGAGGAAGAGTTGAGTGAGATGAACAAAGATCAAGACGGACAACCAATCAAGCTTGGGGATGTACCCCTGGGCTCACCCTACATGTATCAAATAAGTACAAGAATCCAATCTTGGGGATGCCGAGCCACCTCACTCCAACCATCATGATGTTAAGTAAGTAAAGCCTAGCTATATGGCTATAAAGAAAGCGCTTTACGGGAGGCAACCCGGTTGTTTTTGTTTGAATTTTATTAGTGTCCTCTTGCTGTCTCAAGAGATTAGTTTTTTTTGTTTTAATTCTGGAGTTTTCAATAAAGAGTCAAGTCAAACCCATTTGGACTTATAAGTTGCTATCCTAGTGCATGAAATTTCTGTTTCAGCACGAATCTGCTCACCGTATGATTTTACGTTTTTTATTGGTATGTCGGATTCAGCTAATTTTTTAGTATGTTCTGAAACTTTTCGTCCTCTGTAAGAAAAAAAATTGGCTTAATTTTTTGACGAGTCTAGCCTAGGGAAAAACGTTCGTTTTGCTGCTGTTGCTTTTCTGGACAGATTCTGTCTTCTTTTGTTTTATGCACTCTTTGGGCTTGAGAATCGAATTTCCATGATTCTTTAAAGAAAGAGAGTGAACATACAACATAATGAACCTTATTGTCTATCTACTGGAGCATTTTATTTGGAATTTTGCACAGCAAGCATGTGATTTGTTTGTCCTTGCTAATCTCACCCCACCGAAAAAGAATGGGAGAAACATGTTTTGTGAAGTTTTTTCACAGGGAATAGAGGAGCTGCGCCTCAAGAAATCCAAGAATGGTGAAAGCCATAAGCTTGGGGATGTGATGAACACCCCACTGGAGCTACACTCTTTTGTTTAGCACACGTCTACTTTCTGTTTTTCTAAGCAAAGCATTTATAGTAGAGACTTGAAGCGTCTAGTTTTTGTTTTTATTTTTGTTTTGATAAGACCACACCCATCATTTTATATGAGATTGAGATACTGGAGTTTGGGGTTGGAATGTATTGGATGCTAGTATTATGACTTGGAATAGGGATGACATGGTTGATTTGAAGAGCTACATATGTTTGCATGATTTATAGGCTTTTTATGTGTAGAAATTTGCAATAATGTTGTCTTGAGGTATCTCTTATTCATGCCCTTGATGTTAATTGCTGGTTTATTTAGTTTGTCATGAAATGAGTAGTTCTATGGACATATGCATGCATAGTAGCTGGTCAACTATCTCCCTCTTGCTAGCCAAAAATTTAAAAATTCCAACAAGTAAAAACTTGTTTCCAACACTCCTTAGCCAAGTATTTCCAGTGAGTCCACCATATATTCCCATTAGCTTCATTGCTATTCCGAGTATGTTCACCATGTTATTGTGTTATTTATGTTCTAAATTAAGATATTCACTTTATTAATTGTCATGGGTTGAACTTGGGATAGGACTCTCGCGAACTTTTGAAGGCACACTTTACTTTTTATGCATCTAATAAACATGACCCAATAATGGGAGCCACAATTTTTGCGTTTGACAAGTGTGTGGTTGGGAGATAGCTATAAACGTGTATCACCGGAAAGCTTTCAACATTGCACAAAAATTTACATTTGGTTCATATCATGTACTTTTGTTTTTGGACTCCTGCCATGCCGAAATGAAATAGAGGAATAGTAAGTTTTGATGAGTAAGTATCTATATGACTAGAGAAACGCATTGGGCCGCTAACCCAAGCCATGCTTTATCATGGTGGAAATTTACTTATAGCTTGAGTGACTCTACAACACATCCTACAATAAAATAAGAAGCTATGCATAATAGTGAATGAAAATAAAAAGGATGATGAGTCTACTCCGTTTGTTTGTCTTGTCATTGTGACATGGGCTTGTTTCCATGTCATGGGGCAAGAGGTACCTCTTTGTGGTTCTCTATGATGTCATTAATACTTATTATGATTGTACAAAGCTTATTAGGAAGCTTAAGTTGAGTAATCATGGAGTAGGTTTTCACACTCACGGGGCATGAGGCTTTGAACCACCTTGTCATTCACATTACTTCAACATTCACCATTTAAGATGCTAGTGATAAAGGGGCAATGAGAGTCCTAGATCAATGGATACCACATTTCAATTAGTAATTTTAGTTGAATAATTTAGAGGCTAAATAAGACTTGATCATGTTTTACCTCTACTCAATTTTCTCCAAAGTGTCCACCATATTTTTCTATTTTCCATTATGATATTCTTTGACCAATATAGGATTTTATTTTTCATTTTGTGTATGCATTTGGTCCATAGTGCTTTTATTTCATTATACACTTTGTGAACTTTCATGAAGCATCTTTGCTTGCATATTTGATATTTCTTACAACATGAATTGTATATTGCTACTCATTTCTAGTATTAATCATTTGATTATATGTAGCATGAATAATCCTCTTTGATATTCCATGATTGTTTTAAAATGCAAAGTCCATGTTAGTTTTATCACCTTCATACTCGAGGACGAGTATGGGTTAAGCTTGGGGATGTTGATGCATGTAAAATGCATAAATGAACTTTGCATGTTATTACTTGTTTTTCCTACATATTAGCAACTTATATTCATGTTTTATAATGATTTGGGGGATTTTCTGAACAATCCCCCTTCTTTTGGTTCTAACCCTGTTTTTCCAGAAAACGTACTTTTTAGTGTTTCAGACTTTTCGGGACCTTCGGGACTCCAAAAAGGGCAAGGCCAAAGAGCACGGTTCAGAATTTTCGAGACAAAGACCATGGGCCAAAGTAGAGGGCCAAAAGGCAAACCAGGTGGAAAAGAGGACCCTCCACGCGGCCAGATTCCTTGGCCGCGTGTGGGGCCCCCTTTTGCCCCCGTGGCTCCGATGTCGTCGATCTTTCTTCTCCCGAGTGTCTCGTGACCTAAAAACGACTATATAAAGGGTCATCTGGCCTTTTCGAGGAGGAGGCGGCGCCGAGAGACGAAACCACGAAACAGAGAGACAGAAGGCTGCCGCCGGAGAAGATCAGAGGGGGGAAACGCCGCCGGGATCACCCCCGGAGGGCTCCACCCCCTGTGGCGTGTTCATCATCAACATCTACAGCAAGATCAGCTCCATCTCTCCACTGTAATCTCTTGGAAAACACGATGTATGATGCAATACTATATTCCCTTGAAGTATTGTGTCTCCCCGTCTATGTTTGAGTAGTGAATTGTTCTTGGCAATGGTGAAATAGTTCGTTGATTGGTTGCATACAAGTTTGTTATCTTCTATGATTGTCTTTATGTACAATATATGAGTGCACACATATGTTGGGGAATGCATGTAAGGTGATCACCGGTAGCATAATGGAGTGGTGGTGACTTGGGAGTGACAGTAACCTGAGACCGAGCCACAAAGTTAAGTTATTGGGGGATATATATAGGGGACCTTAGAACGTAAGGCTATGGTGGGACTTTATGTCTTAATCAATCTTGTGCAGTCATTTACTTGGCCACATGATCCATCATAAGGGGTTGTAGATCATTTACTTGACTATACCTATTCATGGCTCCTTCCTAGAAGAAACAACTAAGACTAAAACATGTGCTTCACTAATTGTGACAACCACACGAACGAAACACCTATTGCTAGAACACTTGCTCCCTTGAGATATTTGAGATATTTGCTGCTTGCTACTTGTGAAACTTGCTTAGAAACTTGCTTTAGAAACTTGCTTTAGGATTACTTGCATTTTAAACTTGCTTCACTAGTTACTAGACAAACCACACTCCACGTCACTTGCTTTTAATTAGTTAGTTCCTTTTAGTCAAACTTATTGCTTTGCATAAACAGCCATATAAGAGGGTTATAGGGCTTTAGAGAATAGATATCTTACCTTCAGCTCCTCGTGGGTTCGACACTCAAATACTTATCGAAAGGTACTGCAATTGATCTCCTGCACTTGGGAGTCATCAGGTGCCCAGCTCCAAATTAATAACACAAATTCTCTTCACTATTTTTGCCCCTGATTTATCAGTCAAAGCATAATTGTGTAAACAAAAGAGAAAGAGGGATGACCTTCTACACCAGTTGCGTCCTTCACCATGTGAGCCGCTCTTGTGAATCCAGTTGGCTTGTGACTGTATTGTTTGTTTACCATTCGTTGACATTAACATACACCTCTCCTAAAATATAAACACTCCTCCATGGTATGTGATTGTTGGCAGGCACCCGAGGATTCGGTTAGCCATGGTTTGTGAAAGATGGATGAGAGGAGTGTCAAACTTGTAATACCTCTATTTAATAAAATAAAAAGCTCTAGCACATGAGTTATCCCTGCTTACCTCTGCGAAGGGCCTATTTTTTACTTTTATATTGAGTCTCCATCTTCTAACTTTATGCACAGTTGAGAGAGCATTTTTGCCATTCTGAGTTCTATGTGCATTTATCCCATAAACATGAATAATTACTGCATGATGTGATATTATTTGTTCTTAAATTATTTGTTCTAGTCTTCCTCGTGAACTTTGAAAGTATCATGGCATTTATGTTTTGTCCCAAAGGACTAGCGAAATGCCACTTTGCCATGCTTTCTGTATACCTGAAACAAACGTTATCTTTCTTTGCATTATTATCCATGATCCTTTATTTAAGATACTCTTCATGATCCAAAGTGATCGCTATGCTTTATTATTAAAGTTCTATTTATCATGTTTGTGTTTGAAGTTCTATGATCTCATCGTACATATGCTTTTACATTATAATAATGAAGTTTATGATAGTAGCATGTCACCTCAGAAATTATTTTGTTTTATCGTTTACCTACTCGAGGACGAGTAGGAACTAACCTTGGGGATGCTTGATACGTCATAAACGTATCCCTAATTTCTGATGTTCCATGTTGTTTTCTTATTGTTTCCCACATGTTTTTTATACACTTATGTCATTTTTACACGTTTTCCGGGACTAGCCTATTAACAAGATGCCACAGAACCAGTTTCCTGTTTTTGCTGTTTTTAGTTTCAGAAAAGTTGTTCTGGAAATATTCTCGGAATTGGAAAATTCGAAAGCCAGAAGTCTTAGAAGCCCCGGAAGCTTCCACAACTCCCGAAGAGCCCCGGAGGGGAGCCACAGGGTGGCCAAACCATGGGTGGCGCGGGTCCCCCTTGGCCGCGCCACCTAGAAGTGTGGGCCCCCTGGCCACCCCTCGCCATCGCCCTTTCGCCTATTTATACTCCCCCGAGGGAAAACCCTAAGGAGATCCACCTTTTCCACAAAATACATCCGTAGCTCCGCCGCCACCGCCGACAAGTTTTGGGGGGACAGATCTCTGTTCTAGCACCCTGCCGGGACGGGGAAGTGCCCCCGGAACCATATCCATCGACTCCACCGCCATTTCCATCGCCGTTGCTGTCTCCTATGAGGAGGAGGGAGTAGTTATCCCCGGGGCTGAGGGCTCTACCGATATCTGTTGCTTGCAACTTAATACCTAAGGGGGTTCGGATGATAACCTGAGGGTGGATTATTAGTCATAGATGCAGTTGGATTATGGTCTATGTATATTGTTGTAATGCCCGCACTGAATATCATAGTAGTCATCATGTCATGAATGTGCAATACGGTGCAACCTCTATTTTTCAATTGGCCAGCTGTAATTTGTTCACCCAGCATGCTATCTTTTGTGGAGAGACACCACTAGTGAACCTATGAACCCCGGTCTATTTTCCTACACCGTTAAACAAACCACTACAATTTGCTCCTTTCTTTACTTACTGCAAGAATACACCATTCTCCACACTATACGTATAATCTTTGTTTTCAGCAAGACCGGTGAGATTGACAACCTCACTGTACCGTTGGGACAAAGTATTTTGGTTGTGTTGTGTGCAGGTTCCGCGTTGTTGCTGACACCGGTGAGGCACCATCACCACCGCCAGTGGCATCAACCTTCCGAAGATCCTCTTTCTCCTACTGGATTGATAACCTTGGTTCTTAACTGGGGGAAATTCTTACCGCTGTGCTCATCACACCCTCCTCTTGGGGTTCCCAACACGCCATCCATGGCAACAGGAATTCCTGGCACCGTCAAGCTGTAGCAAAGAATTTCTGTAGCCATCACAAGCACCATCCCCCTCCTGGTTCACTCCAAGTCCCAACGAGCTCGATCAAATGTTCCGTTGCCTTCTAGGAGTCAAAGTGCCCCTTGGTTACTCGGGGCTGATAAGGAGATACCTGGACCCGAACAAGAAAATCTTTAGCGGGATGAAGTCTCATGACTGTCACGTGATGATGATGCAGATACTTCCAGTTGCAATCCGAGGGATAATGGAACCTCACGTCCGTGAAACTCTGACTGGTCTCTGTAACTTTTTCGACGTCGTCACTCGGAAGTCGATCACCATGAAGAAACTCAGAAGGCTGGAGGAAGAGATCGTTACGATCCTATGCGAGCTTAAGATGTAATTCCCGCCCGCATTCTTTGACATATTGGTTCATCTCTTGGTCCATATCGTAGATGATATCATCGATCTCAGGCCGGCATTCCTGCACAACATGATGTCGTTCGAAATAATGAACAGGGTCATCAAAGGTTTCGTTCGTAACAGGTCACATCCGGATGGAAGCATCGTCTAGGGGTTTCTCACCGAAGAGCGAATCTCTTTCTGCGAGAATTATCTCGACGTCGAAAAGTCAGTCAGTTTACCGGAAAAAAGCACATTGGCAGGTTCGAGGGAGCAGGCCACAAAATGGGCAGGCGGGAAATGCACGTGGCCTTTGAGGGGCGGACAACCGACTTTGACAGAGCCAACTTAGTAGTACTGCAACACATCGACGATGTGGATCCTTGGTTAGAAGAGAACAAAAAAATGATCGCAAATAATGCTCGCAAGCCGATGATGGAAGCTGATATACTAACAGAGCACAACTCCTCTTTTGTGCGCTGGTTCAAAGAACAGATTGATGCTGATCCCCCTACAATGACCAGTGAGAACGGTAAACTAATTTTGACCTTGTCATATGGCCCCACGCCCAACCTCATGAGTTACCAAGCATACAATATCAACGGGTTCACATTCTACATGGAGGAAAAAGACAAAAGTAGCGACTACCAGAACTCTAGGGTAACGATGGAATCCGACACGGGTGATGTCAAGAAAAGATACTACAGAAGGATCGAGGACATCTGGGAGCTTGACTACGCTGGGGAGAAGGTGCCGATGTTTCGTGTCAGATGGGCTAAGAACGTCGAAACCGAAGGAAAATATTTTGTCACCATGTGTATACCTGAAGCCAACAAATGCAACACCACAAACGCCACCGCTCAAAATGAGCCATGGGTACTAGCTAAGCACGTGGAGCAATGCTTCTTCATAACCGACCCGTCAATGATTAGCCGTGTTGTCGTAAGGAGAGGAAAAAAGGAACGTTGTCGGAATGGATGGAGTCGCTAACGAGAATGACTTTGACGGCCTCGTCGGAGACCTAGTGATAGAAGAACCCGATAAAGAAAATGCAACATACACCAAAAGAAGAAGCAGGACCACACTACTTAGGTCAGGTGATTGTCGAATCTGCATCTCAACAAGTCCCTCGGGTGAACCCATAGGGTTTCAATTAGGAGAACGTGTAGGCGCTGGTGACAATCGTCGGCTAGACAGGGGGCACGATTTACCCAGGTTCGGGGCCCTCGTAGAGGTAAAACCCTTACTCCTGCCTCTGTCGATCTGTATTAACGAGTAGATCGGTTACAATGGTGGTTGCTCAAGTCGAGAGTATGATCTCGATCTCAAGGCTTGGTGGTGCGGCTTTGCTTGGTCCCTCCCCTGGTGGTTCTCCTGGACTTATATAGGTGGCCAGGTCTCAAACCGTACCCGGGGAGGACTCGAGCTCTAACCTAGAGTCGGTTACAAGTTTCCTAACTTGACCCGCAAGGCCTTGCGGGTGGGCTTCAATTGGGCCTTCTAGAGTAATCCATGATGCCTCCTTTAGAGCTTGGGCCGTGGGCCTGAGACCGGGTAGGCATACCCGACAGGCCTAGGATCCATCCCTTCGTCAGTAGCCCCCGAGCGTTTACTCGACTGAGAATCCGTCGGGTGGACGCTCAGAACCTATCTTGATTTCTTTTCGACTGGTGGTTTCGATTGTTTGAAGAGGATGTGTATCCTGTATGCGATGCATTTCTTGTACTCGAGTATCGAGAAAATAAAGTGCCCGTGTGTTCGGCTGTTTTCGCAGAAGGATGTGGCTCAGTTGCTTGGCTCTCCCGAAAGCTCAGGGCCAATTAATTGCATCTAGGGCAAAAATAGTTCTGGCCTACACAGACTCAAGACCTCCGACTTGAATTAGGTGAGGTGATCATTGCGACTGGGCCGTAGAGGTCTTACCGAGTCGAATTTAACCTAATAGGGTACCCGGCGCGTCCGCTAGGATTTTTCTTCGTGTTGTTGACACGGAATTTACCGGAGGACGCAGCTTGAGTGCGATTCCGGGCCCTCAAGAAAGATCTTTTGGGTCTTACCTTCGTATTCGAAAGAAATATGGCATCCATATGTGCCTAGTCGGCCGGACAATCCAGGAGATTGATGTGTGTACATCGTATAATAGAGTGGTAGGAGCTACGCACTCGCAAGTTTTATCCAGGGATGTTTCGATTGAAGATTTCTCCCTTGATTTTGTGCACAAAGTTTTTTGTGCCTTGTAGTCTTCTTTCCATACCAAAGAGTTTTCGTGTTTGGAAATCTTGTTGTGCCCATTTGAAAGGAATTTTCGTATCTGGGGTCTTTATGCGAGAGAATTTTCGCGTCATAGTTTGCCCATACGAAGTTATTTCGTGTTTGGAGCCTTATGCGAAAGAATTTTCGCGTCTTAATTTGCTCATACGAAGTTTATTTCGTGTTTGGAGCCTTATGCGAAAGAATTTTCGCGTCTTGATTTGCTCATACGAAGTTTATTTCGTGTTTGGAGCCTTATGCGAGGGGATTCTTAGCTTGATGATGTGCGCTATGACGTCATAGCGCACTTTATCCTCCCGATGGGACGTGACGGAGCGAGAGCAGAGGCGCTAGCCCACCTTGTCAGCTTTTTGACCGGAAACGAGACGTCGTTTCCGGTTTTTACGCGAACTGTGCGCAGTAATTGCGCACGATCTTCGGTTAAGATCGTGGCACGAAACAACGTTCACCGCCATTTCGTTTCAGCTTCACGCGTGGCCGCCGCGATGAGCGCCACGTCGCTTGATGAGCGGCCATGATTAGATGATACCGTGTATAAATACGGCCCTTAGGTGAAAAGTGAAAACTTCCCGTCATTCGCTTCCCATCTTTCACCTTCCTAGCCTTCGTCTTCCTCGCGCTCCTTCTCTATCCTCAAGCTCGCACCAGCGCTCATGGCGGGAGGCAAGAAACGCAGCGCCGCGGTTTCCTCCTCTCGGGCGCCCGAAGATGCTCATGCTACGCCCGCTCCGCGCTCTGGCGACTGGCGCTCCACCAACACCACGCAGAAGAGCATCAAGGAGGTGCAAAGGGAGGGACTGTTGCCTCCCGAAGCCGGGAAGCGGGTTTGCCTCGGCAAGAAAGAAGAGGTACCCAACCCCCACACGAACGAGCGCGTGATCTTCGCGGATCACGTTTCGCGTGGGCTTTCTCTCCCCCTCCATCCTTTCTTCGTGGCATTGCTGTATGTCTATGGCATATAGCTCCACAACTTGCCTCCGAACGCGGTGTAGCACATCTCGTGCTTCATCGTGCTTTGCGAGTGCTTTCTTGGCATTCGCCCGCACTGGGGCCTCTGGAAGGCCCTGTTTAAGGTGCGGGCATTCCGCGAGAGATCGCGGGTGGAAACGGAGCTTGGGGAGACGCTGCGCACCGGCGGCTTCGGGATCCAGGCGAGATCGGACACCCTCTACTTTGACATGCAATTCCTCGATTCCGCGCAAGGGTGGAGGAAGAAGTGGTTCTACGTCGTTGACGACAGCACGGATGGAGTCAATGAGTTCCACCCATTCGCCGTCTTGAAGCGGCAGAAGTCTTGGGCGCACGGGCTCTCAGTCGAAGAAAGCCGAGTCGTTGCCCCTCTACTCGCCAAGGTTGCAGCGCTCCGCGATCAAACTGCGGGAGTTGCGCTGAATGGCTTGCACCTCACGAGCCTGTTCCTTAAGCGTAGGATCCAGCCCCTACAAGCGAGGCCTTCCACCATGTGGGAGTATCAAGGAGCTGAAGACCCCATCCGAGTGAGCCGAGAAGAACTCTTGAATGCCGAGTTCGAGAAGAAGATCACGGCTACACGAAGCTGAAGGTAGGCGAGTCTTTCGCCGACTGTCCAATCGCAGCTTTTGAAGCCTCGAAGCCTCCTCCATCTGATGGAAGTTTCAATATTTCCCTGTCTTAGTCCTTTTTCTTGTTCAAAAGTTTGTCGACTGAATTTCTTCTTCCTTTTCTTCTTTTTGTTTTCTTCTTGTAGAGTTTAGTGGTGGTCACCTGCTACCCGCCAGTCTCCGGTGAAGAAGCCTCGGACCTGTTGGCAAGCAACCTGGATGTTCCTGTCGACACCAGCGTTGCCGATGCCGACTCGAGTTCCGAGAATGATTCTTCGGATGACGTGGAAGAATCGGGTAGCGATCTCCACCACCGCAAACGCCGCCGAGCGGGAGGCGATGAGGCCACCTCCAAGGATAATTCCTTGGGTGGGGGATCTGACAAAGAGCCCCTCATCGTGACCCCACTAAGTGTGTGCGCTCCTCCCGCTCCCCAGCCGAAGATCCAGACCGCCTCGAACGCGGATATGTTGGACGACGAAGATGATGACGAGTAAGTTTTTGCTTCTCCGTTCTAGTCGAACGTTTCCTTCTTATTCCTTCTGACATTGTTGTTTTCCTTCATGACAGGCTCCAGTCCATCAGCCCCGGCCGGTTTGCCTCTTCCCTTCCTCTCAAGAAGAGGAAAGATGTCGCTGCTGTGGGGGGGGGGGGGGACACCCACTGCCGGGACCGTCCAGAATTCACCGAGCCCAGCCCCCACAGCTGCGGCCACAGAATATAGGCTTCCTAGCTTTGCAGTTGGGGCCCCGACTTCGAAAGAAGTGTCGGGGTAGCTCGGCTGATCCTCTCTGCATTGCTCAAGGCCAGGTAAATTTTGCCATTTTCCTTTGCCTCCTGTACTTCATTCTTTAGAATTTTTATCGGGTGCTCGGCAGTCCTCCCGATGGGAGTAGCCCTCGAGGCTGTAGTTAATCGCTTGCGATTGGCTACAGGCTCAAGAACTTAATCTCTTTTCTTCTCTTCATTTTATCGGGTGCACGATAGTTCTCCCAATGGGAGTAGCCCCCGAGGCTATACTCGATTGTTTGCAGTCGTGTATAGGCTCAATATTCTCCTCTCTGACTTTTTCATCTTCATGTTCTTGCAGTCTCTTCTTGACTCCCTCGCAGCCATTGGCCGTCGCGTTATTTCGGCTGAGACAGATTGCGTGACCCTTCGGGCAGATCGCGATCGACTCGTCTCGGAAAGCGAGCTTCTTCGAGGTAAGTTTATCTACTCCTTCTATCCAATCTTTTCGCTCATACGAATTTCTTTGTGTTTTAAATTTATCGCTGTGTAGCTCAAGCCGAAGTGCTGAAGGCCGAGAAAGTGGATGCTGTCACTCGGGTAAGCACCCTGGAGGCTCAGTTGGAATCTGCTCGAAAGGAACTTGAGTCCTCTCGCAAGCAGTCGAATGACATCGAGGGAAAGCTCGCTGATGCCCAGGATGCCCTGAAGAAATTGGAGGAGGCTGGCACCAAGCAAGACAACGATCTCGTTGACTTCCTTCGCCCTCTGGCCCAGAGTTTTGCAGGTAAGTTGCACTTATCCTTTGTTGCTTCTCGACTGGCTGGTATGTTCTTTGGAATTAACGTTCCTCTTTGCAGATCTTCTTGGCGTTGCGCTGGAGCTGCCCGGGGTTCAGCGGGTGGATGCCTTGACAGATTCTTGCGCTCAACTTCGAAGGCATGCAAGTGGGATTTGCTCCCTCATTAGCAATGCTACTCGAGTGTTGACGCAACTCCACGGGCGTCTTCTGGTCGACGCTGCGGTTCCGCCCACGCTGGATGGTCTCCTGAAGGCTTTCCTGGAGGGTGATCTCCTTCAGGCCTAGTCGGTCGCTCAGTCGGAGTCCGGGGCGAAGACTGACATCCATATTGCGCTGGCGCACGGAGTCGCAGGCTTGTACGAGGCGTACTCGAACCTCCCCGTCGATGCTACTATGGTCAGAAAGGTAGCGCTTCGTCCTTTCGGCGATCCGGCTGGATTCCTTGCTCGGAAGTTATCTGATTTGATTGCACGTGCTAGTCGCAGGGGGCAATCTGCCGCGAGTGGCAGCACTTCTGTAGTTCCTTAGGATAGTCTTTACGTAGTTTGTGCTTCCGATGTAATGAACCTTGGGATGTATTCCCGTATTCTATCTTTAATCGAAATGTTATTTTGATATCTGAGATGCTTCCTGCAATTGATTGTCATGAGTTCCTCCCGATGGGAGTAGCCCCCGAGCACCTGCCGAATAGGTGGTTTATTTCTCGAATGGAGCGTCTTGAATTGTTCCTTAACTTTTCTTATCTTCCTTCAGGTAACAGGCGTTGTCGCGGAGTCTTCGAGTGGATCTGCTGCACAAGCAGATCCTGTTGTTGCAGCTGTTTGTACTTTTGCCGGCCTCCGTGACCGTGTCGCGGATGGTGAACGCAAGTTAAAAGCTTTGCATGGGGTGGCTGACGTAGCCAAGTCCAAACAGAGGCTTGCGGTTGAACGTGAGCAGTTTGTGATGGATGAATTGGCAGCTGTTGCCAAGAATATGCTTTGTAAGTACTTCAGCCCCCTAGCACTCTGTGTCTTTTTTATTTCTTTGACTCTCTATATCTTTATTTGCAGTTGTTCAGCCTGACGAGCGGTGTGAAAATCATTGGGTGGAAAACCATATTCTTCACGAAGCCAGCAGTTCTAAACCACATGCAAATAACTTCTGGTCTGACCGTAGTCGGGGCTTTGTTCTGGCCACTCTGAAGTATCGTGTGGGCCAAGCGAAGATACCGGTTGATAGTTGTCACGAGGCCTTGATAGCTTTGAATGGCGTTTTTTATCCCTTGGAAAGGGGTCCAGAAGATTTGAGCCAGCTACTCAGAACTTTTGGTCAAGTGGGCGAGATTCGGGAGTGCGTCCGTCAACAGTTGATTTGCGGGTCATTAGTAGCACTTTCGTTTGTTTGATTATGGCATCCCGAGGTTAAATTCAATTCCGTGGCCAAGCTCCCAAATGCTCCAGTCGATATGACATCTCATTATACAGTCTTTCGACATGCTGCAGAGGAGATTATTCGACTGACCTCTAATGAGGTTAATCGGGTTTTAGCCGAGGAAACTGCTTGTTGCCATATGTAATTGTAGGATGTATGAATCCTGTTGATTCTGTATAGTTGTCTTCAAATTTTATAAGGTGCCAACCTTGTTTGTACTCTTGTATTTGTAAGTGAAGCTAAGTTAGGCGTAGCCCCCGTGTGTTTGGGGGTGTATACCAGTTATTTAGCGTGTAAAGATCAATAACTTGAGAAACTATGGTTGAGAAACCATGTATTTTATTAATATGACTGAGAAGCTGTGTATTGTCTTCGAGCTACAACATGGCTAGTATAGCCTTATTTTGTCGAGTAGAATAATCTAAGGATAGAATTTGCGGAGGTGCGCAACATTCCACGGATTGGAGTAGATGCTACCGGTCTCGGGGTTCTTCAGTCGATAGGCGCCACCAGGGATAACTTCGTGTATTATGAAGGGTCCTTCCCACGGTGGCTCGAGCTTGTGTCCTTCCTTCTGCTTGAGTCGCATCACCAAATCTCCTACCACGAAGGCTCTGTGGCGTATACGGCGGCTGTGGTAGTTGCGCAGCGACTCTTGATATACCACGGATCTTGCGAGTGCAATGTCACCTATCTCGTCGAGTGCATCCACGTCTTCCGCGAGTGCCTTGTTAGAGGTTTCTTCGCTGTAAGCGACGACTCGTGGGGCGCCGAACTTGACGTCTTTGGGAAGGAGCTTCAGCTCCGTATACCATGAAAAATGGTGTGTATTTTGTTGATCGATTCGGGGTCGTGCGGAGGCTCCATAGTAAGGAGGGTAACTCCTCTGCCCAGTGTCCTACCGCTGGGTGCAGTCGATCTAGTAGCCGTTTCTTTATTCTAGCGGAGACCAACCCATTGGATCGCTCAACTTGACCATTGGTTTGCGAGTGAGCTACAGAGGCGAAACTGAGGGTGATGCCCTTTTCCTCGCAGAACTGCTCTGTTTCCTTTGCTGTAAAATTGCTTCCATTGTCGGTGATGATGTTGTGTGGCATCCCAAATCTGCACACGATGGAGTCGAGGAATTTGACGGCGCATTGAGCGCTAGCCGAGGTGACTGGCATGGCCTCAATCCACTTTGTAAATTTGTCGACTGCAACTAGCAAGTGCGTGTAACCTCCTGGTGTTGATTTTTTCAGTGGTCCTACCATGTCTAGCCCCCATTGTGCAAAGGGCCAGGCGACTGAGATCATGTGAAGCTCAGTGGCAGGGGCGTGCGGCTTGGGCGCAAATCTTTGACATGCGTTGCATTTGTCGACTAGGTCCTTTGCATCCCTGGCTACTGTGAGCCAGTAGAACCCTGCGCGAAAAGCTTTACCCAAGATTGCCTTCCAGCTAGATGGTGTCCGCAATCTCCTTGGTGTATATCTCGTAGTAGTTCCTTCCCGTCCTCGGGCGCTATGCATCTTTGCAATATTCCTGATATGCTCTGCTTGTATAGTTCTCCATTGAGTACTCGAAAAGCTTTGATGCGTCGTACTATTTGTCGAGCCTCGCGAACATCTGCTAGGAGCTGTTTTTTGGACAAGTAGTCGAGATATTTCTGCGTCCAGACTGGCTCGACCAGAAAAACTTGTCTTGAGATGTTGTGGGTGAGCTCAATCATAGCATTTTGCGGGCTGACCTCTGTCTCCAATGTCGCGTCTTTTTCTGCTGATTTTTTGACTTTGATTGAGCGCTTGATCATCCTTTCGAAGTATATTCCAGGCGGTATGGGTGTGTTTGTAGAACCCATGTTTGCCAATTTATCTGCTTCTTCGTTGCTGGATCGCGCAATGTGCTTTAGTTCGCATCCTTGGAAACTTCCTTCGAGTAGATTGTACATATCTTGATAGGCAACCATGTTTTCTGCAATGGCGTCGCACTCTTTCATTGTCTGTTGTACTATGAGGTTTGAATCTCCATATATCATTAGTCGGGTTGCTCCACAGGCAATTGCCATCTTCATGCCATGGAGGAGGCCCTCGTACTCTGCGTCATTATTTGACGTCGGGTCGTCGGGTGGAAAGTCCAATCGCAGGATGTATTGTAACTTGTCACCTCTCAAGGATATCAGGACTACCCCAGCTCCGGCTCCTTCGTTTCTCTTTGATCCATCGAAATACATTATCCAGTTGCTTGTATACTCTGGAGGGCATGGCGTTTGTAGTTCTATCCACTCACTTAGGAACTCCACGAGCACTTGAGATTTGATAGATTTGCGACCCGCGTATATGATGTCCTAGGCGCCGAGCTTGATACTCCACTTCGTAATTCTTCCGGATGCCATTGGGTTATTCATGATAGTACCCTGTGATGCGTCGTTTACCACCGTGACAGTGTGTTCCTGGAATTAGTGTTTGAGCTTTCGGGCTGTGAGCACCACACCGTACACGAGCTTCTGGTAATGGGGATATCTCTGTTTGCAGGGCGAAAGCACCTTGCTGATGTAATATATTGGCCTCTGGATGCCAAACGCTTTGCCGTCCTCCGGCCGCTCGACTACAATTGATGTGCTGATGACCTGATTTGTTGCGGCTAGGTATAGGAACAGTGGCTCTCGTTCTTGCGGTGTTGCCAGGACGCGCCTGCTCTGTAATGCTCGCTTGAGATCTGCGAATGCTTTCTGTGCTTCGGGTGTCCGCTCAAACTTATCCGTTTTCTTCAGTAACTTGTAGAAAGGTAATGCTTGCTCGCTTAGCCTCGCAATGAATCTGCTTAGGGCGGCTAGTCGTCCCGCGAGCTGCTGCACACCACGGAGATTGGTTGGCTCCTTCATTGTCAGGATTGCTTGGATTTTCTCCGGGTTAGCTTCAATCCCTCGAGCGGAGACCAGGTACCCGAGAAGTTGTCCTGCAGGGACGCCAATGACACACTTGGTCGGGTTGAGTTTGATTTGGTATGCGTTCAACGCGTCGAATGTTTCTCCGATATCATCGAGAAGCGTATCTTCCGCTCGAGTCTTGATGACGATGTCGTCAACGTACACTTGTACGTTCTTGCCAATGAGTTTGGCGAGGCATTTTTGCATGCAGCGCTGATATGTTGCGCCTGCGTTCTTCAGCCCGAAGGGCATTGTCGTGTAGCAGTAAACACCGTGGGGTGTTATAAACGCCGTCTTCTCCTCGTCCTCCTTTTTCATCCTGATCTAATTATAGCCTGAATAGGCGTCCAAGAAGGAGAGGCGTTGGCAACTTGCTGTAGAGTCTACGATCTGGTCGATTCGTGGCAATGGAAAGTTACCCTTGGGCAGTGTTTATTCAACGACGTGTAGTCGATGCACACGCGAAGGATGGTAGTATTTTTGTTCGGGACCAGCACCGGGTTTGCTAACCAGGTGGAAATTTTTATCTCGCGAATGAATTTTGCTCCGAGTAGTCTGTTTACTTCTTCTCCGAGTGCTTTTTTGTTTGGGCTTTGAGAACCTTCGAGTGGTCTTCTTGATAGGTTTGGCGTCTTTGAAGACTTCGAGTGAGTGCTCGGCGAACTCCCTAGGTATCCCTGGCATATCTGAAGGCTGCCAGGCGAAAATTTCACAGTACTCACGGAGGAGCTCGACGAGCGCGCCTTCCTATGCTGGCGAGAGGGGGGTGGACACCATCGCCGTCTTCGCAGAATCCGTCGGGTGCACTTGATGCTTGCGGGTACCGCTATTTGTGTTAAACTCGAGCTCTGGAGCGTTCTTCTTGGTGAGAGGCATCACGGAGTGATCCGTGGTTTTTGCTATCTCCTCCAGTTCTTCTTGCATCTCAAAGGATTGGGCGATCTCGTTGAATTCGATGTCGCATCTGTTGGATTTTTGGAAATCGCCGTCGATGGTGATTGTGCCATATTGTCCAGGCAACTTGAGCTTCAAGTATGCGTAGTGCGGTACTGCCATGAATCTGGCGAACGCCGTTCGGCCGAGAATGGCGTGGTACTATAAGGGCCAATCGACGACTTCGAAATCAAGAAATTCTCGCCTGTAATTACTTCGGTTGCCTAGCACCACCTCCAGGTTGATTGTTCCGAGTGGACGGATCGATTTCCCTGGAACTATCCCGTGGACGGATGTCTCCGATTTCGCGAGTCCATCCAAATTCTTGTTCATACGACGGAGCGTGTCTGCGTAGATGATGTTGATGCCGCTGCATCCGTCCATGAACAAGCGAGCCAGCTCATAATTGCCAATTTGCGCCTGTATGACTAGTGCGGCGTGTCCTGGTCGATAGAGTCACGGAGGGTGGTCCTCCTTGGAGAAAGTTATTGGTTGTTCCGCCATCTTCAGGTACTCGGTTCTCGTAGGTGGGGTTTGTACAGCCATGCATAATTGTCGCGTGTTTGTTTTTTGAACCCTGCGTGACGGACAGACCTTTTGTATCATGCCTAAGAGTTCCGCTGGGTTTGGGTATCCATTGGCTCCCTGGTTTGGGGCGGGTGGCGCTGGTAGCGCAGCTAGCACCGCTTTTTGTTTTCCTGCTGGGGGTAGGGCTTGCGGCTGTTGAAATCCTTGAGCTCCTCCTCCAGGAAGCTGCGGGTAATGCTGCTCTATTTTTTCTTCAAGAGGGCCTCGTGGATATCGATGAACTTTTGACAATCCTTGAGAAGGTGTGTTGCCTTAGTTTTGCCGGTGCGCTTATCTGTAAATAGATGTAGCGTGCAGTAACCGTCGAGGTCCTCCTCGGGAGTTTTGTCTTCTGGCTTTGGCTTCCACTCGCGTTTTTCACGATATCCGTTGTCGCGATTTTTTGTGAACTCCGCTGCCACAAATTCTTCTCGATCGTCGTGGTCGTAATTCTTTCTTCTTTTCTTTCGACTATGGCGATCTTCATCGCATGCTAGGGATGAATCTTTCTCATTGCGCACTGCGTCTTCGCCGTTTGCCCATCTGTCGGCTATGGCCATCAATTCTCCCATGGTTTTGGGTGCGAGTCGCCCCAGTTCTTCCCTGAAAGAGGTTCGCCGTGCTCCTTTGGCGAATGCTTCGACTGCGACTTCTTCTGATATATTTCCCGCTGTATTCCTTAGTGTGGTCCATCGCTGAATATATTCGCGAGTAGACTCGCCACTTTTCTGCTTGCAAGCTCGTAGCTCCTCGATGGTCGCCGGTCTTTTGTACGTTGCCTGGAAATTTTTGCAGAAATCGAGGTTTACGTCGTCCCAAAACCTGTAGCATGCCTTCAGCCTTCCTTCGAGCCAACCGCGGGCAGCGCCGACTAGGTGTAAGTTGAGGTACTGCATAGCTGTGTTTTTGTTCTCACGTTGGCATTTTACTGCCGTGAGGTAATCTGACAACCAGGCCGAAGGCTCTTGTGAACCATCGTATTTCTGTACTTCCGTGGATAGCTCAAATCTTTTGGGTAGCGGCGCCTCACGGATGCTGCGGGAAAAGCATAGGACTCCGCAGACTTCGTCGTCGGAGGATGTAGATGGGGAGTGCGCACGGTTTCTGGCCGCCCGACCTTTATTAACCTTGCGCTGGGTGATGTCTGATCGCGCGTTGTACCCGGGTTCGTCGCGATTGACGTGTCCTCTCGGCTCCTTGCTGCGATGTCGCGAGTTGCTTCTGTCTCGATCTCTTCGCGGGCTGCGATCTTGATCCTTCCGCGGGCTACGATCTCGATCCCTCCGCGGGCTGCGGTCCCGACCTCTTCGCGGGCTGCGGCTACGGCCTCGACCCCTCGGGCTGCTATCGCTGCCACTCGGGCTATCTCCATGTTGTCGAGCTTCTTTTCCTCGTCTGCGACGGGGTGATTTTTCCTTGCCAGGTGACGTGCCCCTATGTCCACGGGGTGCTTCTTTGTCCTTTTGTGCAGCCGCTTTCCTGCGATCGTAGGAGGCGAGTTTTGCGGCTGCCATGCCTAATCCTTTCTGCACTTGCTTGTATTGTTCCGCGCGGGGGTCGTTTTCCCTTGGTTGATTTATCTGCATGTAGGTGGCTGCGGCTAGCACCACGGCTGCGGGAGTTTGCGGATAGATGTTTCCATCCTCGTCGACGTGCATAAGTGATTTGCTGATTCTGCTCAAGGACTCGCCGTCCATGGTCGCGGTTCTTGAGGCGTGTCCCTTCTTCGGGGGGCAGTTCCCGACAGAAGGTGTTAGGGACAGCTCGGCTCGGCGTTGACTTGACTCGTCTGCCAACCTTTTCCGCTTGGCTAGATCTGCCTGAGCTTCTTTGATCGCAGTGGCCGCTCTCACTAGATGATAGTGGTAGGCGATCATGTCTTCATGTGGGGCTCCGGCCGTAGGTGGTTTGCTCGTGCGGATAGCCTCCTTTGCTCGGATAGATGTTTCCATCCTCGTCGACGCGCATAAGTGATTTGCTGATTCATCTCAAGGACTCGCCGTCCATGGTCGCGGTTCTTGAGGCGTGTCCCTTCTTCGGGGGGCGGTTCCCGACAAAAGGTGTTAGGGACAGCTCGGCTTGCGTTGACTTGACTCGTCTGCCAACCTTTTCCGCTTGGCTAGATCTGCCTGAGCTTCTTTGATCGCAGTGGCCGCTCTCACTAGATGATAGTGGTAGGCGATCATGTCTTTGTGTGGGGCTCCGGCCGGAGGTGGTTTGCTCGTGCGGATAGCCTCCTTTGCTCGGAGCCAGGCGTCTCGCGAGACGTTGATCTCAGCGCGTTCCCTTGCGCTGTCTTCAGTTTCTGCGGGTGGTTGTTCCGATCCTGCCATGCAGACCTGAGCCAGATGCGGCTTGTGAGTCCTAGGCGTAACTTGAAAGGCCTTCCTGACCCGAAAGGACTCCTCTGTAGAGAGGGTATGGAAATTACTGGTGTTGAGGCGGATGGACCCGCCACTTTTCGCCAAGTAGGGTCGTGAATCGATAGCTCCTGGGCTGGAAATTGACTCAGATCCCGATTCTCCAGGGAAGTGAAGGATCCCTTCTTTGTTGGTGTAGAACTTGAAGCTCCCGAACGTCAAGGTGACGCTCTTCTCCAGATCGCTGAATGCCGGGCGTGATTCCGGCGAGTGAGGGGTGACTACGACAGATCCGATCCGAATCGGGTTGGTCGGAGTCGAAGTTGAAGGTTTCCAACGTGAGTTGGTTGTCGATGAAGCCGAAGATGCCGGAGATCCAGCGCCCGCCGTTCCCACAAACGACGCCAATTGTCGAATCAGCATCTCAACAAGTCCCTCGGGTGAACCCATAGGGTTTCGATTAGGAGAACGTATAGGCGCTGGTGACAATCGTCGGCTAGACAGGGGGCATGATTTACCCAGGTTCGGGGCCCTCGTAGAGGTAAAACCCTTACTCCTGCCTCTGTCAATATGTATTAACGAGTAGATCGGTTACAATGGTGGTTGGTCAAGTCGAGAGTATGATCTCGATCTCAAGGCTTGGTGGTGCGGCTTTGCTTGGTCCCTCCCCTGGTGGTTCTCCTGGCCTTATATAGGTGGCCAGGTCTCAAACCGTACCCGGGGAGGACTCGAGCCCTAACCTAGAGTCGGTTACAAGTTTCCTAACTTGACCAGCAAGGCCTTGCGGGTGTGCTTCAATTGGGCCTTCTAGAGTAATCCATGACGCCTCCTTTAGAGCGTGGGGCCTGAGACCGGGTAGGCATACCCGACAGGCCTAGGATCCATCCCTTCGCCAGTGATCTCAGCACAAGAAGAAGTCATCATATAGGGGTAAAGTATACAACGACATCCAAGAAGGGAAAGAAGAAGATTGTGATGAAACGATGAGACAGAAACACTCGCAATATGTGTTTTGACGATTGAACTATCATTAACATTGTATTATTATGTGAAACTCTTTCTTAATTAAATCGATAACAGTGACGATATGTGTGTTTTGCCGACGCAACTATCTTATATTATATATCCTCTTTTGAATAAGTACTATTAATATTTCATTTTATTTTATTACTATCCTCTTATATTAAAATTAGGTTTATTACTATCCTACTTTATTTTAGGCATAATAGATAAAGAATAAGGAAAAGAAAAGACAAAAGGGAAAAGGGAAAAAAAAACAAAGATAGCCCGACGCGCAGGCATACAGACGCGCCGGCGCTAAGGCACCATCCGTTCCTAAAAGGGGTGGGCCCGTCCCACTTAGCCCCGGCGCGCCAGTTGTTTTGCTGCACCGGCGCTATTTCGTGCCTCGCTGCCAAGTGGGGCCCGCCCAACTTAGCCCCGGCGCGCCAGGGCGACCGCTGCGTCGGCGCTAATTCGTGTACCTGGGAGAGAGGCAAAGGACTTAGCCGTTTTCGATCTTGATCGATCTCATCTGTACGCCAAAATTTCTCCTGCGCGCTCGACGAACCCTAGCTCTCTCTCCCGCCACCGCGCTCCACACCCACTCAATCGTCGTCGTCGCGTCCGTGGAGGAGCTAGTCCCAATTCGCCCCGCGCCGCCGCCGAGAAGCCGCCCGCGCCACCGTCGTTGAGGAGGACCAGGAGCCAGGCGTTGAGGAGGAGCCGCCCGTCGAGGAGCCGCCCGCGCCCCCTGCAGCGACGAACCCTAGCGGCACCGGTGTCCCCTCCAGCAACGAATCACGCCCGTGGAGGATTTTGCGCCCCCTCCAGCAACGTACCCTAGCAGGTATTTTGCTCTCTCTCCGGCCTTCTCCTCCCTTTCGGCCTTCTCTTCTCTCTCCGCCCTAACGGATGGTTATCATGCCTGAGAAAGCCCGACGATTACGTCAACTGGTCACCAGTTTTAATTAGTGGATGTGCTTCATGTTTGTTCATGTGGAGTCCATCTTAATTCGTGGCTATAGGTTGAATCGGCAACTCCAAATGTACATCCCTGTCTACACCTTGATTTGTCACGATTGGTACTACTTAGTTGAATAGTCCATTTGGTGGTGATTGCGGCATTTCAGTGTTGGAGAAGCTCAGTTTCAACTTGAGGAACCTAGAGTGTCATCTACTCGTGCAGGTACATAAATTGAGTTGCCAATGTTTCGCCGGAACGTCGATTCATTTCCGTTCCGGCGAATTTCTGGCTCTCCGGCATGACCTTTTTTTAGCAAAGGTCATGCCGGATTTTTTCGTGCTCTCCGGCATGTAGAAAATGAGCAAGTAAGGTTGTTTCTTTAGTACACAAAGTTTAGAAAAAGGATTAGCCAAGTAGAAAAAGAAAATTTTCCGTGCTCTCTGGCTCTGATATGTTAATCCTTTCATGTGTGCTAACAAACTTGAATGCTCGATGCCCTACATATGTGCTCACCAGCCAAGTTTTAATTGCAGCCATCATTACACGTTAGTAGTAGAGTATCAGTCTTGGTTCATTAAAGAAAGGCAAATGAATACATTAGTTAGGGAAATGTTTTTTTATATATACTAGTACAATGTCTGTGCGTTGCTACGAGATCATAAATCAACGTAGAAGACAATAATCTCGTTGAGAAAAAAGTAAACCCCAAAAGAAAACATTTATAATTAGTGGTGGAGCAGGTCGATTTATAGGATAGCATGAATTATATGCAACAATACATGCAAACAAATAAAAATTGATTAAATAAAACTTTACACTGTTCACCTATAGCATTGTACGTACGGTTTTTCTTTTGAGCAATAGCATTGTACGTACGTATGGAGTAGTAGAGTGGAACGGCATCGGTAATACGCAAGTGAAGAAATATCGAGACATCAGGTTGTATCATGTGCCATAGGCTTGAGACAATCGAAACTCCAACAACTTAATTAATTGAAGTGCATTGTTTGATTCTAATTAACATGGCTTAAATTTGAATAAATCGATAAAACCAGATAAAAAAATCGCAAAAGAAATAAAAGCCGTACAAGAATTGTCGTTTTTCATATTTGGCCAGGAATCATTCTTTGCATTCTTATAGATTGCGTGCGCTAGTGTTGCATTTCATCTTTGGCCAGGAATCAATCGTTATATTTTTTCTACTCTTTTTAGTCATTTTTCTTTCCTTTACATAAACTTTATATGAGCATGCGTAATTATTTTCAGTCTTAGTCCACTATCGAGTCAGAAGTTCAACACTTGGTAGTCATCACTATATCGCATCACAGATCGAGCAAGCATGGCAGCAAAATCCTAAATGTAACTCGAAACATGCTTTCATCCCGCTATATTAATATAGCAACCGCCACCGTCCGCCTCATCAGAGCTCGTCCCCGCCACCGCGGTCGCAAGTATGCGCTGCCGGAGATGCGGACAACGGCGTCGGCCTCCGCCAGTAGCAGGAATAGTTCGAGCATGGTCTCCTACCCATACCAAATCCGGTGTCTTCAGATTTCACCTCATGGATGCATGATGCTGAGGCCGCTCTTTACTGGAGAGTAGTGTGCATACATTTGCAGGTTGAAGCCCAGGTAAGCTTCTATTTCCGCAAGTTCTGTATGTAACTCAATAACTGAACTGTCGATTGTGGCATTCATGCAAGGGGATAACGATGCATGTAATTGTCTTTTTTGAAGCTAAAAAAACATCCGTAAATCATACAACTATGATCATGGTGAAACTTAAATCTCTGAGATGAGATTTATGAGACGGCGAATGGTCATACCCACAGTGATAATTGACATGCGTGGCTGTGCCATTGCACCGAAGAATCGTTGCCTCAAGGACGTTGCCACAGTTGAGCTATCTGAAGGCAACGACCATGCACTCAAGTTCTACCAGCTCCACCATGCTGCTTGCTGCGCGCTCGGCTTAAGACCGACGTACCCGACGACTACATCTGTAAACGACATCCCCTCATAGCTACCAGTCTACCACGACACCACGGCAGTTCATTTTTTTTATTTAGAAAAGGGAGCGGGAGCCCCAGCCGCTGCATCGGATTGATGCACACGGCTTTTATTTAAATAAAAGTGTAGTACAAGGTATTACAAAACGAACTTCTCCAACGTTACAATAAAAATGCATAGCTCAACACATAGGACTGACTTCCACTATGAAGCACTAATCCTATTATCATGCTGCCACCCGTTGGAGAACAGCATGGCCCGGACTATAGCCAATAACCGGTTGCATCCAGCCTCTATAAAATGGCGCTGATCCTGCGGCCACGAAGTAATCCAAAAGATAGCCTTGTGAACAACCTGCAAGAAGTGAATGTTTTGTATCCTGTTAAAAATCGCATCATTGCGACAATTCCAAACAACCCAAATAAAGGCACACACGCCAATGCGCAACCGGTGTTTATCATGTTTGGGAGTTCCATGAAGCCACCCACCAAACATATTCCAGGTTGATCACTTCCTCGTCTAAGTACTCGTACTGGAAAATCGAACACAACAGACTGTTCAGCAGATTTATGGGCATTAACTCGAACACATATCGTGCGTGCACAAACATCACGAGCAGCATTTGCCATAAGTTAATCTGCATCTCGCATATTCCAGGTTGATCACTTCCTCGTCGAAGTACTCGTACCGGAAAATCGAACACAACAGACTGTTCAGCAGATTTATGGGCATTAACTCGAACACATATCGTGCGTGCACAAACATCACCAGCAGCGCTGCCCTCACTGTGCTCCTCACCGGCGAAAGAGACCTGACACGGACTTGCCCAAAGCGCGGATGGGTGGCCACCTGCCAGCCGGGAGACACAATGTCCCTGTTCCTCCACCGCTAAAAATCACCTTCATGGCTTCATGGACGGCCACGGCTTCCCGACGCAAACTCCTGCCGGTCAGCCAGCGCATAATTCATTCCCGGCGCTGCCCGAGACAAAGAAGACACAGCGGCCGTCCAAGCCGAGCTCCAATCGCGCTGGATGGTAGGGGAAGAGATGCTCGACCAGAAGAGTCGGGCAACTTGACAGCATGCACGCTCTGCCTGTCTGCCATCATGTTCCAGCTACCAGATGTGGAGCAAAGGACCGGGCCACACCAACATCTGGCGGCCGCCGGGGAGATGACTGGCAAGTGCCCGCGTGGAGCTCTTGAATCCCGTTTTGGACGAGCATGAACAGTCAACCTGACAGGAAATAAATACTATGCGCGATACTATGGTAACGACCATGCATCCATGACAGGAAATCTATACTTCTTAGAGCATGTCTAACAGGCCCCTTATAGCGCGGGCACCCCGTAAATTCCGGCGGCATACGGGGTGCGAGCCAAAACGGCCGTCTAGCAGCCCCCGTATGCGGCCCGGCCCGTACGTAAAATTTAGGGGGCCTGCGAAATAGCCCCCGCCGCCCCCTACAAGTAGTGGGTGAGGGTCGGGGTGGGGGTCCAACCCCCCACCTGCAACCCTAGCTCCGCCGCGCGCCGCCGCAGCTCCGGCGAGCAATCCCGCGTCCCCCGCCGCCGCATTTCTCCTTCCTCCCCCCTAACGCCTCCGCCCCTAACACCTCCGCCTCCCGGCGATGAGCTCTCCCGGATCGAGCTCCTCTACCGGCCGGTCGAAGCGCCGCCACGAGCCGGAGACGCTCGAGGAGGCGTGGCGGCTCCATTGCAAGCATTCGTTCGCCGGGAGCCGCCGCGCCGCCTGGAAGTACGCGGCGTTCCCGGAGAACATGCCGCCGTCGCTGGTCGACTACGCGGAGGGCGGCCGGTACTACTCCGTCGACCCGCCGCCGAGGCCGATGCGCGGCCCCCAATTCGAGAAATGGCGCGCCGAATGGGAGATGCTGCAGCAGTGCAAGCGGGGCCACGGCGGCCCAAGCGGAAGCGGAGGAGGAGGCGCGGCGGTGCATGCGGTGGCAGCGACAGCGGAGGAGGAGGAGGCCGCGTTCTTGGCAGCCGTCGAGCTGTCCAAGAAAGACGCCGAGGCAGCGGCGCGCGCGGAAGCGGAGGAGGAGGCGCGGGCCCTCGCCGCGTCGAGGCCTTCAAGGCGATGGAGGCCGCCGGCGACGTCGTCTTCATAGATTAGGCTAGTTAGGCTAGTAGATGGACGAGCTCGAGCTCGAGCAATGTAGCAGCAATGGTGATCAAATAAAATCGACCATTGTTTTTTCCCGCGAAGTTTTAATTCAAATATACAGGCCGGCTATAGGGGGTCTGCTAGATAGACGAGTTCATCTGAGCAAAAAAAATTCATCGATTTCGTGTGCAGGGCCCTCTACACGCGATTTAGGGGGCGAAAATGTAAGGGGTCTGTTAGACATGCTCTTATGAGACAAAACCCCAGTAAGATGCATTTATGATTTTTTTTATCTCAACATGCAAGCTATCCACAACACTCACCATTTTAGCCAATCAATTATACATGTCATCTCCACTAATAATTGTGATATTATATCATTCATGCTACATAACCATGACATTTTTTTTTGAACTATATGATTATCCATGTCACTAATATTTATTACTCAAAATATACAACAATTGCAGGAAAATTAAATTTAGTATATCTATTATGTGATCAATCGAATATTGATAAAGGAATATTTCATACATCTTATACCCGTTTCGTCTATATTATTATTTTTAAAGAGATATCCGCTGCAACGCGCGGGGTATTTTTCTAGTAAATACTATGATGAAACCAGTCACGATTTTGCCTCCAGTCGATCAAGCCTTTCCTGCTATTTCCCCAAGCTTCACGACTCACGATGCATCGAACTTACGTAGTCACGTACATGTATGTGATAGAAAGCAGAGGGCAACCGAGAGTCAGCGATTGTACTGAACATGTCCGATGAAGCCCCCAACACTGCCGCGCTGCCCAGGCCCTGCCCCGGCCTCGTCCATGTTCGTCACCACCACCTTCGCCGCTAGTGAGCCCACTGTGGTCGCCCTGCACCCTATCAGCGGCGCGTCCGGAAAGAAGGACCTCGCCTAGATCGTAACAATGTCGACCAATACTTCATCAAGGTAGCCGACGTAGACGCACACGTCGTCTTGCTGCTCGAGGCTTCCATCTGCAGACGGCGGCGAGGTACACACGGTCACGTGGGGAGTCGATCCTAAGGCGGACAATGCCGAGGAGGTCGTCAGAGAGTTTAGGCCGCCAAGAACCTAACAACGACGACCCTGTCGTAGGCTCCCCCATCACCGACATCCCTCAATCCGCAAGATTGATCTCTTCGCTACCGTGGCCGATGGTCGTCTGCCTCGTCTCTAGATGGATTACGTTGCCCCGACGGCCTCGCTTGTATAGTTGTGTCGGTTACCGGCCGTGGTCGATACCTATACTGGATCTCGTCTGTTGAGTTTGTGTTGGGGTTGGGCACGAGAAAGAAGGGAATCGAATCCTGGGCTATGAATTGTGTCTACAGGAGCCATCAAGGTGAATCCAGGACCGCGGACTATTTGTATACGTTACGATGGGTTAAAGTGTAAAAATCCCGTTGGACCGGAAGAAACCTTCCTCTCTTTATTAAATACTAGTCAGTGTGCACGTGCAACGCACGATCTTTCTTTCATCAGTGGAAAATAATTTGCGACAAAATAATTTTCACCAGAAATTCTTAGATTTCATGATAAATAAACCAAGCGTAGACAATAGTCATTCTACCCAATATATACCACACATAAATTATAGAAATATTTTCTTAGAAAAAAATAGTTAACCCAATTTTAGACAAATGATTGGAGAAATAACCTGGCTCAGTTATGCACACAACTTAGGGCGCCGTCGTGTACTCTGGTAAGGATCTCATTGCTCATGCTCTAAGGGCACCGACGGGCACGTAGGGCGCCACATGGTCTCTTTGGTACACGCCAAACACCGTGTCGTCCTTGAAGCCTAGGAGTTAGACACACCATGGAGCCTTCTTCAGCGAGGTCATAGCCCCCTCCCCCCCCCCAAACACTTCGTCTCTAAAGCCATCACCGGCGCATGTGTGTCTTGTGGTCTCCGTCACGCAGGCTATTCTTAATTTTAACGACATCCACCATGCAACAGAGGTAGGAGTGGTGCTGGCGGGCGTGGCTGCTATCGGTTTTGTCCTGGATGCACATGTACTGGTTTTGAACCCAACGTCATCCGACACAGGGACAACTTATAAGCCGATGGGTGCTTATGAGTTGTCAATTAATCTAGAACACTCGTCGTATTTTTCAAGCACACACAAAAGACTTTGCGCGTAATTTTTATTAAGTTTTAGGAAAGATTTATTTACACATAAAAAAAAGGAACTAAAAGACTGCCTAGCAGGGCAAGGTCCTAAAAAACTACGCGACTTCTAGATCCGCTCGACCTCCACGCGCCTGCAAGATAAGCAGCCTCTCCTCAATTAATCTAGAGCATCTGTCAGGTAACCGTGTGAAAGAGAATATAAATACAGTATATAACACGGAGCATATGGTCGTAATTGAAAAAAAGGAGCCTATGGCTGCATGCATATAGCTGCGTACGGCTTGAGCTGTACTTTCTTTTCGTGCATGCAGCGGCCTCATGGCTTTGAATTTGGGGAAGAGGATTTTCGGTTACGGCCGATCGTGGCTTTAAATTTTTCTCCTCGCATGTAGGAATATCGGTTAACTCGGCACAATTTCCGCATGGGGGTGGCCGAAAATCACGAGGATCAGGACGTGCGAGGAGATGATCTGCCAGGCAAAACACTGAATCTCAACCATTAAATTGGGTGGCAGACCACCGGAGCGATAAAGACACTTAGATATCATTAAATGGATTTGATCGTAGGGTGGTGGTTACCCCGTGTACACTCTGTGGGGTGGCTTTAGGAGAATTCAAGTTTGCTCTTTTATTAGTAGTGTAGATTAAAGATTATTATATGTGTGTGTAAAGATATGGCACAGCCCATTGTGCTTGTTGATACTAGTGATCGAAGAGCCTGACAAAATAATATTTCACTCTGAGCAAACAAATGCAAGCACTAGAATTATTTATATATGACGATGAAGAATGTGCACACCTGAATTACCTAGCAGACAATTCCCTTTCCATACACTACAAGAAATATGTTGATACACGACGCTCTATTTCGTCACCAAATCGTCATCATATTTCATCCATGACGATACTATGACAAAAAACAAATCGTTGAAAACCGAGCGTCAGTAATTAACCACAACGACTATTTTTTTTGGAAACGTCATGGATATCCACGACGATTTAGGAACGTCATGAATCTATGACGATCCAAAATCGTCGTGAGCAGTCCGAGCAGGACACATCAGCTCCCACGTGGCTATCCTACGTGGCAAAATCATGACGAAATAAAATCGTCGTGGTTCAAATTCAGCCCGGTCCATTCCGGTGTTCTACATGGGCCTAGCCCAATAACTATTGACTTTTCTCTCTGTTTCTTACTTGGGCCTCAACCTTTTTGTTGTTAGGCCTTGGCCGTTTTATGATCCCATTATTATTATTCTTTTTCAATTTTTGCAGGAGCATTCCTATTAATATTATTTGGGCCATAGCCTACTTAGAGCCCATAGTTTCATTGCTACGACCAAGAATTAGCCTTTTCGGTTGGGCCATGGCCACTTTATGTACAAATTAGTAGCCCATTTCTTCTTCTTTTTTGCAGATAACCAGGAAATGATAACAGGAAATTACAGAGCAAATTAATAAGAGAAATTCCAAACATTTCTTGCGTATAGACATTCATTAATAACATCAAATTACATGGTAAGGTAAATTTCCACAATCAGCAAACTTCGGAAAACTGACATACATTCATGCACTGTAATTTCCACAATCAGCAATCTTGAGGAAGATTACATTCAACATTACACAAAAATCTAGAAACAAACAGTTCACTGGTAAATGAGTAGCAAAAACGGCAATGATGCCAACAAGAGGGCCCGTTCTTGTTCTTCGCGACAATGGAAGCATTGTTCTTGCTCCTACAGCTTTCTCAATCACGCAATCATCTGCGGTGTCTGCAGTTCACCATCAAATAACTACTTTATAAGAATTTACTGGCAGTGTCATAGATGAAGTCAGATCTCACTAACAGTTAAAGCTATTGTCTTCAAAACTCAACATCGCAACATGAGAAGATGTGTTACTAATTATATCTAGACTACATTGCAGGGACCTCAGAACTGTCTTACAAGCTACATAACATGGTAAATATGGTAAAATTCAAAGTGGTTAGGGGAATATAGTGCACCTTTCCATCCATGAAGGAGACAAGCGAGTTGGGCATCCCAAACCAATACTGATAGCAACTGTTGTAGAAGGATTGAAACAGCACACATTAACACATGGAACATCCATCAAACGACCAAGCATGAAAGTAACATGCTGACATAGATACAGACAGATAAACAGTAGCATCATAAACCATAGACCGATTAGTACAAAACTGGTTCAGGCAGAAGCAATATATCAATACACTATCCATTAATACAACCGTATATAGATTGAGTAGAGACCCTTTTGATACCACACGTACACACCCGCCATAAAATGCAGAGGATAATCGTACACACATACACAAGATCATGATTCGGATCAACACCATAACATAGATAGCTAAACCTCGCCATGGCATAATTATTTGAGGTGACAACGACAACATACTACTACTACTACTACTACTACTACTGGAAAGATTGGAAACAAGGCTTACCCATTAGCGTACTTGAGTAGCATGATTGGGGGCTTGCTGCACACAAAAACAGAATGAGCATTAGATATATTTGCATGGGAAAAGAACTGTCGTACTAAGATAACTCATTTAAATTAGAGCAGTTTGTTTAAGTTGCACAATCTAGAAGTCTGAAGAGACAAAAACATGTATTGGAACAGTGAAAGGCTACAAACTACTGAACTGCCAGGTAAACATTAATTTGACCAATGTTGAAGTGATGCTGATGTATTACTTAGAATAAGGTGCATAAACAAAGCAGGATAAGTCTTGTTTCATCAAGTTATGGATGTCATGAATGTAACGCCAACATAAGACAATTGATTGACACAAAATCCTTCTAGTCCTAGCATTTACTAACCAAATGGTCATTTTGTTAAAAAACAAAATCACAGAAAATAAAATGAGGAACAATAAGACAGTGTAGACCCAAACTAGAATGTATTAACAGAACCAGCTAAGAGTGAGACCCAGCGCTTGCCTGAAAGCCATGAAACTAGAGCACAAAGGATCTAATGTGGTACAATATCAATCAAACTATCTTGTAAAACAGAAAAATGAGTAGGGGCCAGAAACTACTTCAGGTTACATTGGAGTTATAACATAAGGATATTGACAATCAAGCATATATAACATCAGCATGCTTGCCTATAAAAATGAAAAGTTAGCTACAAATTAGGGGCCAGAAACTACTTCAGGTTACATTGGAGTTATAACATAAGGATATTGACAACTAAAAACTGCATAGAAGGCCAAAACCAGCCAGCCAATAGCATGCTATTATACTTCCTAATAAGAGACATAATGTTCATATGGATACAACATACACCGAAACCTCATGATTTCCAGAGTAGAAAAGATGCACGACTAAGGATTTAGGCCAGCCTTCTGTCGCAATTGCAGCTACTCCCAACCTACAGCAGCTATGGATAGTCTTGCAAGTTGGCAACTAAAGTAGCAATTTAGAAAGAGGGGGAATGAAGGCAGAGAACCTTGATGGAGTGGTACAGGGACGGCTTGATGCCGATGCAAGTGTAATCGCTGTCGATGTGCTAGGGTTGGCGAGCTCGGGGCGGCCGGATCTAGCAGAGTGGAGGCCCGTGGCTGCCAGATCTGAGGGACGTGAGGCCAGCAACGACCAGTCAGCAACCGGAGGAGGAGCAGTTGATTTTGTAGGTGGAAGCTGCGGTGGGGGTTACCTGGATGTCCTCCAAGGTAGGATAGTTGGAGGGCGTGGGGGAGAGGTGGGAGCGATAGAGTTCGCCCGGCGGCGAGCTGACGTCGTCGGGCGCGGCCTTGGCGTCAACGAACTGCAGCAGTGCGCGTCACCATGGGGGAAGCCGAGTAAGGAGGGGATCTCGCCTCTGGTGGCGGCCTCTGGATCCGGCATCGGAGAGATAGGCCACACCACAACGGAGAGATCTGCGAGCATAGGGTAGTGGTGAGGATGCGTGTGAGTTTGTGGAAAGAGAGGGGGTGCGGATCAGAGGAGGTGGACTCACCGGGCTATCCCTGACGACGACGAGGGTCGGAGAAGAGATCCGCGGGTGGATGGCCCAGCCACGCTAGCCGCCCCGCACCGGCCCTTGAGGGAGTCGCCGTTGTGAAGCGATGGAGGCGCCTGCACTGGGATCTAGGATGTGAAGCGACGGGGAGGTACTCTGGGTCGAGGCGGCGAGCCGTGATACAGAGGGTGGTACTCTGGGTCGAGGTCGGAGAGCAGGCGTAGTGGGCGCGGTGCTGGTGGCGGCGGGCGGGGGGAGAAGAAGAGAGGGGGCGCGTAGTGGGCGCGGTGCTGGTGGCGGCGGGTGGGGGGAGAAGAAGAGAGGGGGTGCTGGGAGATTTTGTGTTAGGGTTTGTCCCTAAAATTTGGTCTCCCCGCTCGAACCCGCGCCCGCGGTTCGGAAATTAGGAGTGAGTGCGTGACTCGCACTAGGGACACTACTGTGATGGTCCCACAGGTCAGCCTCTGTTTTTAGGTGAGTTGTGCAAATTGTGTGTTGACTATGAAGAGTAAATAAAATACTAAATAAACCTAAAAAAATATCATGGAAAATAGAAGAAAACAAGAAAATTAAAGTAAACCAAGTGTTTAAATTTGAGCTAGAAAACCTTTTTAATGAACCTTGCTATTTCATGAGGTAAACAAGTAAAATAAATCAACAATTAAATCAAGTGAAATCCAAAAAAAAAAAAAATCAAATTTTAAGTACTCAAATAATCATCTCATGATAGATCCGACAAGAGTAATTTTCCATTTTCGGAGTGAGATCCGATAAAAATACCATTTTCCATTTTCAGAGTGTCAAAAAAAGGTTTTTTGTGAAGCAACTACCAAAAATATGTTAAAGAAATGCACAAAATAAAATTATGAAGTTATTATACCACATTTCATATGTCCTAGTATCCACCAAAAATAATAAACTTGGAATACGACAACTGGGTTGAAAAGATGTTCATAGAAATGAGCTATCTCCTCCGAAGATTCTTGGGTTTCGGGCCAAATGATGGGTGTTATGGCCACATATATGGCATAGTTTGTTGAAATGTGCCCATATTCTACACATACATGCATATTGGAGCAACAAACAATGTTGACGAAGGAACTTTTATTTTTCATTGAATAAAAATATCATTTTCCATTTTCAGAGTGCTAAAAATGGGTTTTTTTGTGAAGCACCTACCAACAATATGTTATAAAATTGCACAAAATAAAATTATAAAGGTATTATACCATATTTCATGTTCAAATAAAAAAAATTCCTACCTCTCAATAGCTTTTAATACACCTCTTTTGAAAAAGACAAATTTCTGCCGATTCCGTTGAAACCGGGCCAAATTTGAACTACAGGTGACTCATATGTTGCTCATGATTTTTTTGTAAAAATCATTTTTAGATACACAACTACCTATTTCAATAGATATGTACCAATATTTTATCAATATTCAACCCCTAGCTACGAACGGTCATGCACGCCGTCTTGACTTTTTCCTTAAACGGACATAGAAAATTCCAGAAAATTCAAAAAAACTCGAGACGATGAAAGATATTCGCGTGGTGTTGTTATATATGTCCTAGTATCCACCAAAAATAATAAACTTCGAATAAGACAATTTGGTGGAAAATGTGTTCACAAAAATGAGCTATCTCGTACGAAGATTCATGGCTTTCGGGCGAAATGACGGATGTTTTGGCCACATCCATGGCATATTTTGTTGAAATGTGACCATATTCCACACAAAGATGCATATCGGTGCAACTAACAATGTTCACAAAGAAATTTTTATTTTTCGTTAAATAAAAATACCATTTTCCATCTCCGGAGTGTCAAAACTGGGTTTTTTTGTGAAGCACCTACCAAAACTATGTTACAAAATTGTACAAAGTAAAATTCTAAATATATTATGTCATATTTTATCTACAAATAACAAACTTACTACCTCTCAATAGCTCAAAATACACCTCTTTCGAAAAAGACAAATTGCAGCCGATTCCGCTGAAACCGGGCCAAATTTGAACTACAGGTGCCTCGTAGTTTTCTCTTTATTTTTTGAAAAAAAATCATTTTTAGGTACCCAAGTACCTATTTCAACATAGATACTGATGTAGCCCACCCAACTACACCAAGTGCACCGATGACAAGATCACGCGCAAAGGCCATCCAAGATAAGGTGAATTCGCTCCTCTCGACTCACACTTCCGGTAACTTGGTGGATGGTGCGCTACCTCATGGCGCAACAATGTGTGTGCTCAGGTTCAAGCCCACCACGAGTGCCCAAGAAGACGCGGAAGGCGAACGAGCAAGACCAGCACAAGGAGACGAAGGCGGGAAGCTCCAGGCAGCGGAACCTCCGGTGTTCCCACCGGAGCCTCCGCTCCCCGCTCACCACCGGAACCTCCGGTGTGGCCTCCGCCCAAAAGCCCTTCGGGTGGAAAGTGGCGGAGCCACCACCGGAACCCGGGCGGAACCTCCGGTATTCCCACCGGAGCCTCCGCTCCACGACTCGCCACCAGAGCCTCCGGTGCTACCTTCGCGCGGAACCCCTTCGGGTGGGTGACCACGGAGCCACCACCGGACCCCACCGGAGCCTCCGCTCCATCCACCGGAACCTCCGGTGGAAACCACCGGAGCCTCCGCTACTGTGCGGACTGCGTGACACTTGCGGGCCTTGGGCCTTGTTTCTTATCCTCCCACCTACCCCCTTTGGCACTAGACTATATATAGTCACCCCCATTCTCAGATCTAGGGTTAGAGTTGAATTTAGAACATTTGGAGCTCAGCTCTCTTGTATCCCTCTTTGAGGAACCATCCCTCCGACATCGTCGAGGATTGTATCAAGGCACATCCAACTACTTGATCTCTCCCTTTGGGTTTCTATCAAGTACTTGACCAATCTTCCTCTCGATTATCTTGAGGTTCTATTGGCGTAGTGGACCGGCTACGGGTGTAAAGTGGTTTCAATCAAGGTGAGCTCAGTTGAATCGATCGTTCCGTAGGCGGCCCTCGGGGTTAGTTGACGGAAGATTTGGGGTTCTTCGGTTCTTACTAGTTATCCTTGTGTTTGTTTGCGTTGCCCTCGATTTCCCCCTCGTTTCCCCCTCGTGTGTTCATCGAGTTCTTCGTGTTCTTCGTGTTCTCCGTCGATTCGTGAAGATCGGGCCAATCTAGGAGTAACCCTCCGCATCATCTGGTATCCAGAGCTAGATTGACACGAATCCGACACCCATACCCCTCCCCATCCACCAATTTTTCTTTTTCCACCTAGAATTTCGAAAATCCTCAAAAAATAGCCAAAAGGGAATTTGACCGATCTGTTGACTCGTTGAGTTTTTCGTGGTTTTTCTTCATAGATTAGTTGCCAAACACCTTTCCACACCTTTCCATTCAGCCAATTTTTCCAATTTCGCCCAAAATTTTTCTTGATTTTGTGGGAATTTCGAATTTGAGCCAAAAACTCAGAAAATTTCAGCTCTTCGATTCTCCGGCAGATTTTGGAACTTGTTTTTCTTTGTCGTTTGTGATCCAAATTGAGTGCAACGAGTTGCTACGCGACGCCCACGACATCACCTACGCTTCCACATCATCGGATCGCCACGACATCGACTCCCCCACGGCCGCAAGTCCGTGATCATCAAATAAGAGAGGTATAACTTGCTTCCGCTTGCACCACCCCATCCCATTGTGTTACTTACCTATCGGACTAGTTCTTTTTACACCGCTGGGCATCGCATTTGTGGCATCGAGAGTGCGAAGTTAGCGCTTGTGAGAGATTAGCTACCGAGTAGGCATTGGCACTTTGGAATCCATCAAAAAGAGAAAATCACAAAAAAAAAAGAGAAAAAGAGAAAATAGAAAAAAAGAAGCAAAAGGATCGGTGCCAATTGCTTTCCATTGTAGGAACGTGTAGCATTGCGTCGCAAAAGAGAAAGAGTGACCGATTGCCACGGTGCGAATCTTGTTGCCTTTTCAACTTTGCGGTTTGAGCTAGCGTCCTCCTTGTGTTAGTGTGGCATTGAGCATTAGTCTACGTTAGGGCCATTTCGTTCTTCGCTCGTCCATTGGTCGCACTAACCCCATTTTTCCCTTGTGTGTGTGTGTTCCACCATATTTCCATCCTATAGGTTTGGTTTTTGTGCTAACTTTTCTTTGAATTTTCTCCACGATTGACAACAAACTTTTCTTCGGTTTTGGTCGATTTTTCCTCGCCACTTTCCTAACCTATTTGCCTTCCATATAAAGTGTGTGTGTTGCCGTTTGCGGTTTCTTTCGATCGTTTGGATTCGCTCTTGACATACCGCCCTACACCTAGGCTCGTCCACTAGCCTCAATACGACCAACAAAGGTAACGTTGGGTAAGTGAGGCGTCCATTTCTTCAATATCACCCTTGTGTGTGTTTTTGAGATGGCTAGGGAAGGAGTATTCACAAGTCCGAGCTCGGAAGACGAAGGCAACCCATTCTACAACGACAATGATTACGCCAACTTCGTCACCCACAATGACCACTTTCAACTCCGCGAACTCGTCAAGGACGGGTTGCAACGCTATGAGCGTCGACTCCAAGAGCAAGAGGCTCGAATGAATGATCAAATGACGCGCATCAACATCAACTTGGCTAATCTTGCCAATCGCCGTCATTCATCATCGTCCTCAAGGTCTCGTCGCTCAAGCCACCGCAATCAAGATCCTCACCAACCTCGTCGCCATGATCGCCATGATCGCCACAACGTGGAGGAGGGTGGACAACCTCAACAAGCACCACCACCTCCTCCACAACATCAACAACCTCCGCGACGCAATCGGTATGAGGATAGCTCGCCATCACCACCACCTCGACATCGCCAAGGCCGTGGTGACCCTCTTCAACAACCGCAACGCCCGGACCTTCGACAACACCATCATCCTCCACCTCCACAAGGCCACGCTCAAGACTATGGCCACAACGATTTCGTGGAAGATGCTCGTCAACATCGAAGGCCACCAAGGCGCCATGCGCGTCCCAACAACAATGACCGCCAAGAACATGATCATCCTCAACAACCTCTCCAAGAACAAGAACGTCCTCAACAACATCACAATGGCCATGATGATAGTGAACGCCGTGAAGCTAGGCTCCGTCACCACCAACCACCACCACCTAATGACCACCGGCGTCATCCTCCCCATCATGATCGCCACCGCCAAGACAATGAGGATGACCCCTATGATGATTCACCTCCCATGTATGATGAAGACCCCCATGAGCGCCAACATGCGCGCCCCCATCGTCCGCAAGAGGACAACAACATGAGTGCTCTTCGTTTCAATGTCCCCAAGTTCAATGGTGAGAATGATCCCGAAGACTATCTTGCTTGGGCTCTCAAGGTTGACAAGATCTTCGGCATTCACAACTTCACCGACAAGAAAATGGTTGCTCTAGCATCTTTGGAATTCGAAGGCTATGCACTCTTATGGTGGGATCGTCTACAAGCCGAACGAGTCCGCAATCGCGTTGCTCCTATTGCCACTTGGAATGAGATGAAGCAATTCATGCATGCTCGATTCGTTCCTCCTCACTACAAGCGTGACCTCTTCAAGAAGCTTCAAGAACTTCGTCAAGGTGTGAAGTCCGTTGATGAGTACTACAAGGAAATGGAGACATCTTTGATCCGCGCTCATGTGATAGAATCTCAAGAGCAAACAATGGCCCGCTTCCTCAATGGCCTCAACTATCCTATAAGGAAGATCGTCGAGTATCAACCGTATGACAACATTGTGGCCCTTGTCCAACAAGCTCTCAAGGCGGAACGCCAAATTGCGGAAGATCTCAAATATAGCAAGCAAAAGGTTTTCTTCAACTCAAGACCATCATCCTCAACTACAATGACACAAGCTCCTCCTCCAACTACCACCAAGAGCAACACGCGAGCCTCTAGTGCTCCCAACAAGTCTTCCCAACCATTCAAGAAGCAAGCTCCTCCAACCTCATCCTCAAGCGCTCCTCAAGTCAAGTCAAGCACTATTACTTGCTTCAAGTGTGGTGGTAGTGGACACAAGTCCTTTGAATGTTCCAACAAGATGATCATGATTGTCAACCAAGATGGTGAACGCGATTCTATGAGCGAAGGCGAATACTATGCCTTGCATCAAGTTGCTCTCAACCCTTTGGACGTCTCCAACGACGATGAAGAAAGTGTGTATTGCGATGAGGACAAGAACCCATCACTAGTGGTCACAAGAGTCCTCACTTCTTCTCCTCAAGATGAGCAAGATCAACGGTGCAATCTCTTTCAAACAAGAGCCGGTATTGATGGCAAGTCAATCAAGGTCATCATCGACGGTGGAAGTTGCCACAACTTGGCTAGCAAGGAGCTTTGCGACAAACTCAAATTGCCTTACAAGCAACATCCTCACCCATACCATGTCCAATGGCTTAGTGACTCCGGTACCTTCAAGATTCAACACATGGTCTCCGTGACTTTCAAGATTGGTCCTTATGAAGACACGGTAGATTGTGACGTTGTTCCTATGACCGTGTGTCATCTTCTTCTTGGTCGACCTTGGCAATACGACAAGAGTGCTATCCATGATGGGCGTACCAATCACTATAGCTTCAAGTGGAATAACAAGACATTTGTTCTTCGTCCCATGTCTCCTAGCCAAGTGATCGCCGACAACGCCAAGACTCTTGCACGTCGACAAGAAGAGCTCAAATCGCGTGAGATGAGTGGTGAGAGAGTGATCCACCAAAAAGTGAGTGAGAGCCACAAGCCAAATAGGAGTGGAAAAATTACGAGTGATGCCAAAGGCTTTGCCTTACTTGCCACCAAAAGAGAGATGCGAGCGCTAAGAGAGGACCCAACCATACTTCACTTTGTCCTATTGTGCAAAGGGGAAGCACTTGAAACTAACGACATGACAAATCTACCTCCCTATTTGTTGCCTTTGTTGCAGGAATTTGAAGACGTCTTTCCCGATGAGCTCCCTCCGGGCCTTCCTCCCCTTCGAGGAATCGAGCACCGTATTGACCTCATTCCGGGCGCGCCCCTTCCAAACCGCGCTCCTTACCGCACCAATCCCGAGGAGACTAAGGAGATTGAGCGCCAAATCCAAGAGCTACTCGAAAAAGGTTTTATTCGCGAATCCCTTAGCCCTTGTGCCGTGCCGGTTATCCTTGTTCCAAAGCAAGATTCTACTTCCCGCATGTGTATGGATTGTCGCCCTATCAATGCTATCACCGTTAGATATAGACATCCTATTCCTAGGCTCGATGACATGCTTGATGAATTGAGTGGTGCTACTATCTTTTCAAAAATTGATCTTAAAAGTGGTTACCATCAAATTCGTATGAGTATAGGTGATGAATGGAAAACGGCTTTCAAAACAAAACTTGGTTTGTATGAATGGCTTGTTATGCCCTTTGGTCTTTCGAATGCCCCATCTACCTTCATGCGTCTCATGAATGAAGTTCTACGTCCTTTCATTGGCAAATTTGTTGTGGTTTACTTCGACGATATTCTCATTTATAGCAAATCTTTGGAAGATCACCTTGATCATGTTTCACAAGTATTGTTGGCTCTTCGCAATGCAAAACTTTTCGCCAATCTTTCCAAATGCAATTTTTGCACCAACAAGCTTGTTTTCTTGGGTTTTGTGATCTCGTCCAATGGTATTGAAGTAGATAACACGAAGATTGAGGCAATTAGGAATTGGCCCAACCCTACTTCCGTGGGTGAGATAAGGCGCTTTCATGGCCTTGCCGGTTTCTATCGCCGCTTTGTCAAAGATTTTTCAACTATTGCTTGCCCTTTGAATGAACTTACCAAAAAGAATGTACCTTTTGTTTGGGGCAATGCGCAACAAAAAGCTTTCGATACACTTAAGAAATGCCTAACCGAAGCTCCTTTGCTTGTCTTACCGGATTTCGAGAAAACTTTTGAGATTGAATGTGATGCTAGTGGTATAGGAATTGGTGGCGTTCTCATGCAAAACGGACGCCCCGTTGCTTACCATAGTGAAAAACTTGATGGTGCTAAACTCAATTACCCCATCTATGATAAGGAACTCTTTGCTTTGGTTAGAGTGCTAGAAGTTTGGCAACACTACCTTTGGCCAAAAGAATTTGTCATTCATTCCGATCACGAATCATTGAAATACTTAAAAAGCCAAACCAATTTGAACAAAAGGCATGCTAAGTGGGTTGAATTCATTGAATCTTTTCCTTATGTCATTAAGTACAAGAAAGGTAAAGAGAATGTGGTAGCCGATGCCTTGTCTAGGAAAGAATGCCTTCTTACACGTCTTGACATCAATGTGATTGGTTTGGATGAAATCAAAGACTTATATGCTTCCGATGCTTTCTTTGGTCCTATATTTGAGAAGTGCTTGCCTAACCGAGGTTTCGATGATTACTATCTTCACAAAGGTTTCTTGTTTAAGGCTAACAAATTGTGTATCCCCGAGTCTTCTCTTCGTTTGTTGTTATTGAAGGAATCACATGAAGGAGGCCTCATGGGACACTTTGGCCGCGACAAGACCTATGCCATGCTCTCCACCAACTACTATTGGCCCAAGATGAAGCATCACGTTGAGAGACACGTCAAGAGATGTTCCACATGCCTCCGAGCTAAGTCCACTTCCAACCCTCATGGTCTTTACATGCCATTACCTATCCCACATGCACCTTGGAGTGATATTAGCATGGACTTTGTGTTAGGACTTCCTCGAACTAAAACCAACATGGATTCAATCTTTGTAGTTGTGGATCGTTTCTCTAAGATGGCACATTTCATTCCTTGTAACCGAACCGACGATGCTTCACATGTTGCTACTTTGTTTTTCAGGGAAATTGTGCGTTTACATGGTGTACCTACTTCAATTGTCTCGGACCGCGACGTCAAGTTCACCTCCTACTTTTGGAAGACATTGATGGCCAAGCTCGGCGTCAAGCTACTATTCTCCACCGCCTATCACCCACAAACGGATGGACAAACCGAGGTCGTCAACCGCACACTCTCTTCACTACTTCGAGCATTGATCAAGCCCAACTTGAAGAATTGGGAGGAATGCATCCCACACGCCGAGTTCGCCTACAACCGTGCTCTCCATCAAGCTACCAAGAAGAGTCCCTTCGAGATCGTCTACGGCTTCAACCCCAACACCGCCCTCGACATACTCCCTTTGCCTCTACGCGAGCGAGCAAACATGGACATCGACAAGCGCACCGACTACATCAAGAAGCTACACGACTCCACAAGGGTTACGCTTGAGAAGCATTCCGAGCACCGAGCCTCTATCATGAACAAGAACAAGAAACCCATGGTGTTCCAAGAAGGTGACCTCGTGTGGCTACACTTGCGCAAGGACCGGTTCCCCGAAGAGCGCAATTCCAAGCTCAAGCCAAGAGGTGACGGTCCCTTCAAGGTCATCAAGCGGATCAACAACAACGCCTACAAGCTCGACTTACCGCAATCCAAGTACCTCGTCCACAACTCTTTCAATGTCAAGGACCTCTCTCCCTTCCATGGATACCAAAGTGATGAAGACGACGCCGAGTCGAGGTCGACTCTTTTTCAAGGGGGGGGGGAGATGATGTAGCCCACCCAACTACACCAAGTGCACCGATGACAAGATCACGCGCAAAGGCCATCCAAGATAAGGTGAATTCGCTCCTCTCGACTCACACTTCCGGTAACTTGGTGGATGGTGCGCTACCTCATGGCGCAACACTGTGTGTGCTCAGGTTCAAGCCCACCACGAGTGCCCAAGAAGACACGGAAGGCGAACGAGCAAGACCAGCACAAGGAGACGAAGGCGGGAAGCTCCAGGCAGCGGAACCTCCGGTGTTCCCACCGGAGCCTCCGCTCCCCGCTCACCACCGGAACCTCCGGTGTGGCCTCCGCCCAAAAGCCCTTCGGGTGGAAAGTGGCGGAGCCACCACCGGAGCCACCACCGGAACCCGGGCGGAACCTCCGGTATTCCCACCGGAGCCTCCGCTCCACGACTCGCCACCGGAGCCTCCGGTGCTACCTTTGCGCGGAACCCCTTCGGGTGGGTGACCACGGAGCCACCACCGGACCCCACCGGAGCCTCCGCTCCATCCACCGGAACCTCCGGTGGAAACCACCGGAGCCTCCGCTACTGTGCTGACTGCGTGACACTTGCGGGCCTTGGGCCTTGTTTCTTATCCTCCCACCTACCCCCTTTGGCACTAGACTATATATAGTCACCCCCATTCTCAGATCTAGGGTTAGAGTTGAATTTAGAACATTTGGAGCTCAGCTCTCTTGTATCCCTCTTTGAGGAACCATCCCTCCGACATCGTCGAGGATTGTATCAAGGCACATCCAACTACTTGATCTCTCCCTTTGGGTTTCTATCAAGTACTTGACCAATCTTCCTCTCGATTATCTTGAGGTTCTATTGGCGTAGTGGACCGGCTACGGGTGTAAAGTGGTTTCAATCAAGGTGAGCTCAGTTGAATCGATCGTTCCGTAGGCGGCCCTCGGGGTTAGTTGACGGAAGATTTGGGGTTCTTCGGTTCTTACTAGTTATCCTTGTGTTTGTTTGCGTTGCCCTCGATTTCCCCCTCGTTTCCCCCTCGTGTGTTCATCGAGTTCTTCGTGTTCTTCGTGTTCTCCGTCGATTCGTGAAGATCGGGCCAATCTAGGAGTAACCCTCCGCATCAGATACAACAAGAGTTCATCAAGATTCAACCCCTAGGTACGAACGGTCATGTCCCCCGTTTTGACCGTTTTCCGAAACCGGCTTTGAAAATTCCAGAAAATTCAAAAAAACTCGAAACGATGCAAGACCTTCGCGTGGTGTTGTTATATATGTCATAGTATCCACCAAAAATAATAAACTTTGAATAAGACAATTTGGTGGAAAATGTGTTCACAAAAATGAGCTATCTCGTACGAAGATTTATGGCTTTCGGGCGAAATGACGGATGTTTTGGCCACATCCACGGCATAGTTTGTTGAAATGTGACCATATTCCACACAAAGATGCATATTGGTACAACTAACAATGTTCACGAAGAAAGTTTTATTTTTCGTTGAATAGAAATACCATTTTTCATCTCCGGAGTGTCAAAACTGGGTTTTTTTGTGAAGCACATACACAAAATATGTTGCAAAAATGTAGAAAGTAAAATTCTAAATATATTATGTCATATTTTATCTACAAATAACAAACTTACTACCTCTCAATAGCTCAAAATACACCTCTTTCGAAAAAGACAAATTTCAGCCGATTCCGGTGAAACCGGGCCAAATTTGAACTACAGGTGCCTCGTAGTTTTCTCTTTATTCTTTAAAAAAAATCATTTTTAGGTACGCAAGTACCTATTTCAACATAGATACAAGAAGAGTTCATCAAGATTCAACCCCTAGGTACGAACGGTCATGTCCCCCGTTTTGACCATTTTCCGAAACTGGCTTTGAAAATTCCAGAAAATTCAAAAAAACTCGAAACGATGCAAGACCTTCGCGTGGTGTTGTTATATATGTCCTAGTATCCACCAAAAATAATAAACTTCCTCGCCCCGGTTTTTCTACTAATGAGCTGCAAAGGCAGACAGAAACATGATTACATCCTGTTGATCATGAGACAGAAACATGATTACCGTAAAACAGCCCTATTTAACAGCCTAGTTGTTGCTAAACACACGCCACTAAGTTTCACAGAAGCAGCCGCAGCATAGGATGTGCGACCGAGGGATACGTCCCGTCTCGCGAATCTGGTCGGCCTTCTGAACTGCCCTGGATGCTTGCTTGTTCATCTTGGCGTTGGCCGACGCCCGCTTCTTTTCGGCCACACGGCGCGCCGTCTCGAGCTTTTCGGCCATCTCCGCCATCGCCTCGCTTCTCATTTTCTCTGCACGTTCCTGCCAAAGAACGAATTTTCAGTAATAGCACATAAGACTACGATACATTGTAATGATAAATATTTTGTGGAAATGCACCTCTAGTCTCCTCATTTCGAATTCGACTTTTGTTCTTTGGCGGCTCTCCCATGCTTCGATCTTCAGCTCTTCCTTCTTGAATCTGAGTCGCACAAAATACATTTCAGAGCAGATAAATAACTCATGATCAACAGGATGTAATCATGTTTCTGTCTGCCTTTGCAGCTCATTAGTAGAAAAACAATAAGGTGTCAGATAGAGTATACCTTGCTGTTGTTGGAAGTGGCCCGATCTTCAAGTCACGGTTGTCGAGTACTTTCCGACGGTGGCAGACGTAGCACGGCTCCTCGGTATAACTCCGGCAATACGCGCGTACAAAGCAGCTAAGCAGGCAGGCAGCCACCTCAATGGATTATCTGCTGGTAGCTAGTCACGTACGTACTCAATTGATGGATCGACAACACACTCACGTAGCTAGCTTAGCTAGATTTCTTTCCCAGCTAGTAGCTCACGTACACAATCGACAAGGACCTAAACGCTGGGAACACGATTTGGCCAGAGGCTCCTCTCCAGCCTTGCTATTTTTCTTTCTTGCTCTGACAAAGATTACAGGGGGTCTTACTTACACACGTATATATAGCAGTGTTGGATTAGCTAACCCCTAGTAGGGCTAGGATTCCTATTTCCGATACTACACGGAGCCGTGCAGGTATACAACTAGTATACCACATGAGCACATACGTGCTTATTTCCAACAGCTGTATGTTTAGAATTGTCTGCGTCCTCGAATGCCGCCGCGCGAGCTGCATATTCCTTCTTCATACGCTCGAGATCAGCAATTGTTGGTGTTCCAGATACTAGTTCTAGCTCTTCTTTGCTAGCCCATGTAGCAATGTTCATCTTTCCGAGTTGTACACCTAGGGCAGCAATCTCTTTCCTTGCCTTAAGCCTGATTTCATCCTCAGACATTTCATTTGTGCCACCTTTTCTGTTGAAATAAGGACCATCATCTCCATTGTCTTCTCCTATTGATTATCGCCCTCCTACTGGAGTTGATGGTAATGAACAGTTTGGGCTCCGACTTGGTGTCATAGACCCAAGTGGTGTTCCGGTTCTTGAAGGGTCCTGACTTGGAATTGGAGTCATTTCTGTGCCCACGTCTCTGACGGACACGGACTGAACTGTAGAAAGAACTGCAGGCAATAATTCATATCAGTTGATAGTAGGTAGACAAATTTAACTGTCAAGTTCAGTTCACTCTCACTATGTGAAGGTGCTTTTTAGTAAGAAAGTAACAAGTGAGAAAGCTACCATCAAGATCATTGCAGGGCTTAATGCCAACTGAGCTGGTATGAGTCACCCCCTTCTGATACTCTGAGGTGTCACTGATAGCACTTTGAACTGGACAGATATCGGAGTGCCTGACCACCTTCGGCTGATGTGAAGATTGGTATGAGTCACCCCCTTCATGAACCAAGTTACAGGCCATCAATGTCTTACAGTTGAAGTGTTGCTGTACACTATTCATCGAAACACTGTCGTCAATGTTTTATACGTGACTGTCTTCCAAAAAATGAAGTTTTGAGCATAATCCTAGATCTAGATAACTGTGTAGACTCCTAGTCTGGAACCATCATCAAAATATTGATCTACAGATGACACTGCATAACAGTTAAGTAGTTATCTGCATCCGTTTGTAACTTGAATTCCAAATTCCAAGCATTAGGATTGTATTAATCAAATGTGAGTGTCACTATAATCCCTTATAAGGGAATCCAAAATAACATCTGGCCCAGACCCAAACCATACACCAGTATAGTTATTCAGTCTACCGTATTTAGCTAACTCATGGCTTGCATTGTTCTGCACATAGCTGTCCCCTCCATGAACGCACAGAATTCAGTTTCAAGTTTCAAGTTCTTGTGTGCAGCAATCTACTTGACAAAATGTTCATGGACGTGATATCTCAACCTGATCTAACAATGCAATAACACATTCAAATTCAGAGTATTATCACCCACTGTTAGCATTTACAAACTGCAGCTCGCAATTAGAGCTGTGACAAAACATCCCGGAAATTAACAAGCAAGCATAGCGTTATTGTGTGAGATGAACAGTTGTCGTTTTTAGAGGAAGCAACTAAAAATCATCAGGAAGTAAGTATATCAAAACACTGCTCCCTTCAAGATGTTACAAATATAGAACTTTACTTCAGGCACAGTAATCTTTACTATTAAGGTTACACTGGCGGTGAGGCGGTGTCACACATCCAAAAAATTACACGACAAATGCCACCCTATGCAATCTTCCGTTTCCTTCTCCCATGCGTACCAGATCTGTTACCCTCTCTCGGCCTAAATGCTGAAAGAACGGAGTGGATATGGTACCAGCGAGAAAAAAATCATCGGATCTGGTCTACAGGCTAATCCACATTGACCATCTTCAGGTGACGATGCGTGGCGTTGTGAATCTCAAAGCACACGACCCAAGTTTGTATAGTAGACTGATATATACGTCATACTCTCCAGCTATCGTTTTTACTAGCGCGTACACGAGTGATCATAACGTACGCGACTCCGGCGGCACAGCAGCGCCACATATTGGTCGATGCTACACCCAACGCTGAGGACACAGTGGTTGTGGACGAGCGCCGGCGATGCAAGAACTCCGGCGGCCGGCGCCCGGCGCCGCGCTGCTCCGTCCAGGAGCCGATCTGTAGATATTGTCGCGGGAGCCCTTGCCGTCTCGTCGTCCCTCATCGGTGGGCATGATCGCAGCGTTGTTGTGCGTGGCTTTGGGCCGAGCCGTCGCGCAGCCGGAGATTAGATGATTATCTTGTGCCTCGCCGCCGAACCGCAAGAGAATGCAGGATCGTGCATCGCCGGGAAGGAGATGAGCGCGCCGGGAAGTCAGAGATGGATCCACAAAAGAAACTACCAATCGAGAAGCTGTACGTATGTAGGCAGGATCGTAAGTGGTCAAAAGGATTGCTAGAGAGATACTTAGGCGCCTATAAGGCTAGCACATAACTTCAGTCGTGTGCTTTGAGATGTACAACACCACGCGTCATCCTCTGGAAAGTAATCCTATACGACCTTGAGAGGAACGACCTCACGGCGGACCAAATTCTACACTGTTAATCTCAGATTTAAAGCCGACGTTCAGTTACCCTTGATCCACGTGTCTGATGCCATATTTGGTTCACCGTGGGGTCGTTCCCGTGGAGGTCGTATAGGGTTTTCTTCCGGTGAAGGCGTCCTCCTTCAACCTCCTCGGGAGTCGGGACCGACTCCAAGACGACCTCCTGCTGGGGCGCCGGAGACCACCAGCACCCCAACAAGCCTGACGGCGGCCCCTCACATGAGAGCATCTCCACCGGCACTCTCCAAATGGCCCCCCAAAGGCCCAATGGCGGTCCGGACCAAAAAAAAAAACGCCGCAACGGCACCCCCAAAGGTGTCCACCCGCCAATTTTGTGTCCGGCCCCCCAGCCCCTCGTCATACTCGGGGGCCTGGCTGGGGGCGTCGAACATCGTCTGCTCACCCCTCCCGACAGGGGACCCCGCCCGTCATAGAGACAAACCCGCACCAGATGATATTCATTTGCACCCCATCGTTCTACTGTTTCCTCTCGCCGCCGATTCGCCCCACTGCCGGCACCCTTGTCGTCGCCAACTGTATTCAGGAGTCGAGCACGCACGTCGTTGGCCGATTCGCTGCCGCTCGTCGCCGATCCCCGTCGTTTTCGCGCGCCGCCGCCGGCGATTCAACCGCAACCGGCTCTTCCTCGCATCCACCCCGTAGGTAAGGTGTTCGGCCGTTTTCCATAGGTCGAAAAACCGCCGTTAAACTTGTTTACCTCACGGCTAATGGTTGGCTTTTGTCCAATATAGTATGGATAGTGACGACGAGGTCATGTTTTGCCAACTGATGGGAGAGGAGGCCGCCTTTGCCGACGACAAGGAGAATGAGATGGTCATGGCGGCTCTGTTTGAGGCGATGGCCATGGAGGCAGCCGAGCCAAAGCATAGAGGATCAAGGAAATGACGCAAGGAGAACAAGAATCGGCAAAGGGAAACTGGCCACAAACTTTTGCGGGATGACTATTTCTCGGAGACGCCGACAAACACACCTCAGGTATTTCGCCGGCGTTTTCGGATGAACAGACAAGTCTTTAGGAACATTGTGCACGGTGTTCGGGATTACGACGACTACTTCAGGCTGAAAAAAGACTGCGTCGGGCTTCTAGGATTTTGATGTCTTGCATATGGAGCTCCTGTAGATTCATTGGATGACTATCTTCGTATGTCTGAGAGCACCGCTGTTGAAGCATCTTATCGATTTTGCAAGGCAGTAGTTGCAGTGTTTGGTCCCGTGTATCAGAGATTACCAAGTGAAGCAGACACGGCTCGTTTATTGGCACAAGGCCAAGCACGAAGATTTCCTGAGATGCTTGGAAGTATCGATTGCATGCATTGGAGTTGGAAGAATTGTCCATTTGCTTGGCAAGGGATGTATAAAGGTGGCCATCACGGAAAATGCACTTGTGCTTGAGACTGTTGCTTATTACGATCTTTGGATTTGGCATTCATTTTTTGGAATGGCCGGTTCTCACAATGATCTCAACGTGTTGCAACGCTCTCCGGTATTTCAGAGACTAGGTGAAGGACATGCTCCAGGCTGCAACTATTCGATCAATGTCCGTGAGTACGACAGAGGATACCACCTAGGGGATGGCATATAACCCGAATGGTCTAAATTTGTGAAGACAATCCGTGACCCTGTGGGTGAGGCAAATAATATTTTTGCAAAGAAACAGGAGGCTGTCTAAAAAGACGTGGAAAGGGCATTTGGTGTACTCCAGGCACGATTTGCTGTGGTAAGGTATCCTTCTCTATCTTGGTCGATAGATGAAATGTGTGATATCATGAACGCTCGTATTATCATGCATAACATGATCATCGAGAGTGAGCGAGATATCGGAATGGTGTTCGATGAGCAATACGACTTTTAGGGCCCTCTTGCGGATCCACAACCAGGCGTGTCTGCTGAGTTTGATGATTTTCTTGTTGTTTATCAGGAAATTCGTGATGAAGAAGGTAATTTTCAACTTCAAGAAGATCTTGTGGCACATTTATGAGCTATGAGAGCTCACGAGTAGTTCGATTACGATGATTTGTCCGCACGAATTTAAAGAATTTGAAGTATTCAATTTTTTGTAATAACTGGTAAACTATTTATGTGTTTGTATAATTATTATTTACCTAATTTATCGAGTGCATTCATCAAATAGTCAATATTTTGATCAAAACCAAAACAGAGCCGGTTGAGGGGTCGCCGGTTGGGGGCGCCGTTGTGGAGCACGCCCATCAAATCGGCGGACACAGGTCCGGTCACCCCCCAAAGGGAGACAATTGGAGGGTGCCGGACACGTTTTTGATGGGTGCCGGTGGAGATGCTCTGAAGTGTGTACTCGCGTCCTTCTTCTTTGTCGTTGTCCTCTTCATCGGCGCTGGCTCTATCTGGTGGTTGCGCCACTAGCTCAGCCGTGCGGAGACCGAGAGCACCGCCTCTTCTTGCCGGTTCTTGACGAGGCTGCGGTGGCGGGCGCTGTGACCCAGGTCAGTGCCACCGAGATTCATGAGTTGAGGTCCAGTCGCTCGATGGAACTGGCGTGCATCGCTGCCTCGGTGGGGATTTCTTCAAGACTGATCTCTCAGGAGAGGCCTGGAAGTCGCATCACCCTGTCGTGTACGGTGTACCGAAGCGATGTCTCCTACTCCTTCCCCTTCCAGGTCGTACCAAGTTATGCTCAAAAGGTTCAGTTACCGCGCTGAGCTTTGCCATATACCTCTACTGTTCCGGTCGAAGAACGCACGCTGTGAACGCCAGTGATTTTGGCCAGGACGTCTGGTCCAGTAGGTGGACGCGGCTCGTCAACAACGACTACCGCGAGGACATGAAGTCGTGAACGAGCCTGGTCGGTACCTACATTGCCTTGAGTTGGAGGGCTAGAGAGAGAAATAGATGGGTCTACCTGGGCGCACCGCTTGCTTCGATGGCTCTTCTCTTGAGTGGATTCCCAGTTTCCAGCCACGTCCACACATTTGGAACCCTACTGAATTTCGTTCGCATCGTTGAGGACACATATGCAATGACGTGCCCTCATCTAAAATCATAAGTGACGTACCCTCATCTAAAATCATAAGTGACGTACCCTCATCTAAAATCATAAACTCAAATCAACAAACAAATATTGTTATCTATAAAAATTATCACAGTATAGGTGAGTGAAATATGACATTGGACATTTATCCAGAGACATATTGTTATATTTTCTGCACATATAAAGTTTTACATCATGTTTACATGTGCGACGAGGAAACAAATTTGATAAACCGTGGCAACGCACGGGCATTCAGCTAGTACCAAGTAACGAGCCTTACTGATAATATCAAATTGGATTAGGAAATTGGTTCTACCTAACTTAGTTTCCATTATTTTTACCTAAGCACAAAATCTGCTATAGAAAACCCGCGCACATGCATGTTCGTGCAAATGGCAATTTATCTACCACAAATGACTTGCTGGCTGACTTGGTGGAGGTTGGGTGCAGTAGATTACGGTGTTTAGCCCCCTCAGAGCCACACAAGTAGGGTAATGACATATTACATGGCCCATGTGAACTTTTCTTCCGAAATTTGTATGCGTGCTTGTGCTATGCATAGGAACATGATATGTCCTGACACTGTTAGCACACACATATAATATTGGCCTCTAGTCTAGATATGTCACTGTTCAAAAAAAAAAAAGTCTAGATATGTCTAAGATATGTCTAAGAGGAGAAGACAACCTATGGTAGTGTGGCACACTATGTCTAATTACTTCTATAAAAGCTCAAAGATAGTGAGCGTTCTCCTGCGTCCTACCGAGTTCCCTTCGAGCCGCCACGTGGCGCGCCCTTCTCCGTCCATCGCTCTACTCCTAGCCACTCCTAGCCGTTCGATGGTCCAGCGCAGAAGAAGCACTCCACCTCTCGGTGCCAAAACCAGCGCCCCTAATCGCCGCCCGCGTCTCGTCTCTCCCCAATCCCCTCTCGCGTCTCTCTCTCCAATCCCCTCCTGGGATGAAACCCTAGAACCGCGCCACGGGCTCGACCAAGCGAGCTGCGCGACTCCTCTCCCGTCTCTCAAACCCCCGGCGTCAAACCCCCAGCCCCGACTCTCTCCTCTTCCCTCTCTCGTCTCGTCTCGTCTCCCTCACCCCCGCCTCCTCTTCCCCTGCCACCTGATGAAACAACTCGACGGCGCCCGGACAACAGCGCAGCGGCGACTGGGCCGTGGATGAGGCGACCAGCTGGACGGCACGGGCGGTGGCCTCGGTCTTGGCTCGGGCAACCTTGGACGATGGCCTGGCCTGCGGGGCCGTGGACGGCGAGGAGGACCGCGCCCCGGAGACGGCAGCGGCCACGGGTGCGCTGGAGAAGCAGGTCTGCGAGGGAGCGTGGCCGCCGCCACCTCGTGCCTCGCATGGGCAGGCCGCTCCTCTTCCACGCTGGAGAAGAACGACTGGGAGGGAGTACGGGTTGGAGGGCGTCAGGAGCTACGGTCGCTGGCGTCCATGGAGGTGGTGGTTGTGAGCGTTCTCCTGCGTCCTACCGAGTTTCCTTCGAGCCGCCACGTGGCGCGCCCTTCTCCGTCCATCGCTCTACTCCTAGCCACTCCTAGCCGTTCGATGGTCCAGCACAGAAGAAGCACTCCACCTCTCGGTGACAAAACCAGCGCCCCTAATCGCCGCCCGCGTTTCGTCTCTCCTCCAATCCCCTCTCGCGTCTCTCTCTCCAATCCCCTCCCGCGATGAAACCCTAGAACCGCGCCACGGGCTCGACCAAGCGAGCTGCGCGACTCCTCTCCCGTCTCTCCAACCCCCGGTGTCAAACCCCCAGCCCCGATTCTCTCCTCTTCCCTCTCTTGTCTCGTCTCGTCTCCCTCACCCCCGCCTCCTCTTCCCCTGCCACCTGATGAAACAGCTCGACGGCGCCCGGACAACAGCGCAGCGACGACTGGGCCGTGGATGAGGCGACCAGCCGGACGGCACGGGCGGTGGCCTCGGTCTTGGCTCGGGCAGCCTTGGACGATGGCCTGGCCTGCGGGGCCGTGGACGGCGAGGAGGACCGCGCCCCGGAGGCGGCAGCGGCCATGGGTGCGCTGGAGAAGCAGGTTTGCAAGGGAGCGTGGCCGCCGCCACCTCGTGCCTCGCATGGGCAGGCCGCTCCTCTTCCACGCTGGAGAAGAACGACTGGGAGGGAGTACGGGTTGGAGGGCGTCAGGAGCTACGGTCGCTGGCGTCCATGGAGATGGTGGTTGTGAGCGTTCTCCTGCGTCGTCCTACCGAGTTCCCTTCGAGCCGCCACGTGGCGCGCCCTTCTCCGTCCATCGCTCTACTCCTAGCCACTCCTAGCCGTTCGATGGTCCAACGCAGAAGAAGCACTCCACCTCTCGGTGACAAAACCAGCGCCCCTAATCGCCGCCCGCGTCTCGTCTCTCCCCCAATCCCCTCTCGCGTCTCTCTCTCCAATCCCCTCCTGCGATGAAACCCTAGAACCGCGCCACGGGCTCGACCAAGCGAGCTGCGCGACTCCTCTCTCTCCAACCCCCGGCGTCAAACCCCCAGCCCCGACTCTCTCCTCTTCCCTCTCTCGTCTCGTCTCGTCTCCCTCACCCCCGCCTCCTCTTCCCCTTCCACCTGATGAAACAGCTCGACGGCGCCCGGACAACAGCGCAGCGGCGACTGGGCCGTGGATGAGGCGACCAGCCGGACGGCACGGGCGGTGGCCTCGGTCTTGGATCGGGCAGCCTTGGACGATGGCCTGGCCTGCGGGGCCGTGGACGGCGAGGAGGACCGCGCTCCGGAGGCGGCAGCGGTCACGGGTGCGCTGGAGAAGCAGGTCTGCGAGGGAGCGTGGCCGCCGCCACCTCGTGCCTCGCATGGGCAGGCCGCGCCTCTTCCACGCTGGAGAAGAACGACTGGGAGGGAGTACGGGTTGGAGGGCGTCAGGAGCTACGGTCGCTGGCGTCCATGGAGATGGTGGCAGCGGCGGCGCGCACGCCTCCTCCTCTCCTCTCCCAGGTGCCCCCCTCCCCCGTACACAACCGCTCCGGTCTTCCCCGCTGCCGAGCGATGTTGGCGACCAAGACCCTTAGGAGAAGGAGGCGGTTCGGGAACTGCAGCCCCTGCTCGGCGGCAGCTGTATCGTGCGTCTCCGATTCCTCTCCCGCTACAAGGTGAATTCATCTCCTCCCTCTTTTTTATTTTATTTTCCTTACATCACTCAGGCGGCCAACACCCTTAGCCGGTTGAGCCCCTCTTTGTATCTGAGCTGTAGCGCAACCTTGTGCAGCCCCTATTCAGATTTTAGCCAGTTTACATGCACTACACCTACTCGATAAAATGACACTCTACAAAAAAGGCAATGCGCCTTGCCAAGCTCTTCCTTTATATGATTCATTTCTAAAAGGAACGTTGTTCATTGGTTCAGGGTATCTATAGCTCTGGGGTGCAACTTTTTTTTGCACAAGAATTGTCACATTATAATTTATATCACGTTATTATGGCTATATTTCAGTACCATTGACCCTGGCAGCAACCATTTCACTTTCAACATCGGCTTGGGTCCAGTAATCAAAGGTAATCTCAAATTTAGGACGTCAGTATATAAACAAATCATTCAAGTTGTTTCTTGGCACATTAAAAATTTATCTGACGCTGTTATGGTTATATTTCAGTACCAAGGACCCGGGGCAGCAACCATTCACTTTCAACATTGGCCCGTTTTAGTGATTAAAGGTAATCCATTGAAGACATCATTTTATACAAAAATCATTTGAGTTGTTCGTTATTGTCTCACACGTTATTAGTTGTTGTTTCTATCTGATTGAACAACTTAAAAATGGAGAACTCTCCATGACAAAAGTGTACAGAAAACAACTTTATTCTTTTGGCTATGCCGTATCATTCCCATGTGTATTATGAAATTGTATAGACTGTTTCTAGGCATCTGATATTCTGAGTGTTCCTGTTGCAGTGCACCCGCTTGATTTTTTTTTGCTATGTCGTATCATTTCCATGCGTATATGAAATTGTATACACTCTGTTTCTCGGCATCTGATATCCTGAGTGTTGTTGTTGCAGTGGTGGGTGCACCACGGATTATGCATATGGAGCCAGTGGCTTTCGAGCCCGGGAATTCGACTAAACTCTTCACTCATCTGTGGTGGTCAGGAGTAGCTCAAATCAACCTTTCTTGCTAGCCAGGTAGCAGGCAATCTAAATATAAAGTATGGAGAGGTTCCGAGTGTTTTGCACAACAGAAGTTGCAAATTCTAGACAAGAAATTAGTAAATCAGTTTATGATAAGAAGAAGAAAGATATACTGGCCACACGAATTCAACTTATTATATGTACAAATATATCATTAAGAACCATGGCAGCAAACTCTCTGCTATCAATCGTGGTTACCAGTTTTCTGATTCCACAACATGCGATTTATTTGGGTATGCATAAGCATGTTTTTACTACACATACTCGGCGATGCTTCTGATCCTGCTCTTTTGCCGTTCATGACTTGTTGTCGAACCTAAAATTTTTGTACTTATTGGTTTAAAGCTGCTCATGTCCAATGATGGTGAAACTATGAAAAGGCATAGATTAAATTAAAATTATAAACAATAAATTAGTTTGTGATAAAAAGAATACAGAATTACTGGCCACATGAAATTCTAAATTGTAAGCGTGTGTGTAGGTATGAACAATATTGGAAATGCATTACTTCACTTTATAAGTATTTCTACTGAAAATGATGTGTCCGACAGAATGAGCTCATCGCCTTCCGGAAAGGTAAAATGAGTTTCAGTTGGTTTTCTAATAGTTAACAAGGAGTGGGTACTGTGGATCTAAGATGACTGTTTTTTAAGCTAATCGGATAATTACTTTGTTGTTCAGGTCAATTCCCAGTGTCCTTGTAATATGGTGTCATCATAGATATGTTTTACCGCCTCGTCCCATGTTCTGTTAAGCTTGGCCACACATTCTCAGTTTCCTAGGTAAACTAATGTACTAAGATGACACGTTCTATCTGTATTCTTCTTGAAATTTGTTGTTTATACCATCACATGGTCCCTGCATTTTCAGTCACTTTGTGTGTTCTGAATGTTCCAGGAGAAAAAACAATTTTTTGATTAGTATGTAGTGTAATGGAGACAACACAAATTTCATGAAATCCTTACCGGCTCCTTTCTTATGTATGAAAGGTGCAGGATGCTTCCATTTCTATTATTGTCTACCATGTAGGGTTTTCTGTGTTCTGTTGTGCAACCGGTATAGCTGCATGTGTAATATTACATCCCCCTTTGAACTCTCAGGGGTGTGTGGTGTACCAAATCTTATTTATGTTTTATGTACAAGCACATATACTGAGTGCATTAGCGGACCCAGCAAGAATTTAAAGCCTGGGCATTCTGTTGATTCCATGGCTTATGCTGCTAATTATTTACCAAATAGTCATCAAATCATACTATGTCCGCCGGCCGGAAGCCCGGGCAGCTGCCCGGGTAACAGGGACCTTGGGTCTGCCCCTGACTGAGTGTAAGTTGTACCTGTCCAGTTGAATTCTCTAATAATTTCAGAAGATCGGAACTAATTTTGAAGAGATCTTAGGCAACTACTCGTTGTTTGCTACTATAATAGTGTGCTACCTTACCTTTTTTATTTGAAAACTGTCCATTTGAGATTTGTGTTGTCACATCATTCTGCATTTTGGTCATCTAACCTGATCTTAATTTTCTAGGAAAGTAGTACACGGTTAGCTATTTTTGTTGGCTGAACATTAACACTGTTTAAGGTGTTCACTCCAATTGTTGACCCAATACACTTGCAAAGTCCCACATCTCTTGTATACGTAATTGGTGGAACTATTAAGGTACCAAGAAAAATGTTTTGTAGTAGCTTTCTTCTCTGTTTCCTTATATAAAAAAACCCTATGAACAAGGGGCCAGCTAGCGACCTTTCGAACACTTAATTAGTTTGTTCGTATATTATAATTTATAAGGGAGTGGTTTCAAATTTCATATTATGTCCATGTCTGCCTTGTTCTGTTTTTGCAATGTTGTTTCCTAAAAAACCTGACTACAGGGGTTGTTTATGGGTGCTTGGGGTTCACATCCTGCCTATGCTGTCCATTTCTTTCCTCGGATTTGTGTTTCTTTGACACACTTCTTTGTTTTCGTTTTCAGGTAGAAAAGTAAAAGAGGATGGGAGGTGTATCATAGGATAAGCTAATGAATTGTGGTTGCAACTTTCAGCTTATACCGCTGCCTCGTTGATCTCCCTTTGTGATACTGGTTCCTTCCTACAAGGTGATCGCTTATGGGTGCTCGTGGATCTTGCGATGCCCGTTGGTTACTGTGTTTCGTATGGAGTGTGTTTTCTTGCCACGTCTTCTCTGGGTGTATGTCTAGATGTACTGTTTTCTTTATGTATATTTTCTTGGTGAAAAAATAGATAGTTAGTTCTTAAATGAGGAATGGGCCGTGAATAGTTTGATTCTACTTTTCTTGCCCTAACAAACAAATATCTTCAGATGAAATGGTTCCTGTAGCAATGACATAGCTTTGCAATCATCTTTACTGTTTCTCTCCTGAAACTTCAAGGTATGAATGGGAAGTAGTCCATAGCTTTGACCGACCAGCTTCTATGAGTGTCCATAGCTTTGACCGACCAGCTTCTATGAGTGATGCTTTGACAATAACAGAAAATGATGAGGCTTTTTCTGTTGTTCAGCATGTAGGTTCTCAAATCAAATTTATTGCCAAAGTTACAAATTACAAGTGATGTAAGCATGTAAGCAGCGCAATATTAGGAGAAATGAAGAAATATTGAATGTATATTAGCATAGGGGCAGTGTTGAGAAGGTCTTCTTGAATAATTATGTCCGAACCGGTAAATCTCATTGTTTTGGGGGCTTCCGTTGTAATGGAAGATCATTGGTTCTGGAGCAGAGAGGATGGACTTTCTTGAAATGCTATGTGAGGGCTTCTGAATTTTCTATTAAGAAGGATGTTGTTTCTGTTGCATATCTGGAACACATTCATTCATTTGTTTGCTTTAAATAAGACCTGCAGTACCTAGCAACTCATTTACTTCCTATCGTCTTTGGTATATACTTTCTTTTATGTTTATGTGTACCAATAGGCCATTAATTGTTGCTCTACATTACACACAGAGTTTCTTTGAAATTAATTGTTGCTTTGCTCTGGATACATTTTGAAGCTGTAGTTGATGACAATTCCTTGGTTTATTGATTTCTTATTATTTCTGCAGCAATTAGTTGTCATAGGAAGAAAGGACAAGGAAGTGAATTATTTCGGCGAGGCATAACTAAATGTCATGCTCACTGAACCCAAGGTATGAAGGCGGGAATGCTGAAGAGAGAGCGCCAAGGAAGCCCTGTAGGAAGAACCGTTGCAGCAACTGCTAGGAACTTGGGCATAATTCTGCATTATGTACCAAGGATGTTGACATTTGAAGCATTCGCTTGATTTTGTATTACAGAATTTTACATGTGCTTGAATGATATGGTCTATAATGCCTGAAACGTATCGCTTGGAGGTGTTTCTTTTGGATTGCAGAGAACTTATTGCTAATTGATTGTTATTGGTGTGTCATCATCAACTAAGAAATTTTGAGATAACAGATTTCAGTTTTGGTGCTGCTGATTTACCTGTGTGTTTCCCTGTGCTATACAATACTGTAGTTTTGGTAACATTGACAACTACTGAACTGGGGAAGAGGATCCAAAATAGAACCATAGGCAACATAATAACACGAAGCAGCTTGATCTCCCAGAACAGGGACCTCATCTCGGCAATATGGACACTTGATCTCCCAGAACAGGGACCTCATCTCGGCAATATGGACACAATTGACCGTGAATCAAAACCATTTCACAAACTGAACCGTCAGCAAAATAATTTCACGAACTAACCATTTTGTGTAGCTCCCAACAGATAGGCGCTACACTCTACATTGTAGCGCCTAACCACTAGGCGCTACACATACACAATAAACTTTATTAGACGCAATGCTCTACTATGGACAGATGTCTTACTTGTCTCAGTTGGTCTCACAAATATTTGGTGAAGCCTAGGTCATGGGTTCGAATCCCATGTCCTCCAATTTTTTGTTTTCTTTTGTTTCTATTTAAAAATAAATTCTTGTGCGAGGAGATTCGAATTGTAGACTTTTGTTTGCTGAAAGAAATAAAAAACCACCATACTAGCTCTATGTTAGTATGTATAAATGAACGTTCATATATTTGACCAAATACATTGATTTTGATTTATGTGCTATGGTTAGTGGTAGGATGGTAACATGAACGCGTATTTGTGTCCATTTTATTTCCATAAAATTATTCATATAAAAAAATACTTAGAATTAAAATATAATCCAAAAAATCCGCATAAGGTATAGAAAAAAAACCAACTGTATTGGTTAAATGCAGAATCGTGCATTTATACACACTAACATATAGTTGGTATGGTGGTTTTTATTTCTTTTAGCAAACAGCAAGTCTGAGGTTCAAATCCCCTCGCGCACGAATTTGTTTTTAAATAGAAACAATAAAAACAAAACAGCAAGTCTGAGGTTCAAATCCCCCCGCGCACGAATTTGTTTTTAATTAGAAACAATAAAAACGAAAAAAATAGGATATGAGATTTAAACTCATGAACTAAGCTTCACCAAATATTGGTGTGACCAGCTAGGATGCACAAGACTTGTGTTCCATAGTAGAGCACCGCATCTAATAAGCTGTATTGTGTAGCGCCTAACCACTAGGGCGCTACAACGTAGAGTGTAGCGCCTAGCTGTTGGGAGCTACACAAAATGGTTAGTTTGTGAAATAATTTTATCCAGGGTTTAGTTTGTGAAATACTTTTGATTTATGGTTAATTGTGTCCATTTTGCCCCTCATCTCGTCCAACCGGGCAATGATCAGGGACTCTTTTCATATCTCCATCAAATGAGATTTGGAAAACCATCGCACAACAGAAACTAGCTAAAACTGATTACCTTTCTTCCTCGAAAGTATCCGTTCAGGATTCCTAGGTGTACGCAAAGTATTCGTGGCTACCGGTACCTTGCGTGCGCACAGTTACTCCGGTGGCGAGATCTCATCGGATGTCCATGTGAAGGTTCACCGGAGATAAGGAGATTCGTCACTGCAACGGGATGCTTCGACCAACATGGTAAGCAATGGAGAGAGCTAGATTGGGCATGGTCACCGGAAGGAGCGATGGAGAGAGCTAGAATGGGGAGAGGTCGCTCGAGAGAGTGGTGGAGAGAAAAAGATTTAGAGGTTGATGAGGGAGAGGAACAAGGTTGGTGGGCGGATGTGGTGAATTTTAGGGGAGCCATGGGTCGAATAGTTAGTTTTATGCCCAATCGTTGTTGTCTGCTCCTATTATGGGTAGTTTAGCAAGAATTTAATCTATGTATCCGAAAATCATTTCTCTCTCAACATTTTTCTGCGAATCTGAAAGCAAAGATAACTATTGGATGGTCAGGACCAGCTTTCGCTTAGTTAGATCCCACTCTCGATTAAATTCTAGTATTGGCATTTCTTAATGCTTCACGTTACTTCTGCAGATAGCAGAGCAAACGGCAGAAGCTGCCTCCTCCTCTCAGGCGTCGACGGACAAGGTTCCGTGGGACATTCCCCTTGTCAGGATGTTGAACAAGGTGAAGGACCTGCCACCGTTGACAAGGCCGCATATGGGTCGTACGATCGCACACGGAGGAGGTCACAAGCATGTTAACCATGGCTTCGCCGTGGCAACTACTAAAGAGGAGCGAATGGCGGCACGAGCGCAAAAGAGGAGGCAGAAGACTAGCCAGACTAGCCGACTGATGGAGGAGACGACTGAGCTAAGGGAAGAGACGGGGGGTGCTAAGGAACAAGTTGGTTGAATTGGAAGCCACGATGGAAGAGAAGGTTAATGACAAGGTGGATAACATGTTAAATGAAATCATGCTTACCATGTTTCAGTCATGGACGAACTATTTCAAAGAGGGCGGGCAAGGGCCGCTCCCGTTGATAAGCTTAGGCGGAGGCAACTCTCACAACAGGGCGCCGCGCGATGCAGGTGAACCTCGACCTGTTATATTGGTGACTCCTGGCGCGGCAAAAGAAGGTGATAGGCGGGGATTCGCCGTCACTGTCGGCTAGCATCCCCTCTGCCAGAGGCACGTCCGATCCCACCCCCGGTCCGTCGACACGCGCCGAGCTCCCCACTGTCACTCCAATGCCTGCCACCGGTCCGTCGACACGCGCCGAGCTCCCCTCTGTTACTCCCAAGCCCTCCCTCGGTCCGTCGACACGCGCCGAGCTTGACGCCCTCGCGGTAATTAATCTTAAGCGTGAACTCGTTACTTAATTACTTCGTCACCTCCCTCTCTAACCTACATATTTTTTTATAGGACCCTGAAGTTCCATGCACCTTGCTATTGAACGTGAACAATGAGTTGAAGGATGTGGCGAAGGGAATAATCCTTTGGCCACAAAACCGCAGGTTCCATTGCCAGCAAATGTCTGATGACGTGCATCGGGTTCGCATGGATCGGGATTTAGCGGGATGCAGAGAGATGTATCCTCCTTATCAACCCCCGGAAGCCGACAACGAGCTGACGATATCAGGACTGAAGAATGAAATATTGGTATGGACGAAGAGACTGATTCGATTGAACGCCAAATCAGGGACGGCAGCAAGCCAAGACAAGGCCACTCCATCGGCTCCATCTCCTCCACCTATCGTTGATCCTTCTGACCCCGCGAGACGGCACCGAAGTGAGGATCCCATTGATGAATTCATCGCTGATCTCGATATGGACCAGCATAATGATGATCTCGATATGGATGAGCCTATTGCTGACCTCGATCTGGATCAGCTCGCTAATATGGACCAGCCGCCTCGATTGACCCGACCACCATGATCTCTCGGCGGGGAAATCTGAATGCTTGAAGAAGAATTTGTTCGGTTCTCAAGAAACTCTTGAGGAAGATGTTGGCTTCAGCGCTCCAGCGAAAGCTTTCCTAAGCCCAAACACTTGCCGCGGTGCGACACTCGACGTGATAAGAGCAGGCGACGGCGCTCCCCGGTGCTTGAAGGTGAGGAAGATCACCAGGAAAAGGCCTCAGAAGAAAAAAGCGGTCGCCGCCTCCGTCAGCCAGCCGCCTCGGGTTTTGGACAAGTTACCCAACAAATGGCACAAGCACCATGTTCTAGGCGAGCCGATGCTACCGCCAGACCTTGTCAAACTCTTGACCGGGGACATGAGGAGCATGCATGACGGTGCTCTACAAAAGGAGAGGGAACTTATGCAGTCATGTTCCCCCTCATACCCGCTCCACGTGGTCAAGGTGCCCCTCGGTGTGGGCTTTGTGGAGAAATAGCAGTTCTTTCTCAGGTTTGATGACGGCTTCCATTTGAAACGGCTCTTCCCAACCTTCGTGCGTCTCGTAGCTCTCAAAATGGCGCACGATATCATGCAAGAGAGAACATCGGGCGTAATAATAATGGACCCCTACTACATGCGTGAAGGCGGCTTGGCCAACCCGCGGGACCGAGTGATTGCCACAAAGCATATCGAGGATTTCTTGGTGGCGAATCATACTAAGGAAACCTTCCTTATGCCATACTTCCCCGGGTAAGTTTACAATCGACCGCTAGACATTGTTACATTCTTTAGTATATTTCCATCACTCTTTTGCATGTGTGAGAAGATTAATCTGAGGATGGAGCATGGATTGTTTTGCGCAGAGACATGTACTGCGTCCTCTTGGTCATGTTCCCGCGGCATTCGCACGTTACTTATCTCGACTCAAGGAGTGCCAACCCAAAGAACTACACCATCCTCAAGTCTGTTCTCGACGTAGCTCTCACCGGATTTGCCGCCAAGGAAGGTCCCCTCACGGTAAAGAAAGAAACCAGCCGAGGATGCCTCTCATGCACCCACACAACCAAGTATGCCTGCATGAAGCAGTTGCACCCAGAGAGTGGGATGGACGCCTGCTAAACCATCCTTCATATGAGGGAGTTCGTGAAGGATACAAACGACCTGTTGTTGCCATCTAGTCTCCAAAAACGGGGCATCGACGTGGCGAACGCCCCTAGCGAGACAGTGAGAAATGAGTTTTGTCACATCCAACGACAGATTGCCACAATAATCCATCACGATGTCGTCACTAAGGGTGGCCTCTTCTTCGCCGGTCACATACCAACAATGAATGACGAGATAGAAGCCCGCCTAGAGGCATACGATGACAAGAAGCCATTAAACTCGCTAGACGGGTACCTCCCCTTCCCGCCAAAGCCGAAAACTTAGAGTAAGAAAACTTATTTCTCATCCCATATGGCATTCCTAAACTCGTTGCATATACTTGTTGCATATTTAAAATTGCTACGTTGTTGCATACACTTGTTGCATATATGATTTGGCTACTGATGTATATTTTGTCTTGTCCAAATAGATGACGTGCTATGTCGTGGACCGGGGACATGTTCCCGGAGTCTATGACGACTGGGAGGCTTGCCGGAGACAGGTGCACCGGTTCAGCGGCAACAGCTATAAGGGGTACACCACTATGGCGGAGGCACAAGCTCGATACGCGAGCTATCTAGCGGGAGAGACACATCTATCGGGCGAGAGGAGAAGGAAGCGGATGAAGACCATCTTCGTCACGATGATGCTCATCGTTTCTGTGTTTCTATTCTATCTTCTAGTTTAGATCGATGTCTCCTTAGCTAGATATCTTCCGACACTATGTATCCATCACTTTGTATTCGCGGGTGATCGATGTCTTAGCTACTTCATATTTGATACATTGCATTTGTGTTCGAGACTTTGTATATTTGTGTTCGAATATTTTTATATTAGTCTTTTCTAGTATATATTCGTGTTCGATACTTTCTATATTCTTTGTTTATTCCTTTCTGCAATTTATATCGATATAATAAATGTATGCCTACGTATTTCTGCAACATTCTAAACCTATATAAATACATTATATTTTTTTTGGACCAGCAAAAATACCGCCGACGCGCTGGGTGAACCTATCACCAGCGCAGTGTAGGCGCCGGGGCTAACCCAGCCTTACCCTTGGCGCGTAAGGAAGACGCGGCGACACTACATTTACCCCCGGCGCGTCAGATAAGCGCGCCGACGCGTCAGACAAGGGCGTCGGCGGTAGTTTCTTACCACCGGCGTGGTCATCGCCGGCGCGCGTCAAGGCGCCGACGGTAAGCTAAAGTAGAGCGCATGCGGTAGGGATTTCCCTAGTAGTGAACTATTAGAATTCCCGAAGGTTCAACGGAGTCCCGAAGACCCGGAGAGGGGCCACAGGGGGCCCACACCATAGGGCGACGCGCCCCAGGTCTCCACCGCCTTTTCCCTTTCGCCTATTTATTCCCCGAGACGTAAAACCTAAAGATATTCCACTTCATCCCAAAAACACCCGAGGCCGCTGTCATTGTCATCTCGGGATCGGGAGGGTTCTGGAGCTCTCCCCGGCACTCTGCCGGGAGGGGAATTCATCACCCGAGGGGTCTACACCACCATGCCCTCCTCCGAAGTGATGCGTGAGTAGTTCATCCCTGGACTACGGGTCCATAGAAGTAGCTAGATGGTTGTTCTCTCCACTTTGTAGCTCATGTTTAGATCTCGTGAGCTGCCTCACATGATCGAGATCATCTTTATGTAATGCTACATGTTGGGTTTGCTACGATCCTATGAATGAGGAATGCTATGTCTTTTGATTATCAATCTATCATGTTATCTTCATGCATATGTTATTTATGATCTTGCATGCTCTCCGTTATTAGTAGATGCTCTGGCCAAGTAGATGCTAGTAACTCCCAGAGGATGTATTTATGCTCGATAGTGGGTTCATGCCTCCTTTTCATCTGTGCTCGAGTGACAGAAACGTGACAAATGGAGGATGTGTTGTTTCCATTAGGGAGAAAACAACAATGCTTTGTCTAAGGATGATTTTATTGTTTACATTACACACTTTGCTTAATGCAATTATATGTTGCTTGCAACTTAATACCCAACATTTGTTCGGATGATATTAGGAGGGTGGATTTTTAGTCATAGATGCAGTTGGATGACAGTCTATGTATCTTGTTGTAATGCCCGCATGAATCACATAGTAATCTTTATGTCTTGCATATGCACTACGGCGCATCCTTTAGTTCTGTCAATTGACCAGCTGTAATTTGTTCACCACACATGTTATTTATCTTTCACGAAGAAACACCACTAGTGAACTATGGACCCCGGTCCATTTTCCTCATACTGATAAAACACATACTGCTTCATATTTTTCCTACTGTTTTCCACACCATACGTTTAACCTCTTTGTGTTCAGCAAAACCGGTGAGATTGATAACCTCACTGCTTCGTTGGGGCAAAGTGATTTGATTGTGTTGTGTAGCTTCCACGTTGCTGCTGAACCGGTAGTGCACCTTGCCACCTCAGCTGCATAAACCTTCAAAGCTTGCTTGTCCTCCTACTGGTCGATTCAACCTTGGTTTCTTTTCTGAGGGAAAACTTGTCGTTGTACTCTTCACACCTAGCGCTTGGGGTCTCCCAACGAGCGTGTGTCCACACTCCCAGAACCTATAATTAAAATGAAAGTGAATGATTTTAATTGCAATTCTCTATGTGATCTTGGTGCAAGTATCTCTGTTATGCCTAAAAGACTTTATGATATTCTTGATTTGCCACCTTTGGAACCCTGTTATTTGGATGTTCGTCTTATTGATAATGTTAGAAAGAAACCTTTGGGAAGAGTTGATGGTGTTTTTATCATGGTTAATAATAATCTTGTCCCTGTTGATTTTCTTGTCTTGAATATTTATTGAAATGCTTCTTGTCCAATTGTTTTCGGAAGGCCTTTTCTTAGAACTGTTGGTGCTGTTATTGATATGAAAGAGAGGAATATTAAATTTCAATTCCCACTCAAGAAAGGTATGGAACAATTTCCTAGAAAGATAATTAAGTTTCCGTTTGATTCTATTATTCGAACCCATTACAATTTAAATGCTTCTTCACTTGAAAACATTTGAATCCGCTTTTCTAGGCCTAGCTAAAAGGCATTAAAGAAAAGCACTTATTGGGAGATAATCCATGGTTTTATTTTTTGCTTTGTTTTTCTCTGTTTTCTTTGATTCAAGGGAATGTATACTTCTGTAGCAACTCCTTTGTATATTTATTTTCATGTATTACTTGTGTCAAGTAAAATTTCTGACGAAAGTTGGAGTTGGTTTTGGGATTTCTACGCAGGAAACAGATTTATGCTGTCCACCGTAAAAAATCGTATAATTCACAAGAAAATCGAAATGACCTGAATTGTTTTGTGGTTATTCCTCAGCTAATTCCGCAACTTTTTCTTTCTTTAAGTTTTTTTTATTTGAGCAACAAAAGTGCCCATAAAAAAATCGTCTTTACAGACTGTTCTGGTTTTGGCAGATTATGCCATTTTTCTTCCATTTGCTCTTTTATGATGTCAAGTTGATTACGTTACTTCATGAAACATCAGTGTCTGTAGCTAATGTTTAATAGTATCAATAGCACTTGTTCCATACAGAACCAGTGGATTTTTAATTCCTGCACTAACCCTCTAATGCGAGTTACTCTTTGAGTATGGTGTGAAGGAAGTTTTCAAGGGTCAAGAGAAGAGGGTGATATATGTGATCAAGAAGAGTGCAATGTCAAAGCTTGGGGATGCCCCCGTGGTTCATCCAATCATATTTTTAGAAGACTCAAGCAACTAAGCTTGGGAATGCCCAAGGCATCCCCTTCTTCATCAACCATCTATCAGGTCACTTCTAGTGAAACTATATTTTTATTCGGTGTAACATCCCTGATTTTTGAAAAGTGCAAAAATCACAAAAATTTCAAACTATTTTTTTTCTATTAAAGAAATCCACCCAAAGAAGATAAAACCCAAACACAAAGGAAATAATATAGTTTTTCCAATGTTATAGAAACTAAAAATCCATTATGCATCCGTTTTCCATAATCCCTAAACCTCTTTCAACCAAGCCTTCATATTTCAAAGAGATAGTTTCTCCTTAGCAAACCCTATTCTATAAGATGCTTCCAAAACAAATACTACTTTAAAATGTTTTCATGACATTCAAAACTTGAGGTTTACAAACCCCCCAACGATATTTTCACCATCATTAATTGTTTTATGACTTTGAAAATAGTCATGAGTCTACAAAATGATTTATTCAACTCTAAATAGTGATAAATGGTTTTCTTAAGAATATGTTTTCCAAATGGTTGTTTTCGACTTCTACATAATAATAATATTCCATCTTCCAACTAATTGGTTACTGAAAATATATTCAAGGAAAAAAATCAACTATATCACTTTTCAACTAATGATCCAGTACCAAAATAGTTTGCACAATTTTCCTTTTGGAAAGAAGGACTTGCAGGAAACATGTTTTCAAATAGTTAAGTATCAAATTTCTATCTCCCTAATTATTCACTTTAATTATTTTCTATTGTAAAAAATGGCATAAGTTTCTATTAGGGTTACGCCTATTTATAAAATATAAAATTATGAAAATAAGTTGTAGTAACTCTCAAAAATAAGTTTTAAACATATAGTATGTCACCGAAATTTTATTTGACTAATAACTATATTTTCTAATTTTCTAAATTAAAATTTTGATTTAATCACTATTAAGGAATTATTCAAATTTCAAAATTCAAAAATAAAAATATATTGAATTGTTTACAAAAATGTTATGGTTTGGAAGATATGGATATTTAAAGATTTTGGAAAATTATTTGAGATCATTTGGAGTTATAAAACAGAATATATAATTAAATCAGTCAAACAGAAATACAAAGAAAAAAAATTGATTACGTCATGGGTGACGTCACTGTCTTCTTCCTCCTGGAAGGAAACCACATGATTTCCGGTCGAAATCAATCCCTGCGATTCCGCGCCATTAAGGCCGTGAATACCTTCCCCCTCTGGGTCTATAAGATGCCCACGAATCCCTCTCCTTTTCCCCCTCCCTCCTCTGTTGATTGCGCCGTAAGGCTCTCCCAATTCGTCATCGGAGTTGCTCCCCGCCGCCACCATGTATTGCCGTTTTTGGCCAACTGTCTGAGTCCCCGCCGCCCCTCTTTGTCCCATTCGACTCCCCGAGCCCGTGCGCACCTCTATGACTTCTTCCCCGATCTTTTCCACCGCAGGAAAACCAACGACGAGCTCACCCGAGGAGCAGCAGAGCTGCGCCGCCTCCGATCTCGTCACCGAGGCCCTGCAGTAAGCGCATGCCCGCGTAGTCATCCCCATCATCTACGTCGTGGCCTTCTGAGCGTTGTCGTCATCTTCACCATGCCGGAGAACCACCGGAGCGCGATTGCCGTCAAGATCCGAGACGCAGAGCCGCCACTGTCGCCATTTCTGGCAGCCCGTCGCCGGTGAGAAGCCTCCTTCTCTCTTGTCTATTAGACCTGCATCGTAGGGCTCTAAATAGATCATTTAATCGAACATGTATGGGCCAATAGGATTTCGCCACCTCAGCAATGCGTTAAGAGATCTATCTGTCGCTCGGTGATACATGTAGCTGGGCCGTGCCCACTCCCTACCCGTCGCACTACGCTACAAATAGCCATTTTGAGCCCAGCCCGTCTCGGGATTTAATTCCGAATAAAAATAGAATAGATTTTTTGCAGATTAGTCCCTAAAATTTTGAACCATCATAACTTTTGATCCATAAGTGCAAATTGAACAAATTTGGAATTTTTCAAATCCTCTAGATCTGTAAAAACTTTTGGCACTCGCCAAATTTAAATTTGACCATTTAAAATTTGTTAAATTTCAAATGTGCTTGTTTGATGATTTTTGGCATAATTCAAATTCTACAAATCCAAATATTGCAAATAAAATATATTTGAAAACCTTAGGATGTGTAATTTCATATCATTTGCTCCAAAATAATTTTTCAACAAGTTAAATTTGAATTTAGAATTTAGTAGTATATTTGAGTATTTTTTACATAGATTTAATACTAAAAATATTTTTAGTATAGTTCCTTTTCCAAAAAAATTCCATTTGGTAACCTTGAACGAGAGACATCATTGACTAACCATTTTTGAAACCCTTGCACGATGACCAAGTGTTTTGACCAAAAACCCAGCATAGTAATTCATTCCTTTTACCAGGTCTTAGAAATTGTTTCCACCCTATATTCTTTGAATGTTGTGGCTATTTTCAATCCAAGACTAAGTCCCTAGTATGTGTAAAATCACATATAATACCAAGTAGTGAACCTTAGTTTCTATCTACTCCTCCACTCCCCTACTCTTGCTTCAAGAATGCAATGAAATTAGCCAAATGGAGATCAAGACTCAAGCAACAGGGAGGAAACTTAATTTTCAACTTGGTGGAAACATGAAGAGCTACAAGGAAGATCATTGAAGAAATTGAAGGAAGGACTTAGACTCCACAGCGACTAGAATCAACCCAAGGAAGTGCAAATTCATGAAGGAATCAAGAAGAAGACAAACCCCTCTCTTTCTATCTTTCTTCTTATTTTTTTTCCAAATTGACTTAGTGGTATTTTGTGCCGATCCTACCTTGGACCAACTAGTGATAAGACATGAATAATCTAACAAGCCCAAGAGAAGAATCCATCCAAGGTAGAATACAACAATAGAAGCATGAAGATGATCTTCAAGAAGGCAAGAATGTGAAGACTTGGAGCAATCCATACAAGTTGAAGATTAACAAGTTGTTTTTGTCCAACCATTGACCCAAATGGAAAATCCCAAGACTTTAATCTTGTTATCTCTATTGTTATAGAGTTAGTTGGACCTACCTTAAACCAAAATGGAAAGACTAAACTAGATCACTCAAATGTCTTGATGAAAATGACTAAGTGTAACACATGGTTATGTGTTACTTTAGTTGAAATAGTGAGATAACCTTGGTGAACTCTTGGAACTTCCTTGACAAGTATGTTTATAATAAAGTTAGATAACATCAAAATTAACCTAGTCCATCCCAAGTAAACCCTTGGAACTTCCTTAACAAGTATTGAACAAAGAGAGAATGAACCGTCCAACTAAAATCTTGACTTTGTACTAGCCAACTTGGTTCAACCCCTTTGTTATGTTGATTTCTCTGTTTGTTTCTTCACTTATGTGTTTGATTGCTAGGATGCTTGTTTATTTTTGTTATTGTGTTTTCAATGTATAGATTGTACGGAGAGCAACGATATTTTTATGAAGAGAGTGTGATTTCTTCACCAACATCAACAAGACAAGTAACACACCATCAACTACCCATTATTTTCTATATGCATTAGTTTATTTTTGAGCAGTATGGATGATAGGAAATTTTACTAAGTTATATTATGCTATGATATTATCCTAGTAGTGTGTAGCCATCTCTTATACCCTTGATATTTTTATAGCCTTAGAACTTAGTAGATGCTATGCAATGTTACAAAAAAATTACTAGATGTTGAGGAAAAACTCTAAGTATAACATTCAATGAAACACCTGGGTGGAATTTGGACGTGATTGGGTTATGTTGAGTGTTTCCTCAGGGCCCTTGTCTAAGGGTTATTCCACTTGAGGTTGTCACTTGCGGATGGCCACCCAGGAACAAAGAGATTACTATGTCCTTCTAAGTTTAGTAGCTTCCCGTGCAACCTTTTGACATATGGGATCTATCTTGATCAACTAAGTTGTGAGAATTCAGCCCAGACTTGACAAGCAGATGTAGCATAATTACAGGTGGAACGGGTCTTGACAGTGGGTTGAACTTCTTCTTCTGAAAGATCTCGTCTCAATTCTCTCCTTTCCATGATGCACTCCGGGTGTGGGATGTTTGGGCTGATTGAAGACAAAGGGTGAAAGTGCACAACCTCTGCAGAGTCAGCAAACTAAGATCCTAGTCGTGACCCCGGTTATGGACAACTATGAGCAACTGGACAAGGAATGACAGAAGAATCTCATCACCATTTTCAATAAGTAAATTTTTTCCAAGTGAACACTATTGCGGTGCTTGGATCTTAATCCAATGTTGCCACCCTTTGGAAAGGAAAGTTTGTTTTACAAAAGAGATAGGAGAAAACTAGCTTTATGCAAACTTAGCCAAAACTCCACTCAGCCAAATATGCATGTAGTATTAGTCTTGCCATTTATATCCACCATAGTGTTACTTGCCAATACATTAAATTGTATTCACCCCTTGTGGCTGCATATTCCATCCCGCAGATGAATCTGAAGACGTGTGAGGATTTCGTTTAGGATCTCGAGTCTAATATGCAAACTTAGCCAAAACTTCACTCAGCCAAATATGCATGTAGTATTAGGAAAGTTTGTTTTACAAAAGAGATAGGAGAAAACTAGCTTTATGCAAACTTAGCCAAAACTCCACTCAGCCAAATATGCATGTAGTATTAGTCTTGCCATTTATATCCACCATAGTGTTACTTGCCAATACATTAAATTGTATTGACCCCTTGTGGCTGCATATTCCATCCCGCAGATGAATCTGAAGACGTGTGAGGATTTCGTTTAGGATCTCGAGTCTACCGCCAACATGTTTTTCCTGTGGCACATGAAGAAGATGGGCTCAATGTTGTACTATGTTTTTCGTTGTATTTTCTTTGTTTTCGGCTAGTCTTCTAATACTATGCAAGTTGAAATATTATTTTGTAAAGACTGGATCATGCGATGTAATAGAATTTGATGCATTTGCATGATATTTCATCTTGTACTGTGGTGCTAGCAATTGATCCAGGGACTAGCACAATAATACAAATGTTCTTACGTTATTTAAATGAGGGAATGCTACAAAATGATATCAGAGCATTGTGTTGCATGTAGAATTCGAGACCCTAAGTTTGGAAAACACCCTAGGATTAAAAAAAATATGTTCAAACTTTCTAGAAACAAAACATCTCATCTCAATCTTTCTCATATCCTCTCATCTATTATTCACCTTCAAAATTTTATTCTCTTGTTCTACATGACCTACCTCTTGAATACCCTCAAGGCAAGATTGTTGATGACCATACCATGAAGTGCAAGAAGTATTTTCAACACATGAAGACCTACACTCAAGACAATTGAAGAAACTTGGAGATATACCCAGACTTCACAAAATTCAAGAACACCTCAAGACATTGAGAGAAGGATTAACTCAAGCAGATATAAATGAGACCACCAATCTAGTTAATTTGTTAGAACAACCTTAACGTGTTAGTATATTGATCGTACCAATGAGTGTGGTATGAAAATACTAGATATTTTCTAAAACTATGTTGTTTGGTGTGATGAACGATTGTTAGATGTTTGTAAGATGAGTTTCCTTGTTCTGTTGTGTTAAGTTTGGAACCTGATTTAGTTCCCTTTATAATCGCTACTCCTCAATGCTAAGACAAACCAAATCCCATACCAAACCTAGTGAACTAGAGTATGAAGTACAACAACAAGCCTTTCACCCAAGAATGCCACCACCAGTATCCTACCAAGACACAAGACATCCTATTTAAGGAAGGTTAGCCTCAAATCCTTTTGTGTGAAGGAACAATCACATCCATGAAGAAGCCAACTGTATACAAGGAGCAACAACCAAACTAAACAAGTGAAGATAGACAAGTGGAATCAAAGTTGCAGGAACTATGAAGATTTTGGAGCCTACAACACGAGGAGAAGAATAGATGAAGAAACACAACTATCCAGTTTGTGTTACATAAGAGTTTTACGCAACCCAATAGGATGAGAAAACGATAGTTTAGCCCAGGTTTGTCTTACAGATTGGAAACTTTCTGTTAGACAAGTGAGATTACCTAGTGTTATTAAACAAGATTCACCAATCCAAGTACAAGGTAATGATTGAGTGCAACATGGATTGGCCCCCATGGTGATTACTCACATTATTAACTTTTGCTATGAGGAATGTTAAAACTGAGGGGCATACATGTTAGAGAGATGACGATGTTAAACCTGAACCATAGAATGGTAGAATACAATAATGACCCTATGTTAGTGTTGCTGAAAACGTACTATTTTTTTGGTGAGGATAAAGCCAACCTTGGAGGTACCAAACAAATACAAGATTTTGCCTGCCATGAGATTTTCCTTATAAATAGCATGGTGTTTGCCTTCAAGGATGAAAACAAAAAGAAGGGTGATTTCTAAGGACATCAAAAGACCAAGTTGAGAGGGACCCATAGACTTTTGATTGACCCAAAGAGTGTCCCCTCAGTGTCAAAGGCAGTTCAACAGACTCATGTTGGTCTACATCTCTACCGCTAAGGAAAGTTCTACTCAATCCAATCTCAAATCAAGCTACACCCCAATCTAATGTAAATAGACTACCCACAAAAGTTTCTTTTAAGGGTGCTAGCCCACCCAGTTGTTCTAGAATCCAGATATCCAAACCCGATCTTTCTTCCTAGCCTTCCCAAATCTCCGGACGAGATTTCTTTTAAGGGTGGTAGTTTGTAACATCCCTGATTTTTGGAAAGTGCAAAAATAAAAAAAATTGAAACTCTTTGTTTTCTATTAAAGCAATCCACCCAAAAAGAATAAAACCCAAACACAAAGGAAATAATATAGTTTTTCCAATGTTATAGAAATTAAAAATCCATTATGCATCTGTTTTCCATAATCCCTAAACCTCTTTCAACCAAGCCTTCATATTTCAAAGAGATAGTTTCTCCTTAGCAAACCCTATTCTATAAGATGCTTCCAAATAAAATACTACTTTGAGAATGTTTTCATGACATTCAAAACTTGAGGTTTACAATCCCCGATGATATTTTCACCATCATTAATTTTTTTATGACTTTGAGAATAGTCATGACACTACAAAATGATTTATTCAAATTTAAAGAGTGATAAATGGTTTTCTTAAAAATATGTTTTCAAAATGGTTGTTTTCAACTTCTACATAATAATATTCCATCTTCCAACTAATTAGTTACTGAAAATATATTCAAATAAAAAAATCAACTATATCACTTTTCAACTAATGATCCAGTACCAAAATAGTTTTCAGAATTTTCGTTTTGGAAAAAAGGACTTGCAAGAAACGTGTTTTCTTTTGTTTTACTTTGTTTTGTTTTGTTTTCCTTGCTGCAATAATATCATTGGAACCTAGCATCCTTGTTTGGGAGAGAGACACGCTCCGCCTTTTCGTGTGGATACCTGCGATGCTAGTATTCTTAATTTTTCTCCTAGTTGCTGCGAAAATTCTTGTTTAGCTATTGTTTTCATTGCATCTCTTGTTCAGAGCTGTTAGTTTTAGTAGTGTTATGATATTACTCTCATGTTTGCTTGCTTTAGCATGTAGAGAGTTTTTGTTAAAGCATGTCTTGTATGGTGCTTGTTGGGAAAAGAAACTGTTGGTTGAAGTAGAATCTTTAACGATGTTATTTTAGTTCTAAATCCTTGTGGTTATTGAGTAGCATGATTAGCCTCAAATATCTGAGAGTGTTTAATGTGCCATTGAAAGAATCATGAGTTTTTCTTGTCATATTGAAGCATAAATTTGTGGTATTCTCCTTTGGATGTTTTATTTGGTTGACTTGGCGCATGCTCACACCATGTTTATGACTACTAACCAGTCACTAATAGCCTCCATGATCATTTAATTTTGAACTTGTGGTACCACTTATGCTTTGATTAATGATGTTTATGTCGCTATGCATGCTTATGGATCTTATGCTCTCATGATTTGTCGCTCCCAGTCTTTTGCTAGCCTCCACTTGTACTGAGTATGAGCTCTACTTGTGCAATCCAACTCTTCAAAACCAAAGTTTTCCCATTGTGTACACCATACCTACCTACATGTGGTATTTAACTGCCACTCCAAGTAAATTGCTCATGTGTTACCTTTAAAACCTTCAAAATTACTTCTGCTTTGTGTTCCTGTTTTTGCTCATGAGGACGTAAACAGATAATCTTTATCTCACTTGTTGATTGGATTTCGCACCCTGGACTAGTGGCTTCATCCGCTTATCCAATTGATAGAAGAGCTGGCAGCGGGGTGCCTAGCCCCAAATTAATAACACAAATTCTCTTCACTATTTTCCCCCTGATTCATCAGTCAAAACATAATTGTGTAAACAAAAGAGAAAGAGGGATGATCTTCTACACGAGTTACGTCTTTCATATGGGAGCCGGTCTTGTGAGGTCTAGTTGTCTTGTGATGTACTATATTGTCTGTTTACAATTCGTTCACATTAGTATACACCTCCCTAAATATAGACACTCCTCCATGGTATGTGATTGTTGGCAGGCACCCCAAGATTCGGTTAGCCATGGTTTGTGTAAGATGGAGTTGAGGAGTGTCAAACATTTTATACCTCTGTTTAATAAAATAAAAGCTCTAGCACATGAGTGATCCATGCTTCGCTCAGCGAAGGGCCTTTCTTTTACTTTTATGTTGAGTCTCCATCTTCTAACTTTATGCACGGTTGAGAGAGCATAGTTTCCATTCTGAGTTTTATGTGCATTTGTCCCAAAAACATTATTAATTGATTCATGATGTGTTATTGGCTTATTGCTTGTTCTCTAATTATTTGTTATAGTCTTCCTCATGAACTTTGAAGGCGTCCTGGCATTTATGTTTTGCCCCACTCTTAACGACTAGCGAAATATCACTTTGCCATGCTTTCTCTATACTTGAAACAAACGTATAACTTTCAATGCATTGTTATTCATGATCTTTTATTTGTGTTATTTCTCATGATGTAAGATGATTTCTATGCTTTACTATTAAAGTTTTATTTTTCATGCTTGTGTTAAAGTTCTATGATCTTAGCTTACATATGTTTTTACATTATTGATGATCAAGTTTATGTTGGTAGCATGTCACCTCTTAAATTATGTGTTTTTATCGTTTACCTACTCGAGAACGGGTAGGAACTAAGCTTGGGGATGTTGATACGTCATAAACGTATCCTTAATTTCTTATGTTCCATGTTGTTTTCTTATTGTTTCCCACATGTTTTCTATACCCTTTATGTCATTTTTATCGATTTTACGGACTAACCTATTGACAAGATGCCACACAGCCAGTTCCCTGTTTTCTGCTGTTTTTAGTTTCAGAAAAGTTGTTCTGGAAATATTCTTGGAAATGAAAAATTCTAAGCCCGGAAGTCTTAGAATTCCCGAAGGTTCCACGGAGTCCCGAAGAGACCTAGAGAGGGGCCACAGGGGGCCCACACCATAAGGCGGCGCGCCCCCTGGTCGTGCCATGGGGTGGTGTGGGCCCCAGGCCTCCACCGCATTTGCCCTTTCGCCTATTTATTCCTCCCGAGACGTAAAACCTAAAAATATACTGTAACATCCCAAGTATGAAAATCTCCTTTAGAATGTTTGTTTCTTGTTTTATTAATGTTTTGCATCATGTCATCATACCCATTACTTTTGTTTGCATTTGTTTTGCATCTGTTTTCAACTGTGTTCTATTTGAAATTCAAACAATATTCAAACCTTTGTTTCATACTTGTTATGTTACAATTTTCCAAATAAAAAGTTCAATTAAAACATCAATTGTTTCCATTAAACCATAAGGTTCAAACTATTTAAAATTATGGCTTTTAATAATTCACTTAATTCAAATGTTATTCAAATTCAATTACAAACAGCAACCATTTTTGAAATCATGAAAATTATAAAACAATTCATTTACTTGTTTCCAATTAAACTTGAATTTAAAAACTTATCTGCTTAAGTTCAATTATTTCAATTAATATTAATTTCCATTCAAATTCCATCAAATTACAAACAACAATTTATTTTGAACTTTTTGGAAAACTAAACTTGGCAAGTTGTTGCTGTTACAATATTTAAGCAATACCAATTTTCCTAAAATTTTCTAACATCAAAACCCTAGCCTTTTCTTCCTATTTCTTTCAGCAAAAAAAAAGAAACAGAAAAATTTTAAAAAAAAGAAAACGGAGGGAGTGGCCAGGCCAGTGGGCAGGCCCAGCCCACCAAACAGGCCCGGTACCCCCTCGCTCACCTTCTTCCTCCTGTACGGCGGCCATCGCGCGTGTCCACGTCGCAGCAGCGGAGCAGCAACGGCCGCGAGCAGCTCCATCCCCCTATAAAACCTAACCCTAGGCTCCCCGAGCTAGCCCTAACCCTACTCCTTCTTCTCCCTCGCGCTGCGCCGTCGCTTTCCTCTCTCTCTCTGCCCGGCGATTTCCTCTCTGAACCTCTGCAACCATCGCCACCGCGCCACCCTCTTCTGAATCCCGATGATCGCCGCCGTTACCCCGCTCCTCCTCACTGGCTAACCACGGGGATCAGACCACCGCTGTATCCTCTCCCTCTTCGACACCCCAGCAGCCCCGGAGAACCCCTACGTCGCCGCCGCCATCCTCGACATCGCCGGCTTCCACCTCTGCCCCGGGCCCTGCTCCTCCCTCTGAAACTCCTCCCGGTGAGCTCATCTCACCTCTCTCCTTCCTCCTCTCTGTACCGCGTGCACACGCAGCACCACACGCAAGCACAACACACACAGCGCGAGCAGCAGCGGCTAGCCGCCGGCGGCTGCCTCCGGTCGTGGTTCAGTTTCAGATAACTGAAACTGTAATTTTCAGTTTCAGTAAACTATCTGAACCTTAACCCCCCACACCTCCCTTACCTGACAAGATCGATTCGCTACCGCAGTGGTAGCAACGCTGCTCCCTCGCGCACCGCGGCGCGGGTTCGAGCCCTGCCCTTGCGGAATAAAACCCCACTTTTTCGCGCAGGTGCTGACAGGCAGGCCCCCCTGTCAGCGACCACTGCTGCCACGCTGGCCACGTTGGCCCCAGGGCCCACTGGCAGTGACCTAGGCTAGGTCACTGCACGGTGTAAAAGGTTTTCTGCCCAGTTTCTTTTAAATCAAATCCTTTTCTTTTACAGATTAGTCCCTAGAATCAAAATGCTAATAACTTTTAATTTCCAAATCCAAATAATATAAATAAAATATGTTTCCTGAACCAAATTAAATTCTCTACCTATTTAAAACATTTTTATTCTGTTTTGAACATTCCAAATGCATTCAAATTTCAAATCCAAACAAATCATTTCAAATTTGATTAAATACATAACTAATTCAAACTTAATCCAAATAACACAAATAAACTATGTTTTCCATGCTATTTTGAACCACCTTTCCAAATATAAATTTTGTTTCATGTTTTGAATAATTAAAATTGGTTAAATAATTTAAACCTTGTTTAAATCATTTTAAATTGCTAAATTCATAACTTGGTCAATTTAAATTCTTTTTGAACATATAAAATATGTTTTCAAACCAGAAAAACATAAGCTTTTCAAATATGAATTTGGTTTAATGTGTTGAACAAATAAAAATTCAAATAATATTCATACTTGAATTAAGTTCAATTAAAACTTGTTTAATCTTGTTTAATTCATAAGTAATTCATTCTATTTCCTTTTTCAATAATTGAAACATGTAATCCACCTAAAATTTTGTGCCCTTTCCAAATATGAACTTTGTTATTTATTTTGGACAACTTAAATTGGTGAAAACAACAAATGCTTGTGTGACACCTTTAAGAAACCAAAATTCCAAAACTTAATAAATAAAATTTCCAAACTTGGTAAACTTCATACCAACTTGTTTCTATTGTTGTTTTCTTTCTGTTTTCTTCATCCATGCATCATGCTAATTCACTTACACATGATGTTTAGTTGTAGAACAATTATTTCAACCTTAACTCATGGGCTATCATATGCAACTCAAATTGCATGTGGGTCCATTTAATCAGGTTATGATTACCATGTCAACTAGTTTATTTTGATGCATCAATTAAATGGTCATGCATCATCCCATGATTGTGCATTATGACATGTTATTGATTGTTGTCTCTTTGCGTTGTTTGTTTGCTTCTTCTCAAATAGACGACGACGTTGAGACAGACGAGCTTTACGACACCCCTTCTGAGGACTTAGCTCAGTACCAGGCTGCTGAGCTTGCAGGCAAGTATTCACTCACATGAACCATTGTGTTCCTCTCAACATTGGATACCGATACTTTCCGTTGTCTATTTCTGCTAGCCCTATGAATCGTTGCTTCTGTTCCGAATCCTATCACATGTAATCCTTTAACCCTGATATATAGCCTCACCTCCACACCTATAACCCCATTGCTTGTTTCCCGTGTCTTACTAGCATGCTTAGGGTTGTTTTGCTTGAGTATGTTGTCCGTTACTTTCTGTTACCATATTCTATTATGTTCTGGGGCTCGATGTTTAAACAATCAACCTGTTAATTTTGAGGTAATGCTAATTTGATGATAAGGCACCGGCAGGAGGCCCGGCGTGGTTTTGAGGCCTGCTAGTGTCGACCCTAATTAGGAAAAGGGTCTTGTCTACTGATCCATGATGAGCGCACTATCCGCATGTGGGAAGCGTGTATGGGCGCCCCCCTCAATTTGATTCGATTCGCATCTCGTCCAAATCGCCTCATTTAGTTCGGGTTTTCCATTTGCCGCATGCATATATTTTGCGAGCCCAGGCCAGGGTGGAACTTTTGTAGTCGGCATTTAGGGAGACACGTTCTTAGAGTGCTATGAGGGTCCCCTTTTCTTCGTGGGGCTTGATTAGCCGTGCGCTCACTGCACGGGGTTCTTTGGGCTTGATGCGGAGAAGAGTTGAGTTGTGTTGAGTGCCCCGCTTTGTGGAAAGCATTCCATCTGGCGGGTTATTCTTACGTGTACGGCCAAATTGGTGCACCCCTGCAGGGTAAATCTTCTCGACAAGCCGTGTTTTCCGCGGTTATGGTTGACTTGGTGAAAGTACTGGCTAACAAGTACTCAGAACAACTTACACCTAACTAATGATAACTTGACTAGTAATAGTCTTATTGACACAATAACTTGAAACATCATTAATCCAACTGTGTGAGTTATCCTCGGGTTGCCTCTTTGGATAAGGGGCGAGATCCAGGATGGGTTTGTCTGGTGGTTAGTTGTAGTTGGTTCCGATACGCTATCTTATCTCCTTTCTGTTAGCCGGAAGTTGTAGTATGTTCTGTAGTTGGTTAGTGCAGCCAGCTGCCGCATCTTTTGTATCACCCTTTTCTTCCGTTGAACCCAAAGCATATGTGCTTGGTGTTGACGGGTTACACTTTGGTGAACTGTGAGTCTTGCTTTCCAGTACGTTGTTGTACTGACCCCTTTGGGGATGTGGTTTCCGCAGACTACGCTTACGAGGATCCCCGTGATGGCTACTACGTGGAGTACGACGAGGCTGCTGACGAGTAGATAGCGGACCCGGGCAGGATCCGAGACTACGTGGATGGGCTCCGTTTTCCTTTCATTGCCGGCCTCTTAGGCCTATTTGGATTTGTCTGTACTCAGACCCTTTGAATGCTTCCGCTGTGATGTAATGATGATATGTTGGGACATGTGTCCTCTGGATGATTGTATTTGCTATCTCTGCTCTAGTGAGAGCTATTTGCAACTTATTTCCATCTTTTGTGTCTTAGAGATATGTTGTGCTATCATTTTGTTTAACGCCGTTGACGTACCATGTGTGTATGGTATGAAGTACGTCAATGGTAGTGTCCTGATTTCTATGGGATGGTTTACGTAGACGATGAACAGTAGGGGTTGGTTGTCACACATACGTGTGTTGGCCTACTCGTAAGAGATATGGGTGCAGGTAAGCCCCGTAATCCAATCATCTACTGTTCAAAAGAACTGCGAGTATCCTCTAGAAGTCAGGGTGCGACAAATGGTATCAGAGCCTGTCTGCCTGTAGGATCCCTTTTACTGGTCGCAGTTGAGTCTAGAAACTATTTTGTAGCTATATAGGAAAAAAATGAAACGTGAGAGTAGGAATTCTGCCCTTTTATTTCTTTCCCCACCCACCCTCCCTTTTCTGGTAAGGAAGTGCAACGTTGTTTTCTCTTCTCACGTAAACTTTCAAGTTAGGTTTTCACGTATCCTGGTTTCTCTAGGATAGTTATATCTACTAGACCATAGGAATGGAGGTGGTTGTGACATGATTTATCATGTTGCCTACTCACGATTGAGAACGGAGGCGTGTAAGCCCCGGAAGCAGATCCTCTATTCCTTAAGCAGTAGATATTGATCCTTTAGAAGCCCGGATGGGGTTTTCCGTAGTACCTCAGGAGTGTTTTGGTCTCGTGTTTCCCGATGTTGCTTCGATATCCTGTTCTCTCAACATCCTTTTCGTCCGTTGAAACCTTGTTGTTGCTTTCCACTTCAGTTCTTCTACCGGCGTCTAATCAAAACTTCCCCGATCATCTGCAGATGGATCTCAGGTTCTACCCGCAGGTGGTTCGGATGACTCGTTGCGAGACCACCGCCGGTTATCCGGAGATGCTGAGAGACATGGTCACTTATCTTGGGTTCCGTTGGGCACCAGAGTACCAGGTCTACGAGCAGCAGCGAGAGTTTGACCAGACCTACTACCAGGCTATCGTCTACATCCTGTCAGATGATGGCATGAGCGTAGTCTACCGCTACGAGGCAGTAGGTTCCACAGTGGATATGGCCGTGCAGCAGGCAGCTTATGTGAGTCTCACCGTCCTTCGTGCTGACTACTGGGGATTTGACGATTTTATCTATCGCCACATCCCCCGTGGTTACATCACTTCGGAGGGAGCTCACTTCACTCTCTACGACAACTTGGATGTTTATGAGCATGATAACTCCAGGCTGCACACCACCGCTCAGTTTGTGAGGTACAGTGACGCAGTTGCCACCACACTATCTCAGGATTTGGCCTCAGTCAGACAGCAGCTCTACCTTGCTTTGACCCGTCTGGCGACTTACACCACAGACTTTGTTGGAGACGAGCGCTTCGCACGTTTCGATCAGCCAGTGGGTCGTCGTCTGCCAGATGCTGGAGGTTACGAGCCGATCAGAGGTCCACTCCTCAACCTCGGTGCTGGATACACTGGGATTCCCCGCTTTGGAGCACAGGGAGCCGATGCTATGTACTTCATCACACCGAGAGTCGCTCTCAGACCACGTCAGATCTACGTGGATCCTCGTTCTACCTACTTTCGTGGGCGTCCTCCTCACCGTACCTCTCGTCGTACTACTCACCGCCGTCCTGCGTGATGAGCATGGGAGTACCGATGTATCCATTCTTAGCTATGTTTAGTTATCCTTTGGCATTCGAACCATTTATGGTGTGTTGGATATTCTGATGTATTTGAACATGTGATGATGTACCTGTTGGTTATCTATTCATGCGTCGGAATAATCTCTCTTTCGGTTGTCAAGTCTATCCTTTTCTATTGTTGTGCTAAAATGCATTTCCATTCAGGATGCCGCCAACAAGGAACACCCCGGCTGAGCCACCGCCAATCACGGAGCTGTTGACTCAGATGACTCAAGTCGTGACGCAGATGGCCCAGTTCCAGGCTAATCAGCACATCAACCAGACCGCTCCAAGAGTCAGCATCAAGGAGTTTCTCAGTCTGGGCCCGAGAGCTTTCGTCGCAACACGCGAGCCTCTGGATGCTGATGACTGGATCCGTGAGATAGCTAAGGCTCTGGACATTGCTCACGTTGCTGAGGAAGACAAGGTCAAGTATGCTTCCTATCTGCTGAAGGGTCAGGAAGCTACTTGGTGGGAGAACTACCAGACCATGACAGCGGGCTATCCAATCACCTGGGGTTGTTTCAAGGAAGCCTTCCTGAAGCACTACATTCCAGATGGTCTCATGGAAAGGATGCGTGAAGAGTTTTGCTCTCTCAAGCAAGGCAAGCTGGACGTCATCGGCTATCAGAGTGAGTTCAATCGCCTCGCTCGATACGCTGGAGACGAGGTGTCCACTGAAGCTAAGAAGATGGCAAGGTTCCGCAGAGGTTTTAACCCGGAGCTCAAGTATGCCATCACCAACATCAAGACCAAAGACTTCGAGGAGCTCGTTAACACCACGCTCAATGAAGAAAATGGGCGCAAGGCGTTCGAGGAATCTCGCAAGCACTCGCGTGAGGGTGGTTCCTCCTCCAACATGACCACCCCTCCGCAGAAGCGCCGCATCTGGGTGCCAAATGGTGCTGTCACTCGGGCTACATATGCCCAAGCTTCTCCAGGCTTCGCTCCCCGCCCACCCAACCCAGCTCAGATGCATGATCAGAGGGGTTCGATGGGGCAGCCAAGGCCAGGTCCTCCTTGTGTCATCACTTGCTTCAAGTGCAAGCAGACGGGGCACTACGCTGACAAGTGCACTCAGAGGCAGCTACCTCCACCACCACCTCGTCCCAACACCAACCAGGCAATGGTGCGTGCTCCCCCGGCTAAAGCCTTCAACTCCAACAACAGGCCTGTCGGGAGGACCGCAAGGGTGAATCATGTCAAGGTCGACAAAGCTGAGGAAGCTGCTGACGTCGTTCTCGGTACATTCCCCGTAAACTTTATTCCAGCTAAAGTGTTGTTTGATACCGGAGCATCGCATTCTTTCGTGTCAAAGACTTTTTCCGCAACAAACAATCTAATTGTGGTTCCACTAAGCAATCAAATCACCGTTCACTCCCCGGGATCTCAAATGTTGACTTCCAAGATAAGTAAGGACAATCAAATCCTAATTGGAGGTCGCATATTCCTTGCTTCTCTCATGTTGCTGGGAAATTCTGACATCGATGTCATTCTTGGAATGGATTGGTTGAAGGCCAATAAAGCTAGAATTGACTGTGCTAAGAAGTCAATAACTCTGTTCCACCCGTCTGGCCAGATAGTCTATTCTCCAAATGAGTCAAGTTCTGTTCAGCTATGCACCCTAGATGCAAAACCTCTTCCTGCAATTGAAAATGTTCCGGTGGTTTGTGAATTCCCTGACGTCTTTCCAGAAGAGTTGCTAGGGATGCCTCCGGACAGAGCAGTTGAGTTCGTGATCGAGCTTGAACCTCGTACTGCTCCAATCTCTAAGCATCCATACAAGATAGCTCCTCCTGAACTGAAGTTGTTGAAGGAGCAAATCGATATGTACATAGAGAAAGGTTACATTCAACCTAGTTCCTCGGCTTGGGGGTGCCCAACTCTGTTCGTTGCGAAGAAGGATCACACAAAGAGACTCGTTGTTGACTATCGTCCTCTAAACGAGAAAACCATCAAAAACAAGTATCCAATTCCTCGTATCGATGATCTTTTTGATCAACTTGCTGGAGCCTCAATATTCTCCAAGTTGGACTTGAGAATGGGTTACCATCAAATAAAGATCAGAAAGGAAGATATTCCAAAAACAGCTTTCACCACTCGGTACGGTCTATATGAATACACCGTCATGTCCTTTGGTCTCACCAATGCACCGGCGACATTCTCTCGACTCATGAATTCTGTTTTCCATGAATACCTCGACAAGTTCGTTGTGGTATATCTCGATGACATTCTTGTCTACTCAAAATCCGAGGAAGAGCATGAAGAACATCTTTGTCTCACTCTCATGAAACTTCACGAGCATCGTCTATATGCCAAGTTCTCCAAATGTGAGTTCTGGATTCCAGAAGTTGCTTACCTTAGTCATATCATCTCTGCCAAGGGCATAGCCATTGATCCAGAAAAGGTTAAGGCAATTGTTGATTGGAAACCTCCTACGACGGTGAAGCAAGTAAGAAGTTTTCTTGGCTTGGCTAGCTATTGCCGTCGTTTCGTCCAAAACTTCTCCAAGATTGCCAAACCTCTCACTGATCTCACAAAGAAGGACAAGAAGTTTGTTTGTTCTCCACAATGTGATAAAAGTTTCAATCTCCTGAAGACTAAGCTCACTTCTACACCAGTTCTGGTTGGCCTAGATACAACCAAACCTTTCCAAACATTCTGTGATGCTTCTCTCCAAGGTCTAGGTGCAGTTCTTATGCAAGAATGTCAAGTTGTGGCTTATGCTTCACGTCAGTTGAACACCCATGAGCAAAATTATCCCACACATGACCTAGAACTTGCAGCAGTTGTGTTTTCCCTCAAGAAATGGAGGCAATACTTGTTGGGTAATCGCACTAAAATCTTCTTCGATCATAAGAGTCTGAAATACATCTTCACTCAACCAGATCTAAACCTCAGACAAAGGAGATGGATTGAAAAGATTAAAGACTTTGATCTTACCATTTCTTACACTCCAGGCAAGGATAATGTTATGGCCGATGCTCTCAGTCGCAAGTCGTATTGCAATAATCTCATGATCATGGAAAACCAACCTCCACTTCATGAAGAATTCCAGAAGCTCAACCTTGGTCTTGTTCCTCAAGGCTATCTTGCAAGCTTGACAACCAGTCCAACTCTCGAGGACAAGATTCGTTCTGAACAACTTCGTGATGCTGAAATCAAGAAGATGGTAGAACACATCAAAGAAGGCAAGGAGAAATTTAAGTCCTTCTCAATTGATGACAAAGGAACTGTGTTCTTCGAAGGACGCATTGCAGTTCCTCAAGTTCAAAGTCTCAAAGATGTCATTCTCAAGGAGGCTCATGAAACTCCTCTTTCCATACACCCTGGAAGTACAAAGATGTACCAGGATCTCAAGACACTGTATTGGTGGCCTGGCATGAAACGTGAAATTGCTCAATACGTTTCTGAATGCGACATTTGTCAACGTGTTAAGGCAGTTCATCAGAAAACAGCCGGTCTTCTCCAACCTCTGAAAATCCCTGAGTGGAAGTGGGACATGATTGAAATGGACTTCGTCACTGGTTTTCCAAAGTCCAAGAGGGGCAACGATGCAATCTTCGTTGTCATTGATCGTCTCACTAAAGTAGCTCACTTCTTTGCTGTCAAAGAAACAATCTCAGCTAGCCAGTTAGCAGAACTCTACACAGCAAAGATTGTTCCTCTTCATGGTGTTCCATTGGAAATAAGCTCAGACCGTGGAAGTATCTTCACTTCTCATTTCTGGAAGAGTTTTCAAGAAGCATTGGGCACCAAACTTCTGTTCAGCACAACTTATCACCCTCAGTCTCAAGGGCAAGTCGAAAGAGTCAATCAGATTCTCGAGGATATGCTCAGAGCATGTGGTCTCTCCTTTGGCATGAAATGGGAAGAATGTCTTCCATATGCTGAATTCTCCTACAACAACAGCTTCCAGGCAAGCCTAGGCATGGCACCATTTGAAGCTCTCTATGGCCGCATATGCTGGAGTCCAATCAATTGGTCTGGAGCTGGTGAACGTTCACTCTTAGGCCCTGACATTGTTAAGGAAGCCGAAGAGAAAGTTCGCATCATTCGTGACAATCTCAAGATTGCTCAGTCTCGTCAGAAAAGCTACTATGACAACAAGCACAGGGATATGATCTATGCACCTGGTGACAAGGCATATCTCCGTGTAACTCCCCTCAGAGTCACTCATCGTTTTGGTGTGAAAGGAAAGCTTGCACCAAGATACATTGGTCCTTTCAACATTCTCTCAAGGCGTGCGGAAAATGCCTATCGTCTTGAACTTCCAAAAAAGCTATCCAAGGTGCACGATGTGTTTCACGTGTCACAGCTCAAGAGGTGTCTCAAAGATCCAGATCGTGCAGTTGATCATGATTCCATTGAACTGCAAGAAGATCTATCTTATGAGGAGCACCCTGTTCGAATTCTCGATGAGACCGAGCGTAAGACTCGCAACAAGAGCACCAAGTTCTTAAAAGTGCAGTGGTCTCATCATTCTGATAAAGAGGCAACATGGGAGACCGAAGAGGATCTTCGCAAGAAGTATCCGGACCTTTTCTCTTCTCAGTAGGAATCTCGAGGCGCGATTCCTTCAAGGGGGGCGTTTTGTAACATCCCAAGTATGAAAATCTCCTTTAGAATGTTTGTTTCTTGTTTTATTAATGTTTTGCATCATGTCATCATACCCATTACTTTTGTTTGCATTTGTTTTGCATCTGTTTTCAACTGTTTTCTATTTGAAATTCAAACAATATTCAAACCTTTGTTTCATACTTGTTATGTTACAATTTTCCAAATAAAAAGTTCAATCAAAACATCAATTGTTTCCATTAAACCATAAGGTTCAAACTATTTAAAATTATGGCTTTTAATAATTCACTTAATTCAAATGTTATTCAAATTCAATTACAAACAGCAACCATTTTTGAAATTATGAAAATTATAAAACAATTCATTCACTTGTTTCCAATTAAACTTGAATTTAAAAACTTATCTGCTTAAGTTGAATTATTTCAATTAATATTAATTTCCATTCAAATTCCATCAAATTACAAACAGCAATTTATTTTGAACTTTTTGGAAAACTAAACTTGGCAAGTTGTTGCTGTTACAATATTTAAGCAATACCAATTTTCCTAAAATTTTCTAACATCAAAACCCTAGCCTTTTCTTCCTATTTCTTTCAGCAAAAAAAAAAGAAACAGAAAAAATTTAAAAAAGAAAAGAAAACAGAGGGAGTGGCCAGGCCAGTGGGCAGGCCCAGCCCACCAAACAGGCCCGGTACCCCCTCGCTCACCTTCTTCCTCCTGTACGACGGCCATCGCGCGTGTCCACGTCGCAGCAGCGGAGCAGCAACGGCCGCGAGCAGCTCCACCCCCTATAAAACCTAACCCTAGGCTCCCCGAGCTAGCCCTAACCCTACTCCTTCTTCTCCCTCGCACTGCGCCGTCGCTTTCCTCTCTCTCTGCCCGGCGATTTCCTCTCTGAACCTCTGCAACCATCGCCACCGCGCCACCCTCTTCTGAATCCCGATGATCGCCGCTGTTACCCCGCTCCTCCTCACTGGCTAACCACAGGGATCAGACCACCGCTATATCCTCTCCCTCTTCGACACCCCAGCAGCCCCGGAGAACCCCTACGTCGCCGCCGCCATCCTCGACATCGCCGGCTTCCACCTCTGCCCCGAGCCCTGCTCCTCCCTCTGAAACTCCTTCCGGTGAGTTCATCTCACCTCTCTCCTTCCTCCTCTCTGCACCGCGTGCACACGCAGCACCACACGCAAGCACAACGCACACAGCGCGAGCAGCAGCAGCAGCAGCGGCTAGCCGCCAGCGGCTGCCTCCGGTCGTGGTTCAGTTTCAGATAACTGAAACTGTAATTTTCAGTTTCAGTAAACTATTTGAACCTTAACCCCCCACACCTCCCTTACCTGACAAGATCGATTCGCTACCGCAGTGGTAGCAACGCTGCTCCCTCGCGCACCGCGGCGCGGGTTCGAGCCCTGCCCTTGCGGAATAAAACCCCACTTTTTCGCGCAGGTGCTGACAGGCAGACCCCCCTGTCAGCGACCACTGCTGCCACGCTGGCCACGTTGGCCCCAGGGCCCACTGGCAGTGACCTAGGCTAGGTCACTGCACGGTGTAAAAGGTTTTCTGCCCAGTTTCTTTTAAATCAAATCCTTTTCTTTTACAGATTAGTCCCTTGAATCAAAATGCTAATAACTTTTAATTTCCAAATCCAAATAATATAAATAAAATATGTTTCCTGAACCAAATTAAATTCTCTACCTATTTAAAACATTTGTATTCTGTTTTGAACATTCCAAATGCATTCAAATTTCAAATTCAAACAAATCATTTCAAATTTGATTAAATGCATAACTAATTCAAACTTAATCCAAATAACACAAATAAAATATGTTTTCCATGCTATTTTGAACCACCTTTCCAAATATAAATTTTGTTTCATGTTTTGAATAATTAAAATTGGTTAAATAATTTAAACCTTGTTTAAATCATTTTAAATTGCTAAATTCATAACTTGGTCAATTTAAATTCTTTTTGAACATATAAAATATGTTTTCAAACGAGGAAAACATAAGATTTTCAAATATGAATTTGGTTTAATGTGTTGAACAAATAAAAATTCAAATAATATTCATACTTGAATTAAATTCAATTAAAACTTGTTTAATCTTGTTTAATTCATAAGTAATTCATTCTATTTCCTTTTTCAATAATTGAAACATGTAATCCACCTAAAATTTTGTGCCCTTTCCAAATATGAACTTTGTTATTTATTTTGGACAACTTAAATTGGTGAAAACAAAAAATGCTTGTGTGACACCTTTAAGAAACCAAAATTCCAAAACTTAATAAATAAAATTTCCAAACTTGGTAAAAACTTCATACCAACTTGTTTCTATTGTTGTTTTCTTTCTGTTTTCTTCATCCATGCATCATGCTAATTCACTTACACATGATGTTTAGTTGTAGAACAATTATTTCAACCTTAACTCATGGGCTATCATATGCAACTCAAATTGCATGTGGGTCCATTTAATCAGGTTATGATTACCATGTCAACTAGTTTATTTTGATGCATCAATTAAATGGTCATGCATCATCCCATGATTGTGCATTATGCCATGTTATTGATTGTTGTCTCTTTGCATTGTTTGTTTGCTTCTTCTCGAATAGACGACGACGTTGAGACAGACGAGCTTTACGACACCCCTTCTGAGGACTTAGCTCAGTACCAGGCTGCTGATCTTGCAGGCAAGTATTCACTCACATGAACCATTGTGTTCCTCTCAACATTGGATACCGATACTTTCCGTTGTCTATTTCTGCTAGCCCTATGAATCGTTGCTTCTGTTCCGAATCCTATCACATGTTATCCTTTAACCCTGATATAGCCTCACCTCCACACCTATAACCCCATTGCATGTTGCCCGTGTCTTACTAGCATGCTTAGGGTTGTTTTGCTCGAGTCTGTTGTCCGTTACTTTCTGTTACCATATTCTATTATGTTCTGGGGCTCGATGTTTAAACAATCAACCTGTTAATTTTGAGGTAATGCTAATTTGATGATAAGGCACCGGCAGGAGGCCCGGCGTGGTTTTGAGGCCTGCTAGTGTCGACCCTAATTAGGAAAAGGGTCTTGTCTACTGATCCATGATGAGCGCACTATCCGCATGTGGGAAGCGTGTATGGGCGCCCCCCTCAATTTGATTCGATTCGCATCTCGTCCAAATCGCCTCATTTAGTTCGGGTTTTCCATTTGCCGTATGCATATATTTTGCGAGCCCAGGCCAGGGTGGAACTTTTGTAGTCGGCATTTAGGGAGACACGTTCTTAGAGTGCTATGAGGGTCCCCTTTTCTTCGTGGGGCTTGATTAGCCGTGCGCTCACTGCACGGGGTTCTTTGGGCTTGATGCGGAGAAGAGTTGAGTTGTGTTGAGTGCCCCGCTTGGTGGAAGGCATTCCATCTGGCGGGTTATTCTTACGTGTACGGCCAAATTGGTGCACCCCTGCAGGGTAAATCTTCTCGACAAGCCGTGTTTTCCGCGGTTATGGTTGACTTGGTGAAAGTACTGGCTAACAAGTACTCAGAACAACTTACACCTAACTAATGATAACTTGACTAGTAATAGTCTTATTGATACAATAACTTGAAACATCATTAATCCAACTGTGTGAGTTATCCTCGGGTTGCCTCTTTGGATAAGGGGCGAGATCCAGGATGGGTTTGTCTGGTGGTTAGTTGTAGTTGGTTCCGATACGCTATATTATCTCCTTTCTGTTAGCCGGAAGTTGTAGTATGTTCTGTAGTTGGTTAGTGCAGCCAGCTGCCGCATCTTTTGTATCACCCTTTTCTTCCGTTGAACCCAAAGCATCTGTGCTTGGTGTTGACGGGTTACACTTTGGTGAACTGTGAGTCTTGCTTGCCAGTACGTTGTTGTACTGACCCCTTTGGGGCTGTGGTTTCCGCAGACTACGCTTACGAGGATCCCCGTGATGGCTACTACGTGGAGTACGACGAGGCTGCTGACGAGTAGATAGCGGACCCGGGCAGGATCCGAGACTACGTGGATGGGCTCCGTTTCCTTTCATTGCCGGCCTCTTAGGCCTATTTGGATTTGTCTGTACTCAGACCCTTTGAATGCTTCCGCTGTGATGTAATGATGATATGTTGGGACATGTGTCCTCTGGATGATTGTATTTGCTATCTCTGCTCTAGTGAGAGCTATTTGCAACTTATTTCCATCTTTTGTGTCTTAGAGATATGTTGTGCTATCATTTTGTTTAACGCCGTTGACGTACCATGTGTGTATGGTATGAAGTACGTCAATGGTAGTGTCCTGATTTCTATGGGATGGTTTACGTAGACGATGAACAGTAGGGGTTGGTTGTCACACATACGTGTGTTGGCCTACTCGTAAGAGATGCGGGTGCAGGTAAGCCCCGTAATCCAATCATCTACTGTTCAACGGATTTGCGAGTATCCTCTAGAAGTCAGGGTGCGACATATACCACTTCGTCCCGAAAAACACCCGAGGCCGCCATCATCGTCATCGTCATCCCGAGATTGGGAGGGTTCTGGAGCTCTCCCCGGCACCCTGCCGAGAGGGGATTCATCACCGGAGGGGTCTACACCACCATGCCTTCCTCCGAAGTGATGCATGAGTAGTACATCCCTGGACTACGCATCCATAGCAGTAGCTAGATGGTTGTTCTCTCCACTTTGTACCTCATGTTTAGATCTCGTGAGCTGCTCACATGATCGAGATCATCTTTATGTAATCCTACATGTTGTGTTTGCTGGAATCCGATGAATGAGGAATGCTATGTCTTTTGATTATCCATCTATCATGTTATCTTCATGCATATGTTATTTATGATCTTGCATTCTCTCTGTTATTAGTAGATGCTCTGGCCAAGTAGATGCTAGTAACTCCAAGAACATTTATGCTCGATAGTGGGTTCATCCATCCTTTGCATCCATGCTCGAGTGACAAAAACGTAACGGATGGAGGATGTGCCATTAGGGAGAAAACAACAATGCTGTGTCTAAGGATGATTTTATTGTTTACATTACACACTTTTCTTACTGCGATTATCTGGTGCTTGCAACTTAGTACCCAAATTTTTTTCGGATGATATTCGGAGGGTGGATTATTAGTCATAGATGCAGTTGGATGACGGTCTATGTATATTGTTGTAATGCCCGCATGAATCACATAGTAATTTACATATGCACTACGGTGCAACCTTCATTTCTGTCAATTTCCCAACTGTAATTTGTTCACCACACATGTTATTTATCTTTCACGGAGAGACACCACTAGTGAACTGTGGACCCATGTCCATTTTATAATACTGATAATACACACACTATTTCTACTGTTTTCACACATCAGCTACTATTTTTTTACTATTCTCATATTGTTTTCCATATCATACGTTTAACATCTTTGCGTTCAGTAAAACCAGTGAGATTGACAACCTGACTGCTTCGTTGGGGGCAAAGTGATTTGATTATGTTGTGTAGGTTCCACGTTGCTACTGAACCGGTAGTGCCATCTCAGATGCATCAACCTTCTGAAGTTACTTGTTCCTCCTACTGGTCGATTCAACCTTGGTTTCTTTATGAGGGAAACTTGCTACTGTGCTCTTCATACATTCCTCTTGGGTTCTCCTAACGAACGTGTGTTACAAGCGCATCAGTAGTCATCATGTCATGTATATGCATTACGGTGAATTCTCTATTTTTCAATTGCCAAGCTGTAATTTTTTCACCCAACATGCTATTTATCTATTATGGAGAGACACCTCTAGTGAACTGTGGACACCGGTCCATTCTTTTAAACTCATAATACGACCTACTACAAACACTGTTCTTTTTTACTGCAAACACTGTTCTCATTTCATTCACTGCAAACAAACATCAGTCTCCAAACTATACGTCTAATCCTTTGTTTTTAGCAAGACTGGTGAGATTGACAACCTCACTCTTTTGTTAGGGCAAAGTATCTTGGTTGTGTTGTGTGCAGATTGCACGTTGCTTATGATCCTGCTAGTGCGTCCTGCCAACATCAGCTATCAACAACCTTCAGAAGTGATTTCTTTCTCTTACCGGTCCGACCAAACCTTGGTTTCTTACTGAGGGAAAAATTTGATGCTGTACTCATCATACCTTCCTCTTGGGGTCTCCCAACGAACGTGTGTTCACACGCGATCACGGGTACGCCGAAGACGCACTTTGTCGGGTTGAGGTTGATTATGTACATGTTGAGGGTGTCGAAGGTTTCTCTTATATCCTCGAGGAGTGTGTCCTACACTCGATACTTGATGACTATGTCATCCACGTACACCTGGACGCTCTTGCCAATAAGTTTGGCGAGACATTTTTTATGCAGCGCTGATATGTAGCGCCTGCATTCTTGAGCCCGATGGGGATGGTCCTGTAGCTGTATACACCATACGGTGTGATGAATGTTGTCTTTTCCTCGTCTTCCTGTTTCATCCTGATCTGATTATAGCACGAGTAGGCGTCGAGGAAGGAAAGGCGTTGGCAGACTGATGTGGATTCGATGATCTGGTTGATCAACGGAAGCGGAAATTTATCCTTGGGGCAGTGTTTATTCAACAACATGTAGTCGATGCATACACGTAAGATGTTTGTGTTTTTCTTCGGGACCAGCACCGGATTTGCTAACCAGGCGTAACTCTTGATCTCACTTATGAACTTTGTTGCGAGTAGTCAATTCACCTCTTCTCGGAGTGCGAGGTGCTTTGGCTGAGAGAAACGGCCAGTGGTCTTCTTAACTGGTTTTGCATCTTTGAACACTTCCAACGAGTGCTCGGCAAACTCCCTAGGTATCTCTGGAATATCTGATATCTGTCAGAAAAAAAATTCCTAGTACTCACGGAGGAGTTCGACGATCGCATTTTCTTATGGGGAGGAAAGTCTTGTCGACACTATCGCCGTCTTCGCTGAATCTGTCGGGTGGACTTGATGCTTTCGGGTTTCGTTGCTCGAGCTGAATTCGGGGTCTGGAGCGGTCCTTTTTGTTGGTGGCAGCACAGAGTTGTCCGTGGTTTTTGCCAGCTCTGCTAGCTCCTCTTGCAACCCGAAAGATTTTGTTATCTCGTGAGCCGAGTGGTCGGACTGATTTGCCTGGCACTATTCCGTGGAATGAGGCTTCCGACTCTGCGAGTCCTTCTAAGTTCCTGTTCATTTTGTGGAGTGTGTCCGCATATATGATGTTGATCCCACTTCCTCCATCCATAAACACTCTGGACATGTTGTAGTTGCCTATCTGCGCCTGGATGACGAGCGCTGCGTGTCCTGGTCGGTAAACTCGAGGTGGGTGATCCTCCCTGGAAAAGGTGATGGGCTACTCGGAACCTTTGAGGTATTCTGGTTTAGATGGCGGTGCTTGCACGACCATGTTGATGTGGCGAGTGTTGGTCTTTAGGACTCGTCGAGATGGGCAGACTGTCAGACCCACGGATACCATGGTATCCTAGGTCGTTGATGCATGTAAAATGCATACATGAACTTTGCATGTTATTACTTGTTTTTCCTACATATTAGCAACTTATATTCATGTTTTGTAATGATTTGGGAGATTTTCTAAACAATCCCCCTTCTTTTGGTTCTAACCCTGTTTTTTCCAGAAAACGTACTTTTTAGTGTTTCAGACTTTTCCGGGAGCTTCGGGACTCCAAAAAGGGCAATGCCAAAGAGCACGGTTCAGAATTTTCGAGACGAAGACCATGGGGCCAAAGTAGAGGGCCAAAAGGCCAACCAGGTGGAAAAGAGGACCCTCCACGCGGCCAGATTCCTTGGACGCGTGTGGGGCCCCCTTTTTGCCCCCGTGGCTCCGATGTCGTCGATCTTTCTTCTCCCGAGTGTCTCGTGACCTAAAAACGACTATATAAAGGGTCCCCTGGCCATTTCGAGAAGGAGGCGGCGCCGAGAGACGAAACCACGAAACAGAGAGACAGAAGGCTGCCGCTGGAGAAGATCGGAGGGGGGAAACGCCGCCGGGATCACCCCCGGAGGGCTCCACCCCCTCCGGCGTGTTCATCATCAACATCTACAGCAATATCAGCTCCATCTCTCCACTCTAATCTCTTGGCAAACACGATGTATGATGCAATACTATATTCCCTTGATGTATTGTGTCTCCCCGCCTATGTTTGAGTAGTGAATTGTTCTTGGCAATGGTGAAATAGTTCGTTGATTGGTTGCATACAAGTTTGTTATCTTCTATGATTGTCTTTAAGTACAATATATGAGTGCACGCATATGTTGGGGAATGCATGTAAGGTGATCACCGGTAGCATAATGGAGTGGTGGTGACTTGGGAGTGACAGTAACCTGAGACCGAGCCACAAAGTTAAGTTATTGGGGGATATATATAGGGGACCTTAGAACGTAAGGCTATGGTGGGACTTTATGTCTTAATCAATCTTGTGCAGTCATTTACTTGGCCACATGATCGATCATAAGGGGTTGTATATCATTTACTTGACTATACCTATTCATGGCTCCTTCCTAGAAGAAACAACTAAGACTAAAACATGTGCTTCACTAATTGTGACAACCACACGAATGAAACACCTATTGCTAGAACACTTTCTCCCTTGAGATACTTGAGATATTTGCTGCTTGCTACTTGTGAAACTTACTTAGAAACTTGCTTTATAAACCTAATCTAGGATTACTTGCATTTTAAACTTGCTTCACTAGTTACTAGACAAACCACACTCCACGTCACTTGCTTTTAATTAGTTAGTTCCTTTTAGTCAAACTTATTGCTTTGCATAAACAGCCATATAAGAGGGTTATAGGGCTTTAGAGAATAGATAGCTTACCTTCGGCTCCTCGTGGGTTCGACACTCAAATACTTATCGAAAGGTACTACAATTGATCTCCTGCACTTGGGAGTCATCAAGCACTTTTCTGGCGCCGTTGCCGGGGAGCGTTGTGCTAAGCTTTTATTCTTGATTGTATTGCATACTAACATATAAACCTAAAACACAAAAAAAAATTATAAAATGGAAAACAACCAAACAATTTTAGAACTGTATAATATCTACCTTGAATTAGGACATGAAGTGTTTGATGAGAAATTGAAAAATTATTTGCACAACAGTCATATTTGTGGTAGTACTAATTCTTTGAACACCTTTATTGCTAAGGAAAACCTTGAGCTTGCGGAAGTTTGTCTTGATGAATATGATATTTTTAGTCCCCCTACTATTGAGGATAAAAATGATATACTTGCTGATTCTATGGAAAGTTTTAAGCTTGGGGAAGTTGGTTTTGATGAGCATGATATTTCTAGTTCCCCAAGCTTGGAGGAGAAAATTCACTTTGACGATACTATGCCTCCTATATACGATGATTGCAATGAAAATTATGAATGTTTAACTCCCACTATCACTAATGAGGATTTTACATATGTGGATAGTAGTGATTCTTTTATGCATGTGGCTCATGATAAGAATGTTTTATGTGATATTCATATTGTTGAATTTATTCATGATGCTACTGAAAATTATTATGAGAGAGGGAAACATGGTTACACATATTTCAACAATATTAAGTTTCCCCTCTTTATGCTGAAAGTATTGAAGTTGCACTTGATCTACCTTTCTATGCTTGCTATTATGTGCTTCTTTTATTTGTTTCATTACAAAATGCCAATGCATAGGAAATGGGTTAGACTTAAATATAAATTGTTTAATACTTTTTGGTGTGTTCCTTATGCTTTAATTTCCTATTCGGTTTGAGCACACATTTTTGTCTTTACAACATTTAAAATGCCTTTACCTACTGTTATGTATCATTTAGTTTAAGATTTTCATTTTATAAAAAATTTGGGAAAGTAAATGAGAAGGATGAGTAATGGAGAAGTTGGGGTCGACCTTGAACATGTGTTGTTCATGCCAATAAAACCATTGCAAAGTCTCTATCATTAAAACTTTTTCCAAAGATAAAAACAATAAAAATATTAGTTCACTATTGTAAAATCACATTTCTTTCTTATTTCTCATCTTAAATGGCAAGAATAATCTTATATGAGAGATAGGATTAAACAATAGTAATTAGCTGTCAAGAAAACAGATTCCTGAACTTCACTGCGAAAAATGTTTAAAATCATAGAAGTGGAATTTTGACCTGGTAATTTACTACAGCAATATTTAGTTATCACTACATATTTCATTAGTTTTAAGTTTTCTGATTTGAGCAACTTAAGTGCCTCTAAAAATTCACTCTTTACGGGATGTTCAGTTTTTGACAGATTATGTCTTTATTTTGCATTGCTCTCATTACTTGTGTTTTGTGTGGTTCTTTTGATCAAGGAGCAATGCACAACTGTATTAACAGTAGTTAATATTTAGAATCAACTCATGATGTGTCTTTTCTGTACCTATGTGGATTTTATTTATGGAGGCACTAACCTCTCTAATCAAGTTTTATGTTGAGATTTGTGTAAGAAGAATTTTTCAGGAGGAAGAGTTGAGTGAGATGAACAAAGATCAAGAGGGACAACCAATAAATCTTGGGGATGTACCCCTGGGATCATCCTACATGTATAAAATAAGTACAAGAATCCAAGCTTGGGGATGCCGAGCCACCTCACTCCAACCATCATGATGTTAAGTAAGTAAAGCCTAGCTATATGGCTATAAAGAAAGCACTTTACGGGAGGCAACCCGGTTGTTTTTGTTTGTATTTTCCTAGTGTCCTCTTGCTGTCTCAAGAGATTAGTTTTTTTGTTTTAATTCTGGAGTTTTCAATAAAGAGTCAAGTCAAACCCATTTGGACTTATAAGTTGCTATCCTAGTGCATGAAATTTCTGTTTTAGCACGACTCTGCTCACCGTATGATTTTACGTTTTTTATTGGTATGTTGGATTGAGCTAATGTTTTAGTATGTTCTGCAACTTTTCGTCCTATGTAAGCAAAAAAATTGGATTAATGTTTTGACGAGTCTAGCTTAGGGAAAAACGTTCGTTTTGCTGCCGTTGCTTTTCTGGACAGATTCTGCCTTCTTTTGTTGGATGCACTCTTTGGGTTTGGGACTTGAATTTCCTTGACCTTTTTGAGCTAGAGAGTGAACATACTACATTGTGAACCTTATTGTCTATCTTCTGGAGCATTTGTTTTGGAATTTTGTGCAGCAAGCATGTGATTTGTTTGTCCTTGCTAATCTCACCCCACAGAAAAAGAATGGGAGAAACATGTTTTGTGAAGTTTTTTTCACAGGGAATAGAGGAGCTGCGCCTCAAGACATCCAAGAATGGTGAAATCCATAATATTGGGGATGTTATGAACACCCCACTGGAGCTACACTCTTTTGGTTAGCACACGTCTACTTTCTGTTTTTCTAAGCAAAGCATTTATCGTAGAGACTTGAAGCGTCTAGTTTTTATTTTTATTTTTGTTTTGATAAGACCACCACCGTCATTTTATATGAGATTGAGCTACTGGAGTTTGGGGTTGGAATGTATTGGATTCTAGTATTATGATTTGGAATAGGGATGCCATGGTTGATTTGAAGAGCTACATATGTTTGCATGATTTATAGGCTTTTTATGTGTAGAAATTTGCAATAATGTTGTCTTGAGCTATCTCTTATTCATGTCCTTGATGTTAATTTCAGGTTTATTTAGTTTGTCATGAAATGAGTAGTTCTATGGACATATGCATTCATAGTAGCCGGTCAACTATCTCCCTCTTGCTAGCCCAAAATTTTGAAAATTCCAACAAGTAAAAACTTGTTTCCAACACTCCTTAGCCAAGTATTTCCAGTGAGTACACCATATCTTCCCATTAGCTTCATTGCTATTCCGAGTATGTTCACCATGTTATTGTGTTATTTATGTTCTAAATTAAGATATTCACTTTATTAATTGTCATGGGTTGAACTTGGGATAGGACTCTCATGAACTTTTGAAGGCACACTTTACTTTTTATGCATCTAATAAACATGACCCAATAATGGGAGCCACAAGTTTTGTGTTTGACAAGTGTGTGGTTGGGAGCTAGCTATAAACGTGTATCACCAGAAAGCTTTCAACATTGCACAGAAAATTTACATTTGGTTGATATCATGTACTTTTGTTTTTGGACTCCTGCCATGCCGAAATTAAATAGAGGAATTGTAAGTTTTGATGAGTAAGTATCTATATGACTAGAGAAACGCATTGGGCCGCTAAACCAAGCCATGCTTTATCATGGTGGAAATTTACTTATAGCTTGAGTGACTCTACAACACATCCTATAATAAAATAAGAAGCTATGCATAATAGTGAATGAAAATAAAAAGGATGATGAGTCTACTCCGTTTGTTCATCTTGTCATTGTAACATGGGCTTGTTTCCATGTCATGGGGCAAGAGGTACCTCTTTTCGGTTCTCTATGATGTCATTAATACTTCTTTTGATTGTACAAAGCTTATTAGGAATCTTAAGTTGAGTAATCATGGAGTAGGTTTTCACACTCACGGGGCATGAGGCTTTCAACCACCTTGTTATTCACATTACTTCAACATTCACCATTTAAGATGCTAGTGATAAAGGGGCAATGAGAGTCCTAGATCAATGGATACCACATTTCAATTAGTAATTTTAGTTGAATAATTTAGAGGCTAAATAAGACTTGATCATGTTTTACCTCTACTCAATTTTCTCCAAAGTGTCCACCATATTTTCTGTTTTCCATTATGCTATTCTTTGACCAATATAGGATTTTATTTTTCATTTTGTGTATGCATTTGGTCCATAGTGATTTTATTTCATTATACACTTTGTGAACTTTCATGAAGCATCTTTGCTTGCATATTTGATATTTTCTTACAACATGAATTGTATATTACTACTCATTTCTAGTATTAATCATTTGATTATATGTAGCATGAATAATCCTCCTTGATATCCCATGATTGTTTCAATATGCAAAGTCCATGTTAGTTTTATCACCTTCATACTCGAGGACGAGCATGGGTTAAGCTTCGGGATGTTGATGCATGTAAAATGCACACATGAACTTTGCATGTTATTACTTATTATTTCTACATATTAGCAACTTATATTCATGTTTTATAATGATTTGGGGGATTTTCTAAACAATCCCCCTTCTTTTGGTTCTAACCCTGTTTTTCCAGAAAACGTACTTTTTAGTGTTTCAGACTTTTCGGGAGCTTCGGGACTCCAAAAAGGGCAAGGCCAAAGAGCACGGTTCAGAATTTTCGAGAAGAAGAACATGGGCCAAAGTAGAGGGCCAAAAGGCCAACCAGGTGGAAAAGAGGACCCTCCACGCGGCCAGATTTCTTGTCCGCGTGTGGGGCCCCCTTTTTGCCCCTGTGGCTCCGATGCCGTCGATCTTTCTTCTCCCGAGTGTCTCGTGACCTAAAAACGACTATATAAAGGGTCCCCTGGCCTTTTCGAGAAGGAGGCGGCGCCGAGAGACGAAACCACGAAACAGAGAGACAGAAGGCTGCCGCCGGAGAAGATCAGAGGGGGGAAACGCCGCCGGGATCACCCCCGGAGGGCTCCACCCCCCTCCGGCGTGTTCATCATCAACATCTACAGCAAGATCAGCTCCATCTCTCCACTGTAATCTCTTGGAAAACACGATGTATGATGCAATACTATATTCCCTTGATGTATTATGACTCCCCGTCTATGTTTGAGTAGTGAATTGTTCTTGGCAATGGTGAAATAGTTCGTTGATTGGTTGCATACAAGTTTGTTATCTTCTATGATTGTCTTTATGTACAATATATGAGTGCACGCATATGTTGGGGAATGCATGTAAGGTGATCACCGGTAGCATAATGGAGTGGTGGTGACTTGGGAGTGACAGTAACCTTAGACCGAGCCACAAAGTTAAGTTATTGGGGGATATATATAGGGGACTTTAGAACGTAAGGCTATGGTGGGGCTTTATGTCTTAATCAATCTTGTGCAGTCATTCACTTGGCCACATGATCCATCATAAGGGGTTGTAGATCATTTACTTGACTATACCTATTCATGGCTCCTTCCTAGAAGAAACAACTAAGACTAAAACATGTGCTTCACTAATTGTGACAACCAGACGAACGAAACACCTATTGCTAGAACACTTGCTCCCTTGAGATACTTGAGATATTTGCTGCTTGCTACTTGTGAAACTTGCTTAGAAACTTGCTCTAGGATTACTTGCATTTTAAACTTGCTTCACTAGTTACTAGACAAACCACACTCCATGTCACTTGCTTTTAATTAGTTAGTTCCTTTTAGTCAAACTTATTGCTTTGCATAAACAGCCATTTAAGAGGGTTATAGGGCTTTAGAGAATAGATAGCTTACCTTCAGCTCCTCGTTGGTTCGACACTCAAATACTTATCGAAAGGTACTACAATTGATCTCATGCACTTGGGAGTCATTAGTCGTCTGCTGCTCGCCCAGCCCATCAGGTACGGAAGTACCAGTCCACCACAAGAGGAGGGAACCCCGAAAATTTCTCCACCAAGGTCGTCCCCTTGGAGAGGATTCTTGCTCGAGGTCCCCATCGTGCATCGCTGAGGAGGATTCCTGCTCCGACCCTGCTCCTTCCCGGAAGGAACACCACTCGTTGGGAGACAACCCATGTGAGGGTGACGTTCCGACCCCTGCGCGGATGAAGAAGCCACCGCAGGGGACAAAGTGGCTTTGTCCAGAGTTGCCATTCTTGTGTATAAAACGCAGACCTCCACTGCGTTCACCAAAGCACGGTCTGAGGCTTTCTTCTTTGGTGCAAGAAGACCGAGTCCGCACGGGAAGACGAAGGCGGCATCACTAGGATCCCCCAATGTGACGCCATGGACGGTGGAGCTATCCCCCGGCAACCAGGACCGCGCATGAGGCGCTGTAGTACGGGACGCTCCCTTCTTTGAAACCTTGTGGTATCTGTTTCCCGCCAAGTGAGCGAGAAACAGGGACAATCGCCAGTATAAGTAGACTACACCTACCTCCATAGGAGGGGCACAAGAAAAAGAGAGAAGATGGAAGGCACCAAGTAGATAGACCACCAGAATTCTCCTTTGTACTGTAACCACCGCAGTGCAATCAACCAGACAAACAGGAGTAGGGTTTTACACCATCAAGGTGGCCTGAACCTGGGTAAACTCCTTGTGTCCCCATTTTTTTTATTCGAGAGCTCTCCTCCCGAAGCCTCCATAGGTGTGATTGAACGTGGTTAGCCCCCAGTGTTCAAACCTTTTGAGTGCTACCCTCTCGTTGATAGAACATCAACTCTGACATTTGGCGTGCCAGGTAGGGGGCTAAGGCGTTTCTCTCGCATCTTCGTCGCCATGGTCACCTCCTGAACCGACCGGGCCGGCCGCAGGGCGCGGTCCTAGAAGCGGAACAACCTCGGCGGCCTCGTCAACGATTTCTCCCACATTGGGCTCTCCCCCTCTTGCTCCCCCGCGTCGCGGTATGCATGCCTAACACCGACGCACGCCGGCGAGTTCCACGCGAACCCAACGCGGCCCTTGCATTATCGTGCGCGGGCAACATCGCAGGAAGCCCCGCCTGGAGCACAAGGGCCGACGCGATGTCCGCTCGTGCTCGACACTGGTGGTTCTTGGTTGGTGCACGCCACTAAGGTCACCCAGCGCCATCAGCTGGCTGGGAGCAGACCGGCTTCACCGCGGCGACCAGGACCATGGTCGGGACGATGTAACCCTGAACGCGCATGGCTCGACACTCTCGAGCTCACCATGCGACATCCTTCGCTCCAGGAAATGCCACCACCGACTTAGAGTGGCCCAGCTACCGAGAGCAGTGGGTGAGCGCCCGGGCAAGGTGCTGCTACACGTTCAACAGAGTCCTGTGGGAGGCAAGGTGGCCCTCAGCCTTCCGGCCTCTCCTCCCGCCACACTACACAGGGGACATTCCCATGTTGGACTTCCTGCGGAAGTACGAACCATGAGTCAGGGCTGCCGGGGGAGGCGACCGGTGCCTCCTAAGGTACTTTCCCCTGGCTCCCCGCGGCCGTGTGCTCGCGTGGCTGCTAAACCTCCCAGACAGCTCCGTGAACTCGTGGAAGGACCTGCGCGTGCGGTTTCTCCAACGCTTCTGTCACTGCGGACGTCTTCCCCGCGGCGAACCCGAGGGTCACATGACTCTCTGGCGCTTCGCCGTGGGACGCGGCAGCCATAGTTTGACGGAGGCGCATGATACCACTCGTCACACCGCGTGCATCCTCGGCGGGTCCTCGCCCCTTCCTTCGGGCGCAACCTCAAGCAGGCCTCGCGGGAGGTCAACGCCGCCCTCCGCGGTGGCGCGACAGCCACTTCACCACTCAAGTGGTCTCAGCAGGAGATCTCCTTCGACGCCACCGACCACCCCAAGGCTGGCGGCTCGGTGGGAGCCATCCCTATGGTGTGCAACCCCACGATCAATCGCGTAGCCATCTCAAAGACGCTCGTGGACGGTGGCGCGGGCCTCAACTTGATCTCCCTCGGGACCTTCGAGAACTTGCGCATCCCGCGTGACCGCCTCAAGGCCACTAGGCCCTTCACAGGAGTAACCAGTGTCACAACTGTACCGCTGGGGAGGGATCGGCTGGCGGTCATGTTCGGCACCCGCCAGAACTACCGCACCAAGGAGATCGACTTTGATGTCGCCCACATCGGACTTCCCTACAACGTCATCCTTGGCTACCCGGCACTAGCCAAGTTCATGGCCGTCACACACCATGCATACAAAATTGTCAAGATGCCCGGGAGCAGTGGGCCCCTCGCTGTTCACGCGGACGTCAAGGATGCGGTGCGTTCCATGGAGGACGCCTACAAGGAGGCAGCAACATCGCACCCCATCGACAAGGGCAACCTCGGGGATGATGTTGAGCCCCCCAAAGAAGAAATAGTTGTTCTCTCACAAGAGGGCAGCGACAAAGAAGGTCGCCATGAACCCCGACGGCACGGGGCCGTCACTCACCATAGGAGCCGTGTTGTCTCCCAAATAGGAAAGCGCGTTCGTCGCATTCCTTCGGGAAAATGCGGACATGCTTGCACGAACAGTGTCTGATATGCCTGCTGTACCAAGGGAGGTGATTGAGCACCATCTGGCAGTATGCCCGGGCGCACGCCCGGTCAAGCAAAAGGCTCGTCACCAGGGCCTGGAGAAGCAAGAATTCATCGTCCGGGAGGTGGAGAAGCTCCTGGACACCAAGATCATCCGCGAGGTCATCCATGCCGAGTGGATCTCCAACCCTGTCGTCGTATCCAAACATACGGGCGGAGAACGCCTCTGCGTGGACTTGACCGACCTCAACAAGGCCTGCCCAAAGGATCCAAACGCTCTCCCGGGGATTGATCAAATAGTGGACTCCACTTCTGGGTGCGACCTCTTATACGTCATAAACGTATCCTTAATTTCTGATGTTCCATGTTGTTTTCATGCCATATGCTACATGTTTTCCTTACACTTTATGTCATCTTTATCGATTTCCGGGGACTAGCCCATTGACAAGATGCCACATAGCCTGTTCCTGTTTTCTGTTGTTTTTAGTTTCAGAAAAGTTGTTCTGGAAATATTCTCAGAATTGGACGATTCAAAAGACAGAAGGCTTAGAATTCCCGACACATCCCTAAAGTCCAAAGAAGACCCGGAGAGGGGCCCTGGAGCCCCTAAAACATGCCTCCGCACGGGCTAGCCCATGGCCTCCCCCACTGGTGGTGTGGGCCCCTCGGGCGCCCACTGACGTTGCCCTCTCGCCTATATAGTCTCCCTGATGCATAAACCCTAAAGAATCAGCCTTTTCCACCAAAAACATCCGTAGCTCCGCCGTCGCTGCCAAGAAGTTTTGGGGGACAGAAATCTCTGTTCCGGCACCCTGCCGGGACAGGGAAGTTCCCCCGGAGCCATCTCCATCGACTCCACCAACATCTTCATCGATGTTGCTGTCTCCTGTGATGAGGAGGGAGTAGTTCTCCCCCGGGGCTGAGGGATCTACCGGTAGCTATGTGTTTCATCTCTCTCTCCCATGGTGTGATCTTTATGTGATCATGAGCTTTGTAATCTAGTTGAATATGTAGATGTACTCTTCATCTGATATGTTACTCAAGTGGTTTTGAGATCTCCATAGACACTTTGATCACGGTGTAAAGGTGACAGTGTGTGCACCTTGTGGTTTAGCATGATATTTATAGCTTGTGTTGGATGACCCTATGAAATTTGTGTGCTTGTCTAGTACCTTCCAGGGCACTCATAGTGACAGCGTGGGGTTAACTAGACATGGGAATGCGACTTTGAGGAGTGATGTTATAGCCCTACGCAATGAATTGGTGTTTGTTATTCGATCGGAGAGTGGTTCCGAGTAGCATAGTGAAGAGATAATATTTATGCATTTAATTATGTTATCATTGTTGAGAGTGTCCACTAGTGAAAGTAGGATCCCTAGGCCTTTTTTCTAAGCATTGATACATAGTTTACAATCAGTTCTGCTACATGTTTGCCTGCTGCCATATTTATTTCAGATTGTTATTATCACTTATAATGATCCATACTACTTGTATTTTACTCTCTCTTCGCCGAACTAGTGCATCTATATACCTGACAAGTATATTGGGTGTGTTGGGGACACAAGAGACTTCTTGTATCTTGACTGCAGGGTTGCTTGAGAGGGATATCTTAGACTTCTACCTCTCTGAGTCCGATAAACCTTGGGTGATCCACTTAAGGGAAACTTGCTGCTATTCTACGAACCTCTGCACTTGGAGGCCCAACACTGTCTACAAGAATAGAAGCGTGCGTAGACATCAAGCTCTTTTCTGGCGCCGTTGCCGGGGAGGTAAGGTAAAAGGTACTCACATCCTCGGGTGTGAGTGGTCGAAGTTATTTCCTTTAGATTTTTCAATTATATCTTTTTGTTTCTTGTTTTCATTAGTTAGGCTTATTTTTAATTGTTCCTTGCTTTTATTTTTACTAGTTAGGCTTAATGGAAAACAACAAAAATATGAGAGAACTTTATAATCTTTATCTTGAGTTAGGACATGAAGTGTTTGAAGAGAAAATTAAAAAACCTATGGAATTTATTTGCAAGCTAGTAGAAATGGTATTAGTATGAATTCTTTGAATACCATAATTGCTAATTCAATGGAAAAATATAAGCTTGGGGAAGCTAGTTTTGATGAATATGATATTTTTAGTCCCCAAAGTTTTGAGGAGGAAATTTTCTTTGATGATACTTTGCGTCCAATATATGATGATTACAATTATGAATATGTTATTTCCAGTCACCTACTATTAAGGAGAAAATTAAGTATGATTATAATATGCCTCCTATATTTGATGATTATGGTGATGAGAATAATAATGATAGCTATTTTGTTAAATTTGCTCCCACTGCTATTAATAAGAATGACTATGCTTATGTGGAGTGTAACAATTCTTTTATGCATCTGGATCATGATAATAATGTTTTATGTGATTGTTATATTGTTAATTTTATTCATGATGCTATTGAAAGTTATTATGAGAGAGGGAAACATAGTTCTATGTATCTCAATAATATTAAGTTCCCCTCTTTATGTTGAAATTTTTTAAGTTGCACTTGTTTTGCTTTCCTATGCTAGCCACTTTGTGCTTTATTGGCTTGTTTTTCTACATGATTATTTTTCAGGGTAAGAGGGTTAGACTTAAATTTGTTATGCATTTTATTCTTGATGCTCCCTTTTGCTTCAATTCAAAATTCTTATGTGAGCATCTTCTCAAATTATCATGCCTAGCTAAAAGGCGTTAAAGAAAAGCACTTCTTGGGAGATAACCCATGGTTTTATTTTTTCTTTGTATTTCTCTGTTTTCTTTGGGTCAAGGGGTTGTATACTTATGTAGAAACTCCTTTGTATCTTTATTTTCATGTATTACTTGTGCCAAGTAAAGTTTCTGACAAAAGTTGGAGTTGGTTTTGGATTTTCTTGCATGAAACAGATTTCTGTTGTCCACCCTAAAAAACCGTGAAAAAACCAGAAAGATCAGAATGACCTGAAATTTTTTGTGTTTATTCGTACGCTAATTCCGCAGCTTTTTTGTTCTTTAAGTTTTTTTATTTAAGCAGTGTAAGTGCCCTAAAGAAATTCGTTTTTACAGACTGTTCTGGTTTTGGCAGATTCTGCCATTTTTCTTGCATTTGCTCTTTTACGATGTCAAGTGGATTTCTTTGCTTCCCGAAACATCAGTGGATATAGCTAATGTTTAAAGGTATCAATATCACTTGTGCCCATACAGAACCTATGGATTTTTTTATTGTTGCACTAATAACCCTCTAATGCGAATTACTCTTTGAGTGTGGTGTGAAGGAGGTTTTCAAGGGTCAAGAGAAAAGGGTGATATATGTGATAGGGAAGAGTGCAAGGTCAAAGCTTGGGGATGCCCCCGTGGTTCATCCCAGCAAAGTCTAAGAAGACTCCAGCATCTAAGCTTGGCATCCCCTTCTTCATGAACCATTTATCAAGTCACTTCTAGTGAAACTATATTTTTATTCGGTCACATCATATGAATTTTACTTGGAGCGTCATTTACTTTTGCTTTCAGTTTGTTTAGTTTTACTTTCTGTATTTTATGGTTGGGTCCTATCATACTTGTTTTAGAGAGAGACACGCTCCGTTTTCATTCTTATTATTCTTTGAGTGTTCACTCTTTGCTAGTACTGCGTTTGGTCCTTGTTTTCATGCATCTCTTTTTTCAGAGCTGTTAGTTCTATTAGAGTTATGTTAGTACTATCTTGTTTCATTGCTATATTATTTGGAGAGTTTTTGTTGTTTGGTGTTTTATGGAAATAGAAAATGCTACGTGTGGTAGATGGTATAAAGAAAAATCTTGCATATTCTTGTAGATCACTAAACCGTTTCACTTGATTTTTTGTTGTTGTTTTGAGATATTAACATACTTAATGGTAAAATTTCTGGTTAAGTAGAGTAAAAACAATTAATGGTTGGTCTAAAAGCTTGAAACTGTGCCACACTCAAATAACCAGTTGATGGGATAATGGTATATGACTTCCTTTGTTGATAGAAATCGTAATAGCTTTTTGTTACACGCTACGGTCGGGGTAGCCAACAGTGACTTTTCACTGCCACGGACCCTCTTGGAGTGATTTTCGTTATGCCTTGTGAGATCATGATTTTATTTGGAATCTTTTAACTTGTGAGTTCTATGTTGCGGTTTTCTGGCACTTCCACCATCCATATTTGCTAGCCTCTTCGGTATTGTGCATTGCTCATTATAACATTGAGAGTTGGTGCAAACTTTGCCGGTGCATCCAAACCATGTGGGAGAACTTTGTTCTTCTACACATAAGCTAAAAAATATCTTCCTCAAAACAGCCACCATACCTACCTACCATGGCATTTCCATAGCCATTCCGAGATATATTGCCATACAACATACATCATCATTATGTTACTTGTTACCATGGAAAAAAAATAGCATGCTATAGAGCCGCTAATAGCAGGATATAGCGTTTTGAGAATTGTCTCGCTAAATCTATCAGTGTACAATGTCTTGTAAATAGCACGCTATACCGCGATATAGCATGCTAATAGCGTATTTTAAGGCCGACGCTAGTTTCCTATAGCACGCTATTTTTTCCTTGCTTCTTACATGTTTCATTGTTATTTTGCATACTGCTACACTGGCAGGAGTATTTAGTTTTATATACATCAGAGATATTTCAATTTGAGTTATGAGTACTAAAAGTGTGACGATTCATTGTAAAATAGAGTGTTGCCCCTACCAGTGAGGTTAGATATCAAAAAACTAAAAAAGAGAGAAAAGGTCCAAAAAAAAGAAAAAAAAATGGGGGCAAAAGAGAGATAATAAAGAGAGAGGGGGCAACATTACTATCATTTATTCCACACTTGTGCTTGGTTAGCATCATTACTTTAGTTTGGATAGAGTTTTCATATTATGACTTACATAACTATGTGGGGAACTTACATTATAGAACTTGGCTTTTATATTCCAATGATGAGCCTCCTCAAAAGAGATCTAGGTCTTTGTGAGAACACAAGTTGGATGCACCCCCACTAGTTCCATTGGAGATCTTTCATACACTTATAGCTCTATGTGCATCCGTTGTGTGGCAATCACTACTCCTTGCATAACTTCGATTATAATACTTCCGCTTGTCTAATGATCACTTCCAGCTGTGTGAGACTTACTTCCATTGACCATCCAACCCCCCCCCATAATGTTCTTTTATCCATAACATCCGGGTGCTAGGAATGAATACAGAAAGGTTGTTTGTTTTGAGTGCACAATTAATTGAGTGGTTTTCCTACGTGCATATTGTTGTCACTTGACTTGATCCTAACATGAGTTGTTGTGAGAGTTTGATGCCTTGGATGATTATATTGTTGTTCTTGAATCTTAAATCATCTTTAATATACTTTGCACAGTGGCTTGTCTCTTAGTATTGATTCATTGAAATGATTTACTTTATTTTTCCATATGGTTTATACATTATTCTATTTGATATCAACTATAAACCATAGCCTTTATTCATTTGATCCTAGTTTACATGCTTTACATTACTATGATGACCGAGTTTATGTTGGTAGCATCTCACCTCAAAAATTATGTGTCTTTATCGTTTACCTACTCGAGGACGACTAGGAACTAAGCTTAGGGATGTTGATATGTCATAAACGTATCCTTAATTTCTGATGTTCCATGTTGTTTTCATGTCATATGCTACATGTTTTCCTTACACTTTATGTCATTTTTATCGATTTCTCGGGACTAACCTGTTGACAAGATGCCACAGAGCCAGTTCCTGTTTTTTGTTGTTTTTAGTTTCAGAAAAGTTGTTCTGGAAATATTCTCGGAATTGGACGATTCAAAAGCTAGAAGGCCTAGAATTCCCGACACGTCCCGGAAGTCTAAAGAAGAACCGGAGGGGGGCCCTGGAGCCCCCACACCATGCCTCCACGCGGTCTAGCCCCTGGCCGCCCCCACTGGTGGTGTGGGCCCCTCGGGCGCCCACCGACGTTGCCCTCTCGCCTACATAGTCTCCCCGATGCATAAAAAACCCTAAAGAATCGGCCTTTTCCACCAAAAACATCTGTAGCTCCATCGTCGCTGCCGACAAGTTTCGGGCGGACATAAATCTCTATTTTGGCACCCTGCCGGGAAGGGGAAGTGCCCCCGGAGCCATCTCCATCGACTCCACAGCCATCTTCGTCGCTGTTGCTGTCTTCTATGATGAGCAGGTAGTAGTTCTCCCCCGGGGCTGAGGGCTCTACCGGTAGCTATGTGTTTCATCTCTCTCTCCCATGGTGTGATCTTTATGTGATCATGAGCTTTGTAATCTAGTTGAATATGTAGATGTACTCTTCATCTGTTATGCTACTCAAGTCGTTTTGAGATCTCCGTAGACACTTTGATCATGATGTAAAGGTGATAGTGGTTTTGAGATCTCCGTAGACACTTTGATCTCCAATGCGTCAGGACAACTCACTGTCGGGCCTCTACAGCCGCTCTCGTCTAACACCCTGTCTACTTTATTAGCACCATGCTTCGAGATGCCCGCGAGAGGTACCTCGTGCCGCAGAAGCTCATGTACGCGCTCCTTGTAGCTTCGAGGAAGCTTCTCCACTACTTCGAGGGGCACCCCATCACTGTGGTGTTAACCTTCCCCTCGAGCAGATCCTTCGAAATTCCGATGCCACGGGGTGTGTCGCAGAGTGGGTTGTCGAGCTCCAACACTTCGAGCTCCAGTTCCTCACGACCAAGACCATCAAGGGAGGAATTCTGGCGGAGTTCAACACAGAGTGGACAAACCCACCGCTAGAGGAAGACCCTAAAGAGGAGAAAACCATCCTCGGCAAGCTGTATCCCAGAGAGTGGACCATGCACTTCAACGGGGCCTTCTATTCCAGGGGCTCGGGGGCTAGCGTCGTGCTTACCTCGCCCATGGGAGACAAACTCTACTAGTCGTCCAGCTCCTTTTTGGCCATAAGGCCAAAGTCTCCAACAACATCGCTGAATACGAGGGGATCCTCGCCGGCATCAGGGACACCATCGCCTTGGGTGTCAAGCGCCTCATCATCAAAGTAGACTCCCAGCTCATGTTAAATTTATGCAACAATAGCTACGTCGCCAAACACAAGCACATGGCTCTTTACCTTGAGGAAGTCCGCAAACTCGAAAAGCGCTTCCTCGTCCTGGAGTTGCAGCATATCCCGTGCGAGAACAACCAAGAAGCAGACAACCTCGCCAAGCGATCATCAAGAAACTGGGCGCATGCCCCGGGCGTCTTTGAAGAGAGGCTCGCCAAGCCATCCATCATACCTCCCGTTGAAGACGAAGAGCCACAAGGCCATCAGCACCTCGGGAGAAGCCCCCACCCGCTCCCTCCCAAGGCGCAGCAGACTGTGGAACTCCTTCAGGGAACCGCCTGGTGCTTGCCTTAACTCATGAGGAAGCATGCTGGAACAAGAGCATGATCGACTACCTCTAGAAGGGCGACCTCCCTGAGGACAATGCAGAGGCAAGCAGGTCGCCCGTCGAGCCAAGATGTACTGCGTCATCGACTCCAAGCTGTACCGGAGGCGCCCCAATGGCGTGCCGCTGCTGTGCGTCCCCCTCCCCCCTACGATGGCATGGAACTCCCTAAGGACATCCAGCAAGGGGACTCTGGTCACCACTCTTCATCGTGTACCCTCGTCGGCAAGGCCTTCAGTTACGGCTTCTACTGGCCCACGGCTCTAAAAGATGCCACCGATCTTGTCAAGGAATGCGAGGCGTGCCAGTTCAACGGCAAGCAAACGCATCAGCCCGCGCAAGGACTCCATACCATTCCCCTCTCATGGCCGTTTGCAGTCTGGGGGCTAGACATCCTGGGACCCTTCCCTCGAGCGCTCGGGGCTACCGCTACCTCTACGTCGTCGTTGACAAATTCACCAAGTGGGCGGAGGTAGAAGCTGTCTGGGACATCCCAGCAAGAACGGCGGTGAAATTCATCAAGGGGTTGGTCTGCCACTTCGACATACCCAACCGCATCATCACCGACAACGGCGCGCAATTCACAAGTGGCCTATTCAAGTCCTACTGCACCAACATGGGCATCAAGATTTGCTACGCCTCCGTCGCGCACCCGCGCAGCAACGGCTACACGGAGCGCACCTGCGCCGAGGTCCTCAAGGGCCTCAGGACGAGGAGCTTCAACAAGCTCAAGGTCCATGGGAAGAAGTGGATCGACGAGCTGTCGTCAGTCCTGTGGTCAATCCGCACCACCGCAACCAATCCCATGGGGGCAACACATTACTCCCTAGTCTACAGGCCGAGGCCGTTCTCCCTGCCAAACTCAAGCTTGGATCTCCCTGAGCCATGGCTTTCAGCGAGGACAGGCAGGGGGAACTCCATGCCGAGGACTTGCTACTTCTCGAGGAGGCGAGAACCCGATTCGCCACCCGCGCCGCTCGGTACCAGCAAGGCCTCCGACACTACCACATCAACACCATCAGGCCACACACACTGAAGGTGGGCGACCTGGTCCTGAGGAGGATTCTCTCCCGAGAGGGCTTGCACAATCTGTCTCCAATTTGGGAGGGGCCATACCGGGAAACGCACGTCGCGAGACCTGGTGTGGCATGACTGGAGACTGAAGACGGCACTCTTGTGCCAAACCCGTGGAACATCCAGCATGAGCAGAAGTTCTACCCTTACCTCTTGCTCGCTCCACGTGCCTCCCCTAGGCCGTGGTGACGCACCCTCGAGGGGACCCCGTGACGCCACGGTAAAAACAACGCTAGGACCCCCCCCCGAAGGTCTCAAGAGGCATCTCATCAGGCGGCCGCCTGGCCGCGAGAGCCTCTACCCACACAAGTGGAAAGCCGCCGGGCAAACCTTTGCACCTGAGCTCGCGCGAGTCTAAGCCCCATGATGATGGGAGTCCTATGTCCGCACGGGGCGTCAAGTGCTTCTTGGTGGGCCGCGGGGTCATGACATCCCCAAGCGTGTAATGTAGAGCCTCACCCTAGCGGTAAAAAAACTCTTCCTATCAATAACGCTTGTCTCTCGGCAAGCCCTTCTTTCTTCCTTCAGAAGCATGCATCTGTTACTCCTTCTCGAGGGCACCTCGCGAGTGGGGGCTGGGATCCATACCCGTGCACGGGTCATACCCAATCAGAATAAATCCAAGTGGTAGAGCTCTGTCTAAACAGGTCGCTACTATGCATGACACCTCATCTAAGACCTTGGTGCCGACTTCCTCGCGAGGTATCCATGAGGAGAGTACCAGGTACGTACTCTCGCTCACTACAGAAACAAGCGCCTACCTCCCGCAGCAGGCAAGCACGTACTTCCAGAAGGAAAGGAAGAATGCCTCAAGAGGGGCAGCGGAAAAAACACTTGCAGTAAACGGCTTACCGTGCCAAGGACGCCAAAAACCCCCAGAGCTAAGTCTAAACCTCTCCCCGCTGGCTCTCCAAAGAACCCATTCGCAAAGTGATAGACAAAAAACACATTTACTTCATATTTCATACATGAGATACATTTGAGTACATGGAAATGCTGCAGATCCATCATGAAGACAAAAAGATGCTAGGACCTGGAAGGGACTATTCCCCTTCCGCGGCTATCAAAGAAAGAAGAACTACGACCAACCTTGGCCAAACCTGTCTTCGCCACAGCTATGAGACATGATCGTCCGAGGAGGAGGGATGGGGGCAATGAGGAGAAGGAGGAATTAGAGGGGTTCAGACGAAGGCTGACTGATCAGGATCGTCATACCCTCCGTCTGGACGAAGGCAGCCAAAGGCCTTCAGCCGCTCTCCAGTCCAACTCGTCACTCTCCTCCTTGACGGCAGACAGATCATCCTCGTCCTCCTCTTCAGCAGCATCATCTTCATCATCATTGTCGTCTTCCTCTTCACTGCTCTCTCTCTCTACGCAGCACTCCACGCGTTCGTCGTGATGCCCGAAGATCTTCACGAAGAGATGGTCCACTCCGTCAAAGCGGGAGTGGAGAACCCGGCTCTCATCCAGCCTCTGGGCGTGGGAGAAGGTTTTCCACCCCCTCGCCAATGACAAGTGGCCGGCGGTGCAAAACTCCACCGACACCCACTAGGGCCCGTTGATGCAGCCCACCAACTAAAGCCAAAAGCTGCGGGGCAGGTTGCATTCGACGAACCTGACGAAGACATCAGGGTGCCTCAGCTGACTGCGGAGGCGACCGCAGAGGGCCACCACGAACTCGTGCTCTGGCACGTGGATATCCTCCGCCTAGCGAGGAAGGGAACTCCCCATCACACCGCGGCTGCGAGGAGCACGGCCACCTCAGCTACGACGGCTCCCCGCGTTCGCTCCAGCCCGAGCAGAAGACCCATACGGCATGTCCACGGCGACCACGACACGCCTCGCGCTCCGCCGGGGGGCAACGCTAGGGCCCAGGGATGAGCCTCTGCCTCGACTTCCACAAGCCATGCTCGGCTTTCTCTTTATCTCTTCAGGTGAAGAACGAGGGGAGAGGAAGACGAAGACGGCGTTGGAATGGGAGAGGGGCTCCCCCTCCTACTTATGCCGAGCCGACGGGACGGAACCCCGCTCGTTCGGTCTTCGACCAGCTCGGGCACCAAGGCAGAAGGGGCCACGTCCCGAGGGTGGACATGACCAGACGCCAAGACGCTCGCTGCTCTGCGTCGTCCGGTTAGAGCAGTAATTGCATTGAGACGTTTCCGCCACGCGGGGAAATCGTGGGATTCCCTTCGAATCGTCGTGCCACATGGGGAGGCTGGCCTCGCACGCATCATGGGCTTGGGGGCTACTGTTGGACCCATGGATACCAGAGTATCCTGGGCCGACTGCTGCTGGCCCAGCCCTTCTGGTACGGAAGGAGTCGGTAAAAGTCCACCGCAAGAGGAGGGAACCCCAGCAGTTCTCCACCAAGGCCGGCCCCTTGGAGACGAGTCTTCCCCGAGGTCCCCATCGTGCATCGTTGGGGAGGAGTCCTGCTCCTACCCCGCTCCTTCCTGGAAGTAACCTCACCCGTTGGGAGATAGCCCATGTGAGGGTGACGTTCCGACCCCTGCGCAAATGACGAAGCCACCGCAGCAGACAGAGTGGCCTTGGCCACACTTGCCATTCTCGTGTATAAAGGGCAGAGCTCCACTGCGTGCACCAAAGCCCGGTCTGAGGCTTTCCACTTTGGCGCAAGAAGACCGAGTCCGCGCTACAAGATGAAGGCGGCGTCACTAGGCTCCCCCACCGTGACGCCATGGATGGTGGAGTTGTCCCCCGGCGACCAGGACCGCACAGGAGGCGCGGTAGTATGGGACGCTCCCTTCTTTGACACCTTATGGTATCTGTTTCCCGCCAAGTCAGTGGGAAAAAGGGACAATCGCCAGTATAAGTAGACTACCCCTACCTAAGAGATAAGAGAGAAGGCGCCAAGTAGATAGACCACTAGAATTCTCCTTTGTACTATAACCACCGCAGTGCAATCAACCAGACAAGCACGAATAGGGTTTTACACCATCATGGTGGCCTGAACATGGGTAAACTCCCCGTGTCCTCATTGTTTTCCTTCGAGAGCTCTCCTCCCGAAGCCTCCAGAGGTGCAATCGAACGTGGTTAGCCCCCAGTATTTGAACCTTTTGAGTGCTACCCTGTCATTGACAGAACAGCAACTCCGACACCGACCTTCTGTATCATGCCTAGGGTTCCATGAGGCTTCGGGTATCTGTTTGCTCCCGGATTTGCGGATGTTGGGTTGTCGACTATCGCCATGGTGGACTGTGCTTCTGGCGGTGGTGGTGATGGAGGTGGGTTTGGCGTGAATGTGCCACTTCCATGTACTTGCGGGTATCCTTGGCTTGTGGCGATTCGATGCTTCTTCGAATAGGCTTTGTGGATATTCAGAAACTTTCGGCAGTCCTTGAGGAGGTGGGTGGCCTTGAGCTTGCTCGTGTGCTTGTCCGTGAAGAGGTGCGGGGAGCAGCATCCGTCAAGGTCCTCTTCGGGTGACTTATCTTCCGCCTTTGGCCTCTACTCATGATTCCCGCGGGATCCTCCATCGCGGTTTCTGCTAAACTCAGCCACAACAAACTCAGTTTGATCGTATTGATCGTAATGGTGACCCCTCTTTCTCCTGCGGTGATCGTCGTTGCGGTCGTCATCGTGTGTGGGTGAGGTTGTTATTTCGTTGCGTATAGAGTCCTCTCCGTTGTCCCATTTGTCTGCTATCGTCATCAGCTCGCTGATGGTTTTGGGTGCGCAACGCCCAAGTTCTTCTTGGAAAGCTGCACGTCACGCACCTCTCGACAAAGCTTCGATTGCTGCTTCTTCTGATATGTTTCCAACCGTGTTTCTGAGCGTAGTCCACCTCTAGATATACTCGCGAGTGGTTTCGCCGCTCTTTTGCCTGCAAGCTCGCAGCTCCTCGTTGGTTGTGGGCCTTTTGTATGTTGCCTGGAAGTTTTTCTCGAAGTTGCAAGTAAGATCGTCCCAAGATCTGTAGCACATGTGTGGTCTGCTTTCCAGCTAGTTTCGAGCGGATCCAACGAGATGCAGGTTTAAGTACTGCATAGTTGTCACCTTATTTCCTCTCTGGCACTTGACTGCAGTCAGATAATCTGATAGCCAAGTCCTGACCTCCGAAGTTAGTTTGAATTGCTTGGGCATATGAGCTTCGCGGATGTGACGACTAAATCAAATTTCACCGCAGGCCTCTTCGTCAGACTCAGACAATGAGCATGCGCGATTCCTATGTGCGCGAGCTTTTTTGACCCTATGCTAGGCGATATTGCTTCGGGCGTTGTGTGTTGCCCGATCGCTGCTATCGTCACGCTGTGGCTCCCTGCTGTGGTGTCGTGAGTCACGACTGGGGCATTGGGGCTCTATGTTGCGGGGTCGCGGTTCTTTGTTGCTCCTCCTTGGTTCTTGTTCGTGGTGTCGCGAGTGGGTATTATGACGTCGTGGGCTATGGTCGCGAGCTGTCGTCGTGACGTCGCGCTTCCTTGCTCCGATGATGGCGAGGGGACTCCTCGTTTCTTCTTCTCGACGACAAATTCTCGCGGCGGCGAGGTGATCCATCTGTTCGAGGCGTTGCGGTCTCCGGAGCGGTTGTTTTCTTGCAATTCTTGGCGACAATTGTCGCCCCGACCAGACCCAGCCCTCTGATTGCTTGTTGATGTTGTTCTATGCAAGGGTCGCCTTCCCGACGGTTGTACACTCGAAGATATGTTGTGGCTGCGAGGAACGCGGCCGCGGGAGTCATGGCCTGAACATTGCCGTCCTCGTCGACGGTCATGAAGAGGACTCGACGGTTCATGAGATTCCACAGAGGGATTCCTGGTCCATGCGTGCAGACCCCGAGGCGTATTTTCCTCTTCCGGCCGGCTGGTGCCTGTTTGACTCGTGAGTTGTCAACAATGCTGCTCTACGGGCACTCAAAGCTTCTACTGCGCGTGCGTATTCGTCGAGCGCTCGATTCGCCCTTATCATTTTCTGGTTCTTTTTGGACAGGAAGTAGTGATAGGCTGTTAGGTCTTCTTGAGAGGCGCCTGGTTCTAGCGTGAGGTTGGCTTGCACACCGTTTTTTCTTTGACCCATGCTGCTCGCGAGACTAAGACTTTCTGTCTTTTAGCCACGCTCTCTGTGGTTTCGGCGGGCTCTTCCTCCGGGCCATCCATGCAGATGTGGGCCAGGTGTAGCCCGCGATTCTTCGAGGCGAGCCAATAGTCGTCGTCGAGATCGGCGAGTTCTTCACCTGCGATGGAGGGGAAGTCAAGTTTGTTGAGGTGGACCGACTCGAGGCTTGATCCTGAATAGAAATCCGAGTCGGTGAGTGGCGATGCCGGAGTTGCCGTGCTCGAGATCGATACGGCGGGTGCCGAAGGGCCGGGGAAGCGTAGTATTCCCTCCTTGATGGTGTGGAAGTGGAAATCGCCAAACGTCAGCTTGGCGCCTTCCTGGAGACCGCTGAATGCCAAGCGAGAGGTCGGCAAGTGGGGCATGCACTAGTAGAGAAGTTCCTTTCTGTAGATGGCTTTTTGTGGCGCACCATGTAGTTATGCGCCACAAAAACTTATTTTTGTGGCGCACGGGGCGAATGCGCCACAGAAAAGAGGAATTCTGTGGCGCACGGGACAGAGGTACGCCACATAAATATGCTGGGGCCCACACCAATCCTTGCCCCACTCATATTCAGTGGCGCATGGTGGTTAGTGCGCCACAGAAATATGACATTTCTGTGGCGCACCACTGTCCTGTGCGCCACAGAATTCCCATCCCCAAACTTTCTGTCCACGCACGAACTACACCCCCCTCGTGGATCGCCTTTTTCAGATTTGTAAAAAATAAATGAGCATGATAGAAACTTCAAAAAATAAAATCCTTTGAGATGTAGGGAGAGTTTAAGGTCTACTTTTTTTTTTGTCAAATTTTGAAATATGAATTTCGACTTTCTGAGCAAAAGTTCGTTAAAAATAGTAAAATGGGCATAATTTTTGCATACGATGTCGAAAAAATGATCAAGATATCAAAAAAAACTACAGAGAAAAAGGAACCCAACCTCACTTTTTTTTAGAAGATATCAAAAAAGTAAAATGGGCCTGTGAGCTTTTTTTAGAATCACCAAATTCCAAAAGGAAAAAAATTTATGGCCGTTTGAAGATTTTTTCCTACAAAATAAAAAAAAATCGAAAAAAATTCTGTGGCGCACCCCTACTTGGTGCACCATAAAATTGTTGGGCAGAATTTGAATCCTGCCCACCAACCCTTCTTTTCCCCCTCTTCTTTCTCCTTCTCTCCTTTCTCTCATTTCACTTCTCCACTTCTCCTCCACTTCTCATCTCCCTTTCTCCCCTCTACCTCTCAACTTCTCTCCTCCACCTCTTACTCCACCACCACCTCTCCTTCTCCTCCTCCACCACCACCTCCATCGAGCTTCTCCTCCTCCACCAACTCCGGTGACCTCCCCCACCACCACCTCCACGAGTTCCTCCTCCTCCACCACCACCTCCGGCGAGCTTTTCCTCCTCCACCAACTCCGGTGACCTCCCCCACCACCACCTCCGGCGATCTCCTCCTCCTCCTCCACCACCACCACCTCCGGCGATCTCCTCCTCCACCACCACCACCTCCGGCGAGCTTCTCCTCCTCCACCAACTCCGATGACCCAATCTTCCACCCACCACCGACCAAGCCACCTAAGTCCACGGTCACAACGGTATCCGACGAGCTCCGGCGAAATTTCGAAATTACGCCGAAATTCCGGCGGCCGCCTTTTTTTTTAAATTCAAAAAAAAATGTGGCGTACCCCTACTTGGTGCGCCACAGAATTGCAAATTTCTGTGGCGCACGGCTGAGGTGCGCCACAGAATTGACATTTCTGTGGCGTACAGCCAGGGTGCGCCACAGAAAAAAAATTATTGGCGTGAATTCTGAGGCGCACCCCTGTGGCCACTAGGTGCGCCACCGAATTCAAAATTGGTGCGCCATAGAAGAGCATTTCTGTACTAGTGGTGTAGACGAACGACCCGAAGGAAATTGACTCCATTGGAGCCAACGATTCCGAGCTCCTGCTGGAGCCCGATGCAGATGAGACCGGCAAAGCCGTGAACCCAACGCATGTCGTTCCCACAGACGGCACCAATTGTTGAATACTCATATCAACAAATACCCCGTATGGCATGATGGGGGTCTGATAGTAGGAAACAAATAGGCACCGGTGGACTCGACGGTTAACAGGGGCGCGATTTACCCAGGTTCAGGGCCCTCGAGGAGGTAAAACCCCTAGTCATGCTTGTCTAGATTGTATTGATGGTGAGATTACAATGGCGGGGCACTCAGATTGAGAGATTGGATCTCGAGAGAGGCGAAACGTATGGTGGCAGTAAAGATTAGATGATCCCCCGGGTGGTTCTCCCAGCCTTTATATAGGAGACTGGGTTTCAAATCCGTATCCAGGTAGGTTACAAAATCCTAGCTCTAGTCGGTAATTCTCCCTTGCCTTGGCGCACAAGTCTTGCGGGTGGGCTACAGTTGGGCATTCTAGAAGATTAGGGAGATCCCTCGTGTTGGGCCTTTATGCGTGGTTTAGACTGGATAGGTCCGTCAGGGATACTCGTTAGGCATTCCCACGTCAACTATCTAGCAGAAAGCCTCTGTATTAGAGTGGAAAATCTCACTCTTGGGTAATGATCGAAACCAATTTTCGTGGCGCAATTTCGTATTTTTGAATTTGATGACATGCATTGGATTATGATTAAGACTAAAAGGTGTGATTTAAAATCGTTTTCTCTTCATTACGAATAAGATTAATGATACATATCTTTATATATATTTGTTTAATAAGAAAAAATAAAGAAATATGATATATACTTTCCAAGAATCAATATCACTGGGCATATGGTATCATTTTTACCGTATATAAGTTGGTGTTCAATTGTACAACCCAATACAATTATCATGAATCATACTTACGTACGTGATGAAAGTTTAACTAAAAATGCTAGGTCATTGTCTAGAGGGTCCGACTTTACTTGTTATATTTTGTAGTGTTTTAAATGTGAAACCGTATCCGTGCAGTTGCGGTGACTTGGGAAGATGTGTGTAGTTGCGACGACGTGGTCGGAGAGATGCATGCGTACTAGGTAGCGTGGTTATGTATATAATTACCGGTTTTTTTTCCGAAATGAGGAACTCCCCCAGCCTCTGCATCTAGTGGTGCACACAACATATCAATGTACAAGACGGAGTTATTCTACCGTCCACTTCCTTTTGAAACATAAATACGAAAGAACCGGTAATTTTACACTGAAATTCAAACGAAATATTAAAAATATGGATGAAAGTATACAAAAATTAAACATAATTTAAATTAAGCGACCCATATCACTAGATCTAGCCGATGTTGGGTCGTTCGCTGTCTGTCGTTGTCGGATGTGGCGGTGGCTGCGGCTCGAGGAATTTGGCCTCTGGTTTGCCGGCGTTGGTGCCGATGTAAGATCCACAAGCTAGAGATGAATGAAGGAAACCTCGAGACTCGCCCGCCTGCTCATCAACTACGTCTCCCGCCACACGTCTTCCTCATTCTCCTCTTCAGTTGGCTGGTTGTCCGTTGGAAGAGGCGGCTCGGGCTCCTCCTCCACATGCACCTCATCGTCCGACGAGAACCACTCGGCGGGAGGTGATGACACGCCACTCGGGACGAAAAAACTGTTGAGGCGCGCGCCGTACTCCGCTTCCGCAAGGTCGTCCCAATACGGCGAAGACATTATGTAGCAGGACTCGGCGAGAAGCTCACATGGCATCATCGACTGCTCGTTGTAGATGTAGTCAAGACGTGTCTAGCCGGTGAGCGGCGGTTCCACCGGCACCTTCATTATGTTTGTAACCTAACCTTCGGCAGGGAACGACCGTCTGGCACGAGGATGTTGTGGCGCATGTGCTGCTACGCCTCCTGGACCGTCAGTGGTGGAGCTGGAGGCCCCTCCTGCTCCACCTGAACCTCACGGTCCTCCGTGTGTTGGCAACGATGGCGGTCGTGGCGACATGTGCAGAACTACGACAACGCGGTTACAGCGAAGGTCGTTTTTCATCTGCTCCTTCAGAGTCTCCTTGTGATTTGGAACTGCGCTGGCGTGTGGAAGCTGGGAGGAGAGGAGAGCGAGCCGGGGGCGCAGAGAGGAGAGGCGTGCGCGCCGCCGTTTTTAAGCCGGCTGGAGAAGCGGTGGCAGTTGGCTAGCTCCATTGATACCTTGCACCAGCTCACCTGGCATGCATTGACGCCGAGGAGGCGTGCCCGTTAAGCCAACGGTTGCTTGAGCGGGTTGTTCTGTGCATGCTCGCCGAGTCACGTCGATATGCCCCCGCCAGGGGAGCTGCTGCGGGCACGTTAACTCTTCTGAGTTTTGGAGACGATGACAAATGTGGCACAGTCAACGGCTATTTCCCTTTTTTCACATATATGAATAACGACAGAACGGACGATTTTTCATTTAAATTTATATAGAAAAAATCACAAACTTGGAGGAAGTTCCCGAATGAGGTCCACCACTGCTAACACACACCTTGTTTTTTAGTCCCACGTCGCCAACCGAATTTTTTTGACATTTAACCACACTTTATTGATTACGCCACAAGGGTACAGATAGTTTCACGAATACACTCCGGAATCGAATGATAAATAACACTAGCATCTAAACTAGAGCAAGATTTTGCTAAGATATGTGCTGCCTGATTGAGCACACGTTTAACATGTCGAAAGGAAACTGAAGAGAAGCACTCCACATCCTTTTTGATACCCTCCACAATCACACCCACCGTAGATCGATCCATCCCAGCAAAATGTAACCTTTGCACCAGTGAAAGACAATCAGATTCAAAGATGACCTTGTCCAGCTGTTCATCCCGAGCGATCTTCACTGCATACTGAAGGGCTATAGCTTCAGAGAGCTCCGGAGAGCGAAGCCCCTCAAAAGATTGTCGGCCAGCAACCAAGCACTTGCCGTGGTGATCAAGAATAACCACTCCAGCTGCAACGTGTCCACTAGTCTGAAAGATTGCTGCATCGGAATTGACCAATACGAATCCTGGCGGCGGCGGCGTCCATGATGCTGACGTGCTGGACGCTCCCCTATGCCCAGAATCCGTTCTGAACAAGTGTTGCTTGATCGAGTCAATGAAAGCAAGGATTTTACCCGCCGTGCGGCTGGGGTTTGACGAACCGCCATTGTTCCGGAGATCATTTCTGGCGTCCCAAATCTGCCAAAAGGCCACCGCTACCGTAGTAGCCTGGAGATCATTAGTACGGCCAAGAAACTCAAACAGCCATTGTCTGTGCGCGGCAAAGTCCTTCCTTCTCAGTTGCAAGGGAACAAAATTCTTGACTTCTCGCCACACGCATCTGGCAAACTGGCAAAAGAGCATGGAATGCTCAATTGTTTCTGCACGTCCACAGAAGACACAGGTTCCATCAGCAGGGATTTGTCGTTTGCGAATTTGCACCCCACTCGGCAGACAGTTATGTGCGAAGCGCCACAGATGGATGAGCATCTTCCCTGGGGCTTTAATCCTCCAAAGTGTCTTCCATGCCTTGGTATCCTCTGTCCGGTTCGAGGTCATTCCACGCAGACTCCTACTCTGGTCCTTGAGAAACTTTTCCGATCGGGCGAGGTTGTACGCCGAGCGTACAGTAAAGACCCCATACTTGTTGTGTGGCCAGCACACAAAGTCCTCATTAGCATGTTTAGCTATTGGTATCTGCAAGATTTTTGCCACAATCACTGGAGGAAAGAAAGCCTGTACATTCTCTAGGTTCCACTCTTCCGTCCCCTCCTCCATGAGGCAGTGAACCGTCGCTGAAGGTGGGATCGGCGACAAGGGGTTTATCATTTCCGCAGGAAGGCCTGGCACCCAATTATCTCCTGTGATCTTCACAGTCTTGCCATTGCCAATACCCCACCAGATACCTCGAATAAGAAGCTCCCGTCCGTGTAGTATACTCCTCCAAGTATACGATGATGATCTTGGCTTGGGGGCATTCCAGAAATCAGAGGTTGGGAAATACCTGCCCTTAAGCACACGCGCACACAGAGAATCAGGGTCAGTGAGTAGCCTCCATCCTTGCTTTGCTAACATGGACTATTTGAAGAGAGCAAGGTCACGAAAACCCATGCCCCCTAAAGCCTTTGGGGTTGACAGCCACTCCCATGATCTCCAATGCATTTTATTTTTGCCATTCTCCACACCCCACCATCTGTTTGCAATGACAGCACGCATTTTATCACATGTGGACAGGGGAAGTTGAAAGCAACTCATCACAAAGGCCGGAATTGCTTGTATCACCGCTTTGAGCAATGTCTCATTACCAGCCCGGGGCATGGGTCTATCAGACCACCCATTTATGCATTTCCAAATTCTATCGTATAGAAAATTGAAAGTAGAGGTTGAGGATTGACTCACTGATGTGGGCATACCCAAATAAAGCTCATTGAGAATCTCGCTGTGAACTCCCAATTTGTCTTTCACCTTCAACCTTATATCATCGGTACAATGTTTACCAAAGAAGACCGAGGACTTATCAAGATTGATTTTCTGTCCAGAGCCTTCACAATAAATCCTGAGAGTATCATTTAGAGCTCTCACGCTCTTATCATCACTCCTAGCAAAGAATATGCTATCATCTGCGAACAAAAGATGTGATATAGGAGGACCAAGTCGACCATTTCGAATACCATAGAGCTCACCTTGGTCCTCTCGTTGCCGCAACATGCTAGACAAACCTTCCGTGCATAGGAGAAATAAATAAGGGCTGATTGGATCTCCCTGACGAATCCCCCTTGAAGGAATAACCGATTCGGTGAGTTCACCATTGACGCGGACTGCATAGCGTACACAGATAACACACCTCATAACCGACTGAATCCAAATAGGATCAAAACCCAGCTTGCTAAGGCATCCATGTAAGTAATTCCACTCCACTCTATCGTACGCCTTCATCATATCAATTTTGAGGGCGAAGAAAGGTCGCTTGGAATGCTGGTTGCGGATGGTATGCAAGCACTCAAAAGCAATTAAGGCATTATCGGTAATCAACCTTCCAGGCACAAAAGCACTTTGATGTTCTGAAATAATCATTGGTAAAATTACCTTAAGCCTGTTAGCTAAAACCTTGGAGGCTATCTTCTAGAGGACATTGCAGAGGCTAATCGGCCGAAAAAATTTTAGGTGCTTCGGCTTGACCACTTTTGGTATTAATACCACAACTGAATCACAAAGGCCTTCTGGAATATCACCTCCACCGAGAAAACTCCGCACTGCACAACAAATTTCTTCCTTGAAAAACTCCCAGTGGGTTTGATAGAACAGCGCCGGAAAACCATCTGGACCGGGCGCTTTGGTTGGTCCCATTTGGAACAATGCAGACTGAATCTCCTCATCAGAATATGGTTTACACAAATTAGAATTCATCTCATCTGTAACCTTCCTTGAGATCGAGTTCAGTACCGAGTCCACCGAATTGCAGTTTTCGGAGGAGAAGAGATTCTCATAAAACTCATGTACCAACCCTTTGATATCATTCTGCGATTCACATATAGAGCCGTCATCGCGTGTCAGAGTGCTTATTTTGTTTGTTCGCTTCCGCGCTGTTGCTCTTGCGTGAAAAAAATGCCGTGTTGCGGTCCCCCTCACAGAGCCACTCCACCCTTGAACGCTGCCGTGCCATAACCTCCTCGCACTCAAATAAATCACACAACTTGCGTTCAACCTCACGTTCCTCTTGAACATTATTAATCGAGATCGGCTGGGATCGGAGATAAAACAGTTTTTGCTCCAACTTCCGGATCTGATTACGTATAGACCCAAAGGTCACGCGGCTCCAATCTTTGAGCGTTCCCGCCATGCGGTTTAGGTTATTCCATGTAGACGAAAGAGAGTGAGGCCCCTTTCTACCCGCAGACCAAGATTTTTCCAACATATCTTTATAGTCTGGTGCTCGCTTCCACATTGCTTCATACCTGAAGTTCTGTGTTATTGCCGCTCCTCTGCCACCCCTATCGTCTCGCTGCAGATGGATAGTAATCGCGTAGTGATCTGATGAGGTAGTGACTAGGTTCTGAACCATACATTCATCATAGAGGTGCATAAAATCACCATTGGCCACGGCCCTGTCTAAACGCACCTTGATGTGGTGGTTTGCATCCTGACGATTCGTCCAGGTGAACTTAGAACCCGTGTAGCCAAGATCCAAGAGATTGCAATCCGACAGGCAGTCCTGGAACGCTGCAATCTGTCCCATTGTGCGATCCCGAGGCCCTACATGCTCATCTTGACTCAAAACTTCGTTAAAATCTCCGCAACAGAGCCACGGTCCCGTCCATGTTGCACTCATAGAACGCAACAGGTCCCAAAATTCGCCAACCGAATTAAGTCCGAGCTAGCTTAAATACCCGCGCATGCTCGGATTCCGCAAGCAGTAATCGCGTTGTGCTCTTGTTCGCTCGCAGCTACCGAATTAGGTCCGAGCTAGCTTAAAAACCCGCGCATGGCTCGCTCGCAGCTACCGGACAAATGGGCCGGCCCATTTTCGCCAGGTTTTTTTTCTGTTTTCTTTGTTTCTTTTTTCATGCTCTTTTTCTCGTTTATGTTTCCATTTTTAAGTTTTTTTCTCGGTTTTTAAGTTGAACATTTTCAAATCTGAACCATTTAAAAAAATCGTTCAAAAAAGTGTTCATCATTTTTTCAAAATTTGCAGATTTTCAAAAATTGTTCACCACTTTTAAAGTTTGTTCATTTTCAAAAATTGTTCACCATTTTTCAAAATTAGTTGATTTTCAAAAATTGTTACCATTAATTTTTTTTTCACTATTTTAAACTTCTTTTACTTTCAAAAATTGTTGCTATTCACAATTTTTTATTTTTGAAATATTTTTGAGGAACAGATAAAAAATGGACAAGCAAAAATATTAAAAAACTGTAAAAAAAAGGAAGAAACGCGAACATTTGTTTTTTTGGAGATCAGGAAACGCGAACATGTGCTGCGTCCAGGTGACTGCATTGTTGGGCCAGGCGCCCCGGCCCATCTAACGCGTACGACGTGGGCTCTCTAGCTCGCTACAGGCGAGGCATAGGGCCTCCCCTTAGTACCCTTCTAAACCCCTACCTGATACGCAGAAATCATGTACGCGGCGCCGCCGGCTCATTAGCTCCCTCACCGCGATCGATGCTCTACCCGTCAGCACTTCGATCCCAGATCCTATCGTCTCCTCACTTCCTCGCCGTCATCCCCAGAGGCCCATCCATCTGACCCCCTGGAAGAGAGTTCGATCGAGATCATCGCCCTCCGCCTCTCCCCTCTTCGTCCTCGGTCTGCGAGCTCTGACCTCTCAGATATGTCTTCTTCGTCTTTCCCATCGAGTGCAGAAATGTCAGCACCGAGGCCACCAGGTTTGACTCCCTATGCTACAGGTTCTGCTAATTTGGGATCGTTTTTTCTGTTCCAGATTATTGCTTTGTCCTGGTTATAACTCACGTCCATACGTGCGTGTTAATTCTTTTCGTGGTGTACCAATGAGGCTTATTTCATTATCAATAATGGAACTTCTGAAGATAATTAAAGTTTTAACTAAAATTTATTTACAAGATGTGCACAGAATTCTGTAGGATAGTGATCAGTAGTATGTGGTAGTGTCCTTCTGCATTTTACATGAAGGTTTGACAAGGATAAGACCGTTGAAATCCACTACTTCAAAGTTTTGTTATAGAATAGTGACTCTTCTGTAAGGAATAGAACTTGTTTGGGGCTTTGTACTGTTGATAATAGTAACAGTTAAGGTTTGATATTTGCATGCAGTCTCTCAGACACTAAAGAGAAACTTCGAGGAGTATTTGGCTGGACAGGACAAAGGAGGGCTAGATGCCTATCCAATGTGTCGAAGGAGATTTACTTTGAGAGGAAAAGAAGTTGCTGGAATAACCATCCTTCCACCCATACAAGATCAGAGAGGATTGGGCGGTATGGTGTTAAATTTTATTGTATACTTTAGCTAGGTCGAAAAATCTTAGTTCTTGAATGTTTGATGAATCTCATAGTATGGAAGCACTAACTGCTAATGTTACACTTACAGGAAAGTGTACTTTTTTTGCATCTACTACTGCATTTGGTGCACACCTTAGGTTAAAAGGAATAAACAAGTTGCTGTGCTATAGAGATTTAGATGAAAAGGTTTCCAGGAGGGAAAAAACAGATCCAGAATTCCAGAAGCTTCCAAAAACTGAAAAATGCTTTAGAGTGATGAGGGATGAGGGTGTCAAAGCAAAAGACAGCACGGTGAGAATTATTTCCTTGCTTATTATGGAAGTTACAGATAATTCATTTTACAGATCTCATTAAATGAAACATGTACTTAAATATAACTAGGCTAGCCATGGATATTTATTGATACACAACAACTGCATAGTGCAGACCATGCTATACCGTGAAATCTTAGATGTTCAAATGGAGTAATGTGTCGCTTTTTTACATTTCTAGTTGATAAAAATGAATTTATGACAGGTGGAAAGGATACTTGTGGCGTGAATACGATCACTTGTCTTCTTCTGTTTTAACTGAACTTATGTTTTTTCCACATATTTCTACTTTTCTCCCTTTTAAAATTAAAGATTTGACCCTATGGTTTGAATAGAGGGATGCTAAACTGAGAACTATATATACATCATGGTCATATAATGAAGGCTTTTAGTCTCACTGCATATATATATATTCCAGTAAGTAGCATTGCTTTATCTGATAGTGAAAGTCTTTCTGTTAATCACTATGAATAGGAAATTTTCCGTATCACTGGATTTAAGAAGTTCAAACCCGGACATCATGGTGATGTGAATGAAGCTCTAAAATCGTACCTTAGGAAGGGACCAATGATTGGCGTCACTCGTCTTGTTCCCGGTCAGTTCGATGAATATGGCAAAAAGAAAGTTGGTATTTATTCCTGGTCACTTAACATGGGTTCGGAAAAGGAGAAGATAAAGTTACCTACTCAAAAGGAGAGGGTCAAAATGTTACCTACTCATGCAGTTACTATTACTGGCTTTGGTGTTGACACAAATGCACCATTTTTCGAAGTTCAGAATAGCTACGGTGACAAGTGGCATTTCTATGGCTTTGGGGAAATCTATGCACTGGACTTTCTGGAACTTTATGGATTTAATGACGTGTACCAAGTGCAGTAAAATTGTATGATAGAAACTGTTATTCACTTGCAAGAAGTGACTGATTAAATGATGTTGGTGCTGCTGTTTTGCTAATTTTCATGATGTAATTGATTTGTACAAAAGCATGAATCAGTTATTAGTCTAAACATTGTATTACTGTTAGCAACATTCAGTTATCTATGTCAATGTACACTGGTGATGCTACTAGTATGAATCCACTTGATTATTTATTAATGATTAATGAAATGTGGTCCCTGTTTTAAGCCTTCTGGACTATCTAGCAAAGAAGTTCAAATGAGTTTATTCTATGTACCCTTACAAAGATAAGCTCATAATGGTCTCATTCTGTAAATGTATTTGATCAGTGTGTGATTCAATGTTTCTGATCTTTAAAAAAATCAACACCCTGGAGAAATTATTGCCCAAACTTGGAAGAGTTATAAGGGTCCTCTTCGGCAATGTGCAGCCAGGCGGCATTGTTCTACATTATTCGTGTGGATGCCCGCTCTTGGGCAGAAGCAGGGGCTTTTTTTTTTTTTTTTTTGTACAAGGGCAGAAGCAGGGGCTGGTGTGTTCCAATCTCGGTCTCACATCACACGTAACTCTCTTTTCTCGATTAGTGCATCAAGACGCGGAGCTTTTTGGGTTTCCCCAAAAAATAATTGCACAAGATGTTGCGCAAATTAAGATGTTTTTTAAATGAGCATTAGACATAACTTTTTTTATATAAATAATTTATAGTATTAATATCGAGGAGATACAAATTGAGAGAATTCTTTATTTGACCCTTCCTTAAAATTTTCCTCCCTATTTGGCCCTAAAAAAATATTTTCCCTATTTGACACCTAAACTTCATTTCTTTCCTAACATGGCCTTGTAGTGCTAAATGGGCGTGTAAAAATACCGTTTTGACCCTGATGAATTGTGTGACCAAAAGTTACTCTCTAACGTCTGTGACATATTTGAACAAATAAGAAACATATCGGTCAGCTTAATAATTACCGAAAGCGGCCAACATGGAACAGTTTTATTTAACAGATTGTAATTTAAAAAATAAAAAAATTGGGCAGAGCCTCCCCTAAAATTCGACCATTCTATGCACCTCCAGCCTCCGCAGCTATGGACGTGGCCGAGCCGCCACGCCGCCGGCCGAAGCCGTGCCCGCCGTCATCTCGCCGCCCCCGACGCTGGCCGCACCGTGTCCGTAACAATCATGTATGGTTAACAACGTTTATCTTCTACAGTATATGGTTTATCTCGTAGCTATGTGTAGTTTATCTGACATATGTAATAATTATGCAATAGATGTTTTATCAACCATGTGGCCGTCCGTCTCGCGTGGCCTCTGTGTCTGGCCATCAGCTCGTCGCTGGCTCTTCTCGATCGTCTGCTAGGGCTGTAGATGCCCGCGCGATCCACATGTGAAGAATAGGTGTCTTGCGGCATGGTCGAGTAAAAGAATTAGGTTGTCGTGAGCAGTTTTCATGGTATACTCTAGTACTCGGTCAGACGGTCACGCAAAGACAATTATGCGGCGACAGGTAGTGCACTCTAATATTTTTTTGGTTCGTCAGCTTAGGGAGGGGTATTCTTGTCCAATGAAATATCCACTGACGGCAGAACAAACATTTGTGTCAAATTAGGAAGAAAACGAAATTTAGGTGTCAAATTGGGAAGAAATTATATTTTAGGGCCAAATAAGGAAGACGAATTTAAGAAAGGGCCAAATAAGGAATTCTCTCATACAAATTACATCTAGCCTATGCAACAACGCAATAACCAGAGCCATTACAGATGCACACATCCAAAAGACAATAAGAAGAAGAAATAAAAAAGAAAAGTCCCGCTACAGAGTTACAGTCCGATGAACCAAAGCTAATTAAGTCGCTTAATCCACTACTTATGAAGGAGAGTCTTGGACGAGATCGGAGAAAACGCCCCCGCGCCGCTCCTCCCCGGGGTGACTCGGGCGGACCAAACCCTAGCCCAGCCGCCGCCTCCCCCCGCGTCTTGCCTTCACCGCCACCTGAGACGGCCGCTGGGCAAGCCCGCGACCTCGAGGACGGTGGCGGCGAGGCCATCTCTGTGTGCTGGACCCCTCAAGGTGGATGGCGCGCCCGTTCTTGGCGGCTGGGTGGTGGCGCGTGGCCCTGGCCGTGGGCGACTGTGCCGGCGCCATCCTACCTCCGTGGTCTCTGGTGGAGACGCCGCCTGGTCTTCAAGGTCGTTGGCTGGGCCGTGGGGGTTGATACGTGTATCCTTAATTTCTACTGTTCCATGTTGTTTTCATGTCATATGCTACATGTTTTCCTTACACTTTATATAATTTTTATCGATTTTTCGGGATTAACCTATTGACAAGATGCTACAGATCGAGTTCATGTTTTCTGCTGTTTTTAGTTTCAGAAAAGTTGTTCTAGAAATATTCTCGAAATTGGACGATTCAAAAGCCAGAATTCTTAGAAGTCCCGAAGAGACCAGGAGGGGGAACAGGGTGGCCACACCATAGGGTGGCGCGGGTCCCACTAGCCGCGCCACCAGGTGGTGTGGGCCCCTGGCCACCCCCCCGGCATAGCCCTTTTTCCTATATATGCCCCCAATGCATCAACCCTAAAAGAATCAGCCTTTTCCACCAAAAACATCTGTAGCTCTGCCGCCTCCGCTGACAAGTTTCTAGGGACGGAAATAGTCTGTTCCGGCACCCTGCCAGGACGGGGAAGTGCCCCCGGAGCCATCTCCATCGACTCCACCGCCATCTTCATCGTTGTTGCTGTCTCATATGACGAGGAGGGAGTAGTTCTCCCCCGGGGCTGAGGGCTCTACCGGTAGCTATGTGCCTCATCGCTCTCTCTCCCATGGTGTGATCATTATATTATCATGAGTTTTGTAATCTAGTTGAATATGTAGATGTACTCTTCATCTGTTATGCTACTCAAGTGGTTTTGTTATCTCCATAGACACTTTGATCACGGTGTAAAGGTGATAGTGTGTGCACCGTGTGATTTAGTATGATATCTATATCTTGTGTTGGATGACCCTACAAAATTGTTGTGTTATTCTAGTACCTTCTAGGGCGCTCATAGTGACTGCGTGGGGTTAGCTAGATACGGGAATGCGACTTTAAGGTGTGCTTTGTACCCCTACGCAATAAATTTGTGTTTGTTATTCAACCGGAGAGTGGTTCGGAGTAGCATAGTGAAGAGAGATATTTATGCATTCAATTATGTTATTATTGTTGAGAGTGTTCACTAGTGAAAGTATGATCCCTAGGCCTTGTTTCTAAGCATTGAAACACAATTTATAATCAGTTCTGCTACATGTTTGCTTGCTGCCATTTTTATTTCAGATTTCTATTATCACTTAATATCACCCATATTACTTGCATTTTACTCTCTCTTCGCCGAATTAGTGCACCTATACAACTGACAATTTTATTAGGTGTGTTGCGGACACAAGAGACTTCTTGTATCGTAATTGCAGGGTTGCTTGAGAGGCATATCTTTGACCTCTTCCTCCCTGAGTTCGATAAACCTTGGGTAACCCACTTAAGGGAAACTTGTTGCTGTTCTACAAACCTCTACACTGGGAGGCCCAACACTGTCTACAAGAATAGAAGCGTGCATAGACATTAAGCTCTTTTCTGGTGCCGTTGCCGGGGAGGTTAGGTAAAAGGTACTCAAATCCTCGGGTGTGAGTGCTCGAAGTTATTTTCTTTAGATTATGCAATTATATCTTTTTGTTTCTTGTTTTCACTAGTTAGGCTTATCTTTACTTCCTTGTTTTTATTTTTACTAGTCAGGATTAATGGGAAACAACAAAAATATGAGAGAGCTTTATAATCTTTATCTTGAGTTAGGACATGAAGTGTTTGAAGATAAAATTAAAAAAACCTATGGAGATTTATTTGCATGCTAGTAGCAATGTTATTACTATGAATTATTTGAACACCATTATTGCTAATTCTATGGAAAAGTCTAACCTTGGGGAAGCTAGTTTTGATGAATATGATATTTTTAGTCCCGCAAGTTTTGAGGAGGAAATTCTCTTTGATGATACTTTTCCCCCAATATATGATGATTACAATGATGAATATGTTATTTTCAGTACACCTACTATTGAGGAGAAAATTAATTATGATTATAATATGCCTCCTATATTTTATGATTATGGTGATGAGAATAATAGTGATAGCTATTTTGCTGAATTTGCTCCCACTACTATTAATGAGAATGACTATGCTTATGTGGAGAGTAATAATTCTTTTATGCATGTGGCTCATGATAAGAATGTTTCTTGTGATAGTTATATTATTAACTTCATTCATGATGCTACCGAAAGTTATTATGATAGAGGGGAACATAGTCCTATTTATCTTAATAATATTAAGTTTACCCTCTTTATGTTGAAAATTTTGAAGTTGCACTTGTTTCGCTTTCCTATGCTTGTTGCTTTGTGCTTTCATGACTTGTTTTTCTACAAGATTCTTTTTCATAGGAAGTGGGTTAGACTTAAACTTGTTTTACATTTTCTTGTTGATACTCTCTTTTGCTTCAATTCATTATTCTTATGTGAGCATATTCTCAAATATGCTTATACACTTTAAAACACGCGAATCCCCTTTTCTGGGCCTAGCTAAAAGGCGTTAAAGAAAAGCAGTTCTTGGGAGATAACCCATGGTTTTATTTTTTGCTTTGTTTTTCTCTGTTTTCTTTGAGTCAAGGGGGTGTATACTTCTGTAGAAACTCCGTGTATCTTTATTTTCATGTATTAGTTGTGCCAAGTAAATTTCTGACGAAAGTTGGAGTTGGTTTTGGATTTCTGCGCAGGAAACAGATTTCTTCTGTCCACCCTAAGAAATCGTGAAAAAACCAGAAAGATCAGAATGACCTGAAAATTTTTGTGCTTATTCCTCAGCTGATTCTGCAACTTGTTAGTTCTTTAATTTTTTTATTTAAGCACTGTAAGTGCCCTGAAAAAATTCGTCTTTATAGACTGTTTTGGTTTTGGCAGATTCTGCCATTTTTCTTGCATTTGCTCTTTTATGATGTCAAGTGGATTTCTTTGCTTCAGGAAACATCAGTGGCTGTAGCTAATGTTTAAAGTATGAATATCACTTGTGCCCATACATAATCCATGGATTTTTGATTGTTTTACTAATAACCCTCTAATGCGAATTACAGTTTGAGTGTGGTGTGAAGGAAGTTTTCAAGGGTCAAGAGAAGAGGGTGATATATGTGATCAAGAAGAGTGCAAGGTAAAAGCTTGGGGATGCCCCCGTGGTTCATCCCAGAAAATTCTAAGAAGACTCAAGCATCTAAGTTTGGGGATGCCCAAGGCATACCCTTCTTCATCAACCATTTATCAGGTCACTTCTAGTGAAACTATATTTTTATTCGGTCACATCAAATGAATTTTACTTGGAGCGTCAGTTATTTTTTCTTTCAGTTTCTTTAGTTTTCTTTGCTGTATTTTATGGTTGGATCATATCATACTTGTTTTGGAGAGAGACATGCTCTGTTTTCATTGCTTAGAACACTCTAGTTTTCATTCTTATTGTTCTGTGAGTGTTCACTTTTTGCTAGTACTGCGTTTAGCTCCTGTTTTCATGCATCTCTTATCCAGAGCTGTTAGTTTTAGTAGATTTATGTTAGTACTTTGTTGTTTCATTGTTATATCTGTTGGATAGTTTTTGTTTTTTGGTGTTTGATGGAAATAGAAAATGTTGCATGTGGTAGATGGTATAACAATTTTTTTTGGCATATTCTTGTAGATCACTAAATTATTTCACTTGATTATTTGCTGTTGTTGTGAGATATTAATATGCTTAATGGTAAACTTGCTGGTTTAGTAAAGTAAAAAACAATTAATGGTTGGTCTAAAAGCTTGAAATTGTGCCACACTCAAATAACCAATTGATAGGATATGGTATATGACTTCCTTTACTGATAGCAATCGTAATGGATTTTTGTTACGCGCTACGGTCGGGGTAGCCAACAGTGACTTTTCACTGCCACGGACCCTCTTGGAGTGATTTTCATCATGCCTTGTGAGATCATGATTTTATTTGGAATCTTGTAACTTGTGAGTTCTATGTTGCGGTTTTCTGGCACTTCCACCATCCATATTTGCTAGCCTCTTCGGTACTGTGCATTGCTCATTCTCACATTGAGAGTTGGTGGAAACTTCCTAGTACATCCAAATCCCGTGGAGAACTTTGTTCTTCTACACGTAAGCCAAAATTTTATCTTCCTCAAAACAACCACCATACATACCTACCATGGCATTTCCATAGCCATTCTGAGATATATTGCCATATAACATCCATCATCATTATGTTAATTGTCATGCTTCATTGTTATTTTGCATACTGCTACACTGGCAGGAGAATTTAGTTTTATTTACATCAGAGATATTTAAGTTTGAGTTATGAGTACTAAAAGTGTGTTGATTCATTGTAAAATAGAGTGTTTCCCCTACCAGTGAGCTTATATATCAAAAAATAATATAAAAATAAAGGGAAAAAAGCCCAAATAGAAAAAAAAAAGAAGAAGAAGAAAGAGGCAAAAGAGAGAAAATAAAGAGAGAGGGGGCAACATTATTGTCATTTATTCCACACTTGTGCTTGGTTAGTATCATTACTTCAGTTTGGAGAGAGTTTTCATATTATGACTTACATAACTATGTGGGAAACTTACATTATAGAACTTGTCTTGTATATTCCAATGATGAGGCTCCTCAAAAGTGCTCTAGGTCTTCGTGAGCAAGAAAGTTGGATGCACCCCCACTAGTTCCATTCGAGAGCTTTCATACACTTATAGCTCGATGTGCATCCGTTGTGTGGCAATCACTACTCCTTACATAACTTTGATTATAAGACCTATGATATGTCATAACCTAATTTCTGATGTTCCATGTTGTTTTAATGTTGTTTCCCACAAGGTTTCCTTACACTTTATGTCATTTTACACGTTTTCCGGGACTAACCTATTAACAAGATGCCACAGAGCCAATTCCCTGTTTTCTGCTATTTTTAGTTTCAGAAAAGTTGTTCTAGAAATATTCTCGGAATTGGAAAATTTGAAAGCCAAAAGTCCTAAAAGTCCCGGAAGCTTCCAAAAGTCTTGAAGAGCCCCGGAGGGGGGCCACAGGGTGGCTACATCATGGGGTGGCACGGGTCCCCCTGGCCGCGCCACCTAGGGGTGTGGGCCCCCTGGCCACCCCCTGTCATCGCCATTTCGCCTATATATTCTCCCCCGAGGGAATACCCTAGGAGAATCGACCTTTTCTGCAAAATACATCCATAGCTCCGCCGCCGGCACCGACAAGTTTCGGAGGACAGGTCTCTGTTCTACCACCCTGCCGGGACGGGGAAGTGCCCCCGGAACCATCTCCATCGACTCCACCGCCATCTCCATCACCGTTGCCGTCTCCTATGATGAGGAGGGAGTATTTCTCCCTCGGGGTTGAGGGCTCTACCGGTAGCTATGTGGTTCATCTCTCTCTCCCATGGTGTGATCTTTATGTGATCATGAGCTTTGTAATCTAGTTGAATATGTAGTTTGATCTTCATTTGTTATGCTACTCAAGTGGTTTTGTTATCTCCGTAAACACTTTGATCACGGGGTAAAGTTGATAGTGTGTGATCCGTGTGGTTTAGCATGATATTTATATCTTGTGTTGGAAGATGAACCTATGAAATTGTGGCGTTTGTTTAGTACTAATTTATGGCGCTCGTAGTGACATTGGCGTGCCCTAGAGAGGGAATATAGACTCGAGGAGTGATGTTAAATCCCTACGCAATGATTAGTGTTCATTATTCGACCGGAGAGTGGTTCGGAGTAGCATAGCGAAGAGATGATATTTATGCATTCAATTATGTGATCATTGTTGAGAGTGTCCTCTAGTGAAAGTAGGAGCCCTAGGCCTTATTTCCAAGCATTGAAACACCGTTCTCCGCCTGTTCTGCTACATGTTTGCTTGCTGCCATTTTTATTTCAGATTGTTATTATCACTTATAATCATCCATATTACTTGCAGTTTACTCTCTCTTCGACAAAGAGTGCACCTATACAACTGACAATTGTATTGGGTGTGTTGGGGACACAAGAGGCTTTTCGTATCTTAATTGCAGGGTTGCTTGAGAGGGATATCTTTGACCTCTGCCTACCCGAGTTCGATAAACCTTGGGTGGTCCACTTAAAGGAAACTTGCTGCTGTTCTAAAAACCTCTGCACTTGGAGACCCAACACTTAAGGTTTGTAGAATAGCAGCAAGTTTCCCTTAAGTGTATCACCCAAGGTTTATCGAACTCAGGGAGGTAGAGGTCAAAGATATCCCTCTCAAGCAACCCTGCAATTAAGATACGAGAAGTCTCTTGTTTCCCCAACACACCCAATTTACTTGTAAGGTATATAGGTGCACTAGTTCGGCGAAGAGAGAGTAAAATACAAGAAGTATGGATGATTATAAGTGATAATAACAATCTGAAATAAAAATGGAAGCAAGCAAACATGTAGCAGAACAGGCGTAAAACGGTGTTTCAATGCTTGGAAATAAGGCCTAGGGCTCCTACTTTCACTAGAGGACACTCTCAACAATGAAAACATAATTGAATGCATAAATATCATTTCTTCGCTATGCTACTCCGAACCACTCTCCGGTCGAATAATGAACACTAATCATTGCGTAGGGATTTAACAGCACTCCTCAAGTCTATATTCCCTCTCTAGGGCACCCCAATGTCACTACGAGCGCCATAAATTAGTACTAAACAAACGCCACAATTTCATAGGTTCATCTTCCAACACAAGATATAAATATCATGCTAAACCACACTGAGCACACACTGTCACCTTTACCCCGTGATCAAAGTGTTTACGGAGATAACAAAACCACTTGAGTAGCATAAGAGATGAAGATCAATCTACATATTCAACTAGATTACAAAGCTAATGATCACATAAAGATCACACCATGGGAGAGAGAGATGAACTACATAGTTACCGGTAGAGCCCTCAGCCTCGGGGGAGAAATACTCCCTCCTCATCATAGGAGACAGCAACGGCGATGGAGATGGCGGTGGAGTCAATGGAGATGGTTCCGGGGGCACTTCCCCGTCCCGTCAGGGTGCCACAACAGAGATCTGTCCCCCGAAACTTGTCGGTGGCGGTGGCGGAGCTACGGATGTATTTTGCGGAAAAGGTCAATTCCCCTAGGGTTATGCCTTGGGGGGAATATATAGGAGAAAGGGCAGACGCCCGAGGGGCCCTTCGGGACTTCTGGAAGCTTCCGGGACTTATAGGACTTCTGGCTTTCTAATTTTTGAATTCCGAGAATATTTCCAGAACAACTTTTTTAAAACTAAAAACAACAGAAAACAAGGAACTGGCTCTATGGCATCTTGTTAAATGGTTTGTCCCAGAAAACGTGTAAAAATGACATAAAGTGTAAGGAAAACATGTGGGAAACAACGTGAAAACAACATGGAACATCAGAAATTAGGGATACGTTTATGACGTATCAAGCATCCCCAAGCTTAGTTCCTACTCGTGCTCGAGTAGGTAAACGATAAAACAAAATAATTTCTGAGGTCACATGCTACTATCATAAACTTGATCATTATAATGTAAAAGCATATGTATGTTGAGATCATAGAACTTCAAAGACAAACATGATAAAATAGAACTTTAATAATAAAGCATAGCAATCACTTTGCATCATGAAGAGTATCTTAAATAAAGGATCATGGATAATAATGTAAAGAAAGATAAACGTTTGTTTCAGGTATAGAGAAAGCATGGCAAATTGGTATTTTGCTAGTATAGAGAAAACATAAATGCTAGGACACTTTCAAAGTTCATGATGAAGAATAGAAAAATAATTTAAGAAAAAATAATATCACATCATGAAGTAATTATTGATGTTTATGGGACAAATGCACATAGAACTCAGAATGGCAAAAATTCTCTCTCAACTGTGCATAAAGTTAGAAGATGGAGACTCAACATAAAAGTAAAAGAAAGGCCCTTCACTGAGGGGAGCAGGGATCACTCATGTGCTAGAGCTTTTTATTTTTATTAAACAGAGGTATTAAAAGTTTGACACCCTGGAGGAGTGTCTATATTTTAGGAAAGGTGTATGTTAATGTCAACGAATGGTAAACAGACAATACACTACCTCACAAGCCAACTGGATTCACAAGAGCGGCTCCCATGGTGAAGGACGCAACTATTGTAGAAGCTCATCCCTCTTTCTCTTTTGTTTACACAATTATGCTTTGACTGATAAATCAGGGGCAAAAATAGTGAAGAGAATTTGTTTGTATTAATTTGTGGCTGGGAACCCCGCTGCCAGCTCTTCTATCATTTGGATAAGCAGATGAAGCCACTAGTCCAGGGTGTGAAATCCAATCAACAAGTGAGATAAAGATTCTCTATTGACATCCTCATGAGCAAAAACAAGAACACAAAACAGGAGTAATTTTGAAGGTTTTAAAGGTAACACATGAGCAATTTACTTGGAGTGGCAGTTAAATGCCACATGTAGGTAGGTAGGGTGTACACAATGAGAAAACTTTGGTTTAAAGAGTTTGGATGCACGAGTAGAGCTCATACTCAGTACAGGTGGAGGCTAGCAAAAGACTGGGAGCGACAAATCAAGAGAGCATAAGAGCCATAATCGTGCATAGCAACATAAACATCATTAATTAAGGCATAAGCGGTATCACAAGTTCAAAATCTAAATGGTCATGGAGGCTATTCATTACTGGTTTATAGTCATAAACATGGTGTGAGCATGCACCAAGTCAACCAAATAAAACATTCGAAAGAGAATACCATAGGTTGATGCTTCACTATGACAAGAACAACTCATGAATCTTTCAAGACATATTAAACACTCTCAGCTATTTGAGGCTATTCATGCTACTCAATAACCTCAAGGATTTAAAACTAAAATAACATTTAGCATGGCATAAAAAAGTTCTAGCCACAGTCTATACAAGCTTCTACTTGCAGCGTTAAAAATTCTACTTCAAGCAGCAATTTCTTTTCCCAACAAGCACCATACAAGATATGTTTTAACAAAAATTCTCTACATGCTACAGCAAGCAAACATCAGAGTACTCACATAACACTACTAAAACTAACAGCTTTGAATAAGAGATACATGAAAGCAAAGGCTAAACGTAGTACTAGCAAAAATTGAACACTCACAGAACAATAAGAATGAAAACTAGAGTGTTCTAAGAAATGAAAACGGAGCGTGTCTCTCTCCAACACAAGTATGATAAGATACAAAAATAAACTGAAGAAAAGAAAACTAAACAAACTGAAAGCAAAAAATAAAAGACGCTCCAAATAAAGCACATAAGACGTGACCGAATAAAAATATAGTTTCACTAGAAGTGACCTGATAATTTGTTGATGAAGAAGGGGATGCCTTGGGCATCCCCAAGCTTAGATGTTTGAGTCTTCTTGGAATTTTCTGGGATGTACATCTGGGGCATCTCCAAGATTAGTCTTTTCACTCTTCTTGATCACATCATACCATCCTCTTCTCTTGACCCTTGAAAACTTCCTTCACACCAAACTTCTCACAATCTTCATTAGCAACGTTAGTGCAATCGAAATAATAAATTCACATGGTTCAGTTTCAACACAATCCTAACACTCATAAAAACATTAGCTACTGTCACAACTTCTTTAAAACTCTTTTTCTCAAAAGAACGCCAAAAGAAAAAGATTAAGAGGCAAATGCAATTATTGGCAGAAATCTGTCAAAACAGGACAGCAGGTAAAGATGATTTTTTTCGAAAATCTTCTGTTGCTCAAATAAAAAAGTGTTCAACTAATAAAAGTTTCGTATATAGTCCAGGATTAATAAAAAAAATCTCAGTTCATTTTAAATTTTCTGTGATTTTATACGTAATTAACAGTGGACAGCAGAAATCTGTTTCCTGCGCAGAAATCCGAAATATAGTCTCAACTTTCCACTAGAGTCTTTACTTGCCTCAACAAAAACACAAAAGAAAATATACATCGGGGTTGCTAAGGAAATAGACAACACCCAGGTGCAAATCACACAAAATAAAACAAAGTAAAACTGAATGAAAACAGAGAAATAAAACGGGTTGTCTCCCGATAGCGCTTTTCTTTAACGCCTTTTAGTTAGGCATAAAAGGGCAACTCAAGTGTTTTCAAGTGAAGAAGAATCAACATCATATTTTTCTCTAATAATAGAGTCAAAGGGTAGCTTCATCTTCTTTCTAGGAAAATGTTCCAAACCTTTCTTGAGGGGAAGTTGATATTTAATAGTCCCCTCTTTCATGTCAATAACATCACCAACAGTTCTAAGAAAAGGTCTTCCCAAAACAATAGGACAATAAGAATTGCATTCAATATTCATAACAACAAAATCAACAGGGGAAAGGTTATTATTAACCATAATTATAACATCATCAATTCTACCAAGGGGTTTTTTCTTAGCATTATCAGCAAGATGAACATCCAAATAACAGTGTTCTAGTGGTGGTAAATCAAGAATATCATAGATCTTTTGAGGCATAACAGAGATACTAGCACCAAGATCACACAAAGCATTAAAATAAAAATCATTTACTTTTATATTAATGATAAGCTCCCAACCGTCATCTAATTTTCTAGGGATAGATGTCTCAAGTTTCAACTTTTCTTCCCTAACTTTCATGAGAGCATTAGTAATATGTTTAGTAAAGGCCATATTCATGGCACTAGCATTGGGACTTCTAGCAAGATTTTGTAGAAACATAATAACTTCGGAGATATTACAATCATCAAAATCAAAGTTATTATCATCAAAGGTAATGGGACCATTATCTCCTACATCTCTAAAAATTTCAGCACTTTTATTAGAAGCAGTTTCAGCAGTTTGAGGCAATTTAGCACGTTTAACCAAAGGAGTATAGACTTTATCAACACCAATTACTTTAACATTGATATTAGGAGGTTTACTAGCACTTGGAACTTTAGTTTTACTATTGGTTGTTATAGTACAAACTCTAGCAATATTATTCTTTTTAGCCAATTCATCTTCTCTTTCCCACCTAGCACGCAATTCAGCCATCAAACTAACATTATTGTCTATTTGAACTTGAATAGCATTGGTTGAAGCAAAAAGATTATCTTCAATGGTTTCAGTTTTAGCATCCATTTTATTTATCAAAGAAAATTGTGCCTCTGACAGGGCCGAAATACTATCCTCAGCAGTTGAAATTTTACTTTGCAAACCAGAGATTTATCTATTTAAGTTCCCAACTTGTTGGCTAATAGTTCTCAACATAGCAGATTTTCTTCCATAGTTTTAGTAAACAACTTATTTTGTTCATATTGCATTTGCATAAAGTTCTTAGTTTCTTTTTCAACTTCTACAATCCTTTCTCACTAGGCATTACAGTTTTATCATAAGAATAACCACTACCACTATTAGGAGGATATGGCTTATAATTGTTTCCACCAAAATTATTTCTATAAGCATTGTTGTTAAAATTAGTATTTCTAATAAAGTTTACATCATCATGCTCTTCTTGAGCAATCGAAGAGGCTAAAGGAACATTATTTGGATCAACTTGAGCTTTACCATTAACAAGCATAGACATAATAGCATCAAGCCTTTCACTCAAAGAGTAGGTTTCCTCAACAGAATTTACCTTCTTACCTTGTGGAGCTCTCTCAGTGTGCCACTCTAAATAATTTATCGTTATATCATCAAGAAGCTCTGTTGCATTTCCCAAAGTGATGGACATAAAGGTACCTCCAGCAGCTGAATCCAATAGGTTCCTTGAGGCAAAATTCAGCCCTGCATAAAAAGTTTGTATAATCATCCAAGTAGTCAGTCCATGAGTGGGACAATTCTTCACCATAGTTTTCATTCTTTCCCAAGCTTTAGCAACATGTTCATTATCTAGTTGTTTAAAATTCATTATGTCACTTCGTAGGGATATAATCTTAGTAGGAGGATAATATTTTCCAATGAAAGCATCTTTACACTTAGTCCATGAATCAATACTATTTCTAGGCAAAGATAACAACCATTCTTTAGCTCTTCCTCTCAAAGAGAAAGGAAATAATTTCAGTTTAATAATATATCCATCCACATCTTTATATTTTTGCAGTTCACATAGTTCAACACAATTCTTAAGGTGGGCAGCTGCATCATCAGTACTAATACCAGAAAATTGCTCTTTCATCACAAGATTTAATAAAACAGGTTTAATCTCATAGAAAGCAGCAGTAGGAGCAGGTGGAGAAATAGGTGTGCAAATAAAATCATTGTTGTTTGTGCTAGTGAAGTCACACAACTTAGTATTCTCAGAGGAACTCATTTTAGTAGAATAAAAGAAAGCAAATAAATAACAACTATGAAGTAAACTAAATTTTTTGTGTTTTCAATATAGAGAATAAAAAGAAGACAAAAATAAAAACAAGACAATAAAAAAAAAGAGGTTGATAGTGAGAGACTCCCCTTGCCAGAAGACTTCCTTCTCCCGGGCAACGGCGCCAAAAAAGAGCTTGATGTCTACGCACACTTATATTCTTGTAGACAGTGTTGGGACTCCAAGTGCAGAGGATTGTAGAACATCAGCAAGTTTCCCTTAAGTGGATCACGCAAGGTTTATCGAACTCAGGGACGTAGAGGTCAAAGATATCCCTCTCAAGAAACCCTGCAATTAAGATACGAGAAGTCTCTTGTTTCCCAACGCACCCAATATACTTGTCAGGTATATAGGTGCACTAGTTCAGCGAAGAAAGAGAGTAAAATACAAGCAGTATGGATGATTATAAGTGATAGTAACAATCTGAAATAAAAATGGCAGCAAGCAAACATGTAGCAGAACAGGAGGAGAATGGTGTTTCATTGCTTGGAAATAAGGCCTAGGGCTCCTACTTTCACTAGAGGACACTCTCAACAATGAAAACATAATTGAATGCATAAATATCATCTCTTTGCTGTGCGACTCCGAACCACTCTACGGTCGAATAATGAACACTAATCATTGCGTAGGGCTTTAAAAGCACTCCTCAAGTTTATATTCCCTCTCAAGGGAACGCCAATGTCACTACGAGCGCCATAAATTAGTAGTAAACAAACGCCACAATTTCATAGGTTCATCTTCCAACACAAGATATAAATATCATGCTAAACCACACGGAGCACACACTGTCACCTTTACCCCGTGATCAAAGTGTTTACGGAAATAACAAAACCACTTGAGTAGCATAACAAATGAAGATCAATCTACGTATTCAACTAGATTACAAAGCTTATGATCACATAAAGATCACACCATGGGAGAGAGAGATGAACCACATAGCTACCGATAGAGCCATCAACCCCAGGGAGAACTACTCCCTCCTCATCATAGGAGACAACAACGGCGATGGAGATGGCGGTGGAGTCGAAGGAGATGGTTTCCGGGGGCACTTCTCTGTCCCGGCAGGGTGCCAGAACAGAGATCTGTCCCCCGAAACTTGTCAGTGGCGGCGGTGGAGCTACGGATGTATTTAGCAGAAAAGGTCTATTCCCCCAGGGTTTATGCCTCGGGGGGAATATATAGGCAAAAGGGCAACGTTGGTGGGCGCCCGAGGGGCCCTTCGGGACTTCTGGAAGCTTCCGTGACTTTTAAGACTTCTGGGTTTCGAATTTTCCAATTCCGAGAATATTTTCATAACAACTTTTCTGAAACTAAAAACAACAGAAAACAGGGAACTGCCTATATGGCATCTTGTTAATAGGTTAGTCCCAGAAAACGTGTAAAAATGACATAAAGTGTAAGGAAAAAATGTGGGAAACAACATGAAAACAACATGGAACATCAGAAATTTGGGATACGTTTATGACGTATCAAGTGGAATGGTCCCTCAACGGCATTCCCAAGGAGGAGCATGGCGCACATAAGCTTCATTGCCGCCGGCCCCAAAGTCGGGCAAGGTTTTCACCTGGGAAGCACCACCACTATCCAAAAAGTCACACAAGCAACATGAGTGTAGAATGGAGCGGTTGAGACACCAAGGACCGGAAGAGAGAACTCAACCATGATCGACCCACGACGGAGCCCTCACCTCCCACAGGGCCAAGGAACAGTCCAGCACCTAGCTCGCTGCCAAGCCACCGCCATGCCAACCGCTCAGGTCGCCAGCCGGACTTCCAAGATTCGCCAACTTCACCCTCTTGCACGAAGCCAGCCACCCCAGCTACCGCGACAGGAAACTCCTCCTAGAGCCCCAGCTCGCCTCATCCGTATGACCACCGCCGAGAAGCCCGCACGAAAAGACCATGGCAGATCTGAAGTATCCCGGGTTGAAAACTGAATCTTACGCCTTGAGAGAGAGAAACACGGCAAGAAGCCGATAAGATGGACCATCACCAGCCCCGGCCAGCCACAGCATGTGATGCCCCTGCACCCGAGCTAGGCGTTGCGACGGGGGATCCAACCGCGACAGATCTAGCCCTCCAGATCCGCCCAGAGCATCCAACGCCACCGCGGGCCGAGCTGCGTAATGATACCGTCCATATATCTTGCCTCACCTCTGCACCCACATTAACGAGGAGGATTATGCATCTCCGCTCCATGGCCACCGACCGGCGGATCTCGGAACCAACCTGCAGGAGGGAGGAATAGAGGGGGAACGAAGGAGGAAGAGGCGGGGAGGCCCCGCCGCCGCTACAGGCCGGCGACGACGGCGAGGGGCAGAGGCTGGGAGGAGGTGGGGCTAGAGGCGGCGGCAGGGAGCGCCTCGTGAGTCGCAGGAGCAGCTCACACACTACAGGAATGGCTCATGTGCCGACGGCAAAATTGTATGCCGAAGACAAATTGTCGGGGCCGTCGGCGTACGTATCTGCAGGGGCCAGCCTGACAACGTGGCCGTCGGCAGAGCGACGACCGTCAGCGTAGGTTAGAGCAGCCCGACGGCTGCCCTCGGCACACGGTTGGCCGTCGGCATAGGTGTAGTAGAGCCGACGGCTGCCCTTGGCACCATGTTAGCCCTCGGCATAGCCTCCTAGCTCGTGGGGCTAGGTTTGCCCACATTCTATGCCGTCGGCACATGTGTACATATTTTTTTTGTTCTTCTTCTTTTAGTATTTTTGTATTTATTTATTAATTACTCTTAGTTGGTTAAAATAATATGGCTATTTCTTTTTGACGCTGTTACCGCGTGTATCCGTGTAAGTCCGGTATTTCTTTAGAGGGTTTAGAGTTTCACCGGAGAGGGGGCTCCTGAGCGTATGGATCCCAACACAAGGTAGGGGGTGCCATACCATGTTGTTATAGGTGTGTTGTGTGTTTTGGATGGCAAAGATTTCACTCTGGGGTGTTACCCTCTTCACCGGCATACACTTATCTCTCGTGAGTTTACACGCGCTTATAGGGTGAAACTCCCGTATCGGACGAAACATCATGAATCTTCCGAAGAGTTGTGTTATACCTTGTTGTTTTGGGTTTCTATGGCCAACCATAACACAACCAAGAAAATAGTTCCACATTCCTACCCCCTTTCGACGCCATTACCGCGTGTTTCCGTATAAGTCTGGTATTTCTCCAACGGAGGTAGGGTTTCATCGGAGGGGGGGGGGGGGGGGGGGGCGCTACGGAGCGTCTCGATCCCAACACAAGGTAGGGGGTGACATAACATGTTAGTATAGGTGTGTTGTGTGCTTTGTATGGCAAAGATTGCACTCCGGGGTGTGGGCCGCTTCACCGGCATCCACTTCTCTCTCGTGAGTTACACGCGCTTATAGGGTGAAACTACCGTATCGGACGATACATCGTGAATCTTCCGAAGAGTTGTGTTCTACCTTGTTGTTTTGAGTTTCTATGGCCTACCCTAAGACAAGAATTCAACTAGTTTTATGCTATCATCCACTTTTGTGTCCCGTGCATAAACTCTGAATACAAGCAACACCAAACAATATGTGCATAGCGTGATAGCATCAAAACTAAGTAGAAGTTAGGGGGTAAATCAGCTACCAAGACACCGAAGAACCCATTAACCAACTGAAGTTGTTGCTCGCAGAAACGTGAGGCAGAAATTCACGCTAAGGCCTCACTTGGAATGTCGTCCAAATTTCCGGTCCATATTTTTTTCCGGGTCTTGCTCAGTATTTTATGGGGCCTCCCAAGGTCCGTGAAGATATACAGCCGTTTTGGCTAATAAACTACCAACCAAGTCTGGCCTAAGACCAGTACCCGCATAGCAGATTGGATAACATATCAATCAGCCGAAGACTAAGCCCTAAACTGCAAAAAACAAACACCAACAAGTAGAAAAATGGACCAAAAAAACCAAAGGAGCAGCAGAGTCAAGAAGAAACCAAAATGTGAACAAGATATGGGAACAAAGACAAAACCTAAGGGCAAAAAAAAACCTGGGGAAAATCAAAACTCCCCACCAGGACTCCCCCGAAAGCAAAACGAAACCGCGACAGCAGGAACTCACCTCAATCAAATCCACACCGGGTAGCCTCTAGGGCTCGTAGATCCGCTGCAGTCGGGGCACAAACTGCTAGGGAGGCAAGGCATAGTGGCCGAGGAGCACATGAGGAGCCTGCTGAAAGTGCATTATGGTCAACTAGAGGGGGGGGGGTTGAATAGGTTGACTACCAATTTTTCTTCTTTTCCTTTTTAGTTTGGGCTAAACAAGTAATACAAGGTTCTCTAGATGAGCAATGTGATATAAAGATACAATACGCAACAGAAGCAATATGTAAAGTAACAAGATAAACCACAGGTGTAAACAAGGAGACAATGATATGTTTCTCGTAGTTCTTTCTCAAGAGAAGTACGTCTACGTTGGAGAGATGGGGGGCCACATAGGCACCTCAATAGCACGGATGTTCACACCTTATTCTCCTTGAGCTTCTCCGGTGAGGGAGATTCTCGTTTCCACTATGAGGTCGAATTGAAGGTGTTGACCAAACCTTTACACAAGGTTGAGGACACTCCACAAGATGGATGTGGGCTCTCAATCAATCCGAACCTTCTTGCAACAAGGTGGAAGCTCCAAGCACAAGTTCTACTAGGGTTTCTAGGCCCCAAGTAGGATTCTAGATCTACTAGGATGTGGTGGATGGATTTGCAATTCCTTTGGTGGAATCACGGATCTAGGTCTCCTCTATCTCTCCACAAAGTATCGGAGTGTCTGAGTGGTTGGAGAGGGAGATCTAAGTAGTTGAAACTCCCATTAACTGCATGGAGAGAGAGTGTGTTAAGCTTAGCCTCCTAGGAAGAAGGGTGGGGTCCTTTTATACTCTCTCCATTAATGTGGTTGTGCCGCGCCCGCACAGCTGGTACTACTGGACTAATTCCCGGTAGTACCTGGTCCTCCGTTTATTCCAACGGTCGAAACCCTGGCAGCTCCTCCTTCCGCATCCCCGGTAGTAACGGTAGGTAAGTGTGTAGTACCGACAAGGGAGTAGTACCGTCCTACTACCGGGGCCACTACCAGTGAGTTTTATGGACCCACCAGGCCAGAAGCTTCTCAGGCTCGGGCATTTACTTTTCTAGTTAGAGACCAACGTCTTGGAGCTAATGTGGGATCCGCTCAAGGACCCACAGGTGCACCTCAACCAGTACCCATCTATCCCAAAATCGGCCAAACGCGGTAGTGATCGCGGTAGTACCGCGGACCCCGGTAGTACCGGAAGTTGCACTGGTAGTACCGCAAAAGCAGTACTAGCTTGCCACTACCGCACCAATTCCAGTACTCGGCTTCCCCGAAATACATCAAACGCGGTAGTGGTGGAAATACTACCGCACGCCTGGTACTACCGGACGAAACTGTGGTACTACCGCAATTAAGAGCAGAAAAGATTTCTTCGTGAACCTGAGCGCTCTTCTTTTTGGGAGGGGAAATCCCAGGTGAACCTGTAGACTACGAGAAGCACAAAAACCGTTAGATACCCCAACTGTGTGTCGTCAAACTCCAAAACTGGTATGGCACAAAATGCCCTTTCAATCTCCCCCTTTTAGGTTTTTGATGACAACACAAGTTAGTACACAAGGGTTATTGCTTAAACATAGATATAATGAACTTAGATAAATAGATATAGGTCCATACAGCTGAATAGAAATAGATCTCACACATAAGAACATAGTTTGAATGCAGAACATGATAAAGCAAATATCGAGTCCACAAGCCAAGCGAGAAAAACAGTGAAAACACATAGGCTTGTGGACCTCCCATGCAAACACATGCAATCCTAAGAGAACACCTCTTCCCCTTTGGCATCAAAGATACAAAAAAGAGAGAAGCGTGATACTAGCGTCCCTAGGAGATCACTCCTGAGAGCCCCTGAAAGGTGTACGCTCCAGATCATCATCACCACCCTCGGGAGCCGCAGTCTCAACATCATCACCGTCACTCCAAGAAGCACCATGAGCACGAAGGCAAGCAGCCTCCCCCGGAGGAGTAGTAGACACAGGAGAGTGGGGGAGGTGTAGTGCATCCATGATCTCTTTCAGACGTCTCTTAGAGTGATGGGCAGCAATGTGAGCATCATAGAGGCAATCATTACAAAAGCACAATTGAAAGTGTATGGTTCCCCCATGTATGGTTTTGGTAATTAATGACAATCCTTATGGACTAATGTTTGCATTCAGACATTCTTATAGGTTTGTCCATTGGCACCACTTGAACTCCATGTGTTGGATTCAAGGTTGGATGCTATCAAGATCATCACTTGATTAATATATCTATATGATAAATAGAAGAATTGTCATGCTACTATTGACCATATTACAAGCATGTCTTGAACAAGGAGATTGTGTGAAAATTCATGTTTACCTTCAAGTCATCATCATCATGAATAAAGAGAAGATACTTGGTTGATCAAGTAGGTGTGCAAATCTTGCCACCCATATGGATATTATGGTCAAGTGAAGATGGTCCTGTGAGAATCTCTCTAATATTAGCTTACGGGGGAGCAATTTAGAAGTTTTCACAAAACGAAGCGCAATCAAGAAAGGTGGTTTAACTTGAGGTGATTAAGATCGTCATCATATAGCTCAATTGGATTGCAAGGCAAAGGTATGACTTAGATATGGTTTCTATTTTACCGGTCTCATTATTCTAGTTGGGAGACCGTATTATAGGATAGACAACCGTAGTATCAAGAGGGGCTCTTGAATGCATATCTTGATCGTGTCTATCATAGAGAGATCAAAACTTTGCATACTTGGCATCATCATTCTTGGTTCTTATTTGGATTTTCTCCATGTGAGGTTTTAGATCTTGTCATGTTCTTCATGTCAAACTTGAGTTAATCAAAAATGGATTTTGTATGAAAAACTTATCGCATTTTTGTTGTTGGAGGTTTCTACAGGTTGTCCTTTATTGATAGGTCAAAAATTTCATCATTTCGTTTTATATTCCCATTTTTTACTATAATGTTTCTCTCATATTCTTTTAGTTCTCGTCGTTGTGATTTCAACGAGCCCAAGAACATCGAAAACGGAGTCCGGATACAAACGTTACGACCGTTTTCGTATCGGGTGTTCTGCAGTTTTTTCCAGCACCGGAAGTTCCGGTGCTGGTTCCGCTGGAAACCCTTTCGGGAAGCCCGTGGCGGAACCTCCGGTGAAACCACCGGAGGTTCCGCTTCTTGGGGCAGTTTTCCAGCCCTTTTGGTGTTCTAACTCATCCGGGGGGCGGTAGTTCTGGTGGTTTCACCGGAGGTACCGCCCTTGCGTGATTTTACCCCCAACGGTTGGATATTTGGGTGACCTATTTAAGGGGCTTTCTTCCCCAATGGTTCCCTAACCTTTTGGGAAAGTTTGACCTCCATTGTTGACCTCCAAAAGCTTTCTATCTCTCAATCCCTCCAATGATTCTTTCTTCCACTTGAGGGAAAAGAGAGAGGATATCTAGATCTACCACTTCACCAATCAATCCATCCTCTTTGTGAGGGGAACCTATTGGATCTAGATTTAGGGATTCATTTGTTGTTTTCCTGGTTCTTCCTTATTCCCCCTCCATAGCATTAGTTGCTTTTGTGGGATTTGGGAGAGAAGTTCTTAACCACTTTGTGTGTTCTTGCCGTTGCATTAGGTGCATCGGTTTGAGTTCCCCACGAGATTCGTGAAAGAGAAGTTCGTGAGCTTGTTACTCTTTGGTGCTTGGTCACCAGAGAGATTGTTCCTCTTGGGTGTATTGAGCACCCTAGACGGTTAGTGCTTGGAGCTTCCACCTTGTTGCAAGAAGCTTTGTTGAGTGCCTCCAATTTAATTGTGGAGATAGCCTCAACCCCGTGTAAGGTTTGGCCAACGCCTTAAAGTCGACCTCATAGTGGAAACAAGCATCTCCCTCACCGGAGAAGCTCAAGGAGAATAAGGTGTTCACATCCGTGCTATTGAGGAGCTCCTAGGTGGCTCCCCACCTCTCCAACGAAGACCTACTTCCCTTGGGAAGGAACTTCGTTAATCACATCGGTGTCTCCTTGTTCTTCGGTTATTTCTATACTCGAGCTCGTTACTTATGTATTTACCTTTGTGATAGCCATCGTGCTTGAAGTCATCTATCTTGCTATCACATAGTTGTATTTCTTGCCTAGCATAAGTTGTCGATGCACATAGGTAAACCTAGCTTGTATAGGTTTTGTGCTTGATAAATTAAACGCTAGTTTTATTCCGCATTTACTCAAGCCTAAACCATAATTATTTTAAAGAGCCTATTCACCCCCTTCTAGGAGGCATCCTTGTACTTTCAATTGGTATCAGAGCCAGGGCTCTCATTGTTAGGCTTCACCGCCTTGAGGTAATGATGTCGCTTAGTGGATTAGTGCACGATCCCACATTTCATTTCGATGGCACAAACTATGATGTTTGGAAATTTCGCATGCTTATTTATTTTCGGGTCATGGACCCACATATGGAGCAAATTGTAGAGATGGGTTTTTCTCCTCCAAAGGGTCCTCAAAATCCAACTTTGGAGGAAGATAAAAACTTATCTCTCGATGCTCTTGCTATTAATGGGTTTTTCCTTCTTGTGAGCCTTGTAGTTATTAAACCACTCTTTCCTATCAGGAATGCTCATGAGTTATGGACAAATCTTCAAGATAAATATGGTGTGTCAAATGTTGAATAGGATGATTGTTATCCCTCCACTTCCGGTCGTGATGTGTTCTCAACTTCTTCTATTTCACCAACATATGGTAAGACACAAACTAATGAGATGGTGAGTAGTGATAGGCTTTGCAATGATGATAGTGAGCTTATTATTTATGATCCTTCATCTCTATCTTATTGGCATGCCTCATCTTTGGACTTAAACACAACTAGAACCAAAAAAAAATTACATGCTTGTGTTGATAGTCTTTGCATATCATGTCGACATTGCTTGACTAAATCTCATGATGATATGCTTGCTTTATCTTGTTCCCATCATAAAAATGATTGTGTTTCCTCTAGTATTTATATGGCTAACAATGTAAAGGAAACCCAACTCTGTATGGAACAAGATGTGGACTTGAGTGGTGCCTCAAGTAATGATCTATCATCATCTACCACCTTTTGCCTCATGGCCAAGAATTCAAAGGCATCTTCTACTTTGAACCCCAATATATCTCATGATGATAGAAATGAGTGGATATCTTTGTGGTTAGCTAGCCTTGATGGTGAGACCAAGAAAAATGCGAATGCTCTCCTAGAACAACTTGATAAGGCTAACTCTCTTATAGATGAAAAGCAGGATATCATCGTGACTTTGGAAAGTCATAATGGTAGTCATTCTATCAAGGACAAACAGCTTGAAAAGGCTTTTGAGAAAGAGCGGTCCCTTAGATCTTGTCTTGAAGAGAAACTATATATTCTAGAAGAAACCTATGTTATTAGAGTTTCTAAGCTTAGAAGGGACAATGAATTATCTCTTTCTCTTGCTAATGACCTCAAAGGTAAAAATGATGATTCTTGTGCTACTAACTCTATTTCTTGTGAAGGATCCATATTAAAGGAGAATGTTGAGCTACGGGCTCAACTTGAGTTGCTAACTAGTAATTATTGGAAATTGGAAAAAACTCATGAAAATATATCAATCTCTCATGAGGATCTTCTAGTCTCCCATGAGAGGCTAAAATTAGCTCATGAGGCTATTTTAACTAAGGTAACATCTTGTGATCCTCATGTGGACAAAGGCACAATCTCTACTCTAAATGCTATATTTCCTTGTGCTAGTCCTAGTAATTCATCTGCTCATAATGTTCCCACATCTTATGATGAATTGCTTTCCTTACCTTGTTGCTCTAATAATGATGCATCTACTTCCTCTAGCTCTTGTGTTTATACTAACCATGTAAAGGGAATCAAAGAGCTCAAGGCCCAAGTTACTTCATTGAGGAAATACTTGGAGAAGTGTCATAAAGGGAAGTCCACACTTGACAATATGTTGAGTGTACAAAATTCCACCAATTACAAGAGAGGACTTGGATTCATTTCCAATCACAAGAACAAGTCCAAGGTCGACAAGAAGAAGGTCCGTGAACAATTCAAGAATTTGGCCAAGATTGTTTGCTTCAAGTGCAAGGTTGAAGGGCATCATGTAAGATCATGCCCTTTGAAGAAGAAGCAAGTTAGTGAGAAGCAACAAGGGAAGCGGCCACAAGTCCAACCTCAATCTCAACTTCAAGTTGAATAAAGGCCTCCTCCCATGAAGACTCAAGTTAATGCTTCTCAAGTTGAGAAATCAACTAAGAAGAATGGAAGGAGTCGTTGTTGCTATTTATGTCGTGAAAAGGGCCATCTTGCTTCTTCATGCAATAATGGTACATTATCCAACCCAATTATAATTGATGATGTTTACTCCATTCGGAAGGATAATGTGGGCAATGTGTTTGCCAAATATGTTGGTATTCAAAGTGGTGTCAAGAAAAGAACCATTTGGGTTGCCAAGCCTATTGTGACTAACCTCCTAGGACCCAAATTGGTTGGGGACCAAGAAGCTCAAAGTTGATCAATAGGTGTTATTGGAGATCATTGGAGTCTTGGCTATGTCATGAAGAATTAAGGGATCTTCATCACGCGTATTTTCCTTAAGCCAAGTCATTTGTATTATCATGTCTCTATCTCATATTCCGTGCTCCTTATTGTGGTAACTTGTATTTACATTATATATATGCATTGAAAGTTTCTTGACCCTTTGAATGTATCAGTTTTGTACCTTACTTGTATTTTGTATATGTTGGGCTTACTACTTACTTATCCTTGAGTAATCTAGTATGTGTTTGTCAGTTCACACAACATGTATGTATGAGTTTTCTTTGAGCATAATTGCATTATTTTTGTATCTTATTTGGCTCTTTTGAGTGATTAATGGACTATCCCATTTTGGGAGAGTAATATGCCTTTAGGACTTCACAATCCTAAAATGTGTATACATTAGGAATACCACTTGGTGTTGATATTTCAATATTATATAGTCTCTATGTGGTATGTCATACTCATGAGAAATTCAAATTCTAATGTCTATTAGTTATATCTAGTTGGTATTTGTTTGCCTCTTGCTAAGAAGATAAGGATCATCACATTATGGGGGAGTAATATGCTTTGTGCATATCACAAGCCTAAATAATGTGACCATTTGAGGTTTTGCCACCTAGAATTGATATTGTTAATTATCTTGTTCCTATGTGGCATGTGTTCTCAAACAAGTTTCAATTTGCTTAAATGATTTTATTTGCTCAGCTTTTGGTATCTTGTTTGTAGGAGAGTTTCTTGGTGCGGTTTTCCTCAAATATGCACTAGTATTTACCTTCTCGGAAACCGGTTTCTTCATGCTATATTAATCATTGCTTTGCATGATCATTCGACTTTTTAAGCCACCAAGAATCTCCATTTAAGCATGGTGTTTTCATTCCTACCCTTTTTGTAAGCTTTTGTTTTGTGAATATGATCGTGAATATGTATGAAACATACCACCGAGTAATAACTCATCTCCTTGTCCTTGACAAGTGATAAACGTATTTGTGGTATAATGTATTGATCATATTTACTTCGGCTATTTATTCTTTATCCCATATTTATTGCCATGTAATTTCTTTGTGCTCACTCCCATTGTTTTCCTTGCCTTTTGAGAATGTCTTTGATTTACTCGTATTTGGTTGGTGTTCTAATTGGTAAAGCTAAAGCAAGGATCCCACTTGTGTGCATATTATATTCAAATACAAAATTATGAGTAATGCACAAATCATGGGGGAGATTTCCTATATTATTTAGAACACTATTTTTCTTCATTTATCTTTAGATCTTTCTCAATTGGTATTTAATCCCGACGACGTGTCTATCTGGAAGACAAAACTTTTTCGTCTTGGTACTTTGTGCCATCATGAAAAGTGTTGAGGGTTTGGTTTAGTTGTTGGAACCTTGCTCTTTTGGGGAGTTGGTTATCTTGTCATTGATTTATTTCAAATTGATCTATTTTGGATATTGGACTACTTTTCATTAATGAATCTTTCTTCTGGTATCTCTTTTGAGAGTTCAATATCCCATTTCTTGATTTAAATCTTATTTGGTTTCTTTAAAGTGTTAAATGGCTCTTTGTGTATCTCTTTTTCACTTGATTTATTTTCAAATTGGTTTCTTATGAACCATGTGTTGATTTGGATATTTGGTATGATTTGGACAACCTTTTTTCGTGTCACAATCTTGTGCACCCTCTTTGGTTTTCTTGGTGTTTTTGTCCACATCATATCCCTTTTGGTTCTTGAAGGTAGTTGCATGCATAGTTACTAATGAATTTGTTATGGCATACTTTACTTTCTTTGATCCGTTATGTAGGGTAAACTCCACCAAATCCAAAATCGGCAGAAATCTCAAAAGCAGGAAGCTGGCCAGTCTTTTTTCCAAGTGGCGGTAGTACTGGTGAAACCACCAGTAGTACCTCCTACGGTATTCTCCAGCACATCTCTAAGGAGGCAATCTCCAGTGGTGGTACTGGTGGTACTACCGCCAAATCAATGCTCTGTTGGTACATCGCGGAGGCCGGGTGGGCGGTAGTACCGCTGGTGCTACCGGTATCTCCGGCGTTTCCTCGAGATTCCAGGGGCTGTCCACCACCGGTGCTGGTACCGGTGGTGGTTCCGCCAAGCCAACGCTCTATTGTTACATCGCGGAGGCAACGACGGAGGCCACCGGTAGTACCGGTGGGAGGTAGTACCGCTGATTCCACCGGTACCAACGGTGTTGGGAATTACTGGTGAGCAGCTCTAGGACACTGACCGCCGCGCCGGTAGTACAAGTGGTAACACCGGTACTGCCGCTTGTGCGGGAGAGTGGGTACTGGCTGGTTGGGTAAGAGTATCTATTGCACATATTTATGTGGATCTTATCCTATGTATTGTAGTTTGTCTAACTACTTTGGACCCAATAAGTTTGGGGACCATTTTGTGCTTAAATGTGTTTTAGGTACATTTGAGATGCACTGGATGCTTGCCTCATTCTCAAGGAAGGTGTTGTCACCATGATCTTATCGGAGTCAAACTAGGATGATAGATTAACTCTTATTCACAACAACATCTCCAATGCGATCTTGGTAACAAGTATCTCTCATGCATAGTATTCTTGTATTCAACCTTGTGTAGGTTGCATCTTGGCATGCACATTCTTTATTTGTAAAATTATTCTCCTTTTGTGATACTTGATTCTTCCAAAACATTGCAACTATCTATTTTCCCCTATTGGTATTTGTGATGTCTTTGGTGTGTTTGTCTTGGAAATTATTTTATCCCCTTTTAAGATAAAATTGAACTATGGGCTATGCTTTCAATAAAAAAATCTTATTGGTGTATTTATGACTTTCTCTTGGATATCACGTTCTTCACTTTCGTAACTATTTTGTGTGTACATGCTTCTTTGTGGATACATATTATCATGATTTGTGTCCACTTAGAAACTTATACACATGAGAGGAGTTACATCTCTTTTTGGTATCATATTCCTTTGGAGTCCACCCTTCTTATACCCTTTTCATTTTTGGTGACTCCGGAAAGTATTTTCCTTATGAGTGCTTCTCTTATATTATTTCATCTTATGCACTCATTTGTTTTTGAGTTTTTTTGTCTCTCATGCTTACCTAGGTGGGCATGTTGGTTTCCTTATGTATGGTTGAGCCTTGTCTCATGGTGTTCCATTCATTTGGTATGTTTTTTCTCAATCATTCATTTATTTTCTTCAAGTGTTATGCCTAGTTTGCTTTTTATGCTCTCTTGCACTTCTTTTGTGTTTTAGAGGATATTCGGGGAGAGATGATCCCATATTTTGCACTTTGTATTCAAATGCAAAAACAAACTCTAAGTAGTGCATGAACATTGGGGAGCTTCATGATTTTCTTTAGAACACTATTTTGCTAAAATCATAAAATCTTTGGTTCCATTGGTTTTTCGGATCCTTTGTTTGTGCTCTTCCTCTTGGAAGAAGTGTGAAAGGAATATAATCTTATTTGGAATCTTTGGATCCTCAATATAGTTTGATCCCCCCATCTATTCGTCATTGAATATGCATTTGTTTTCACTCATATATGAGAAATGCCAAAATTGTAGGGGGGCTCTTACTATATTGGCCTTCAACATTTTTCCACCCATTTCGACAATGGATGCCAATGGGGGAGAAGTTTAGAGGGTTTAAGGGAATTTGGTTTAATGCTTTGTTTTGTTCTTAAGCATTTTTGCCTTCCATTCTCATGCATCCATGTGTACTGCTCTGCATGTTTGCTTAATTCATTATACAAACCCTCGTAAAAGGGATTGTCATCAATTACCAAAATGGGGGAGATTGAAAGTGTATGGTTCCCCCATGTATGGTTTTGGTAATTAATGATAATCCTTATGGACTAATGTTTGCATTGAGACATTCTTATAGGTTTGTCCATTGGCACCACTTGAACTCCATGTGTTCGATTCTATCAAGATCATCATTTAATGAATATATCTATATGATCAGTAGAAGAATTGTCATGCTACTATTGACCATATTATAAGCATGTCTTGAAGAAGGAGATTGTGTGAATATTCATGTTTACCTTCAAGTCATCAACATCATGAATAAAGAGAAGGTATTTGGTTGATAAAGTAGGTGTGCAAAGCTTTCCACCCATATGGATATTATGGTCAAGTGAATATGGTCATGTGAGAAGCTCTCTAATATTAGCTTATGGGGGAGAATTTTCCAGGTCTTCACAAAACGAAGCGCCATCAAGAAAGGTGGTCCAACTTGAGATGATTAAGATCGTCATCATATATCTCAATTGGATTGCGCAAGGGAAAGGTATGACTTAGATAGTGTTTCTATTTTACCGGTCTCATTATTCTAGTTGGGAGGCCGGATTATAGGATAGATAACCGTACTATCAAGAGGGGCTCTTGAATGCATATCTTGATCGTATCTATCGTAGAGAGATCAAAACTGTGCATACTTGGCATAATCCTTCTTGGTTATTATTTGGGTTTTCTCCATGTGAGGTTTTAGATCTTGTCATGTTATTCATGTCAAGATCAGGTTCATCAAAAATGGATTTCGTATGAAAAACTTATCGCATTTTTGTTGTTGGAGGTTTCTACTGGTTGTCCTTTATTGATAGGTCAAACCTTTCGTCATTTGGTTTTATATTCCCAATTTTACTATGATTTTTCCTCTGCATATTATTTTAGTGATCGTCTTTGCGATTTCAACGAGCCCAAGAACATAAAAAACGGAGTCCGGATGCAAAAGTTACGACCGTTTTCGTATCGGTGTTCTGCAGTTTTTTCCAGCACCGGAAAGTTCCGGTGCTGGTTCCGCCGGAAACCCTTTCAGGATGCCCGTGGAGGAACCTCCGGTGAAACCACCGTAGGTTCCTCTGCCTGGGCCCTTTTGGTGTTCTAACTCATCCGGGGGGGGGCGGTAGTTCCGGTGGTTTCACCGGAGGTACCGCCCCTGCGCGATTTTGCCCGCAACGGTTGGATTTTTGGGTGACCTATTTAAGGGGCCTTCTTCCCCAATGGTTCCCTAACCTTTTGGGAAAGTTTGACCTCCATTTTTGACCTCCAAAAGCTTTCTATCTCTCAATCCCTCCAATGATTCTTGCTTCCACTTGAGGGAAAAGAGAGAGGAGATCTAGATCTACCACTTCACCAATCAATCCCTCCTCTTTGCGAGGGGAACCGATTGGATTTAGATCTAGGGATTCATTTGTTGTTTTCCTTGTTCTTCCTCCTTCCTACCTCCATATAATTAGTTGCTTTGGTGGAATTTGGGAGAGAAGTCCTTCACCACTTTGTGTGTTCTTGCCATTGCATTAGGTGCATCGGTATGAGTTCCCCACGAGATTCATGAAAGAGAAGTTCGTGAGCTTGTTACTCTTGGGTGCTTGGTCACCGGAGAGATTGTTCCTCTTGGGTGTATTGAGCACCCTAGACGGTTAGTGCTTGGAGCTTCCACGTTGTTGCAAGAAGCTTCGTTGAGAGCCTCCAATTGAATTGTGGAGATAGCCTCAACCCCGTGTAAGGTTTGGTCAGCGCCTTCAAGTCGACCTCATAGTGGTAACGAGCATCTCCCTCACCGGAGAAGCTAAAGGAGAATAAGGTGTGCACATCCGTGCTATTGAGGAGAGCCTAGGTGGATCCCCACCTCTCCAACGAAGACGTACTTCCCTTGGGAAGGAAATTCGGTAATCTCACAGGTGCCTCCTTGTGCTTTGGTTATTTCTATACTCTAGCTCGTTACTTATGTATTTACCTTTGTGATAGCCATCGTGCTTGAAGTCATCTATCTTGCTATCACATAGTTGTATTTCTTGCCTAGCATAAGTTGTTGCTGCACATAGGTAAACCTAGCTTGTATAGGTTTTGTGCTTGATAAATTAAACGGTAGTTTTATTCCGCATTTACTCAATCCTAAACCGTAATTATTTTAAAGCGCCAATTCACCCACCTCTAGGAGGCATTCCTTGTACTTTCAATAGTGAGGCCTTGGCCTTGGAGGAAAATTTGGCAAACCAACTAGGCTTATCATCAGGAACCCTCGAGGACGAGGGAGTGGCGGGGTCACCAGCAGTATTTCCCTTCAGCTTGGACCTCTCCGAAGGAAGAAGATGTTCCTTGACTCAGAGACTCTTGGGCTTGTGAGGGGTGAATGTGAGGCCATCCACAAGATTTTCACCATTCTTGGCCTCGGCATACTTGGTAATGATAAACTTCATCACGTACAGACCATAAGCCAGATCCCTCCTATCAAGCACAGTGAACCACATCTGTTGTTATATGAAATCCATGACATCGAGGGGCTAGCCTTTGCCTTGTTGATTGAAGGAAATAGAAAGGAGATCGAAGACATAGCCATGGACTTGATCCCAATTGCCCACCAGGGGAGCAATAGTCTCGCGGTAGATGCAGTGCATAATCTCAAAGGGGGGGGCACAAGATCCTCAGTTTGCCCAAAGATACCACCCACCATGGTGACATCGCGAAGTACCTTCCTCCCACAAGATGTGCCCTTGTCATGACGACGCCATCCGTCATCTTCACCATTGATGGTGTACCCAAGAACTGCAGCAAACTCAACCCAAGTAGCAGTGATCTTGGTGCCCTCAGTTATCCAAGTGAAGGACCTGACATCATCATCATGAACGTAGACCGTGGAGTAGAACTCGTTGATGTAGTATTCATCATAGTCTTGATGCACCTTCATGAGAGGAATGAGGTTGAACTCTTCACACATGGCGAGGGCCTCGGAAAAGTAGGCGGAATACTTCTCGAGGCGCAAATGAGGAATGTTTATGAAGCACTGCTTGGTTACCCGGGTACCCTTAGCCTGATAGACTTGCTGATAAATGAGCTATTGGTCATTAGTGTAGAAGTGGGGATTAGACACACGCCGGTTGCGTTGAATAGCATAGACATTCTGCTCCCGTAGCTTCTTGTACTCTTCCCACTTCCACTTGTCAAAGGATTTGAGAGAAGCAGGCGGACGCACTATCTTCTTGACTTGAGCCTTGCCAGTTTGCTTGATCTTGCGCTTGTCAAGTGCAGCCTGGCGAGAGGAACGACCTGTGGGGAGAATCTCATCCTCACCCACATCTGAGGCAGAGCTGGAACTGTCTGACTCAACCACATGAGGGTGCTTCCGGTTCAAAAGAAGGAAGAAACACACACAAACACGTAAAAGTTCAACCAATATCTCAAAATCTTCAAAAAGGCGGTAGTACCGCACCATAGTTCAGTAGTACCGGATAACCGGTAGTACCGGCCCAAAAGGGGCAGTAGTACCGAGCATTGAAGCCCTAACTATGGGGATTCACACCACATTCTCAGAAAATCGAAATCTGTGAGAACTAAAACATGCTGCGTGGTCCAATGGCCTAGATGGAAGGTGGAAATACATCATGGCATCGTTAGAAAAATAGATCGGCACATCCCAAGACTCTCCAACCGTTCATGGACATGAAGATAAGGGAGAGAGGGAAGGGAGATACCGGTTACCATGGAGGGAAGGCCCCTAGCTGGGGCAGGGAGCAGATGGGGCGAGGAGGCAGCGCCGGATACCAATGGAGAAGGGGCGGCACAGACGGACAGCTCGGTGTGTGGTAGTAGTGGAGAAGGAGCAGGGGGACGGGGAAGAAGAATAAGAAAAGGATCCCCTTCGCCCGTTCCCCTCCTTAAAGGTGGATACGGCACTGTCGCACTCCCGGTAGTACCACGGTGGAAAGGCCGGTACTGTCGGGCCTACGGAGAATTCAAAAGAATCCCACAGGGCCGGTACTACCGCACGTTGTGCCGGTACTACCGGGTGCCAAGGCAAAAACAACTAAAACTAGTGGACGAGAAGATGAACTTGTGCAAGCTTTTCGAACGGAGTTCGATGGGATTGATAGGAAAGCTCAGGTTAGAGAAACACCCACTGATGATGAGAGGGAACTAAAACACCCGAGTTTGCAAGATCGAAAGGGAAACGCCAAAAATGGGTGGGTTCCCAGGGAAAACAAATGCAAGACGTTACTAGGTCAAGATATACAAATTAAGATCAAAGAAGATCCAACTCCTCACATGAGGAGGTCGGTGGCCGTAGCCACCATGTTTGAGTGTGTGCCTTGGTGCCGCGAAGATATATCTTGGGCCCAAAAGCACTACTCAACATTGAAGCACAATAAGTCACAAAATGACTAGATATGTGATACGTGCATTTTATATCATCATTTATACCCTCCATATAGGCATTATTGGATGTTTTATCAATGTTATGTCATTGTTTTGCATGTTTTAGATGATTTTATGGGACTTTCCTACAAAGTCCCTATTTTTGGTATTTAATTTCTGGGTGTCAGAAAACACCTGTTTTCATGTTTTTGATGCTTCAGGAGCTAGAGGTATCCAAATTGCGAAAGGAAAGAAACCATGTCAGTTTTTCTTCGGGAGAAAGGCCGTGGGCACAAGACACAAAGGAGGAGGGCCAGGAGGCCCAAAAGGGGGTAGCCCACGCGGCCAGATTCCCTGGCCGCGTGTGGGGCCCCCAAATGGGCCCACAGCACCTCCTCCCCGAGGTCTTTTTGCTGACGACTCCGTCTTCCCCGAAAACGAACACCCTAATTTTCTCGAGACGAGACGGAGCCGCCAGGGGGGCGAAACTCTCGAAACTCTCCACGGGGGAGACAGATCCTACTGCTCCGGAGCTCCGGAGAAGGGGGAAATCATCCCCATCTTCATCCCCATCTCCTCCTTGGCGTGGGAGGAGGCATCTTCATCACCATCCTCACCAGCACCTGCATCTCCACCATCACCATCTCTGTGATCCACTCCGTTCCCCTCATAGTTTGATCATTGCTACACCCTAGATACGTGTTATTGTACTCCGTTGCATGTTTGGGATTGAGTACTTGTCATTATTTGGTGGTGGATCCATTGTTTCAGATTGTGTTGTACCACATATGTCACCATACATGATCATGTTTGCACGTTGTGAGTAGTTCCCGCATGTTCCTGAGGGCATAGGATGAATTGGCAATGATTTGTTACATGAGATGAGTTGTTATTTGGTCTAGTATTTATCTTTTATGTGACTCTATGATGGTGTTGTACGAACGTCGACTGTACAACACTTCACCTACATGGGCTGATAGGAGAACACCGTAGTGTAGTGACGTGATGATGTCTTTAGGTGACAGGAACTTGAGACAGAGTCGTTGAATTGCATTATGAGGGTACTTGTATCGGGGACCTTAGAGCATAAGGCTATGGTGGGACATCATGTCTTAATAATTCTCGTGCTGTCATTTAATTGGCCACGTGATCCATCATAAGGGGTGATAGTTTATTTATTTAGCTATTCCTATTTGTGGCTCCGTCCGAAGAAGATTAAAACTAGACAAGATATACAAACATGTTATGCAATGAATCACTATGCCAGCTAAATCCGTGCAGCCCTCGGGAACGTTTTCCACATATAAGACACAAACACACACTTGAGCTTGTCCTCTTGCGCATTAGAGGATTGGGCTTTGTCTCTCACTGAGACCTACTACTTGCTGCAATTTACTTTCCGCATTTTACTTTACTTGCACTACACAATTAAAACACAAAAACACATGTTGCTTTTATTATTCCTTTGCTATTCTACTTACCAGTTCCTTCTGCTCCTCGTGGGTTCGACAACCTTTCTAATTCGAAAAGTACTACAATTGATCTCCTGCACTTGGGAGCCATCAAGACACTTTTCTGGCGCTTTTGCCAGGGAGCGTAGCGCTATTGGTAAGAAGTTTGGTAAGGAAACTTGAAAGCTGAATTTTACTTGCTGTTGCATCCTGTTATTATTATGGCTTTTATGAGAGATGCTTCGCTGAAACTTGCTTTATATGAGAGTGCTTATGCTATTAAACCTAAAGTTGTTGAAAAAGCACCTCATGATGATGGTTATATTATTCCCCTTGAATTTGTTAAAGCTGTTAGGAATGAGTATTTTGCAGGGGATGGAACAAAGGCTGCAAGTGATCACATACGGGCTATTGAGGATATATGTGGGCTAATTAGGCTCAAGGCTATTTCTGAGGAGGAGGTAAAATGCAAGTTATTGTACCAGTCCTTAGCTGGTGATGCTCGAAAATGGTATATGTCCCTGGATGAAGAAATTGCACATAATTGGGATACTTTTATGAAGGTTTTCTTTCTTAAATATTTTACTCCTAAAGAGGCTTATGAGAATCGTTGCTTTATATTTGATTTTTGGCCACACCTTGGAGAGAGTATTACTCAAGCTTGGGGGAGGCTTAAGGACCTCCTTCGTAAGAATCCTTGTCATGATCTCACAAATAAACTTATATTGATAAACTTTTATGTGAGACTACCTGATAGGCTGAAGCAATATTTGGATGGTTCATCTGGTGGAAGCTTTACAAATAATACTGCAGAAGAAGCTTGGAATTTATTGGAAATTATTTCGAAGAATTCTGAATATTGGGACCTAGACAAAGGTAATGAAGCTTATTTTGATTATGGATATTCATGTGTAGAAAGTTTCTCTAGTTCTATTTTGTTCAAGAATGTTATTGAAGATTTTGGTCTTGATCCATATGTTGCAATTGAAATAGCTAAGAAATTTGCTGAGCACTTTCGAATTCCTAAAAGTGGCTTTGATTATTATGTTGAACTTGTTAAATCTTCTATTGTTGTCCCTAAATTTATTAAAGAAACACCAGTGTCATCTGTAGTAATAGAAGAATATATTGAACCACCTCCCTATCTTGAAAAAGTTAAATAGAATTTGCTTATTGTTGTTGCTGACAAAAGTAGAAAGAGATGTTCTCAACCTAAAGAACAGGTGGAAGTCAAGAACCAAGTCTCTATTATTAAGCAATTAAATGAAGAAGATCCTGTTGATGTTTATTTATGTGAAGATGCTACCAAAGTTAGTAAAGGCAATTCATCCAAAGTTGGTAAGCCAATTATATCATTCTCTATTGGGACTTCTTGTTATCATGGTTTATGTGATATTGGAGCAAGAATTAGTGTCATTCCATATTCTCTCTATCAAGAAATTAAGCCTGATATTGATCCTATCACCATGGAAGAAACAGGTATGACCATTCAGCTTGCTAATAAAGATTATATTAGTCCCTTTGGAATTGTTAGAGATGTTGAAGTATTGGTAGGGAAAATAAAATATCCTACTGATTTTATTGTGCTTGGTTGTCCACAAGATTCTTTCTATCCTATTATATTTGGTAGACCTTTCTTACATACTGTTGGTGCTGAAATTGATTTGCCTAGAGAAAGGGTGTTTATTGAATGTGCTGGAGAGAAACTTGAATTTAATTTTTCTAAATTTGCTGATAAACCTGCTAAGAAAGAACCAAAATCTAAAGATATAATTGAAACTCTTGCTCATATAGCTGTAGCTTCATCAGACGTGGTGGAACATTATATGCTTAATCAGGAAGAGCCATTTAATGATGCAGAAAAAAAGCTTTAGAACAAATATTATGGCAGCAACCTCCACAATTACAATTGCATATCCCACCTGATAATCTAGGAGTACTCCCACCTCCTAAAGGAGATCCTAGTTTTGAATTAAAGCCTTTGACTGAAAATCTGAAATATGCATACTTGGATAAGAAAAATATATATCCTGTTATTATTAGTGGTAACCTTTCAGCTGAGGAAGAAGAGAAATTACTTGATGTGCTTAAAGCTCACCGTAAGGCTATTGGTTATTCTCTTGATGATCTTAAGGGCATAAGTCCAGCTCTATGTATACATAAAATTAATTTGGAAGAAGATGCTAAACCTGTTGTTGATTTCCAACGCCGTCTACATCCAAAAATGAAGGAAGTGGTAAGAAAGGAGGTAATTCGACTCATAGAGGCTGGTATTATTTATCCTATAGCTGATAGTAAATGGGTTAGTCCTGTTTATTGTGTTCCTAAGAAAGGTGGAATTACTGTGGTTCCTAATAAAGATGATGAACTTGTTGCTCAACGTACTGTTGTTGGTTATAGAATGTGCATTGATTATAGAAAAATTAAATAAAGCAACTCGTAAGGACCATTATCCATTGCCCTTTATTGATCAAATGCTAGAGAGATTATCTAAACATTCTCACTTTTGTTATTTAGATGGGTATTCAGGCTTCTCTCAAATTCCAGTTCATAGTGATGATCAGGAAAAGACCACTTTTACTTGCCCATATGGTATATTTGCTTATAGGAGAATGCCTTTTGGTTTATGTAATGCGCATGCTACTTTTCAGAGATGCATGAATGCTATATTTGCTGATTATATTGAAAAGATAGTGGAAGTCTTTATGGATGATTTTTTGGTGTATGGTACTTCTTTCGATAATTGCTTGTTCAACCTTAACAAAGTTTTGCAGCGTTGTGAAGACCAACACCTTGTTCTTAATTGGGAGAAGTGTCACTTTATGGTAATAGAGGGAATTGTTCTTGGGCATCGTATTTCTGGAAGAGGAATAGAAGTTGACCCAGCAAAAATTGAAGCTATTGAGAAATTACCATATCCAAGAGACATCAAAGGTATAAGAAGTTTTCTCGGTCATGCTGGTTTTTATCGTAGGTTCATTAAAGATTTCTCTAAAATATCAAAGCCTCTAACCAATCTTTTGCAAAAGGATGTTCCATTTTCTTTTAATGATGATTGCATAGAATCCTTTAATGTTTTAAAGAAAGCCTTAATAACTGCACCTATTATTCAACCTCCTGATTGGAACTTGTCCTTTGAAATTATGTGTGATGCTAGTGGTTATGCAGTTGGAGCTGTTTTAGACCAAAGGGTTGATAAGCAATTGAATGTTATTTACTATGCTAGTAAAACACTAGATGGTGCTCAAAGAAATTATGCTACAACTGAAAAGAATTTTTAGCGGTAATATTTGCATGTGATAAATTTAGATCTTACATAATTGATTCAAAAGTCACTGTGCACTCTGATCATTCTGCTATTAAATATTTGATGAATAAGAAAGATGCTAAGCCTAGGCTAATAAGATGGGTAGTTTTGTTGCAAGAATTTGATTTACACATAGTAGATAGGAAAGGAGAAGATAATCCCGTAGCTGATCATCTTTCTAGAATGGAAAATATACCTGATGATCCTATTCCTATTAATGATAGTTTTGCTAATGAACAACTTGCCCTTGTTAGTGTTTCTAGTGCTAAAGTTGCATCTCCTTGGTTTGCTAATTATGCAAATTTTATTGTTGGGAAAGTTATGCCACCACAATTTACTTACCAGCAAAGAAAGAAATTCTTTTATGACCTTGGACATTATTTTTGGGATGATCCATTCTTGTATAAGAAAAGTGTTGATGGCATTATTAGACGTTGTGTACCTGAGCATGAACAACAGGCTATTATAAGAGATTGTCATGACAGTCCCTATGGAGGATATCATGCAGGAGATCGTACTGCAGCAAAGGTATTACAATGTGGTTTTTATTGGCCTACTCTATTCAAGGATTGTGCTGAATATATTAAAACTTGTGATAAATGTCAAAGAGTAGGAAACATTGGTAGAAGGAATGAAATGCCTATGAACTATACATTACCACTTGAACCATTTGATGTGTGGGGTTTTGACTTTATGGGACCATTTCCTGCATCTAGTACAAAACATACTCACATTTTGGTTGCTGTTGATTATGTTACAAAATGGGTAGAAGCAATTCCTACTAAGAGTGCAGACCATGCCACAACCATGCAAATGCGTAAAGAAATTATTTTCCCTAGATTTGGTGTTCCTAGATTTTTAGTTACTGATGGTGGATCTCATTTTATGCATGGTGTTCTTAGAAAAACATTGGCAAAATATAATGTTAATCATAGAATTGCATCACCCTATCATCCTCAAACTAGTGGACAAGTTGAATTACGTAATAGGGAAATTAAACTTATTTTAGAGAAAATAGTAAACAGAGCTAGATCTGATTGGTCACTTAATATTAATGATGCATTGTGGGCTTATAGAACTGCTTATAAAAATCCTATGGGTATGTCTCCTTATAAAATGGTTTATGGAAAAGCATGTCATTTACCCGTTGAATTAGAACATAAAGCTAGATGGGCTATTAAGAAATTAAATTTTGATTTAAAAATAGTGGGGGAGAAGAGATTGCTTGACCTAAATCTATTAGATGAATGGAGGAATGAAGCATATGAAAGTGCAAAATTGTTTAAAGAGAAAGTTAAAATTTGGCATGACAAGATAATTAAAAGAAAGGAATTTAAAGTAGGTGATCAAGTCCTATTTTACAACTCTTGTTTTAAGTTTTCTACAGGGAAATTAGCTTCAAAATGGCAGGGTCCATTGGTAGTACAGGAGGTATACCGTTCGGGGGCCATCCGTCTTCACGGTGATATGAAAGGTAAACCTCATGTGGTCAATGGACAACGCCTAAAACATTATATTGCAGGAAAGAGCTTCCTAGGAACCATCGAGGAGATAAAGTTAATGACACCGGAGGAGGTAATTGTAAGGGATCCTGCAGTTTCAGAAACCCAAATTCAAAAATTTACAATTATTGTGTTTGGAAATTTCTCGGAATTGCGTGAAAACTTACGGAACTCATTTTTTATGGAAATTAATGTGTGGGACAAGAAAATTGGAAGGAATTGGACCTCGAGGGGGAAAAGAGGACCCCACACGCGGCCAGATTCCTTGGCCGCGTGGAGGTACCCCTTTTCCACCTCGGAGTCCCGTTCCGTCTCGTCTTCGACTTCGACGCTTTGTCTTACCCCCAAAACCGTCAATATATACCCCCTTTTGTCGATCTAATCCCGCACCAAGAGTTCTCGCACAATCTTTGTTTTGTCTATTCTGTCTGTCAGGTTTTCCAAGCCATGACTTTGGGAGACTCCTACCAATGCACCTCCATGGACGATGATGATGATGAGCTTGAGGGCAACAGCCCCACATCCATCCACAGGAGGAATAGGAAGAGGAAGGACTACTCGGATGACGAGGACGTGGAGCTTCGCGAGATCATGGATGAAGAACCTGACGAGGAAGATGACGAGGTCATCTTCGACATACCACCTCTTGCAACAACACCTCCATCACCAATCCCTGTTGCTGGCGTACGGGTGAACATGTCTTTTGGAAACAAGAGACAGTCCGCACGTATGAGCACCGGAGGGAAGGCTCCAAGGCACTCACTTGCTAGCAAAAACACAGTTTCTCCTCTTATTGGCAGGGAAAATCCCACTGAGAAGAATTGCACTGGATATTGGGATCACCTTATTCCCAAGAAGAAAGCACCAAGCCCGGAGTAGAAAACTCCCAAGGGGACGATGGAGAAGGACCTCATGGAAAGGTTGGGAAAAGCTGCAGGAGCATTTGAGCAAGCCTATAACCTCATGATGCGCATCATTGGAGAGCTTGAAGACAGCTATGAAGAGAAGACGAAGAAAGAGTGGTGGGCTGAGTACGAGAAGAAGGGAGAATGAAGAAATTACCGCAACCATCTAAGCTTGGGGGAGTTTCACCTATCCCCCGTCTTTTATCAGCTTTATCATGTCTATCTAGTTTTGGTGTATCTTGCTTTTATTATCTAGTTATCGTTTTCGTTTAGGCTTGAGTGAGCTCATTGAGCATTATCATGCATCCCCGTCTTATGGTTTATCAATGAATAATAAAGTATGGTGTCATCCATGATTCCCTTGTTTTGGGGATTTATGGGTAACACTCATGCAAATGAGCATGGCATATTTAGAGGTTTCAATCACATCTTGCCTTGAAATTAATTAACTTGAGTGTGTTGGACAATTGTAGAATTATCTCAATATGACATAAATCCACTATCTATCTATTAGCTTAATGGCTATTCCGAGCATGTTCACCATGTTATAGTTTCATTTATGCTCTAAATTAAGATGCTTATGTTATTAATTGGCATGGGCTGAATTTGGGATAAGACTCTCACGAACTTTTGAATGCACACATTTATTTCTATTGCACTTAACAAACATGACCCATTAATGGGAGCTAAAAGTTTTGTGCTTGACAAGGATTTTGGTTGGGAGTTGGCTAACACGTGCATCACGTGAAAAGCTTTCAACATTGCACAAAGAAATTTTATATTTAGTTGATGTCATGTGCTTTTGTTTTTGGACTCCTGCCATGCCGAAATGAAATAGAAGAAATTTGTTATGCCTGGGCGTAATCGTGCAGGCGGGCGGGCGCGGTGGACACATCCCTCGCCGGAGTCGGGCGGGCGGGCTGACGCCCTACGACCACGGGATGTCGAGAAACGGTTCCGGTGGCCTCCGCGGGGTGGGCCGGCGGGCAGCAAAGGGCCGGCGGGGAGATCTCGCCGGTGGGTGACTGGTTGGGGAGAAGACAACAATTTTCTTCCTTTTTTGGAAAGTTTTTTATTATTTAATTTGCACATCAGCAAACAGTGTGGGCCCCGTTGTCAGATTGGGTGTCAATTCGCTCTCAAAACCCAATTAGTGCGATTTGAAAAAATCTTTCCCAAAAGTGGTAGATTTCTGTCCGAAAAACGTAAAGTGGTAGCAAACGGTAAATTTCGCCATAAAAGTGGTAGTTTTATTCTATTATCTCTAAATAATTAAAGAAATATGACACCTGCCAACCTCGGATATACTGTTATCTGGCGTTCAGTGAAGGCATGTTCTAGTGTTTCCTAAATAGTAACTGAATTTTGGTCTGCAGAAATCTAATTTCCAGTGGGATAACTTTATGTAGCCACATATACCATCCATTGCGCTTATAAATTGTCTTAGTCTCACAGTTCAGATGGTGTGAGCGGCGCTGGATGTTTCGCTTGGTTCCGACCTCTGCTGTGTTTATATAATATATACTTGGATGTTTCAAGTAATTACGTCAGTAGTGGAAGTGTAGGAGTGACAGGAAGAAGTTAGTGTAGTGGTAGCTTGGTTTGCACATTTGTAATCTGATGATGGAGTTGCATTTGTGTTGCTGTGATGGAGTTGAAATGTCTACTGAGCACAGCTATAGAAGAAGAGAATATTGTTGTAGAAAATTGATACTAGCAGGTAAGGTTTAGTTAATGGGTTAATTAGCTTAACTGGGGAGTACATTTTTCTGTTTGAGGAAAGAACAATTGTAGATTCCTGTACTAGCTAGCGATCCATCCATCGGTGGTAATTTTTTTTCTGTACTACCTAGTGCATCCTGTAAACATTTCAGTTCACATTCCAGTTCATACTTAGTACCATGGTCAGCAGGGCTCACATATTGAAATTATTAGGATCTGGAAGGAAAACTTTTTCTATTTGTCTGCTGGATGTGCTACTAGTATCTAGATTGGCCGCTGGGGCAGTGGTTCTATGTGTGTATATGTAATAGTTAGACAAACTAAATAACTGATGCACTTTCGCTTGTGGGATCAAATCAAATCAGTGTCGTGTTGTAGGTTTCACTTAAGCCTCTGGGTGTCTTCTTACTGTCAGTAACAGTCATTTTTTCATGTTGAAGGGTTTGTCCTCATCCACCAGTTTGAAGTGGCTTTAGGTTATTGAAAGCACTTGTGAGCTTGAAAGGTGTTGAAATCCTCTCCAAGCTGCAGATGAGATACTATCCTGACCGTGAAATTTCATGTGACTTGTGAGCTTGAATTGTGGTAAGTATGCAGCATTGTGATTCACTGATCATTCTCTTGGTGGAAGTCTGCCATTGCTTGTGAATCTAATGTTAAGTCCATATCGAGTTCTGTAATTAAAAAAACTATCAGTAAGAGTGTAACTAGTTTGGGATCATACTTTATTGATTCTAGCTAAGCTTCTATGATTATTTGACCTCCTGTCATAATGTTATCTTCAACTATATAATAGCTGACATTCTTACTGGGAATGAAGATCGGAACATGGCTATTTCTTTTTTGGTAGTACACAGAATCTCTAAGACTAGCCACAATGAGAGTAACATAGGTGGTATCATAAGTGCCACATAGGCAAAAAAGATGATGTGGCACTCATTTAATGAGGAGAGATGTGTTAGTGGTATCATAGGTAGATACCGTAACATAACGCTTTCCAAGACAAGATGGGTCTATAAGCTAATAAATATGATACCACAAATATGTTACTATGCATTGTGGGAGTGGTAACATAGACTAGTATCATATGCATGATACTAGTATATGATACTCCCCATTGTGACTAGTCTAAGAGAACTAACCGTAGGGCTGAGGATGCTCCACTGTCCGCACCAATAAGAAGTGAACACGTAGAAAAACGTTGTTGGCCAGCGTACCGGTCGGTACTACATTTGCTTTGCGCGTCTGCGGCGAGGGCCCATCCATGTGTTGTTCATTGGTGCCATGTAGCGGGAGAGAGAGGAACCGACGCTGACAGGAGGGAGGACCACGCCGGCGCCAGTGTCGCCTCCATCCGCTGACCCTGCCGCCACCTAGACGCGGCCTCCATCTGATTCCAGAGCAGCAGCTTCGGCCGCGACCATGGACCGATCCATGCCGCCGCCCGTAACCGTCGAGGCCAGCCACCCGAGCTCAGGTGGATCCAGGCGCGCGCCCACGAGTTCGTCGGCCTCCTCCTCAAACCATAATTAGTACAGTGTCACGACACCGCTGGTGCAGGACAAGGAATGACGTCAGTCCGTGTGTGTGCGTAGCTGGCTGTAACTAGGTGTGGGACCAAGGAAGGTTCGCTGTAAGGGGGTCGATATAAACCCCATCGTGTGAGAGACTCGGGGATGAATGAAGTGAAACAGATTATTCCTTCTCTCTGTATCTCTCCTCCCTTCCTTGCTCTGACGTCTGGATCTCATCCTCCTCTGTTCTTCTTCTCCAAGTAAACTAGAAACGAGAGGAGCGCTCACGCCTTCGTGCAATGTTGGCCAAGGGTAGTAACAGTGGTATCAGAGGTCACCGATCGTTGGATCACGCTTCCGTTCGACCTTCAGCTGTGAAATCCCTGGTGGAAGGTCTCGAATCGGAGCAGAATTACGATTTCGATCGGATTCCGCTCTGAATCGTGTAAATCCGGATACTGGTTGGCTGGGTTTGACGAGTGATTCACGACGGCGCCTCCCAAGCCCTCTCCACAGACTCAGTTCGTGTTAGCAGCCATGGAGGCGTCGGCGGCGCGGACCGATGAAGCGCTCATGGCGATCCGCGCGAGTCTGGAGCTCGTACAGACGCAGATGGGCTCGCTGGACGCCAGGCTCGGCCTGCTCGATACTTCCTACCAGCAGGTGGCGAGCCAGCTTGATTTCAATTCACGCGCGGTCGGCGACCACACCCGCATCATGGATGGAATCGAACGGCGCCAGGAATCCTTGTCACAGCAAATGGCGGCCACGGCGGAGGCGGTGGCGCAGTTGGGGAACCACACACCCAAGGTCACGGTGAATTTGGAGGATAAGGGCGGCGAGGGGGACAATTCGCGCAGCAAATCCATCCTGGGCTCGCCCACGGCGAGTGCCTGCAACGGAGGTCCGATGATGGGGATCAATCGCCCCGGCGCGGCATCCACCAGTGCCCCTCCAGACCCAGGCATAGGGACGGTGCTGGATTTTGGACGCGGGCGCATGCGGTCATCTGACGAACACCTTGGGGGCGCCAGGCAATCCACGCCCAAACTATCCTTTCCCAAGTTTAATGGCTCGTTTCCGCGGCTCTGGAGGGACAATTGCATGGATTATTTTCAAGTCATGAACACATCACCCACCATGTGGCTCACCACGGCTCGATTGCATCTCGAGGACAATGCGGCGCACTGGTTTCAGGCGTACAAGCTGCGAAACAAGGTCAGTACCTGGGATAGTTTCATTACAGCAGTGGAGGCAAAATTTGGTGTGGATGACCACCGACAGTTCATGTCTGCCCTGATCGAATTGAAGCAGAAAGGGTCTGTGGATGAATACTGCACCACTTTCCAGGAACTCATGTTCAAACTTTGTGGGCATAATCCATACTATGATGAGACCATGTTTGTGGGGCATTTTCTTCGAGGTCTGAAACTCGAAATCCGTGGTCCTGTAGCATCTCAATTACCAGAAACAGTCGATAGAGCAATGTTATTGGCTCATGTACAGGAGGACTTGGCTAATCAGAGTAAGCTGTGGACTAGCAAGTTCAGTACCAATACCAAGACCGATCAAGCCCGCACACTAGGGAAAACAGGACAAGGGGAACTATGGAAGGAAAGACAACTGAAAGAGTATCGCAGAACAAATGGATTATGTTTCAGGTGTGGTGAAAAGTATGATCCTACTCACACTTGCACCAACAAACCAAATGCAGTACTACAAGCCTTAACTGCCGAAGATCACAACCTAGAGATTTCACCTGCCGTCTTGGATATGCTAGAACTACAAGACATGGCAGAAGCACAACAACTGTCCCTGTCTCTGAATGCATTGTCGGGAGCTGCTGGAGGCGACACGGTTCGCATTCGTGCGTTGGTAAACAATCAGGTCATGTTATTGCTGGTGGATTCTGGCAGCAGCCACAGTTTTCTGAATGAGGCTTTCGTGGATCGTCTACAGTGTGCCACTACGACAATACCAACAGTAACTGTTCGAGTAGCTAACAACGAGCTCATGCATTGTGATAAGATGGTGGCGCAGTTTAACTGGTGGACGCACGGGGAGACATTTACCCATGATATGCGCATCTTACCTTTGGGAGCATATGACGCCATTTTAGGCATGGACTGGCTTCGATTGCAAGGAGACATGACCTGCAATTGGGAGCAGAAAACCCTCAAATTCAGACACAATGGGAAGCCAGTAACGCTACAGGGAGTCCAGTCCAGTCCCAACCTGCCATTGATGGAGGTTCCAGCTGACCAAGTTCGCAAATGGGGAAAAGGGAATGATATTTGGGCCATGGCTGTTGTTAGTGTCGTCACAGAGGATACATCTCAGACGATCCCACCCGAAATTCAGACAGTTTTGACAGACTTTGAGGAGGTGTTTACTGAACCCAAGACGTTACCGCCACAGAGAACATATGATCATACAATCCCTCTCAAACATGGCGCGACACCAGTGAATGCTAGACCCTACCGTTACTCTCCATTGCACAAGGACGAGATTTAGAGACATGTGGCAGATATGCTTGCATCAGGTGTCATCGTACACTCAATGAGTCCATTCGCTTCGCCAGTACTGCTTGTGCAAAAGAAAGATGGGTCGTGGCGTTTCTGCGTCGACTACAGGAGACTCAACGAATTGACAATTCGAAATACTTTTCCCATGCCAGTGATAGATGAGTTGCTGGACGAGTTAGCAGGGGCAAAATTCTTTTCCAAGCTCGATCTCCGGGCTGGTTATCACCAAATCCGCATGCATCCAGAAGACGAAGCAAAAACAGCTTTCAAAACGCATCACGGCCATTATCAGTTCCAGGTGATGCCATTTGGGCTCTCCAACGCACCAGCAACCTTTCAATGTGTTATGAACGAGGTTCTGCTTCCATGTCTAAGGAAATTTGCATTGGTTTTGATGGACGATATCCTTGTTTACAGCATTTCACTGACAGAGCATGTGCAACACTTGAGGATCGTGCTGAAACTGCTAAAAGGAAGTGAGTTGTTTGTCAAACTGAACAAATACTCGTTTGCACAATCAGAGCTTGAATACCTAGGGCATATTGTGTCCAGCAATGGAGTGGCCACAGATCCTAAGAAGACACAAGCGATGCAAGCATGGCCAAGGCCAACCACTGTCACTGAACTGCGTGGATTCCTCGGTCTCACGGGGTATTATCGCAAATTTGTGAGATCTTATGGAATCATTGCAAAACCCTTAACCAATCTGCTGAAGAAAAAGGAGTTTGTTTGGACTACAGAAGCTGAGCAAGCATTTGAACAGTTGAAAATTGCTATGACTAGTACACCAGTGTTACAGTTACCTAATTTCAACAAGCAATTCGTCATTGAGACAGACGCTTGTGACTCAGGAGTGGGAGCGGTACTGATGCAGGAAGGGAAACCCATAGCATTTCTGAGTAAGGCTTTGGGGGTGCAACATCGCACACTCTCCATTTATGAGAAAGAGTTTCTAGCATTGATCATGGCAGTGGAAAGATGGCGCTCATACTTACTGCGTCAGGAGTTCATCATCAGGACAGATCACCAAAGCCTCACATTCTTGGATGACCAGGTGTTACACTCTGCGATGCAAAGGAAGGCTATGGCACGATTAATGGGTCTGCAATACAAAATAGTCTACAAGAAAGGATGTGACAATGTGGCAGCAGACTCCTTGTCCAGGGTAGCCCAATCACTGCATCTGACTGCTATATCCACAGCTACACCCATGTGGCTACAAGAAGTGGTAAATTCCTATGCCACAGACTCAGAGGCTCAACAGAAATTACTGGTCCTGGCACTCACTAGCCCAGATGAACAAGGTTTTGAACTCTGCCAAGGACTAATTCGATACAAAGGCAGGGTGTGGATTGGCAACAATTCAGCTATACAAACCAAACTCATCACAGTTTTCCACTCCAGTGCGTTGGGGGGACACTCTGGAATTTTACCAACTTATCTCAGGTTAAAGAAACCTTTTGCCTGGACTGGAATGAAGACGGCAGTGGAGAACTTTGTAAAGCAGTGCACGATATGCCAACAAGCTAAGCATGAACTGACACATCCTGCTGGATTATTACAGCCCCTTCCAACTCCACAAGGCACATGGCAAGATTTATCCATGGATTTCATTGAAGGCCTGCCCATGTCCCACGGTGCAAATGTGATTATGGTAATTGTCGATCGACTTTCCAAATATGCACATTTCATACCCCTCAAACATCCATTCTCGGCTGCCACTGTTGCCCAAGCTTTGCTGGATTCGGTGGTAAAGCTCCACACGGTTCCAGTCTCCATTGTTTCAGATCGAGATAAAATCTTCACCAGCCAATTGTGGAAGGAGCTGTTCAAAGCATTGGGGACAAAATTACAATTCTCCACAGCATACCATCCCCAAACAGACGGCCAGACCGAAAGGGTAAATCAGTGTCTCGAGATGTTTCTCAGATGTGCAGTCCATGATGATCCCAAGCAATGGAAAAAATGGCTTCCTCTGGCAGAAATGTGGTACAACTCCACTCATCATTCAGCAATTGGATGCTCCCCATTTCAGGCAGTGTATGGCACAGAACCTAATGTGGTGGCAATTCCCAAGCTCGATTCTGTGACAACACCTGACGCAGTGGCCATGTTACAAGAACGCCAGCAGCAACTCACAAGGATTAAGGAGCATTTGACTACAGCAAAGAACCGCATGAAGTTACAAGTTGATCGGAATAGAATCGAGAGAGTGTTCCAAGTGGGCGATCAGGTATTACTCAAACTACAGCCATACGCCCAGACATCGATAGTCAACCGTCCTTGTCCCAAACTGGCACTGAAGTTCTTTGGACCCTTCCGAGTGGTGGAAAAAATTGGAGCTGTCGCTTATAAACTAGATCTTCCAGCTCACAGCGCCATTCATCCGTTTTTTCACGTCTCTCAACTGAAAGGTTACACACCTGATTTCACTCCGGTTTATTCAGACTTGCCTGCTACTCCACCTCTGGATACCATGAACACGGAGCCTGAAGAAATTCTAGACCGGCGCCTCGTCAAAAAGGGAAATGCTGCGATTCCGCAGGTCTTGATCAAATGGAGGAACATACCATCATCATCGGCAACCTGGGAAGACCTCCACGTTCTCAAGGCTCGCTACCCGGATGCTCTTGCTTGGGGACAAGCAAGCATTCCAGGAGGGTAAGATGTCACGACACCGCTGGTGCAGGACAAGGAATGACGTCAGTCCGTGTGTGTGCGTAGCTGGCTGTAACTAGGTGTGGGACCAAGGAAGGTTCGCTGTAAGGGGGTCGATATAAACCCCATCGTGTGAGAGACTCGGGGATGAATGAAGTGAAACAGATTATTCCTTCTCTCTGTATCTCTCCTCCCTTCCTTGCTCTGACGTCTGGATCTCATCCTCCTCTGTTCTTCTTCTCCAAGTAAACTAGAAACGAGAGGAGCGCTCACGCCTTCGTGCAACGTAGGCCAAGGGTAGTAACATACAGTTTCTGCTCCGAAAGCCACTCACTCGATCCCCTTCGTGCCAAGCAGCAGCACCTCTGACCGTGCGTTCCTGGGCGAGGACACGGCGGCGACAGAATCCGTCCTTTTGGTTTTTCCCGGGAGATGGCATTGGAGGGCGCTGATTTGAGGCAGATCGATCGGGGGTTGGGAGTGAGGATGCCGACGGAGCCAGGAGCCACGAAGGGATGTGGGGAATCCTAAATTCGTTATGCTGGGGAAGACAGCCATGGAAAGAAAAATAAAAAGTGGATTTCATGTCTGCATCCACCACTGAACTGCTCTATGGGGAAGGCTCAATTTCCCATATTCTGATGGGTCTAAACAGGCTGATGGGCTCCATGTACGCCGGAGTAGCTAGAGCCGCGCCGAGCTAGCTAATTTTGCTCTGTTTCTCATGAGCGAGCGTGCAGATCAAGCTGGATGGACGGATTTGGAGCATCCGAACATATGCCATTTTGGCAGTACTTAACCGACATTATAAAGCCAGCGCGGCAAGGCCCCCTAGGTTCATCTAGTAAACATCTATTTGTAGATGTGGGGTTGCGACAACTACTTTGCACCTAGTGTAAACACACTACAGGAATTTTTAGATTTTTTGTCTGCTACACCAAGAGAGTACATTCATAAGCTATATGGGAAGTCGGTAACAGTCAGTTTGATCATCTGGCACCACACAGGCTACTAACCAGTAACAGTAATTTATTTTTTAGTTGGAGCCATGTCAAATATCCAAGTTCACAGTTCTAATACTTTAAGGGATAATTAACAAGGTGCCCTCAGTTGGCACCACGAGCTCAGTTTTACCCCTAGCGCCGAATCGACCTCAGTTTTGCCCCTAGTCAGTGCGCAAGGACTCTTTTCGCTGCTCCCACCGTTATTTTCGGCCCCCCGTTAGGATCCTGACCTGTGGGACCCATCATACAACCGTTGGCGCGGCCTGTGGGCCCCATCTGTTGAGCGTTGGCACGGTTTGTGTGCCCCATCTGTTGACGGTTGGCGCTGCATGTGGGCCCCACCAGTTGACCGTTCCTTGCGGCCCAATGTCACATGAGGCCCAATGTCAACATGTAGACTACACATTATCCATTTATATTTATTAATCACTACATGCAGACTACGCATTATCCATTTATTAAACCATCAAATTATTCGTATTAATAATATAAAATATACTGTGCTCAACTCAAATTTTTTATGTTATCTTAGAAAACATAATGCAGCTCTTTTAGAAAATATTATTCGTTAAAGCACATCTCTTATATATAAATTTTGTTTACAATGTGCAGATTTTAAAGCGATGATTAGAAAGGATAAAACTTCTAGACAGTGGGTACATTTGGACAATATAAGAACATAACTTTATATATAGGGCTTATATATAATTAAACATACTTAGAAAGGATAACTGGCCCCACTTTACATATAATCAGTGGGGCCGGATAAACATTACATTTAACTAAAAAAAAAAGGGCTAGCCCTAACTGCTCCCGCTCTGCATGCATGCGGGAGCCCTTCCCCCACTCCGGCGCCGCCCTACTTCCTCCACTCCGCCGCCCGGATCTCCATCTCCTGCTTGATCCGGGCGCTGCCGTTCTCCGCCCGCATCGTCTCCTCCTGCCTCTCACGGGACCGCTTGATGCTGGCCCGGAAAGCCTTCGCGTCCTCCTTGGCCTCCTTCTTCTCCATCGCCTTCAACTCCTTCTTCTCCAGCCGCTCCAGTCTTTTGAGGCGGCGGTTCGTCTTGGGGGAGATGTCCGACGTCTTGGTGGTGGTGGAAGGGACGGGGCGGTGGACGAAGGGCGGCGTCGGCGATCGCTCCCGATCGGGAGAGTCGTCGACGGGAAGCACGATGGGCAGGACGTCCAACTCCGCCTCGGGCCACTCGGCCTCGTACCAAGGCAGAGCCTTGGGGTGGTTGTCCTCGTCGGAGACCGACTCCGGGCTTGAAGGTAGTGAGTAGGAAGACATTGTGCGTTAGGGCTTGAAGGGAGAGAAGGGCAAATGGCTGGAGAGGGATGAGAATATGGAGGACGACTGAAGGAATATTTAAAGACACGATTAGACGTGAATTTATTTGGGTAGATGAAGCAAACTGTGTGAAAACCTTGAATTTATTTGGGTAGATGCATGGTCAAAGCGGTGTAGAACAGGCATAGGCGTAGGCGTAGGCCGGACAGCTATTGATACGGAGTACGAGCGCGTGTGCATTCGTCAGTCGAAGTGATTCGATGTTGCATGCGTGTATTAAAGAGGTGAAGAGAAGAAAGTCCAAAGTCTCACGCCAAATCCTGCCTCGCTGCATATGCATTGATGCGTATCTTGTGAAAACTAGGCGTGGAGGGCTGCGTCGCTGCAAATGCGACGCGACTCGTGTTTCTGAAACAAGGCGTGCAGGGCTGCTGCAAATGCGACGCGACGTTAACTATTTTCTTCTTCTGCCACGTTGTTTACTCTGAAAAAACGAGGCGTGCATGCACCGGGCTGGTGAACGGGGCCGTTACATTGAGACAAAACACCCAGTCTATGCACCGCTTCATTTTCGATCGTTTGACCGTAAGGAACGGTGCAGATCGAGTCCATGCATGCAAACTACGGCGGCAACGGCCTGCAGACGCTGAGACGAGCGCTTCTCTGTGCGGGAAAGCAATCTTGGACATACAAAGCACACAACACACCTATACTAACATGGTATGGCACCCCCTAGCTTGTGTTGGGATCCAGACGCTCCGTAGCCCCCCTCCCGGTAAAACCCTAGCCCCGCTGGAGAAATACCGGACTTATACGGAAACACGCGGTAACAGCGTCGAAAGGGGGTAGCAATGTGGAACTATTTGCTTGGTTGTGCTAGGATAGCCCATAGGAACACAGAACAAAAAGGTAGAACCCACCTCTTCGGAAGATTCACGGTGTTTGGTCCGATACGGGAGTTTCACCCTGTAATCGCCTACGAGAGAGAAGTGGATGCCGGTGAAGCCTGGTCACACCCCAGAGAGCAATCTTGGACATACAAAGCACACAACACACCTATACTAACATGGTATGGCACCCCCTAGCTTGTGTTGGGATCCAGACGCTCCGTAGCCCCCCTCCCGGTGAAACCCTAGCCCCGCTGGAGAAATACCGGACTTATACGGAAACACGCGGTAACAGCGTCGAAAGGTGGTAGCAATGTGGAACTATTTGCTTGGTTGTGCTAGGATAGCCCATAGGAACACAGAACAAAAAGGTAGAACCCACCTCTTCGGAAGATTCACGGTGTTTGGTCCGATACGGGAGTTTCACCCTGTAATCGCCTACGAGAGAGAAGTGGATGCCGGTGAAGCCTGGTCACACCCCATAGAGCAATCTTGGACATACAAAGCACACAACACACCTATACTAACATGGTATGGCACCCCCTAGCTTGTGTTGGGATCCAGACGCTCCGTAGCCTCCCGGTGAAACCCTAGCCCCGCTGGAGAAATACCGGACTTATACGGAAACACGCGGTAACATCGTCGAAAGGTGGTAGCAATGTGGAACTATTTGCTTGGTTGTGCTAGTATAGCCCATAGGAACACAAAACAAAAAGGTAGAACCCACCTCTTCGGAAGATTCACAATGTTTCCACCTCTTATTCTTTGAAATCTCTAGTCTTGTATTCGAGGAATCTCATTTTAGTGATGGATTTCGTTCTAATGTTTATAAATCCTATTTATATTTTTACTAGACTTGTATTAGACCTATATAATGCAATTCCGAAGCCCAAAAATTTATTGGATGAATATTCGTATTATTTATTTTCTTTTGAATAATAATGGTTTTAATCGAAAATCGTAAATAAAACAAGTTTAAAACATCAAAATGGAAAAATAACTTTGGATCTTTCTTAGTCACACCAAAATGAAGCTTTGGTGAGATTTTGACCTTATTTGAGTTCAAAAGGTTTGAAACTCATCTCATTATCTTGAACTCTCTACTAGACTGTTCAAGATATCATATGTTACACAAGGTTTTTTCGTTCCATTCTTTATAAGACAGGTTTATATTTTTTTTCTCGTTACTATATGACATAACACTACTATGTGCGTCGCCAATATATTTTTTCGATTTTTTTTGAATTATTTATGCTCATTTCATGCTTGGTCAACCCTCTGTTTGACCAGCCGAAAAGCTTCTAGAAGGAAACACAGAGATTCGACCTGGGCTGTTGGATCGACGCCTTCTAGAAGGAATCCTGCATCGGACGGATGCGCTCGCAGCCACAGCGATCCGCGAGACGTTCGTTCTGCGCTCTGATTGGTTGGTACGTTGGCCACAGGGATCGATGGTTCTACATATGATTTCTTTGCTGTTAAGTATTATAAACCATGTTATTTAAATAAAAAATATAATGAAACTTCAGATTTACTACAGAGATGATTTTTATCAGTTTTACATATGATGTTTCTATTAAACCATGTTATTTAAATAAAAAATAAAAAATAGAAGAATTATTCAAAACATAATGAAACTTCAGATTTACACTATACATGTAGAATAGATGTCTAGGAAATTCATTTGGTTGATTTATAAAATATGCCAAAAAATGTTGAAGCACAAATGGGGGTATTTACCCTAGCTTCGGACCTCATTTGAAGCACATTTCAAACGAGAATTGAGCGATGGTTGCAAATGAGCATAAAAAATTCAAAACAAATCAAAATGACATGAATCCAACACACAACGTTGTTATATGTGATATAGTTGATCCTCAAATTTCTATGGATAATTTTGGCAAGGTCGAATTTTTCATGAAATTATAAACGGGGGTATTTACCCTTGCTTCGGACCTCATTTGAAGCACATTTCTCACGAGAATTGAGCGATGGTTGCAAATGAGCATAAAAAATTCAAAAAAAATCAGAATGACATGAATCCAACACACAACGTTGTTATATGTGATATAGTTGCTCCTCAAATTTATTTGGTTAATTTTGGCAAGGTCGAATTTTTCATGAAATTATAAACGGGGGTATTTACCCTAGCTTCGGACCTCATTTGAAGCACATTTCTCACGAGAATTGAGCGATGGTTGCAAATGAGCATAAAAAATTCAAAACAAATCAGAATGACATGAATCCAACACACAACGTTGTTATATGTGATATAGTTGCTCCTCAAATTTATTTGGTTAATTTTGGCAAGGTCGAATTTTTCATGAAATTATAAACGGGGGTATTTACCCTTTGCTTCGGACCTCATTTCAAGCACATTTCTCACGAGAATTGAGCGATGGCTGCAAATGAGCATAAATAATTCAAACACATTCAAAATGACATGAATCGAACGCACAACGTTGTTATATGTGATATAGTTGGTCCTCAAATTTATTTGGTTAATTTTGGCAAGGTCGAATTTTTCATGAAATTATAAACGGGGGTATTTACCCTTGCTTCGGACCTCATTTCAAGCACATTTCTCACGAGAATTGAGCGATGGTTGCAAATGAGCATAAATAATTCAAAACAAATCAAAATGACATGAATCCAACGCACAACGTTGTTATATGTGATTTACCCTAGCTTCAGACCTCATTTGAAGCACATTTGCCCAAAATTTTGGAATGACTTAGTTCAACATGCATCATATACACAACATTATTCAAACATTCTTTTCGCTTTTAATCTACATTCTGGCTCGTGATTGCGTTCAGAAATACTCAAAATTAATTAAAAAACGCGAACTCGTTGAATTAGGCTAAAATTCATAGATTCGACGATAGTTTTACAGAAAGCTAGACGGCATAATTTAACTAAAAACATTGAAAAAACTTAAAAAAAATTAACTACGGTTGCCCGAGAGGCCTAGTCGTCGCCCTCCTCCTAGACGTCGTCCTCTACTCCTCTTCCTCGTCGTCCTCATCGCTGTTGTCGTAGGCCAGCATGCTGGAGGGCCCCGCCTCGTGGTCGTTCTTGGCTAAGGGCGATGGGTTCGCCAGCGTAGCGATCGCATGCCGCTCCGCTCTGCCTCGGATCCGCAGCCGGTGCAGCTGCGCCTGCTCGGAGGGATGGCGGCGGTCCCGCCTCTCGCTCTGCAGGGCAGCCTTGCGCCGGTCGCTCTCGTACAGCGCGACGACCGCCTGCTGCTCATCCGACGCCGCGGTTGCGGCGAGCTCCCGGTAGACCTGGCGCTCCGCCTGCTCCCTCTGGTGGGTCTCCAGGGATGCACGAACAGCGGCAGCCTCGGCCGTTGCCGCCGCCTCCTTTAGCCAGGAGCGGACCGTGTGGAACGCCTCCTCGTTCCGCCATGTTTCGAACGAGTAGACGGTGGCGTGCTGCTCGGGCCAGATAGGCTGCATCCGCCTAAGCCTCCTCCAGCGCGGCGCCTCCTGCGGCGGCTCCTGCTCAGGCGCCGCCTCCTCCTGCGGCGGCTCCTGCTCGGGCGCCGCCTCCTCCGGCGGCTGCTGCTGCTCGGGCCCCGCCTCCTCCTGCGGCAGCTGCTGCTCGGGCGCTGCCTCCTCCGGCGCCGGCTGCTCGTTCTCCTCGCCGTCATTGTGGCCCCGCGTCGCGGCCGTGGGTCGGCAGTACAACGGCGAGTTGCGCCATGCACGGAGTCGGCGAGGCATCGTCTCGGGGTGTCTGGTGAAGTGCGGCGAGGGCGATGAGAGTTTGTGCGGTGAGGGCGAGGAGATGAACGGCGAGAATGGGGAGAGCGGCGAGCGGTGAGGGGCCTTTTGTAGCCCTGGCGGGTCATTTACTGCGACGCGCGTGCCGTTACTCCGGCGGACTTTGAACGACCCGGGGGCCCACGGTTTTTCCACGCGTCGCTGACAGCTCTGGCCAGCGTGGGCTGCCCCGCCTTTTCGCCCCCCAAGCCGAACCCAGCGGTGGTGGTGGTGGTGGTGGTGGTGGTGGTGCCGCAGGTGCTCGTGGCGCAGCAGGGGATGGTGCGGCGGTGGCGGCGGCGTGAGCGGCAGCGCACGACGGCGGGTCAACTAAATTGGGCGGCAGCGCACGACGGTGGTGGCGGGAAACTCGGGTGTGGACTATTCAGCGTAGTCAACTAATTGCGCGGTCCCACCTGTAAGCTCCGGATGGTTTCAACGAACTTGGCAGTCCCACTCGGACCCACTTCGCGAAACGGAGTCTGACTCCTCGGTCCCACTTCGCGAAACGGAGTCGACTCCAAACTTACCGTTCCAGCCTCTCCATAGTAGTTGCGCACAGACTAGGGGCAAAACTGAGGTCGATTCAGCTCTAGGGGTAAAACTGAGTACAAGTGGTCCGCTATGGGCAATTCGATAAATGACCCATACTTTAATGTTGCCCATGTCGGTAATTTTCAAGAGATTGTCATTTGCTGCATCATACCATGTTTCTTCCATGAAATGAAGAATCGCGGCTGGATAACATAGCATTGCCGAATTTGCCGAATTTGGTTGGGGAAATTAAACACAACACTGCAGCAAGTAGTATAAATACAACTTGGTCGGTGGTGAATGGTAGTAGGAGTTTCCTGGGAGAGCCATATCTACCGCGGTTGTCGTGTTTAAGGTTTCCACCATATATATCTGCATGTACATATGAAGATAGATAGTGGAAGCTTCTTTGTTGATTCTTTTACTTTGTATTTATTTGTAAAAATATCGAGGATGATTTACAAGATACTAAATGCATACTTTTCTTCTACAGTACTAGCATGGAATCTGGAGTGTTAATATCAGGACATCAGAGTCAGAATTCATGGCAAAATTGTTACAATTTATGAATTGCTTTTCTCGATTTGGAGTGATGTATGAAAGTTTGGAAACTAGTACTTTTGAACATGTAATAATTAATCTTCTCGCGAGGTGTCGAGATTTGATTTCCCGCCGCTTGGATGCTTTCACTTTGTTATCTTGTGTTCAAGAATTATCTTGTTTTTTCTGATTTTCTTGTTATTTTGTGTAAATCTGATGTGCTGATCTGATGTGGAGTCACATCTTATTTCGATCTTTTTTGTTATTTTATATTATGTACTTTATTACAAAATTCATCTATTAATTCTGACGAATTAACTTATACTTGTACGACTTATATGTGGTATTAAAAAAATAGACTAGACGTAGCTTGGAAGATAGCTGGAGAGTGCACGTTCCCTACCTCTGTCTTTCCCGTGCATCCAAATGATCAGCCAAATGATCGGAGGGATTGGGGAGAATCTCCCCTGTGGAAGAGGGTTTCCTGGGTGTCCCACAAATTTCCCTAGGGGAGACATATCCCTGGGTGGTTTGGCCCCTCCGATCAAATGATCCCTCAGCCCCAAAGTCGTGGCTTGGCCGAATCCATCAAATATGGTAAGAGTTGGTCTCAATCCTGTCACCGATTCCCATAATCAGATATATATCCTCCAGTAAAATGGGTCCATAGGTCGCATACGAACTCGTATTGGGATGTTCTTGGGCTAAAATGAAAGGTATGGAAATGGCCAACAACTTTGTAGGCAATTTGATCTTCAGTTGACGTTGTCTTTGGGGGTAAAAGTGATGATCTCTAAAAACTGTTGGATGACAGATTTCAGGAAAGTTAGAGTCATTTTCCAACAAATCTCCTTTTGTGTTTTCTTGTTAATTCGTACACATCAAAGAGTAAAACAAGAACATTGTGCACTCTTACAACTATTAATAGGTTAGTACAAATAAATCACAAACTTTATATAAAAACAAGTGTCAAAAGCATAATATTAGCATGAAACAATAAAAAATTATAGATACGTTATGGACGTATCAGCTGTGTTTCCCGAAAAACACCTACACTAAGAACGCGATATCTTTCGCCTACGAACTCCGTATTCGATGATTTTGGCTCTTTGAACTTGCAATGATGAGAACTATAAGATCATGCAGATAAAAATCATAGTACATCATTGGAGGATAAAAACAAATGTTGAAAGGTTTGACCTCTCTATAAAGGAATTATCGGTAAAACCTCCAATATAAAAAACGCAATAAGTTTTTCATGCGAAACCCATTTTTGATGAACTTGAGCTTGTATTGAAACACAAGACAAGCTATAAAACCACACATGGAGAAAACAAAAATAAGAACCAAGAAAGATGGTGCCAAGTATGCAAAGGTTTGAGCTCTCTCCGAGTGATGCGATCAAGTTGCTAATATGAGAGCCCCTCTTGATAGTACGGTTATCTATCCTATAGCCCGGTCTCCCACCTAATGCTATGAGACCGGTAATATACAAAACCTATAAAGATCATACCTTTGCATTGAGCATTCCACTTGAGCTAGATGATGAAGATCTTGACCTCCTCAAGATGGAACACCTTTCTTGATTTCGCTTTGCTCTGTGAAGACACATAGATTTCTCCCCCATACGCCACTATGAGAGAGGCTCTTTTAGGTACATCTTAACTTGGACATTATCTCAAAAAGAGTGTAAAGCTTCAATCATGTGATCTCTTTGATATGCTTCCCTTGAACTTGCACTTCTCAAACTTGATGACGACCACAACTTGACGCCATCCACCATGGACTATATGAAATCTTCCTTTTGATGCAAACCCATGGAAAGATACCTAACCCCACATAGATATACCACACACACATATAATGGGTTAGAACACAAAGCTATATGAACAATTACTTAACATGCCATGATCCCACATGGTAGATCTTCTTGCTTTGTGAGTTGATCAATATTAACCATCGCTTAGCACTTTGCCTTGATAAACCTTGTATCTTTACTTCTCTCTTTATAATACAGATGTCTTGAAGGTAAATATGAATGTTCACACAATATTCTTCTTCAAGACATACTTGCAATATGCTCAACTCCCTCATGACCAAACTTGGTATATTCACATTAATAGCACCTTGGTCACCACTTGATTATCTTGAATCCAACACATGGACATCAAGAATTGCCTATGGACAAACTCTACAAGTATAGTTCAATGCAACCATTAGCCCATAGTGATTGTGATAAATTACCAAAACCACACGTGGGGGCACCATGCTCTTTCAATCTCCCCCGTTTTGGTAATTGATGACAAACTCTTTTACGAGGGTTTATACAATGAATTTGACCAACCATGCAAATAAAAAAGCAAGGATGCATGAGCATGAAAGGAAAATGCTTAAGAACAAAACCAAAGCATAAAACCAAAATTCCTTAAATGCTCTAAACTTTCTCCCCCATTGGCATCCATTTGCAAAATGGGATCATAGAAATTTTAGATGGCCAATATAGTAAGAGTTCCTGCGTAGGATGTGTACTTCTCATAATATGAGTGAAATCAAATAAACTTATCCAATGATGAATAATGGGAGGAACTATACCGAGGATCCAAAGATTTCAAATAAGATGGTATACAAATCTCTAATATTATCCTAAAGGGAAGCAAGCAATCAAAATAATCCAAGAAACCAAACGAACAAGGTATATTATGATTTGAGAAAATGAGTGTTTTTAAAGAAAATAGAGGAGCTCCCCAATATTTGTGCATGATTTAGAAATATTGTATTTTGAATGCAAAGTGCACAAAAATGGAATCATAACTCCCCCACTGTTGTTCAAAACTCAAAGCAAGTGGAAGTGATCATAAAAGAAAACAAGGCATATCACTTGGAGCAAGAGGTGGTTGAGCCATAAGAGAAGTTACCAATAAAAGGATGGAACATCGAACCATTAGGATACCAATAAGACATGTAATTCGTATCATGTGTATAATTTTATAAATAGACCACAATCATGATGATGTACATCCATAAAGAAACATGTACACACAATATTGTTACAAAGAGAAAGAGCGAGATATCCAATTTGAAGACATAAATACGACAATAAGATCTTTGCTTGAAAGCATAGCACATAGATTTAATTTTTTTTTATCTTAGAGGATTTGACTCACCTTCCAACAAAAACACATGAAAGACATCACAAACATCAATAAGGGAAAAAGAGATAGTTGAGACGTTTTGATAAAAGAAACAAATATAACAAAGAGTAAATATGTTTCATGACATGATACAACCTACAAAAGGTTGAATGTTAGAGTATATGCATGAGGTAGATACTTGTTACCGAGATATCAATGGTGATGTTGTACTATATAAGAATTCAACTATCATCATAGCTTGAATCCAATAAGCATGTAGTGATAACACCTTGTTTGTGAATGAGGCAAGCATCCAATGCATATAACATGTACCTAAAACATATTTAAGTACAAAAATGGTCCCCACACTCATTGGGTCCAAAGTAGTTAGAAAAACTACAATATATAGGACACAATCCACATGAATATGGGCATATAGATATGAAATTGAATATCCTGAACATCTTAGCCAATTTAGGATTGATGGATATTATTCTATATAAATATTGGATCAAGGAAGATAAACATGCCATAACATATACATTAGTAATCATGCATGCAATTACTTTGAAGAACCAAAAGCGATGTAATTTGGACAAAACACCTAGTAAACCAAGATATGCACACAAAGGCATGACACGACATAAAGGTTGTCCAGATTATATCAAAGGTCCACGTCAACACATGAAAGGAGATACCAATAAGAACCAAACAAAATCAACTCATGATTGATAAGATACCAATTAGAAAATATACCATGTAAAAATAAAATACCAAACGAAATACTTATCACTTGGGGGATACTAAATAAAAATGCATCAAGGAGTAAAATATTGAGATCCCAATAGACATCAAATGAACCATGCCAAATTCCAAGAGATGTAAATTGAAGCAAATATCTATGAGTGAGATACAAACTCCAATTAATTCCAATCGAGGGCATCAAAGCAAAACAAATGAGCATAGAAGATGACTATATAAAATATGCTCAAAGACTTATCTCATTCAAAAAAAAAATAGAATGAAAAACAAGGAATGAGATAACCAAGCCATCTACACTTTTTATGATTGCACAAAGTACTAAAAAAGAAAAGTTGTGCCTTCCACAAACACACAAGATATTGATTAAAATACCAATTTAAAAATATATAATATCAATTGATTATAACTAGTGTTCAAAAACAATCTATGATAGCTCCCCCATGATCTATGCATGATTTTTTAATTTTGCACACAAATGGGATCATCACTCTCCACACGCATACACTAGAAACTTTCATTAAGTGGCAAGAAGATCCAATTGAAAATATAGTGTTCTAAAGTAAGTAATATAGCTCTCCCATGACTTGTGCATTATCTAGATGTTTGCATTTTAATACAAAACACTATAAGGGGATCCTCTCTTTTCTTACAATCATTACACGAGAATTTTGTTTGATTATAACATATAGATCTTCAAGGGGAAAGGAAGACAATGGGAGTTCATACAAAACAATTTCTCATTGATAATACAAATGGAAGCCAAGCGTGATGTAAATATGACCAATAAATTCTACCACAAATATGGTTGTCACTTGTCCAAGGACGAGGAGGGTATGGTGTTACTTTTCGGTGGTATATTGCAAAAATATTCATGATCATGTTCAAACAAGAAAGCTTATGGAAAAGGATAGGAGTCAATTACCATGCTTACATAGAGATTCTTGGTGGCTTCAACTAGTCAAATGATCATGCAAAGCAATGCTTAATATATCTTGAAGAAACCGGTTTCCCAAATAATACATACTAGTGCACATTTGAGGAACACCGCGCGAAGAAACTCTCTAAAATTCAAGAAATCAAAATATGAGATACAAAAACTCATTTAAGCAAGTATGGAACTTGTTTGAGCTAATCATGCCACGTAGTAACAAGATAATTTAGAATATCAATTCTAAGTGGCATTACCTCACATGTTAACATTTACTAGGATTGTAATATGCACATAGCTTATTACTCCCCCATAATGTGATAATCCATTTATTTTCAACAAGATGCAAGTGAAATTAAATAACAGATAATTAATGAACATTTTAAAATTTGAATTTCTCATGAGAATGAAATAGACTATATAATATTGTCACATTAATAATAAGTGATATACCTCATGTACACATATTTTAGGATTGTGAGGTGGCAAAGCACATCACTCCCCCAAAATGAGATAGTTCATTAATCTCTCAAAAGAGGCAACTAAATTAATCATAAATTGCAATAAAGGATCAACAAAAAACAAAGAAGTACATAGAGTGCAAACCAACAAACACATACTAGATTACACAAGATAGGTAATTAGCAAGCACACCATATACAAACACATGCTAGATACAGAACTAACACATGCAAGGGACAAGCAACTTTCAATGTATATAATTTTAATACAAGTTACCTTAAGGAGGCACATTGGATATGAGATAGATATATGATGATACAAATGACTTGGCTTGAGTAAATATAATTGATGAAGATCCCTTAATTCTTCATGAGATAGCCAAATATCCAATGCCCTCCAACAACACCTATTGATCAAGTTTTAGCTTGTTGGTCCCCAACCAAGTTGGGTCCTAAGAGGTTAGTCACAATAGTCTTGGCAACCCAAATGGTTTGTTTCTTGACACCACTTTGAGTGCCAACATATTTGGCAAACACATTGCCAACCTTATCCTTCCGAAGGGAATAAACATCATAAATAATGATAGGGTTGGATAAGGTACCATTAGTGCATGAGGAAGCGAAGTGGCCATTTTCACGTCATAAGTAGCAACATCGGCTTCCTCCTTTTTTTCTTAGTTAATTTCTCAACTTGAGGAGTTCTAACTTGATTCTTCTTGGGAAGAGTCATTTCTTCATCTTGAGGTTGAGCATGAGATTTAACTTGTGGCCTCTTCCCTTATTGCTTCTCACTAAGAGGCTTCTTCTTTAATGGGAAAGACCTAACATGGTGCCCTTCAACCTTGCACTTGAAGCAAACAATCTTGGACAAATTCTTGACTTGTTCTTGGCCCTTGTTCTTGTTGATTGTATGATTATTCTTGATATTGGACTTATTGTTATTATTGGAGTTGAATCCAAGTCCACTCTTTTCATTGGGTAATCTTTGCACACTGAACATGTTGTCAAGTGCGGACTTCCCATGACGCTTTTCCAAGTATTTCTTCAGAGAAGTGACTTGGACCTTGGGCTCTTTTATTTCCTCTACATGGTTAGTAGAAACACAAGTAATAGAGTAAGTATATGCTTCATTGTTAGAGAAACAAGGCATGGAAAGCAATTCATCACAAGATGTAGCGATATTATGAGTGAATGAATTACTAGGACTAGCACGAGGCAAAATAGAATTTTGAGTAGAGTTTGTGCTAATGTCCACATTAGGCTCACAAGATATCACCTTGATATCCTCATGAGATAACTTTATCTTATCATGTGAGACTAAAAGATCCTCATGAGAGCTTGAGAGCTTTTCATGACGTTCTTCCAATTTCCCATAATTGCTAGTTAGCAACTCAATTTGAGCCCTTAGCTCAACATTCTCCTTCAATGTAGATTCTTCACAAGAAATAGAGTTAGTAGCACAAGCATCATTATTAATATAAATAGGAGAAGGAAACTTGGCAATCCCTTTTGAGTATGAAGCTTTAAGTTGAGTATGTGCGACTTTTAGCTCATCATTTTTAGTTTTAAGACAATTAACCACCTCAAGATTTCTATGATGAGAGTCATTTACTTTTTATAACTCTAGAGTAAAAGTCTCTTCAAGAGATTCATTGGTGGTTTGTTCTTCAACAGAGCTTCCCTTAGTTTTGCAATTTCATTGGAATAATCACGCTCGCGGCTATAACACACGTCAATGCATGCTTCCAAATCCTTAATGGCTGCGTCTATCAAATGCTCTAATGATTTCTAGGAAATTGGCACAAGCATCTTTATCCTTATAAAGGATATTGTGAATCGTTTTACCTTTCCCTATTAACGAATCATTGTCATTATCATCATCATCGTCATCATCATCACCATCATAATCATCATCATCATCACTAGATACATTGGTGTTCAAAGTAGGATCTACCTTTGAACCTTTAACCATAAGGAATAAATGAGATATGGTAGATGATGGTGAACCATTACTTGAAGCACCACTTAAATACACATCTTGTTCCATAGAATGTTGAGTTTCTTCTACATGGTTAGTAACACAAGTACTAGAGGAAATACAACCATTTTTACTATGGAAACAAGATGTATCAAGCATATAATAAAGGAATTTCTACATGACATGCACGGACTATCAACACAAGCATGTAAATTATTTTGGGTGCTAGATGTGTTTAAGTCCATAGACAAAGTATTGCAATAAGATAGAGATGAAGAATCGTCAACAATAAGCTTACTATCAAGATTTCCATTTTTGTCACTACTCAGCATATCATCATGGTGTGCCTTGCCACATGTTGGTGAAGTAGAAGAAGTTGAGAACTCGTCGCCCCCGAAGGTGGAGGGAGAATAATCATTCCCACAACTTTTGGACACATCATATTTATCTTGAAGCTTGGTCCATATCTCATGAGCTTTCCAAGATGTCCTAATTGACTCAAGAACTACAATGCTCAAATATTTGAAAAACACATTAGTAGCTTGAGTATTGAGATATAAGTTTTTCTCATCCTCTAGAGAGCAATCAAGACCAGTTGGAGTAGAAAAACCCATATCTACAATTTTCTCTATATTTGGACCCATGTCCTTAAAAATATTGAGCATACTAATTTTCTAAGTATTATAATTTGTGCCATCGAATATAAAAGTGTCATTATGCACTAATACCCTAGCCGACATCTTTACTCTCTAGGTGGTGAAACCCTATGAAGAGAGACCCGGCTCTGATACCAATTGAAAGGACACATATGTAACCTAGAGGGGGTGTGAATAGGCGATTAAAAATAATTACGGTTAAGGCTTGAATAAATGCGGAATAAAACTAGCGTTTAATTCATCAATACAAAACCTAAAAAAAACTAGGTTCGCCTATGTGAACCAACAACTAATGGTAAACAATTCAAGCAACTATGTGATAGCAAGATATGTTACTTCAAGCTCGATGGCTATCACAAAGTAAATTGCATAAGTGAAGAGATCGGGTATAGAAATAACTGAGACACGTGGAGACGATGATTTATCCCGAAATTCACTTCCCAATGGAAGCTAATCTCCGTTGGAGAGGTTTGGAGTCACAATGACTCCAAGCTCCCAATGGCTCACCTTATTCTCCTCGTGCCTCCACCAATGCGGAGTGCCACGATCCACAATGGGACCTTTGAGGGCGGTCACCGATCCCGTACAAGGTTGGGGCAATCTCCACAACTCAAATGGAGGCTCCCAACAATATCCCGCGAGCTACCAAAACTCCGAGATAGCAACAAGGTCTCGAAAGCTTCCAAAGCTCCGAGGAAAAAATCAACCGTTTAGGACACTTAAAGTACCCAAGATGACAAGCTCAAGGGCACTCCAAGAACCCAAGAGTAACAAGCTTCTCAACCTTTCACTCGAACGAATCCTCGTAGAGAACTCAAACCGATGCAACCTATGCAATGGCAAGAACACAAGAAGTGCTCAAATCCTTGACTCTCAAATCCCACCAAAGCAACAAATACTATGGGGGGGGGGAAGGGGAAGAACAATGAAGAACTCAACAAATGAATCTCCAAGATCTAGATCCAAAGACTTCCCCTCACTAAGAGGAGAGATGGATTGGTGCAATAGCAGATATAGATCTCCTAGATATTTTCTGTCGCACCCGGACTTCTAGAGGATACTCACCGTACGAACTGAACAATATTTTGATTGGATTACGGGGCTTACCGACACCCGCATCTCTTACGAGTAGGCCAACACTTACGTGTGACAACCAATCTTTACTATTCACCATCGATGTAAACTATCCCGTAGAAATCAGGACACTACCCTTGACGTACTTCATACCATACACACATGGTACGTCAACGGCTTTGAACAAGATGATAACATAACATATCTCTAAGACACAAAAGATGGAAATAAGTTGCAACTGGCCCTCACTAGGGCAGAGAATAGCAAATACAATCATCCAGAGGACACATGTCCCAACATAACATCATTACAACTCAGCGGAAGCATTCAAAGGGTCTGAGTACAGACAAATCCAAATAGGCTTAAGAAGCCGGGAATGAAAAGAAGACGGAGCCCATCTGTAACAGCCCAAGTATGAAAACCTACCATTTAGAATGTCTGATTTCTTGTTTATTAAAGTATTGCATCATGTCATCATATTGTTTCCATGTGGTTTGCTTTTGTTTCTAAATTGTTGCATTTGTTTTCCACTGTTTTCACAACTCAAATTCAAACCTTACTCAAACAATGTTTTCATACTTGTTCTGTTACAACTTTTGGAATAAAAATAACAAGTGAAAACAACCAAATTGTTCCATTTTATTCCATGTTGATCAACTAATAAAATGGTGCTTTTATTTCAATCAATTAATTCTATTTCAATCCAATTTCAAATCAAATGTATTTCAAATCAGTACCTAAATGAAACAATGAAATTCACCTCAAAATTGTAATCCTTAAACACATTAATTCATAGGGGTAACCCTATTTAAATTGTTGTTTCAATATTGTGTTTTTAATAATGAAAATTGTTTCTATTTGGATTCAAATACAAATATCATTTTAAAACTTAACTCTTTGAAATCAAATCTTGGAATATGGTTTCTAATCACCTAACTAGCCTAACCTAATTTTTCCAGAATTTTTACTTATTTAAAAACCCTCCTTTTCTCCCAAAAGCAAACCTACAAAAAAAAAACAGAAAAGCTAATAAATAAAAGAGAGAGAGGGAGAAAGCCAACCCAGCCATCTTTTCACTTAAGCCCACCAACCATGGCCCAGTACCCCCCTTCTTCCTCGCTGGCGTCACCCTCCTGTGTACGACCACCTTCAGAACCGTGAGATCCCTCCTCCTCCACTGGATGTGCTGCCGTACCCTTCTCCTCTCCCCATAAAAACAGCCACCGCCACCTTCCCCTCTGCCCTAACCCTAGGCCCTAACTCACCAACCCATCGCCGCCACCTCCCCTCTGATCTCCCTCTGCTTCTCTGTACTGAACCCACCATTTTTTTTCCTCTCTGTTCTCCGGCGATCACCGGAGCTCCGGGCTCCCTCCGGCCCGGGCGACCGCGGGAATGGAACCCCGCGGCCGCCCTCTCCCTCCCCATCATCTCGGCGCGGACAGGGACACACCACACCGCCGCCGCCATCCGCCCCTGTCACCACCGTCGCCCTGCTGCAGTCTGCCTCGACCTTCCCTGTCCGCCTCCGCCTCCAACTGCCCCAAGGTGAGAACCTCCTTCCCTTGCTCCCTTCCCCTCCTCTCACAGGCACACGCAGCAGCACAAGACCACATCGCCTCCACCCACGGCCAACCCCGCGAGCAGCAGCCCCCCGTCGATCTTCCTCCAGCAGCGAACTGCACGAGCAAAGTTCAGTTGGCGAACTGAATAAAATTCAGTTATGCCCGCATCTGAAGCATATACCCCCCCGAGTCCTAGTCTAACACCAACCCGAGCCCAGCCCCACTGGTTTGGTTCCCCTTGTGCAGTCAAGAGGTGGGGGGATCGAATCCCACCTCCCACCAATAAAACAAACTTTTATTTTTGCAAGGTTTTGGTACTGGAACTTCCAGCATTTCACCAACAGGCCCCTGAAAATTAATTCTAGCCCTGCACAATTTTTTTTTCCAAGTCCCTATTGCAGTAAAAATGGTAGATTTGCACCCAATTTTGGAAATTGCATAAATAAATCATCCTAACTCCAAATTCAACATTTTTAATATGTTTTCTGTACCAAATTAAATACTCTACCCAAATATAAAATTTGTTTACTGTTTTGAATATTTTAAATTGGTGCAAAATTTGAAAACTTGTCAAATTCACTAAAATTTGCAAAATTCATAACTTGTTCATAAAAATTCCAAATTTCACAAACTAAATATGTTTTCCAATCAAATTTTCATGTACTTTCCAAATATAAATTTTGTTTGCTGTTTTGAATAATTTAAATTGCTGAAAACAACTGTTTCTTGTTTATTGCATTTAAAATTGCCAAAATCATCACTTGCTCATTTTAAATCCAATTTCCACAAATGAAATATGTTTTCCATGCAAAATTAAACCATCTTTCCAAATATAAAATTTGTTTCATGTTTTGAATAATTAAAATTGGGTAAATGATTTAAACCTTGTTTAAATCATTTAATATTGTTAAATTTATAACTTGATCAAAACAAATTCTTTTGGGGCATATAAAATATGTTTTCAAACCATCAAGCATAACCTTTTCAAATATGAATCTCACTTAATGTTTTGAACAAATAAAAATTCAAATAAGTTCATGTTTGAATTAAATTCATTTAATTCTTGTTTAACTTGTTTAATTCCTAAATAATTCATTTGAAATCCTTTTGCAACAAGTGAAACATGTAATCCAACCAAAATTTGATGATCTATTCAAATATCAACTTTGTTATTTGTTTTGAACAATTTAAATGGTTGAAAACAACAAATACTTGTGTGTCACCTTTAAGGCACTCAAAATTTCCCTAAATTAATAATAAACTTCTAAATTGCTACACCCTATTTAAATTTGATTCTTATGTTGTTATTTTTTCTGTTTTCCTCATCCATGCATCATGCTAATCCACTTTCATATACTGATTAGTTGGAAAACAAATAATCTAACCATAATTCATGGGCTTTCCATATGCAATCCAATTGCATATGGGTCCATTTAATCCTGTTTCTATCTTGTCAACTAGTTTATTTTGATGCAACCATTAACTTGACATGCATCATCTTTGATTGTGCACAATGCCATGATAATGATTGTTTATCTTTCTGCATTGTTTGTTTGCTTCTTCTCGGATACACGACGACGTTGAGACCGACGATACTTACGACATCCCTTCTAAGGAGTTAGCTCAGTACCAGGCTACTGGGTTTGCAGGCAAGTTATCACTCACATGAACCACTGTGTTCCTATCAACATTGATTACCGATACTTTCCGTTGTTCTTTTCTGCTAGCCTTAGTAGTAGTTGATTCTGTTACGAACCTATCACATGAATCCCTTAAACCTGATATTGCCTCATCTCCCTTCCTACAACCCATTGTTTGAGCCAGTGTCTTACTAGCATGCTTAGGTTGTTTTGCTCGAGTCTGTTACCCGTTACTTTCAGTTACTATATTGTTATTATGTTCTGGGGGCTCGATGTTTAATCAATCAATCATGCTAATGTTACTATTAATAATAAATTTGATGATAAGGCACCGCCAGGAGGCCCTGTGTGGTTTTGAGGCCTGCTAGTGTCGACCCTAATAGGAAAAGGGTCTTGTCTACTGATCCATGATGAGCGCACTAACCGCATGTGGGAAGCGAGTATGGGCGCCCCCCTCAACTTGACCTGATTCGCATCTCGTCCAAATCGCCTCATCTAGTTCGTGTTTTCCATTTGCCGCATGCATGTTTTTGCGAGCCCAGGCCAGGGTGGAACTTTTGTAGTCGGCATATAGGGGGACACGGTCTTAGAGTGCTATGAGGGTCCCTTTTCTTCGGGGCTTGATTAGCCGTGCGCCCAAGGTTCTTTGGGCTTGATGCGAAGAATGGTTGGTTGTGTAGAGTACCCCGCTTGGTGGGTTAGCTTCCCATCTGGCGGGTTATTCTTGCGTGTACGGCCAAATTGGTGCAACCCTGCAGGGATAATCTTCTCGAGAAGCCGTGTTTTCCGCGGTTATGGATTACTTGGTGAAAGTACTGGCTAACAAGTACTCAGGACAACTTAAACATAATGAGCAAACATGTTACACCCCATGATTAATAACTTGACTAGTAATAGGCTTATTGACACAATAATTTGAACCATCATTATTACAACTGTGTGAGTTATCCTCGGATTGCTTCTTTGGATAAGGGGCGAGATCCAGGATGGGTTTGTTTGAAGTTATCTTTCAGTTGGTTACAATACTCGATCTTATCTCCTTTCTGTTAGCCGGAAGTGGTAGAATCTCTGTAGTTGGTTAGTGCAGCCAGTTGCAGCATCTTTTATATCCCCTCTCTTCCGTTGAACCCAAGGCATCTGTGCTTGGTGTTGACGGGTTACACTTTGGTGAATTGTGAGTCTTGCTTGCCAGTACGTTTATGTACTGACCCCTTTGGGGCTGTGGTTTCCGCAGACCTACGTTTCCGAGGATCTACATGGTGGCTACTACGTGGAGTATGACGAGACTGCTGACGAGTAGATAGCGGACCCGGGCAGGATCCGAGACTTCGTGGATGGGCTCCGTCTGTTTGTTTCCGGCCTCTTAGGCCTATTTGGTTCTTGTCTGTACTCAGACATGTTGAATGCTTCCGCTGTATTGTAATGATGTATTGTTGGGGCAGGTGCCCTCTGAATGATTGTATTTGCTATCTCTGCTCTAATGAGAGCCATTTGCAGCTATTTTAATCTTTTGTGTCGTAGAGATCTGTTGTGATATCAGTTGTTCAACGCCGTTGACGTACCATGTGTGTATGGTTTGAAGTACGTCGACGGAAGTGCCTTTGATCTCTAGTGGATAGTTTACATCGACGATGGAATAGCAGTGCTTGTGTTGTCGCGCATAAGCGCAGGCCTACCAGGAAGCTGGGACGTGGGAGCAGTTATGCCCCATAATCCAAACATCTGCTATCCAGTTCGTACAGTGAGTATCCCCTAGAAATCAGGGTGCGACAAATGGTATCAGAGCCTGTCTGCCTGTAGGATCCTTTTTTTACTGGTCGCAGTTGAGTCTAGAAACTATTTTGTAGCTATATAGAAAAAATGAAACGTGAGAGTAGGAATTCTGACATTTTTCTTCTTTCCCCACCCACCCACCCTTTTCTGGTAAGGAAGTGCAACGTTGATTTCTCCCTTCTCATCTAAACTTTCAAGTTAGGATTTCACGAATTTTGGTTTCTCTAGGATGGTTATATCTACTACACCATAGGAATGGAGGTGGTTGTGACATGATTTATCATGTTGCCTACTCATGATTGAGAACGGAGGCCTGTAAGCCCCGGAAGCAGATCCTCTATTCCTTAAGCAGTAGATATTGATCCTTTAGAAGCCCGGATGGGTTTTCCGTAGTACCTCAGGAATCTTGTTCTCGTTTTCCCGGTGTTGCTTCGTTATCCTGTTCTTCTAAACATCCTTTTCGTCCGTTGAAATCTTGTTGTTGTTTTCCACTTCAAATCTTCTACCGGCGTCTAATCAAAACTTCCTCGTAAACTCTTGTCCAACTAAAGTGTTATTTCATACCGGAGAATCACATTCCTTTGTGTCAACAATCTTTTCCACAACATACAACCCAATTCTGGTTCCACTAAGCAATCAAATCTCTGTTCACTCCCCGGGATCTCAAATGTTGACTTCCAAGATAAGTAAGAACAATCCAATTCTAATGGGAGGCCACATATTCCTCGTTACTCTCATGTTGCTGATTCTGACATTGATCTCATTTTTGGTGTTGAATTGATGTCAATAACTCTGTTCCACCATTCTAGCCAGATAATCTATTCTCCAAATGAATCGAGTTCCATTCAGCTATACACCCTTGGTGCAAAATCTCTCCCTTTACTTGAAAATGTTCTGGTGGTTTCCAAATTCCCTGACGTCTATCCAATGTGCACGATGTGTTTCACGTGTCACAGCTCAAGAGGATCTTCCCAAGAAGTTTCCGGACCTTTTCTTTTCTCAGTAGGAATCTCGGGGCGCGATTCCTTCAAGGGGGGGCGTTTTGTAACAGCCCAAGTATGAAAACCTACCATTTAGAATGTCTGATTTCTTGTTTATTAAAGTATTGCATCATGTCATCATATTATTTCCATGTGGTTTGCTTTTGTTTCTAAATTGTTGCATTTGTTTTCCACTGTTTTCACAACTCAAATTCAAACCTTACTCAAACAATGTTTTCATACTTGTTCTGTTACAACTTTTGGAATAAAAATAACAAGTGAAAACAACCAAATTGTTCCATTTTATTCCATGTTGATCAACTAATAAAATGGTGCTTTTATTTCAATCAATTAATTCTATTTCAATCCAATTTCAAATCAAATGTATTTCAAATCAGTACCTAAATGAAACAATGAAATTCACCTCAAAATTGTAATCCTTAAACACATTAATTCATAGGGGTAACCCTATTTAAATTGTTGTTTCAATATTGTGTTTTTAATAATGAAAATTGTTTCTATTTGGATTCAAATACAAATATCATTTTAAAACTTAACTCTTTGAAATCAAATCTTGGAATATGGTTTCTAATCACCTAACTAGCCTAACCTAATTTTTCCAGAATTTTTACTTATTTAAAAACCCTCCTTTTCTCCCAAAAGCAAACCTACAAAAAAAAAACAGAAAAGCTAATAAATAAAAGAGAGAGAGGGAGAAAGCCAGCCCAGCCATCTTTTCACTTAAGCCCACCAACCATGGCCCAGTACCCCCCTTCTTCCTCGCTGGCGTCACCCTCCTGTGTACGACCACCTTCAGAACCGTGAGATCCCTCCTCCTCCACTGGATGTGCTGCCGTACCCTTCTCCTCTCCCCATAAAAACAGCCACCGCCACCTTCCCCTCTGCCCTAACCCTAGGCCCTAACTCACCAACCCATCGCCGCCACCTCCCCTCTGATCTCCCTCTGCTTCTCTGTACTGAACCCACCATTTTTTTTCCTCTCTGTTCTCCGGCGATCACCGGAGCTCCGGGCTCCCTCCGGCCCGGGCGACCGCGGGAATGGAACCCCGCGGCCGCCCTCTCCCTCCCCATCATCTCGGCGCGGACAGGGACACACCACAACGCCGCCGCCATCCGCCCCTGTCGCCACCGTCGCCCTGCTGCAGTCTGCCTCGACCTTCCCTGTCCGCCTCCGCCTCCAACTTCCCCAAGGTGAGAACCTCCTTCCCTCGCTCCCTTCCCCTCCTCTCACGGGTACACGCAGCAGCACAAGACCACATCGCCTCCACCCACGGCCAACCCCGCGAGCAGCAGCCCCTCGTCGATCTTCCTCCAGCAGCGAACTGCACGAGCAAAGTTCAGTTGGCGAACTGAATAAAATTCAGTTATGCCCGCATCTGAAGCATATACCCCCCCGAGTCCTAGTCTAACACCAACCCGAGCCCAGCCCCACTGGTTTGGTTCCCCTTGTGCAGTCAAGAGGTGGGGGGATCGAATCCCACCTCCCACCAATAAAACAAACTTTTATTTTTGCAAGGTTTTGGTACTGGAACTTCCAGCATTTCACCAACAGGCCCCTGAAAATTAATTCTAGCCCTGCACAAATTTTTTTTCCAAGTCCCTATTGCAGTAAAAATGGTAGATTTGCACCCAATTTTGGAAATTGCATAAATAAATCATCCTAACTCCAAATTCAACATTTTTAATATGTTTTCTGTACCAAATTAAATACTCTACCCAAATATAAAATTTGTTTACTGTTTTGAATATTTTAAATTGGTGCAAAATTTGAAAACTTGTCAAATTCACTAAAATTTGCAAAATTCATAACTTGTTCATAAAAATTCCAAATTTCACAAACTAAATATGTTTTCCAATCAACTTTTCATGTACTTTCCAAATATAAATTTTGTTTGCTGTTTTGAATAATTTAAATTGCTGAAAACAACTGTTTCTTGTTTATTGCATTTAAAATTGCCAAAATCATCACTTGCTCATTTTAAATCCAATTTCCACAAATGAAATATGTTTTCCATGCAAAATTAAACCATCTTTCCAAATATAAAATTTGTTTCATGTTTTGAATAATTAAAATTGGGTAAATGATTTAAACCTTGTTTAAATCATTTAATATTGTTAAATTTATAACTTGATCAAAACAAATTCTTTTGGGGCATATAAAATATGTTTTCAAACCATCAAGCATAACCTTTTCAAATATGAATCTCACTTAATGTTTTGAACAAATAAAAATTCAAATAAGTTCATGTTTGAATTAAATTCATTTAATTCTTGTTTAACTTGTTTAATTCCTAAATAATTCATTTGAAATCCTTTTGCAACAAGTGAAACATGTAATCCAACCAAAATTTGATGATCTATTCAAATATCAACTTTGTTATTTGTTTTGAACAATTTAAATGGTTGAAAACAACAAATACTTGTGTGTCACCTTTAAGGCACTCAAAATTTCCCTAAATTAATAATAAACTTCTAAATTGCTACACCCTATTTAAATTTGATTCTTATGTTGTTATTTTTTCTGTTTTCCTCATCCATGCATCATGCTAATCCACTTTCATATACTGATTAGTTGGAAAACAAATAATCTAACCATAATTCATGGGCTTTCCATATGCAATCCAATTGCATATGGGTCCATTTAATCCTGTTTCTATCTTGTCAACTAGTTTATTTTGATGCAACCATTAACTTGACATGCATCATCTTTGATTGTGCACAATGCCATGATAATGATTGTTTATCTTTCTGCATTGTTTGTTTGCTTCTTCTCGGATACACGACGACGTTGAGACCAACGATACTTACGACATCCCTTCTAAGGAGTTAGCTCAGTACCAGGCTACTGGGTTTGCAGGCAAGTTATCACTCACATGAACCACTGTGTTCCTTTCAACATTGATTACCGATACTTTCCGTTGTTCTTTTCTGCTAGCCTTAGTAGTAGTTGATTCTGTTACGAACCTATCACATGAATCCCTTAAACCTGATATTGCCTCATCTCCCTTCCTACAACCCATTGTTTGAGCCAGTGTCTTACTAGCATGCTTAGGTTGTTTTGCTCGAGTCTGTTACCCGTTACTTTCAGTTACTATATTGTTATTATGTTCTGGGGGCTCGATGTTTAATCAATCAATCATGCTAATGTTACTATTAATAATAAATTTGATGATAAGGCACCGGCAGGAGGCCCTGTGTGGTTTTGAGGCCTGCTAGTGTCGACCCTAATAGGAAAAGGGTCTTGTCTACTGATCCATGATGAGCGCACTAACCGCATGTGGGAAGCGAGTATGGGCGCCCCCCTCAACTTGACCTGATTCGCATCTCGTCCAAATCGCCTCATCTAGTTCGTGTTTTCCATTTGCCGCATGCATGTTTTTGCGAGCCCAGGCCAGGGTGGAACTTTTGTAGTCGGCATATAGGGGGACACGGTCTTAGAGTGCTATGAGGGTCCCTTTTCTTCGGGGCTTGATTAGCCGTGCGCCCAAGGTTCTTTGGGCTTGATGCGAAGAATGGTTGGTTGTGTAGAGTACCCCGCTTGGTGGGTTAGCTTCCCATCTGGCGGGTTATTCTTGCGTGTACGGCCAAATTGGTGCAACCCTGCAGGGATAATCTTCTCGAGAAGCCGTGTTTTCCGCGGTTATGGATTACTTGGTGAAAGTACTGGCTAACAAGTACTCAGGACAACTTAACCATAATGAGCAAACATGTTACACCCCATGATTAATAACTTGACTAGTAATAGGCTTATTGACACAATAATTTGAACCATCATTATTACAACTGTGTGAGTTATCCTCGGATTGCTTCTTTGGATAAGGGGCGAGATCCAGGATGGGTTTGTTTGAAGTTATCTTTCAGTTGGTTACAATACTCGATCTTATCTCCTTTCTGTTAGCCGGAAGTGGTAGAATCTCTGTAGTTGGTTAGTGCAGCCAGTTGCAGCATCTTTTATATCCCCTCTCTTCCGTTGAACCCAAGGCATCTGTGCTTGGTGTTGACGGGTTACACTTTGGTGAATTGTGAGTCTTGCTTGCCAGTACGTTTATGTACTGACCCCTTTGGGGCTGTTGTCGGATATATACTGAATAGGGGTATAGAAGATGGTAGACAAAAGAGCCGGACTACCAGGGTGGCCTACATGGTAATGGGCTTAGGTCCATTGGGCGGCCCAGTAGTCCGACGCGCAGAAGCCGGATTCTAGAAGAACCCGGATCACGGCCCGCGTGATCTGGCTTGGAGGAGAAGACAGATTCCTTACTTTCCAAGTTACAAGTAAAACGTAGTCTTCTAGGTTTCTGGTTCTGTAAGCCCTAATCCGGCTATTATATAAAGCCGGACGGGAGATAGATTACATAAGTTCCTTTAGTTCCAAGGTTCTAGGTTCAAGCTCAAGCCTTACGCAACTCGCCGGGAAGTTCATCCTCGACGAGTAGCTGGTTCTATTCTCTTACATTGTAACCTTATTATACGGGCTTTAGTCCCACATAGTGAGAAGTGCAGGAGTAGGTACGCCGTACTGTCGCGACGTACCGAACATGGGTAAAATCCCGTGTTCTGTGTTACTACGCTATCCCGTTACCCCACGTCTCTACCGTAGTCTCATGGCACCCCAGTCTATGAAAACTACTACGATGTCTCGACAGTTGGCGCCCACCGTGGGGCAAACGACGTCAGGCGTGAAGTTCCGATCTGGGATACTAGGCGGAATTGGAAGATCGATCACTGTCGGAAGCTTGGAATTCGACGACGATGTTGGGCGCTTCCTCGACAACGGATCCTACATACCGGCGCAAAACCACCTGGTAAGTGCCTGCGTTTTACCGATTGGATCTGCTAACATCTTTATCGGATTAACCGCGGAAGCACTGGGGTTTTGCGGTGAAAGCAATTATTTCCCACCCGCCCTATACCCAGTCGAAGACGACTATGATGCCGGATTTTGCTCAGATCGCCGACAAAGCAGTGATACGCACTTTATCGGCATGGTGCAATCCGAGATCGCTGAAAACACGGATGACGGAAATCCCGTGCAAGAGGCAGATAACAACATTACACCCGTCACAGAGACGGAAGAACCAATACCCGTCACAGAGACGGAAGATCCGACATCCGTCAACCAGACGATGAACTCGGAAACAGAGTCCGTGCTTGCCGCCATTGAGGCGAGATTGGAGTCGGAAACCGGATCGGATAACTTCGAATCCGAAGACGAAGACGATGAGGCCTTCGTAAGAAAAGTTAAGTCCTTTCAAGAAGGGTTCCATGAAGTGCTAATGGCAAAACCAGCTGATACAACGGGTGCCGATAGCCAGGAAAGCCCTAAAACCCCTCCGCCAGTAGAAGAGAGGGAAGACGGAGAAACTTCTCCGATATTTCCTAATGTCAAGGAGATGACAGAGGATGAACCTGTCAAAAAACCTCCGTCTTCCAAGAAAAAGCACCGTGCTTCTAAAAAACTCCAGTACAAACTCCGGAAGAAAAAGTCAGCTGATCTCGCTGATGAAAACCTGGAAGTTGGAGATATTAGTGGCACAAAGCCTACGGAAAAGAAATCTAAGGAAATCACTGCTCCGCCAATGACAGAACTGGAAGAGCAAGAATTAATACAAACTCCAGTGGGACCCAATGAACCCCCTGAGATGCTGGAAGCCAGGAGACAAGCTTTCCAACGGCAACAGCAACATCTGCTTAGATCTCGGCAACATCTCCAACAAACCCATAATGACATCAAAATCATGAAGGAAGAAATAGAGGAGTACGAGAGAAAGCATAGATCTGCCTTAAAACCTACTAGGTTACCCGGAATTGCAAAACCGGAAGAACTGCCGCCAAAAGAAAGGTTTTACAACCCATCTTGGCAAAAGCAGTTAAACGGCAAAGATGCCAAGGGCGAACCAATATACAAAACCGCAGCAGAAAACGCGGAAGCAGCGTTCGCCATCCTAAACAACGATCTGTATTCCAACGGGGAAAAACTCCAAGGGGTGTATGCTTTCCTAGGAAAAGCATTACAGCAGCAACAGCGAGGCCAAGAGCGATCAGGGAGGCTACATGATAATTCCGCCCTCTGCAAAACGGTTACTTGCGCTGCTGGAGCACCTGGACCGGAAGAACCCGGAGATTCGGATAAAAAAGAGGATCCGAGAAAAGACAAGAAAAACCCCGACAACCGGGACGCAGCGTCTAGAACCGGACCTCATCTCCCGAAAGATGGATATAAACCACACGATCGGGAAGACAAACACCGGAATGACGGCAAAATAATGCCACCTCCGAGAAACCCAGCTGAAAAAGCTGGAAGATACGATACACCTCACAGACGTGAAAGATCTCGGACACCGCCTAAAGATAAGTAAAGGTACAGGAGCAGGACTCCACCTAATCCCAGAGGGCGTGACAACGGAAGAGATAGATATAACCTCGGAAAAACGCGTCCGCGCAACAATGGAAAAGAAAGGAGCAGATCCCCTTCTGTCCATTCAGCCGGGAGATATTCTGCACATATTGATAGAGCAGAAAAGGATGATCTATACTTTGGTCCTAAGTGTTTTACTGACAGGATCCGAAGGATAACCCTGCATTCTGGCTTCGCCAAAGTTGGTCCAACCTACCAAAAATATACCGGCAGTACAAACCCGGATACCTGGCTTTCAGATTATTACACAGCCGTCCAGATCAACAACGGGACAGACCTGGAAGCTGTCAAGTTTCTTCCCCTAATGTTGCTAGACGGAGCCAGAGATTGGATTAATGGTTTACCATCAAGAACTGTCGACAGTTGGGATGATATGGCGAGAGTATTTACCCAGCATTTTAGGGGAACATACAAACGCCCAAATAGCATCAACCAGCTGAACCGTTGCACCCAATTTGAAGACGAACCATACGTGGATTTCATCTCCAGATGGACTGCGATGAAGAATAGTTGCTCTGGAGTAACTGACGTACAAGCAATGCATGCTTTCGTCAATGGCCTAAAACCCGGACTTGTACCGTTCATGGTTGGTTCTAAAAAGCACAAAGATCTCGGATCTATGCTTACAACCGCTAATGAGCATGCTGCAGCCGAAGACGATATCAGAGCAAGAGGAGGCAATATTGAGTCACTGATACTGGCCAAGAAAACACCTCGTTCTGATAAAAAAGGAACTCCGGAGTCAACAACAAAGCCCAAGGAGGTTAACATAGCCTTTGGAGGAGAAAAAGGGAATAAGTGGAAGGGCCGCAGTCCGGATCCCATCAATTACACTCCTGAAGAATGGGAGAGAATTAAGTCGGAACCCTGCGTCCACCACTCTCAGTTTGGGAAACCAACCCACACAAACGCGCGATGCCGGCTAAACAAGCATATGAAAGGCAATGCAGGATCCGGAAATAAAGGGAAGGGTTCCAAAAGGAAACCTGCCAAACAAAAGCCACAAGCTGAAAAAGAAGACAGTGAATCGGACACTGATGACAAAATCCAGGAACAGCAGCGAAAAGGCGAACCCAAATTTCCGAGAGTTGACGGAGAAGCAATGTTAACTTTCCTAGCAACCCCGTCAGCAAAGGTGGCCAAAAGGACACTTCGAGAAATAAACGCGGTTGTTCCTGCAACCCCAAAATTCTTGAAGTACTCCAACACACCGATAATCCGGGATCAGTCAGATCATCCCGGAAATATCCCTGAACCCGGCACACAAGCTCTTGTTGTAAGCCCTATTGTTCAAAACACTAGGCTAAGAAGAGTGCTGATGGACGGAGGATCCAGCATCAATATAATGTACCTGGATACACTGAAGCACTTGAAGATATCCGAGTCCCAGCTCAATTACAGCAATATACGCTTCCATGGCATCGTTCCTGGCAGGCAAGCACGATCCCTAGGAGAAATTTCCCTAGATGTCACCTTCGGAGATAAAGATCACTTCCGGCAGGAAAAAGTATCCTTCGAAGTTGTGCCGTTCGAGAGCGTGTATCACGCAATACTCGGACGTCCGGCTTTCGCCAAGTTTATGGCAAGATCTTGCTATATCTACAACAAGCTGAAGATGCCAGGACCCAAAGGAGGAGTAATCACCATTTCCGGTGATTTCAAGCTGGCAAACGAGTTGGAGAAGCAAAACGCCCTTTGCGCTCAAAGAGTTATAGCTCAGGAAGAACTGAAGGAGTTAGCCAAGGAGGTATCGCCGAAAGAAATGCCGGCAGGAAAAGAAACTCGGAAGCCAACAGATAGCTTCAAGACGTCCGAGAATACAAGGCAGGTAATCCTAGATCCCAAAGATCCGACAAAATTTGTCGTTGTAGGGACTGGGATGACCGACAAATAGGAAGGCGAGCTCATCAAGTTCCTCCGTGAGAACTGGGATATTTTTGCCTGGTGTCCAGCTGACATGCCAGGCGTACCCAGGGAACTTGCTGAGCACCAACTCAAGGTTATTCCCGGATCAAAACCCGTCAAACAAGGTCTCCGTCGATTTGACGGAAGAAGACGGAAGGCTATTGGCAAGGAAATTATCCGGCTTTTAGCAGCGGATTTCATCAAGGAGGTAATCCATACTGACTGGTCCGCAAATCCGGTATTAGTACCGAAGAAAGACACAACTGCCCTCAGAATGTGTATAGATTACACAGGATTGAACAAGTTATGTCCGAAAGATAGGTTTGCGCTGCCGCGAATCGATCAAATAATAGATGCCACTGCAGGCTCCGAGCTTTTATGCTTTTTGGATGCATACTCCGGGTACCACCAAATACGCATGAAAAAGGAAGATCAAATCAAGACTTCTTTTATAACCCCGTATGGGACGTACTATTACGTAACCATGCCTTTTGGCCTGAAGAACGCAGGTGCAACCTACCAGCGTTGCATGCAACGTTGTTTGCATAGTCAAATTGGCAGAAACATCCATGTTTACGTGGACGACATCGCTGTCGTAACCAAGGAAAAAGATACACTCCTTGAGGATTTGCGAGAAACCTTCGAAAACTTGCGCACTTACAAGATGAAGTTGAATCCATCTAAGTGCGTATTCGGGGTTCCCTCAGGAAAACTTCTGGGTTTCATCGTTTCTCACAGAGGAATTGAAGTTAACCCGGAAAAGATGAAGGCAATCTCGAACATCTCAGAACTTACGTGTGAAAAAGATGCCCCAAAATTGCCGGGTTCCGCCACAGCCATAAAAAGATTTCTTAGTTGGCTGGGGGCTAAAACCCTACCACTATTCAAGCTGCTGAAAAGTTTCGACAAGGTCAAGCGGATTGCGGAAGCCTGGGAACACCTAGCAAGTTATGTCCCCTTCTGTACTCAGTTCAAATCTATGTAAACATCTTTTGAGATCATGAAATAAAGTTGTCGGAATGCTGTCATCCATATTTCTTATAAGTGCAAAGTGTTTCCGCCTCATCTATTTCCCAATGATCTTACAAATTTCTCAACGTTAACCCGAATTGTGCTTGCGTACTCGGCGTTACATAACTGAATGATTTTTTCAGCCTTTTAACGGCTAAAGGAAACTTGAATTGCCTGTGTGCCCAAGTTTCACTTAAAACTTTCCTTGTTTCTCTAAGTCTTATCTGATTGTGCGTATGCTGGGTTACTGGAACTAGTTAGTAAAAATGCCTTTAGCATGATTCATGTTTCCGAGTTTCAAAACTGATTGGTTCGTCCCCAGTTACTCGGCATAACGATTCATAATGCTATTTGAGCCATTTCAAACACTAAGGACAGTTAAAGCATATACACCAGAGAACTTAGAAGATAAAGGAATGATCCAAACAACTTGCAAAGTAATTTCATAGTTTAAACTGCAAAAGACGGAATTTTCATTAATACATAAGAAGCATTACATTTTGGATTACAAATGAAAGAACAGTAATGCTCCTATTGTCTACTTTTTCTATCCAGGTTCCAGGTAACCTTTCAAGAATCCGACTCCTCCTCGCTGCTTTCTTCATCGGGGATTGGAGGAGCTTCCTCTTCTGGATAGTTGACGGCGACATTTACCATGGCGGCAATCTGGGTGGCGTGGCCCTTAACTTCACCAAAGATGGTGGATCGTTGCGCATCCGTGTATCCCTGAGGGACACCGGTGGCCACACGCCAGGATTTGGCACTAGGGTAGTGCATGCGCATAAGGCCTAAGGCCATGCGCGCACCACCCCGTGCAGCGGAGCGGAGAAGAGACTCCTTGGACTCCGCCACCTCCATGATGATACTCGGAAGTTTTTCAACGTCCGAGCATTCCCCAGATTTATCGGGAAGAAATTTGTCTACTAGCTGCGTTGCAGCAGCCTTCATCAAATTCCATGTCTCCCCGAAAGCTCGGATGCCTGCAGCCCGAGTGCCATCTGGGGTGTCTCCTGTTTGATCCAATAAAACATACAAAAGGGTTAAGCAGACAAACAGAGAAAGGAAAACATGGAAAGATGAGGAAAAGGGTAAGAAATTTACCGATGAGCTTGTCGATCTCGGAAACTTCCTCCAGGCGAAGGTTCAGAGCTTCAGTCAAATCCTGAATGGTGGATTTGTCTTTCTCCGCCTGTTCGGAAGCCTTGGAATTAGCCATTCCAAGAGCCAGGTTGCTGGCTTCCAGGTCTTGTTGAGCTTTCACAAGATTCTTGTGAAGCTCAATGTTCTCATTGCGGAGAATTTCGGCGTGGCCAGAATCTTCCGCTGCTTGCTTAGCCTCAGCTAAGGCAGCTGAAAAGCAAGGGAAAATCTGAGTTGATCAATTTCCTCGGGAAAAAACTTACACAAAGTCTTAAATCGGAAATTTCAAAACGAAAAAGCTTACCTTTCGTTTCCGTTAAAGCGAGCTGAGATGATTCCAGCTCCGCCTCTCTCTCCTCAAGAATAGAAAGAAGACTTCGAACTTCTTTGTTCTTGATGGTGAGCTTCCTGAAAACTTCCAGGTTTATGGCCTCGGAGGTTTGCTGAAACATAGCAAGGAAGAGTATGGTTAACAAAAAACATCAAAGCAAAAAAGCATGCATTTTGTTTAATGCTTGGGGGCTAGAGTTACATACCTGGCTCATGCGCTGCAAACCTGCTAAGTTTTCTTGGAATTCTTTCGCGTATTCCGCGAAGTGATTTCCGGCTGCATCCAAGCCGTCATTGATAGCCTTAAAATCCTTGTCAAAGGTGGGGATTTCCTCGTCGAAAGTCCGAGAAGATTTCCCCACCTCTGGAGCCGCCCTTTCCCTCGTGTCCGACTCGGACACAACGGGCTGGCTGGGCTCTGGGGGCTTGGTGGTGGTGGCTGCAGTAGGCTCTTCCGCCATTGTCTGAGGCGTGTCCGGGGCGACGGCGGGAGATGGTTGGCTGCCTCGATTGGAAGAAGCTCTGAGTTTCTTCAGCTTTCTCGGCTTCAAGTTGGAGGGGGGTAGGCTAAAAACCAAAAACCCGGAAAAGGTTAAAACAACGAAGATGGACGAAAAAGATCCCATAAAAGAAAAACCCAGAAGAAAATAACCTGGAAGTGGCGACGGGGATTCCGTCAAGATCGATAATCTCATCCGAAGAAATTATCTTCTTGCGCTTGCGCCCACCTGCAGCGGCGGTGCGCAGCGCATCCAGCTCGGCCTCGGAGGCTAACTCCGAGTCTGGAAGATCCACAAGCTGTCGGAAAAACAATCAGAATCAAAAGGTAGATTATCCAGGAATTGAGATTATACCCAAATGACGGAAAATTTACCTTGGGAGCTGGGTTGTCGGCCGTGTACATTGGCCGACTCTCCGTGTATTGGTCGCGCGATGCGACCAACTGATTGATGCGCCGCCTAAGTTCCTTTGCGGGCCAATCCTTGTCGGTTGTCCGCATCGGATCCTTGGCTCCTGTGTATTCGCACAGGAGACGGCCTCCGTGGTTTGCTAATGGTTGAATCCGCCTATTCAGCCAGCAAAAGACCGTATCCATACCGGTCAAAGGAGGTTTGGAGGAGGTGAGCTTGGCGATGCGCCTCTTGATCCTTAGCAGATCTGGAGGCAGAACTTGGACGGCCTCTGTCACCCAGTTATCCTGGGGAACGGCGGCGGAGTTCACAAAAGGTGGAACCCCGACGGCCTTTTTAGGAAAAGGCACGTCGGGATGATAGAAAAAAGAACCCGTCCAAAATTTGACGGATTCTGAGGTTTTGATTTTGGGGAACCAATCCTCTCGGAATCTCCGAAGAGTAAAGGAAATGGTCCCGCAATTTGGGAGTGCGCCCTCCGAAGAGTTACGCTTCACCCCAAAGCAATACAGCCAAAAATCTAACCTAGGCTCTATTCCTAGGTAACCTTCGAACAAGGCCTGGAAGCCGGCCATGTACAGAATAGAATTGGGAGGAAGGTTATGAGGTTGGATGCTGTAGTGTGACAGAACCTGGAGGAAGAAAGAGGAAGGTGGCAGCCCCATACCTCGTAGAAGGTGGGAGGTAAGAAGCACCCTTTCGCCCTCTTGTGGCATGGGTTCAGTCTCCTCTTCCGGGAGTCGCCACTTCTTTTTAAGAACTAAGCCCTCCTTCTCCAAGTTTGGAAGGAGAGCCGGGGGAATACTGCAGGCACTCCAGTTGCCTGCAGTTTCCTCTTCCTCGTCTGCTCCGGCGGCGGCGGCGGCGGCGGCCTTCGCGGCGGCAAGTTTCTCGCCAAGGAGCTCGATTTTCTCCTCCGCCGTTTCAGGTGCGAACGGCGGGGTTGTCGTGGCGCTTGGGCCCGCGATGTCCGCGGCGGCGGAAGCGTTTCCTCCGCCCGCCGCGGATGCAGTGGTCTTTTCCGCCTCGCCGCCGGCATGCTTGGGCGACCCCAGCTGTGGATCTAGGTCGCCCAAAAGCTCGTCGATGGAGGCGCGAGCCGGTGAGGACGACGGAGAGGCCATCTTTTTCGGTGGCGAGTGAGCGCTCCGGCGTGCAAAGGGCTCGTCGGGGCAAGGTCTCGTTCTTGCTCTCGTGCTCGCGTTTGCGTCAATGGCGTGGGCGGTGTGGAGTGAGGAAAGATTTCCGATGACGACGAGGACGGCTATTTATAGCCTGAAAACCTCTAGATACGCGCGAACGGCTCTTTTGACCGTTGGATGTTCGACGCGTGTCGCTCGCCGGAAAATCCGGGAAACGGAACGACAGAGGAATGATGGCTATCTCCTCGTTTCTCGTGAGAATCTGTCAGAGATACGTTGCAGGGTTTCCCGCGTGAAACCAAGCGGCGCTTGCGTCAGCGTGATTGAGGCGCTGATGTCATAAGTTCCTTTTCCGCGAAGGAACGCGAGAAGAAAAGCTGGATTTTCATAGTTCCGAGTTTTATGTTACCATCTCCTTCAAAAGGAAAGAAGAAAGAATCAAGACTGCTGAATCAAGTTTCCCGGACAAAATGTATTTGACGAAAGGCGGAGTTTCAGAGTTTTGATCCTTCCTGGGGGCTACTGTCGGATATATACTGAATAGGGGTATAGAAGATGGTAGACAAAAGAGCCGGACTACCAGGGTGGCCTACATGGTAATGGGCTTAGGTCCATTGGGCGGCCCAGTAGTCCGACGCGCAGAAGCCGGATTCTAGAAGAACCCGGATCACGGCCCGCGTGATCTGGCTTGGAGGAGAAGACGGATTCCTTACTTTCCAAGTTACAAGTAAAACGTAGTCTTCTAGGTTTCTGGTTCTGTAAGCCCTAATCCGGCTATTATATAAAGCCGGACGGGAGATAGATTACATAAGTTCCTTTAGTTCCAAGGTTCTAGGTTCAAGCTCAAGCCTTACGCAACTCGCCGGGAAGTTCATCCTCGACGAGTAGCTGGATCTATTCTCTTACATTGTAACCTTATTATACAGGCTTTAGTCCCACATAGTGAGAAGTGCAGGAGTAGGTACGCCGTACTGTCGCGACGTACCGAACCTGGGTAAAATCCCGTGTTCTGTGTTACTACGCTATCCCGTTACCCCACGTCTCTACCGTAGTCTCATGGCACCCCAGTCTATGAAAACTACTACGATGTCTCGACAGCTGTGGTTTCCGCAGACCTACGTTTCCGAGGATCTACATGGTGGCTACTACGTGGAGTATGACGAGACTACTGACGAGTAGATAGCGGACCCGGGCAGGATCCGAGACTTCGTGGATGGGCTCCGTCTGTTTGTTTCCGGCCTCTTAGGCCTATTTGGTTCTTGTCTGTACTCAGACATGTTGAATGCTTCCGCTGTATTGTAATGATGTATTGTTGGGGCAGGTGCCCTCTGAATGATTGTATTTGCTATCTCTGCTCTAATGAGAGCCATTTGCAGCTATTTCAATCTTTTGTGTCGTAGAGATCTGTTGTGATATCAGTTGTTCAACGCCGTTGACGTACCATGTGTGTATGGTTTGAAGTACGTCGACGGAAGTGCCTTTGATCTCTAGTGGATAGTTTACATCGATGATGGAATAGCAGTGCTTGTGTTGTCGCGCATAAGCGCAGGCCTACCAGGAAGCTGGGACGTGGGAGCAGTTATGCCCCATAATCCAAACATCTGCTATCCAGTTCGTACGGTGAGTATCCCCTAGAAATCAGGGTGCGACACCATCCACGATGTCTCGGATCCTGCCCGGGTCCGCTACCTACTCGTCAGCAGCCTCGTCAAACTCCACGTAGTAGCCGTCACGGGGATCCTCGTAAGCGTAGTCTGCGGAAACCACAGCCCCAAAGGGGTCAGCACATAAACGTACTGGCAAGCAAGACTCACAGTTCACCAAAGTGTAGCCCGTCAACACCAAGCACAGATGCCTTGGGTTCAACGGAAGAAAGGGATATAAAAGATGCTGCAACTGGCTGCACTAACCAACTACAGAACAAACTACAACTTCTGGTCTAACAGAAAGAGATAAGATAGCGTATCGTAACCAACTATAGCTAACCACCAAACAAACCCATCCTCGATCTCGCCCCTTATCCGAACAAGCAATCCGAGGATAACTCACACAGTTGGATTAATGATGGTCAACTTTGTTGTGTCAATAAGCCTATTACTAGACAAGTTATCCTTAGTTAGGTGTAAGTTGTTCTGAGTACTTGTTAGCCAGTACTTTCACCAAGTCAACCATAACCGCGGAAAACACGGCTTGTCGAGAAGATTTATCCCTGCAGGGGTGCACCAATTTGGCCGTACACGTAAGAATAACCCGCCAGATGGGAAGGCCTTTCCCACCAAGCGGGGCACTCAACACAACTCAACTCTTCTTCGCATCAAGCCCAAAGCACCACGTGCTGTGCGTGCGCGGCTAATCGAGCCCCACGAAGAAAAGGGGACCCTCATAGCACTGGAAGACCACGCCGCCCTAAATGCCGACTACAAAAGTTCCACCCTGGCCTCGGGTTCGTACCTGCATATGCGTGCATCAAATGGAAAGCCCGAACTAAGTGTGGTGATTTGGACGAGATGCGAATCGAATCAAATTGAGGGGGGCGCCCATACACGCTTCCCACATGCGGATAGTGCGCTCATCATGGATCAGTAGACAAGACCCTTTTCCTATTAGGGTCGACACTAGCAGGCCTCAAAACCACGCCGGGCCTCCTGCCGGTGCCTTATCAGCAAATTATTATTACCTCAAATTAACAGGTTGTTGTTTAACATCGAGCCCCCGAATATAAGCAGATATGATAACGGAAAGTAACTGATAACAGACTCGAGCAAAACAACCCTAAGCATGCTAGTAAGACACGGGCCCAAGCAACGGGGTTTTAGGACTGGAGGTGAGGCAATATCAGGGTTCTGGGTATCATGTGATAGGTTCGTAACAGAAGCAACGATACATAGGGCTAGCAAATATAGACAACGGAAAGTATCGGTAACCAATGTTGAAAGGAACACAATGGTTCATGTGAGTGATAACTTGCCTGCAAACTCAGTAGCCGGGTACTGAGCTAGATCCTCAGAAGGGGTGTCGTAAAGATCGTCGGTCTCAACGTCGTCGTCTATCCGAGAAGAAGCAAACAAACAATACAGGAAGAATAAACAATCAATATCATGGCATAGTGCACAATCATGGGATGATGCATGTCAAGTTAATAGATGCATCAAAATAAACTAATTGACATGGTAACACAATTTAAATGGACACATATGCAATTTTGAGTTGCATATGACAAACCCATGGATTTTGGTTAGATTATTTGTTTTCCAACTAATCAACAGGTTCCAGGGGTTTAGTATGATGCATGCATGAGGAAAACAACAAAATAACAACAATAGAACTAAATGGAAAAGGGGTTTAACAATTTAGAAATTTATTTATTAAGTTTAAGAATTTTTGGTTCCTTAAGGGTGACACACACAAGTAGTTGTTGTTTTCACCAATTTAAGTTGTGCAAAATAAATAACAAGGTTCATATTTGAAAAGTTCATAAAATTTTGGGTGGATTACATGTTTCAAATATTGAAAAAGGAATTAGGATGAATTTATTATGACTTAAACAAAATTAAACAAGTTTTAAATGAATTTAAAACAAGCATGACTTTTGTTTGAATTTTATTTGCTCAAAACATAATTTCAAACTCATATTTTAAAAGTTTATACTTTGGTGGTTTGAAAACATATTTTGCATGTTCAAAATAATTTAAATTGAGCAAGTTATGATTTTAGCAATTTTAATTGATTTAAATAAGATTTAAATTATTTGAGCAATTTAAATTATTCAAACCATGAAACAAAATTTATATTTGAATAGGTGGTTCAAAATGGTATGGAAAACATATCTTATTTGCATTATTTGGATTAAGAATGAATTAGTTATGGAATTTAGAAAATTGCATTTGAGTTATTTGAGTTTGAAATTTAAATGCATTTGGAATTTTCAAAACAGTACACAAATGGATTATTTGGATAGATAATTAAATTTGGAACAACAAACATATATAACTTTTGTTAATTGGAGTTATATTTTAAAAGTTATTCAAGTTTTAAATTTAGGGTTCAATCTGCAATTTTAAAAGGTTTAGTTTTTGAAAACAGAAACGTGCAAAACAATTTGCACCGCACAGTGGCCTAGCCGTAGCCACTGTGCGTGGGCCACGGGCCAGCGTGGCGCTGCGCGCGCTTGCATGGCCACCAGGGTCACTGCCTGGTGGACCCTGCATGTCAGCCACGGAAAGAAAAAGGTGGGATTATTCGCAGCGCGAGGGATCGATCCCTGCACCTCACGCTGCGCACACACTGCACTGAACCATTGCGCTGTCTTCGTTTCGTTGTCAGTAACAGCGACGCGGAGAAGATAACCTTCAGATCTAGCAGATAACTGAACTTAACACGCGCGCGCAACTGAACCTGAACTCTGACAGAGAACAAGCGATGCTCGCCGGCGGGGAGCGGTGGCCGTGTTCGATCTGGTGACGCAGTGAGGTGATGGATGGATGCGGTGCGGTGCGGAAGAGTAACAGAGAGGAGGAGACGGTGGCTCACCGCTGTTGGAGTCGATGCAGCGGCTCGGTGACGTCTGCTGACGGCGGCGACACCAGCGGGGTCGACGAGGACGGCGGCGCGTCTGTGGTGGCTCGCCGTGCCCCCTCCGGTGTCCAAAAGGAAGAAGAAAGAGTGGCCGATCGTTTCCAGTGGCTAGGTGGGGGGTTGGTGCTCCATGGCGACGGCGGCGTGGACGGATTCAGTCGAAGATCGCCGGTGAGGTTCAGATGGTGAGGGCAACTGCGACGAGGAGATGCAATCGGCGGCGGAGACGAGAGGAATAGGATACCTAGGGCTAGGGTTAGGTGGCGCGGAGCCCTAGGGGGTTTTATAGGGTCCAGAGAGCGAGGACGGCCGTCGGTGGCGATCTCCTGCCGCCGTGGCACGCTCCGATGGCCGCCGTACATGGAGGAGAAGGGGATTAGATCCCCGAACTGGTACGCGGGCCAGCGGGCTGCGTTGCGCGCGGGGAGAAAATAGAAGGAGGTGGGCTGGGCGCATCCCAGCCCCTTGGGCGCCAAAATTGATTTTTTAAATTTTCTTTCTCCTTTTTTTTCTGAAAAAGGATTTGGAAGAAAATGATGGGTTTTAGGTTAGTAAAAATTTTGGAAAAATTAGGGGGAGTTCCTTAGGCCTTTTACAAACAGATGTTAACTTTTATTTTCAAAAAGTTTGATATTACTTGCTGTTTGGGATTTAAACCAAATTTGAATTAAATAGCTTATTAAATGATTATGATTGAAACCAAACTTTTAAGAGGGTGTACCCTAGGTTAATTATAAACCATTGATTGAAATTGTTGTATAATTTGCATGAATTAAAATTGGTTGCTGTTTGATGCTTGATTTGAATTTTAAATATGATTTGGAATTTAAATGATTGATTAAAACCAACAATTTAATAAGTGATCATTATGGAATAATATGAAAACAATTGGTTGTTTTTATTTGAGATTTTTATTTAAAATGTTGTAACAGAGCAAGTATGAAACAATTATTTGAATAAAGTGTAAATTTGGATTGTGAAAACAGGGAAAAACAGATGCAACAATTAAGAAACAAATGCAAACAACATGAAAACAAATGGAAACAATATGATGACATGATGTAATACTTTAATAAACATGAAACAAACATTCTAAGGGGATGGTTTTTCATACTTGGGATGTTACAAAACGCCCCCCCCCTTGAAGGAATCGCGCCCCGAGATTCCTACTGAGAAAGGAAAAGGTCCGGATACTTCTTGCGAAGATCCTCTTCGGTCTCCCATGTTGCCTCTTTATCGGAATGATGCGACCACTGCACTTTCAAGAACTTTGTGCTCTTGTTGCGAGTCTTACGCTCGGTCTCATCGAGAATACGAACAGGGTGCTCCTCATAAGATAGATCATCTTGCAGTTCAATGGAATCATGATCAACTGCACGATCCGGATCTTTGAAACACTTCTTGAGCTGTGACACGTGGAACACATCGTGCACCTTGGATAGTTTTTCTGGAAGTTCAAGACGATAGGCATTTTCTGCCCGCCTTGAGAGAACGTCGAAAGGACCAATGTATCTTGGTGCAAGCTTTCCTTTCACACCAAAACGATGAGTGCCCCTGAGGGTAGTTACACGGAGATATGCCTTGTCACCAGGTGCATAGATCATATCCCTGTGCTTGCTGTCATAGTAGCTTTTCTGACGAGACTGAGCAATCTTGAGATTGTCACGAATGATACAAACTTTCTCCTTGGCTTCCTTAACAATGTCAGTGCCTAAGAGTGAACGTTCACCAGCTCCAGACCAACTGATTGGACTCCTGCATCTGCTGCCATAGAGTGCTTCAAATGGTGCCATGCCTAGGCTTGCCTGGTAGCTGTTGTTGTAGGAGAATTCAGCATATGGAAGGCAATCCTCCCATTTCATGCCAAAGGAGATACCACATGCTCTGAGCATATCCTCGAGAATCTGATTGACTCTTTCGACTTGCCCCTGAGACTGAGGGTGATAAGCTGTGCTGAACAGAAGTTTGGTGCCCAATGCTTCTTGAAAACTCTTCCAGAAATGAGAAGTGAATATGCTTCCACGGTCTGAGCTTATTTCCAATGGAACACCATGAAGAGGAACAATCTTTGCTGTGTAGAGCTCTGCTAACTGGCTAGCTGATATTGTTTCTTTAACAGCAAAGAAGTGAGCTACTTTAGTGAGACGATCAATAACAACGAAGATTGCATCGTTGCCCTTCTTGGACTTTGGAAAACCAGTCACGAAGTCCATTTCAATCATGTCCCACTTCCACTCAGGAATTTTCAGAGGTTGGAGTAGACCGGCTGTTTTCTGATGGACTGCCTTAACACGTTGACAAACGTCGCATTCAGAAACGTATTGAGCAATTTCACGTTTCATGCCAGGCCACCAATACAGTGTCTTAAGATCCTGGTACATCTTTGTACTTCCAGGGTGGATGGAGAGAGGAGTTTCATGAGCCTCCTTGAGAATGATATCTTTGAGACTTTGAACTTGAGGAACTGCAATGCGTCCTTCAAAGAACACAGTTCCTTTGTCATCAACTGAGAAGGACTTAAATTTCTCCTTGCCTTCTTTGATGTGTTCTACCATCTTCTTGATTTCAGCATCACGAAGTTGTTCAGAACGAATCTTGTCCTCGAGAGTTGGACTGGCTGTCAAGCTAGCAAGATAGCCTTGAGGAACAAGACCAAGGTTCAGCTTCTGGAATTCCTCATGAAGTGGAGGTTGGCTTTCCATGATCATGAGATTATTGCTATATGACTTGCGACTGAGAGCATCGGCCATAACATTAGCCTTGCCTGGAGTGTAAGAAATGGTGAGATCAAAGTCTTTGATCTTTTCAATCCATCTCCTTTGCCTGAGGTTCAGATCTGGTTGAGTGAAGATGTATTTCAGACTCTTATGATCGGAAAAGATTTCAGTTTTGTTACCCAACAAGTATTGTCTCCATTTCTTGAGGGCAAACACAACTGCTGCAAGTTCTAGGTCATGTGTGGGATAGTTTTGCTCATGTGGGTTCAACTGACGTGAAGCATAAGCCACAACTTGACGTTCTTGCATAAGAACTGCACCTAGACCTTGGAGAGATGCATCACGGAATATCTGGAAAGGTTTGGTAGTATCTGGGCCAACCAGAACTGGGGTAGAAGTGAGTTTAGTCTTCAGGAGATTGAAACTCTCATCACATTGTGGAGTCCAAACGAACTTCTTGTCCTTCTTTGTGAGATCAGTGAGAGGTTTGGCAATCTTTGAGAAGTTTTGGACGAAACGACGGCAATAGCTAGCCAAGCCTAGAAAACTTCTGACTTGCTTCACCGTTCTAGGAGGTTTCCAATCAACAATTGCTTTAACCTTTTCTGGATCAATGGCTATGCCCTTGGCGGAGATGACATGACCAAGGTAAGCAACTTCTGGAATCCAGAACTCACACTTGGAGAACTTGGCATACAGACGATGCTCGCGAAGTTTCATGAGAGTGAGACGAAGGTGACAGGGGGATGCTAACCCGGTAGGCCAAGCTCCAAGGAATAACCCGGCTCAAGGGATGATGTGCAGGATCCGGCTAAGGATATGGAAACTTGTGAAGGCCCAAGCTTGTAGGCCCAATGACCCGGATTGTGGGTTACTGTAAAGGAAAGTTAGGGTTAGTGCGCCGTGTCCGGGTAGGATTCAGGATACACCTTGTAGAACAAGCCAGGGGGTACGGGTGCTTTATAAACCGACCCCCGGATATAGTTTAGACAGAGATCTAAGAACCCTAGCAATATCGCGTGATATCGAGCATCCAGTGTAAACCCTAATCGAATTATCATATCGAGAATAGAGATCCGGCGACTTCGATTGCCGGCTATCAGATCAAATTGCACCATGTCTTCCCTTGAGCTAAACCCTCTCCCAAACGCCTGTGTCGACTTGCCCCAAGATCAGTTACCCCTGGTAACATCTGCCGTGATTATCCCACGACAGTTGGCGCCCACCGTGGGGCCTGCGTCCAAAGGTGTCTACATCACGGGAGAAGCTCGGAAGGGCATGGAGAATCTTGTCATCGGCGAAATCTACATCGACCACGAAGGAGAAAAGGTGGTGGACGATTCCGGCTGGGGGCCGGAGTCGGATCACCTCGAAACCGGATCCGTCGTGACAGTCGGCCGGATCAGCGTCTTCATCGGTATGGTATGTGCTTCCAATTCGGTCCCTGACAACGTTGGATCTGATTCTATGCCAGGAAAAGCCACGTCTATCCGATCAGATGATGAAGAATCATCTGGAACGACATATCCGGCAGAAGAACCCATCGCGGAGTGGGAACAGCCGGAGGAGCCGGCATGGACCCCACGCGACCGGGCCCAAGGAGAAGATGATACCGGGTCTATCCTGGATCTACTGGAAAACCGGTATGAGGAGAACGGTGAGGAGGAACAGCCTGAATTTACACCGGATATCGTACGCCGAGTTGCAGTCTATGCGGCCCCCGCGGCCAACCAAGGAAACACAGCCGCGGCATCAGTCGGGGCGGCTCAGGCAGTGGCCCAGCAACAGGGCGCGGTTAACGGAGACCCGGTCTTGACCCGGGTTGATGGAGAGTCAGCATCGGTCACCAGTCGCGCAGCAGATGAGGAGCAACACGCCAACATGTTCGGGTTTCAAGCAAACCGGACACCAGGGGCGGGTCCCTCGAACCCACGTCACCCGGCCCTGTTCGATAATAATTTGATTTTGGATCCTACAGTCCTCGCCACAGTTATCACCCCAGAAAACGCGGCAGAGCGTGTTAGAGATCTGGATGTGGCTCGTCGTGCATTGGAACAGCAAAGAAGGCAAGTGGAAGCAGATAGACAGGGGATGGCCACACGACGGCGCGAGCTAGATGCGTTGGAAACCCGGCTTCGAGAGGAAACGTCCAGGATACATCAAAGGCACCACACCAGGTTGCCAGCAACGGGCGGGGTTATTAATCCGGCTAATTTATTCGTTACGCCTCAGGACCAGCCGATACCAGTGGTGAACCAGGGAACCGCACCCCAACAGATGACAGCAGCGACACATCCGGCGAATGAACGGGCCGGGTTACCCCCACCACAAACTAGAGTCACAACCGGCAACGATCTACTGCCGCCGCCACCATCACGATTCCGCACGCCAGCCGTCCACTACAACAATCCTATGGACAACGTATATGCGGCGACACTCGCATTGAATCAAATACCTGTGGGAGAGTCGCCCCATGCAGAGAAGACTCGGCAAGCCATCGAGCTGTTGCACACTGCGGTGGCACAGCAAGCCAATTACCCGGATCACAGAAGCGGTATGCACGGGACGCCATACGTCAGCCAGCAGCAAGGGAATATACAAACAAGTTCAGCGTGGCGGAGGGAAGAGCAGCAGCAAATGCCGCCTCCTCCCCGCGCTCAGGCAGCATCAGCAGCACAGGCCGTCGTGGACAGTTCTAGGGCTCGGAGGGCCGCGGCCGGGTCTGCAGCGCATGGACCTCCCGCAGCACCGCGCCCAGACGCGCCCCCCGCGGCATCACACGTTTCTAGAGCAAGGCCGGCTTCAACCATTCTTGCGGGACCCAAGTGTCTCTCGGACAATATTAGAGCTAAACCTTACCCGGAAAAATTCAAAGAGCCAGGGAAAGTAGTGAATTATGAGCCAACCATGGATCCCGAAACATGGCTAAGCAGTTACGAGATGGCAATGTCAATCCGCAGCGCGTCCGAGAACCTCCAAGCCAAGTTCATGTATCTGATGATGTCGGAAGGAGCAGCAAAATTGTGGTTCACCAATCTACCAGAGGGATCGATCAAGTCTTGGGAGGAATTGAAGACCGCGTTTATCAAACACTTTCACGGGACCTGCAGGAAATTATTCACTATTGATGATCTAGAGCGATGCGTCCAGAAGAAGGGAGAATCGGCGCGCAGTTGGGTGCGCCGGGTTATGGAGATACTTCACTCATCCACGGATATCCAGCCCAAGGATGCACTACAGGCCATGGCAAAAACATGCAAGTATATACCTTTAGTGCAAAAGTTAACTCGCATGAAGTCCAGTCGAAATGCGTCGGAAGTCACAATGGGAGAATTGATGGATGCGTGCAACAAACACGCTGCGACAGATACTACAGAAGAAGAAGCTGATGACAAGAAGGCAAAAGCAAACACAAGCGGTAATGGAAGAACCGGCAACGGAACAGCATCAGGTAACAATGGAAATAGCCAGAACAAGCGCCCTTTCGAAGGAGGCTCCGAGTTTGTCGCCAACACAGAAGCCGGGTCTTCGAGGCCAAGAGCAGAAGGAAATTTCAACGGAGGTAACCACAATGGAGGAAACTATCAAGGTCCACCAAGGCCGGGTAACAATTGGGACATATTCAGGATGGCATGTCCGAAGCACAGCAGGAATGGCAGGCCAGCTAACCACTCCCTAGAACAGTGCGCCGATTTACAAAGGTGGAAAAATGAGGAAGTGCACAGAGCTATGCGAGGTGCAGGGCGGGGAGGAGGGCCGGGTCCAGGGGCAAACCCGGGCAACGGCCCACCCCCAGCTGGTAACCCGGCGGCTGGAAATCAAAGTAATAACCAAGGGGGGGCAGGAGGCTTCCAGGCTAACCCCAAACAATTGGGTCAATATCATGTGCATACCACAGGAGGCTCTAACAAGGACAAAAAGATACTGAAGCAAGCGGTCAACTCAGTTTCGTTAGCCGTCCCGAGATACTTGAGATGGTCAGAACAGGAGGTAACATGGAGCAGAAGGGATCACCCGGAAAGAGTGGAACACCCAGGAGTCTTGGCACTAGTAGTCGCACCGCAAGTTAATGGGTACGAACTGAAGAAGGTTTTAATGGATGGTGGAAGCAGCATCAATATACTGTATTGGGAAACCTTCCTACGCATGGGTCTCAAGGAATCTCAACTGCAAAAAAGCTCAACAGTTTTTCATGGGATAGTGCCGGGTCATTCAGCATGCCCCGAGGGAAAAATCGCGTTGGAGGTAGCTTTCGGAGAGTCAAAGGATAACTATCGAATTGAGTGGCTCACCTTTGAGGTAGTGAAATTGCGCAGCCCCTATCACGCGCTATTTGGAAGGCCGGCTTATGCCAAATTCATGGCTAGGCCGTGTTACGTATATCTACAGCTAAAAATCCCGGGTCCCAAGAAGACCATTACCATACATGGAAATCGAGACATAGCAGCTGAATGTGACGAAGGAGATGCAGCAATGGCCGAGCAGGCCTGTAGAAAAGAAGAACTCAAGCATTACCGGTCTCAAGCAGACCCGGAGGATATAGCCACATCAAAAAGGCCGAGTACTGAAGGCGAAAGAACAAAATCCAAGGTAACGCAAGATGCTAAAATGGTCGCCTTAATCGAGGATGATTCCCCCAAGCGGCCCGCTGTAAAGGAAGAAGCTACACGGCCTCTTACAACCAGCCAGGTCATTGGAACACCCCACCCGGGTTGGCTAGCAAACCCGGTACTCATCAGGAAAAGGTCCAACATATGGAGAATGTGCATTGGTCAAGCCAGACCGGGACCAGTGCTTATGAGAAACTAAACAATGTAACGGGCAGCAGGTTTCAGACGCGCTCTTTTCCTACCCAGGGTACCTAAGGGGACTGGAAGGTTTTTAATGAGGCGGCCTGCTGATCCAAAATTTCTAGTATCAATAAAGAGATGGTTATCAAGTCCTATATCATTATATCCTGATTACAAGTAAGTAGTATCCCTGCGACATCGATAATTCAGTATCATCAAAAGCATCGATTGCATGTAGGTCTTGGGGGTTGGTTGCTCAGGTAACCAGCCACTAACCCGAATGACCCGGCATAGATAGCTATAAGTTGTAAGGGCCGATTACTCGCAAACGAGCACGGCTGCAATCTTATGACTGGGCAAAGAAGCCAACTTTTCTTGACTTTTCTTACTTAAGCTCGATGTGACTCGCACTAAAGTGGCATGATTCGTTCGCTTACGATTACAATCAGCCATGAAGCCCAATGGGACTTTCCTGACACTGTTCTCGTATGGATGTAACAACATGGTATCCACGCGAAAGCCGGCTTACAGTACAAGATAGTTAAAAGGGTCATCTAAACCACAAGTTTATGCAGAGTACAAGGCTAAAAGCCGGAAACTCAACAATTATCAAGCATAACTTCAGTACTTACATGGAATGGCTTTAGGTTTGCGACTCGGTAAAAAATAATTTGTTCTCTGAGAAAGGCCACACCCCCATTACTCGGACTTTGGGTCATGGGGACTGGGGGACTTCGAAACAGAAACAAACTACTTGGCTATCGCAGTTCGAAAAACCTCACCATCCGAGTCTTGGGGACTTAAAGAAAAAGCCCACGTATTAAAACTCCTGGTACTCGGAAAACCGAGTCTTACAAAGGGAGCTAAAAAGAAAGCTGGGTATCAAGAACAAGTTCAAAAGAACAGACAAAATAGCACGATTATCAAAAGGCAGGGAAAGCCGCAAAAATATGTCACCGAATAGAAGTACATTACAAGTTATGGCATTGGTATCAGAAGTGCACAGGCGCACCATTGGCAGGATAAATAGTTCAAATGAAAAGGCCCCACGTGATTAAGGTATTATGACATCATCACCCTACTCGGCCTCCTGAGTGCGATCTTCCGGGTCTTGCTCCTGGGCCTGCTGCTTAGCTTTCCTGGCAGAGCCACCCGGACTCACCGCGCCAGGGCGGATAGGTGGAAGGACGGACGGTGTAGAGGCGGATGGCCCTGATTTTAACTCGGCCTCCCTCTTCGCAGTTGCCTCCTTCTTTTTGGCCGAGTGATCAGCCCACTTCTCCAAGAGGTCAAAGGGCGGGGGTGCTTCCTCTGTGATAACTTTGCCATCGGCGTCATACGCAGCCATTAGCGTATTCAGGTCCAAGCTATCGGCTAAAGAGGTAGCAGAGGGGCGCACTGCTGACTGAATGGCCTTGAAGTCCTTAGGCGTAAATTTGGCACCATCCGCCTTGAACTCGGGAAACCCGGATATTATCTTCGCCGGGTCAAGCTTCGGAAAGTAGGCTTTGGCCAAGGTCAATGCCCGGGTTATTCCAATACGGCAGGACGAACGCTTCCAAAGTTCAATCCAGCCAGGCACAGTGGAGCAGGCTTGGACGAGATTCTCTTCACCTGGATAGGCTTCTGTGGGCCAATGTATGGCGTCCAATATAAATTTTGTGCCGGCAAAGAAAGTCCGGAGCACAGTCTTCAGGGTCCTAGCCTTGGCAATAGTATCTTCCTCTGGAGGTGCAAGGTTGGCACCTGCAGTTGAAACATAAGCAAGAAGGTATCAGTAACCCAGAGTGGTGCATAAAAAGAAGCATGAAATTAGTCGGCAGACAAAAACTTACTGAGTAAGATCTGGTAAGTGTCGGTGATTTGATCCGATAAATTCTTCAAGTCGGTCCGAGCGGTGAGGCACTTCTTCTTATATTTGGAAACATCCTTCTTCAAAGTTTCCATGTCATCCTCAAGGATTTCCCGTCGTTTTATCTCGGCAAGAAGACGTTGTTCGGTCTTCAGTAAAGTTTCATCAGACCGAGTTATCTGTGCCTGTAAGTAGAAAGGAAGGCAAGCATCAGTTGGATGTTATGATAAGATAAATTTGGCGTGAAGTACCAAGCATAACTTTTGCAAGTCATACTCGGAACTTGGGGACTAGATATGCAATATGAGATGACAAGCGCTTTTACCTGGTGCTCTGCAGCCATGCGCTCTAAAATATCGCCCTCTGAAGCCTTCATGGTGAGGAGCGTGTTCATCAATTGATCAAAAGTATCTTTACCCGTATCAGAAGACCCGGGGCCTTGGGAATTCCGAGAAGAGGTTTTCTTCTTAGAGGGAGGCGGAACCCGGGTCATTTGTGCATTGGAATCCGACACTCCTTCGGCACCCAAGGTTGTGGCTTTCTTCTTCTTGCTCGCATGGGAAGCAATTGGATACTCGGTTTCTTGGGCGTCCGGTTTAATCGGCGATGTTTGTTTTTCACCGCCAGACACGGCAGTAGTCTTATCGGCCGGGCTCCCCTGACCCGGGCCCTCGTCTTCCATGCCCTCTTGGTCGCTAACGACGACCGTGGCCCTGTAAATGTTATCAAGAAGCAGTTAAAATACGCGGTCAGGAAAGGGTGATGAAGTGTGGAAGAGCATCCGGAAGGGGATCTTACCCGGTGTTCACCGCGAAGTCACAAGGAAACCCGTCATCAGACTCGGGAGAGGCTGAAAATTGTCAGGTTAGATGTCATATAAGAATAGTTCAAGGGGAATGTGCCGGTCGAGAAAAGATAGAATAATTACCAGCCCGCCGAGTGGGAGTCGAAGAAATACCCGGGTTGATGACGTTGTCACCTGGGTTATTTCGAGTTGACCTACGCTTGATCATGGGCGACTCCTTCAAGAATGGCCAGTGGAATAATGTCAAGATAACTCAGGTATATCATTAAGGTGATGTGAATTGAATGCGAGGAGGGGATATGAAACCTTGGAAGTGGCCTCTTGAGCTTTTCTTTTGGATCCGACTTTGGTTGCCGGTTCCGGTTCGTCCTCGTCGCTGGCAGATTCTACTTTGCCATCCGAGTTTTCTTCCTCATCATCCCCTTGTTCTGAAATATCATCAAAGTTATGGTTGAAAATGAAGGGGTTATGACGAGTTCAAAGGAACCAAATAAAATTCAAAGAGTACCTTCATCCGAGTGAACAGCCTCTTGCTCCTCTGGACTTTCGGAGCTAGGGGAGGCGTTGATTTTCCAAAAGTCGTCATCAGCCTGAAAGGTGTTAATGCACAGGTTACCAACTGTATCAAGTGGAAAGAATGAAAGTAAGGGTGTCAGAGTCGGACTTTTACCTCAGGGGCGGGGTTTTCAAGCGTGAAGGGCTCTAACCCGGATATGTTCCGGATTACCTCGAGCTTTTCCGTCAAAAAACCTTTGATGGTTTTATGGGTGTCGCCAGGTGCGAAGATGTTATCGGAGTATCGGAGCGGATCGGAAGGTTCTCCTGAATACTCGCACATCAACTTTGTGCGGATGGAATTGGGCTGAATCCTAAAATCGACCCAGGTCTTTACTAGATTGAGCCCGATGAGGCCCTGGGCTGTAAGAGTAGCAATTTTGGCTAGCAAGGGTTGAATTGCCTCCCTATCCGAGTTAGGGGCGAAGGCACTAAACTTATCAGAAATATCAAGAAGACCCTCCGAGTAACCCGGCAGTTTCTTTTGGCCGGGTGGGGAAGTGTCCTGGCAGTAGAAGTACGAGAGCTGCCAATGCTTGACATGGGAATTGAGGGTGAGGGGTGGCATTAGAGAGTTTTTGCGGCGCTGGATCGAAACCCCGCCGCAAGTGAGAAGCGCCCCATCACCGCTTTCGCGGCATGGCTTGCATTGAAAAAGCTCAATAAAAAGAGCTAGACTTGGCGGAGTGCACAAGTAGGATTCGGAAAGGACAATAAAATGGGAAATATTTAGCACAGAGTTGGGTCCGATATCAAAGACACGAAGGCCGTAGTGGCTAAGCATGTCACGGAAAAAGGGGTGACCCGGTGGTCGAAAACCCCGGGTCACATGATCCTCATCTTTTGTAGGGGTGGGCCGGGTCTCCTTACCCGGTACCCTCCATTGGATATTTTCCTGAGGAGGAAGAATTCCCAGTTCCACCAGCTCCTCCAACTTGGCCTTTGTGACCATAGACCGCGCCCAGTTGGCGGAAATGGTGTTGGTGGCCTTGGCCTTGGCTGGGGTCTTCCCCTGTTTCTTGGGAGCCATATGGCTGACCTGCAGAGTACAAGGTAAGAAGGAAATTAAGACATGAAAGTTGCGAGCCGGCTAAGTATAGGCGGGATAATATTGAGGTGTGAAAAGTTACGGGAGATCCGGGTGTTAGCCTGCAGAGCAAAGTTTGAAAGTTTCCGGGTATCAGGCATTGTGGTGAAATTTATGGGATCTAAATGATGAAGGAGCCTTTTGAATACAATGGACGGCGGCTTAAGTTCCAGACGTGAATAAAAGGAACTGAAAAGGAATGGTCTAGCCGGGTGATTGATGCGAAGGCGGAAAATTTGGGTAGTTCGAGCCTAGATTGGAAGCTTTATCTTTGGATTTGTGGCAAGAATAATGATTGTGGGTAGTAGGGGAGCGGATTGGAGCATGCGCTTCGTCCTTTGTGCGAGCTAGAAGAGATTATGGGCATTCTAATTCGGCCTAGTCAAGAAATCCGAGGCGGGCCGATCTGGATCTAATCTGAGGAAAAAATCAAAGGTTGCGAGGGCAAATTGATAGGTGCAAAAGATTTACCGGAGGAGATCTGAGGGAAGCCTTGCGGAGGCAGATGGCGCAGGCCTGGTGTCCCTTCGCGGTTCTTGGTGGGCCGGATGAGGATTCGCCGGCGGATCTTGGCGGCGGCGCGGGGCGAACGGTGGCGGAACGTAATCTCCGGGCGATGGGTTCCGGTGACGAGCGCGGAATTTCCGTGGTGGCGCTCAGGGAGAAAGAGAGCTCAGAGGGAGAAAGGAATGGAATGGAGGAAATGAGCCGTTAGGGTTCGGGTCACTCCTAAGGGGCTTTTTTCTAGTGCAAATGGATAAGCTCGGTTTGGTGAGTGGAAGCCGAGAATTGTGGGGGTAAACGGCTATTTATTTAAAGTTTCTGCGAGATGTGTGCCAAGTATTGAGCAAAGCATCCGGATAAAAGGAAGAAGGGGATTCGTCCCGTGATGACGGGATTGGTTATCGAGCATAGGATCTTGGTATTGTTATTATGGTTTGGACCCAGAAGTTTGAACCAAGGTGTTTGGAGGGAAAGCTGGGGTTATTACATGGCCACCAAGGAGCAAGGCCTAGCTGAATATCAAAACATCTTAACCCGATCTTCATATACCCGTATGATCGATATCTTTGCAGGGAATAGCAAGCGCTTCAAGGAGATCCGTGAAGCCCAGGCTATTCTGGGGACTACTGACAGGGGGATGCTAACCCGGTAGGCCAAGCTCCAAGGAATAACCCGGCTCAAGGGATGATGTGCAGGATCCGGCTAAGGATAGGGAAACTTGTGAAGGCCCAAGCTTGTAGGCCCAATGACCCGGATTGTGGGTTACTGTAAAGGAAAGTTAGGGTTAGTGCGCCGTGTCCGGGTAGGATTCAGGATACGCCTTGTAGAACAAGCCAGGGGGTACGGGTGCTTTATAAACCGACCCCCGGATATAGTTTAGACAGAGATCTAAGAACCCTACCAATATCGCGTGATATCGAGCATCCAGTGTAAACCCTAATCGAATTATCATATCGAGAATAGAGATCCAGCGACTTCGATTGCCGGCTATCAGATCAAATTGCACCATGTCTTCCCTTGAGCTAAACCCTCTCCCAAACGCCTGTGTCGACTTGCCCCAAGATCAGTTACCCCTGGTAACATCTGCCGTGATTATCCCACGACAGAAGGTGTTCTCCATGCTCTTCCTCGGATTTTGAGTAGACTAGAATGTCATCAAGATACACCACAACGAACTTGTCGAGGTATTCATGGAAAACAGAATTCATGAGTCTTGAGAATGTCGCCGGTGCATTGGTGAGACCAAAGGACATGACGGTGTATTCATATAGACCGTAACGAGTGGTGAAAGCTGTTTTTGGAATATCTTCCTTTCTGATCTTTATTTGATGGTAACCCATCCTCAAGTCCAACTTTGAGAATATTGAGGTTCCAGCAAGTTGATCAAAAAGATCATCGATACGAGGAATTTGATACTTGTTTTTGATGGTTTTCTCGTTGAGAGGACGATAGTCAACCACGAGTCTTTTTGTTTGATCCTGGTGTGCAGCCTGGTGTTATCATGCTCGTAGACATCCAGGTTGTCGTAGAGGGTGAAGTGAGCTCCCGCTAAAGTGATGTAACCACGGGGGATGTGGCGATAGATAGAATCGTCAAATCCCCAGTAGTCAGCACGAAGGACGGTGAGACTCACATAAGCTGCCTGCTGCACGGCCATATCCACTGTGGAACCTACTGCCTCGTAGCGGTGGACAACGCTCATGCCATCATCTGACAGAATGTAGACGATAGCCTGGTAGTAGGTCTGGTCAAACTCTCGCTGCTGCTCGTAGACCTGGTACTCTGGTGCCCAACGGAACCCCAGATAAGTGACCATGTCTCTCAGCATCTCCGGATAACCGGCAGTGCTCTCGCAACGAGTCATCCGAACCACTTGCGGGAAGAACCTGAGATCCATCTGCAGATGATCGGGGAAGTTTTGATTAGACGCCGGTAGAAGACTGAAGTGGAAAGCAACAACAAGGTTTCAACGGACGAAAAGGATGTTGAGAAGAACAGGATATCGAAGCAACAACGGGAAACACAAGACCAAAACTCCTGAGGTACTACGGAAAAACCCATCCGGGCTTCTAAAGGATCAATATCTACTGCTTAAGGGATAGAGGATTTGCTTCCGGGGCTTACACGCCTCCGTTCTCAATCATGAGTAGGCAACATGATAAATCATGTCACAACCACCTCCATTCCTATGGTCTAGTAGATATAACTATCCTAGAGAAACCAGGATTCGTGAAATCCTAACTTGAAAGTTTAGGTGAGAAGGGAAAACAACGTTGTACTTCCTTACCAGAAAAGGGTGGGTGGGTGGGGAAAGAAGAAAAATGGCAGAATTCCTACTCTCACGTTTCATTTTTCCTATATAGCTACAAAATAGTTTCTAGACTCAACTGCGACCAGTAAAAGGGATCCTACGGGCAGACAGGCTCTGATACCATTTGTCGCACCCGGACTTCTAGAGGATACTCACCGTACGAACAGAACAGTATTTTGATTGGATTACGGGGCTTACCGGCACCCGCATCTCTTACGAGTAGGCCAACACTTACGTGTGACAACCAATCTTTACTATTCACCGTCGATGTAAACTATCCCGTAGAAATCAGGACACTACCCTTGACGTACTTCATACCATACACACATGGTACATCAACGGCTTTGAACAAGATGATAACATAACATATCTCTAAGACACAAAAGATGGAAATAAGTTGCAACTGGCCCTCACTAGGGCAGAGAATAGCAAATACAATCATCCAGAGGACACATGTCCCAACATAACATCATTACAACTCAGCGGAAGCATTCAAAGGGTCTGAGTACAGACAAATCCAAATAGGCTTAAGAAGCCGGGAATGAAAAGAAGACGGAGCCCATCCACGATGTCTCGGATCCTGCCCGGGTCCGCTACCTACTCGTCAGCAGCCTCGTCAAACTCCACGTAGTAGCCGTCACGGGGATCCTCGTAAGCGTAGTCTGCGGAAACCACAGCCCCAAAGGGGTTAGTACATAAACGTACTGGCAAGCAAGACTCACAGTTCACCAAAGTGTAGCCCGTCAACACCAAGCACAGATGCCTTGGGTTCAACGGAAGAAAGGGATATAAAAGATGCTGCAACTGGCTGAAATAACCAACTACAGAACAAAATACAACTTCCGGTCTAACAGAAAGAGATAAGATAGCGTATCGTAACTAACTATAGCTAACCACCAAACAAACCCATCCTGGATCTCGCCCCTTATCCGAAGAAGCAATCCGAGGATAACTCACACAGTTGGATTAATGATGGTCAACTTTGTTGTGTCAATAAGCCTATTACTAGACAAGTTATCCTTAGTTAGGTGTAAGTTGTTCTGAGTACTTGTTAGCCAGTACTTTCACCAAGTCAACCATAACCGCGGAAAACACGGCTTCTCGAGAAGATTTATCCCTGCAGGGGTGCACCAATTTGGCCGTACACGTAAGAATAACCCGCCAGATGGGAAGGCCTTTCCCACCAAGCGGGGCACTCAACACAACTCAACTCTTCTTCGCATCAAGCCCAAAGCACCACATGCTGTGCGTGCGCGGCTAATCGAGCCCCACGAAGAAAAGGGGACCCTCATAGCACTGGAAGACCACGCTGCCCTAAATGCCGACTACAAAAGTTCCACCCTGGCCTCGGGTTCGTACCTGCATATGCGTGCATCAAATGGAAAGCCCGAACTAAGTGTGGTGATTTGGACGAGATGCGAATCGAATCAAATTGAGGGGGGCGCCCATACACGCTTCCCACATGCGGATAGTGCGCTCATCATGGATCAGTAGACAAGACCCTTTTCCTATTAGGGTCGACACTAGCAGGCCTCAAAACCACGTCGGGCCTCCTGCCGGTGCCTTATCAGCAAATTATTATTACCTCAAATTAACAGGTTGTTGTTTAACATCGAGCCCCAGAATATAAGCAGATATGTTAACGGAAAGTAACTGATAACAGACTCGAGCAAAACAACCCTAAGGATGCTAGTAAGACACGGGCCCAAGCAACGGGGTTTTAGGACTGGAGGTGAGGCAATATCAGGGTTCAGGGTATCATGTGATAGGTTCGTAACAGAAGCAACGATACATAGGGCTAGCAAATATAGACAACGAAAAGTATCGGTAACCAATGTTAAAAGGAACACAATGGTTCATGTGAGTGATAACTTGCCTGCAAACTCAGTAGCCGGGTACTGAGCTAGATCCTCAGAAGGGGTGTCGTAAAGATCGTCGGTCTCAACGTCGTCGTCTATCCGAGAAGAAGCAAACAAACAATACAGGAAGAATAAACAATCAATATCATGGCATAGTGCACAATCATGGGATGATGCATGTCAAGTTAATAGATGCATCAAAATAAACTAATTGACATGGTAACACAATTTAAATGGACACATATGCAATTTTGAGTTGCATATGACAAACCCATGGATTTTGGTTAGATTATTTGTTTTCCAACTAATCAACAGGTTCCAGGGGTTTAGTATGATGCATGCATGATGAAAACAACAAAATAACAACAATAGAACTAAATGGAAAAGGGGTTTAACAATTTAGAAATTTATTTATTAAGTTTAAGAATTTTTGGTTCCTTAAGGGTGACACACACAAGTAGTTGTTGTTTTCACCAATTTAAATTGTGCAAAATAAATAACAAGGTTCATATTTGAAAAGTTCATAAAATTTTGGGTGGATAACATGTTTCAAATATTGAAAAAGGAATTAGGATGAATTTATTATGACTTAAACAAAATTAAACAAGTTTTAAATGAATTTAAAACAAGCATGACTTTTGTTTGAATTTTATTTGCTCAAAACATAATTTCAAACTCATATTTGAAAAGTTTATACTTTGGTGGTTTGAAAACATATTTTGCATGTTCAAAATAATTTAAATTGAGCAAGTTATGATTTTAGCAATTTTAATTGATTTAAATAAGATTTAAATTATTTGAGCAATTTAAATTATTCAAACCATGAAACAAAATTTATATTTGAATAGGTGGTTCAAAATGGTATGGAAAACATATCTTATTTGCATTATTTGGATTAAGAATGAATTAGTTATGGAATTTAGAAAATTGCATTTGAGTTATTTGAGTTTGAAATTTAAATGCATTTGGAATTTTCAAAACAGTACACAAATGGATTATTTGGATAGACAATTAAATTTGGAACAACAAACATATATAACTTTTGTTAATTGGAGTTATATTTTAAAAGTTATTCAAGTTTTAAATTTAGGGTTCAATCTGCAATTTTAAAAGGTTTAGTTTTTGAAAACAGAAACGTGCAAAACAATTTGCACCGCACAGTGGCCTAGCCGCAGCCACTGTGCGTGGGCCACGGGCCAGCGTGGCGCTGCGCGCGCTTGCGTGGCCACCAGGGTCACTGCCTGGTGGACCCTGCATGTCAGCCACGCAAAGAAAAAGGTGGGATTATTCGCAGCGCGAGGGATCGATCCCTGCACCTCACGCTGCGCACACACTGCACTGAACCATTGCGATGTCTTCGTTTCGTTGTCAGTAACAGCGACGCGGAGAGGATAACCTTCAGATCTAGCAGATAACTGAACTTAACACGCACGCGCAACTGAACCTGAACTCTGACAGAGAACAAGCGATACTCGCCGGCGGGGAGCGGTGGCCGTGTTCGATCTGGTGACGCAGTGAAGTGATGGATGGATGCGGTGCGGTGCGGAAGAGTAACAGAGAGGAGGAGACGGTGGCTCACCGCCGTTGGAGTCGATGCAGCGGCTCGGTGACGTCTGCTGACGGCGGCGACCGCAGCGGGGTCGACGAGGACGGCGACGCGTCTGTGGTGGCTCGCCGTGCCCCCTCCGGTGTCCAAAAGGAAGAAGAAAGAGTGGCCGATCGTTTCCAGTGGCTAGGTGGGGGGTTGGTGCTCCATGGAGACGGCGGCGTGGACGGATTCAGTCGAAGATCGCCGGTGAGGTTCAGATGGTGAGGGCAACTGCGACGAGGAGATGCAATCGGCGGCGGAGACGAGAGGAATAGGATACCTAGGGCTAGGGTTAGGTGGCGCGGAGCCCTAGGGGGTTTTATAGGGTCCAGAGAGCGAGGACGGCCGTCGGTGGCGATCTCCTGCCGCCGTGGCACGCTCCGATGGCCGCCGTACATGGAGGATAAGGGGATTAGATCCCCGAACCGGTACGCGGGCCAGCGGGCTGCGTTGCGCGCGGGGAGAAAATAGAAGGAGGTGGGCTGGGCGCAGCCCAGCCCCTTGGGCGCCAAAATTGATTTTTTAAATTTTCTTTCTCCTTTTTTTTTGCTGAAAAAGGATTTGGAAGAAAATGATGGGTTTTAGGTTAGTAAAATTTTGGAAAAAATAGGGGGAGTTCCTTAGGCCTTTTGCAAACAGATGTTAACTTTTATTTTCAAAAAGTTTGATATTACTTGCTGTTTGGGATTTAAACCAAATTTGAATTAAATAGCTTATTAAATGATTATAATTGAAACCAAACTTTTAAGAGGGTGTACCCTAGGTTAATTATAAACCATTTATTGAAATTGTTGTATAATTTGCATGAATTCAAATTGGTTGCTGTTTGATGCTTGATTTGAATTTTAAATATGATTTGGAATTTAAATGATTGATTAAAACCAACAATTTAATAAGTGATCATTATGGAATAATATGAAAACAAATTGGTTGTTTTTATTTGAGATTTTTATTTAAAATGTTGTAACAGAGCAAGTATGAAACAATTGTTTGAATAAAGTGTAAATTTGGATTGTGAAAACAGGGAAAAACAGATGCAACAATTAAGAAACAAATGCAAACAACATGAAAACAAATGGAAACAATATGATGACATGATGCAATACTTTAATAAACATGAAACAAACATTCTAAGGGGATGGTTTTTCATACTTGGGATGTTAAATTTTCCCACTAATTTGAGGCAAGAATCATGGAGTGATAGAGAGAGAGCAAGATCCAAGAGGTCAACAATGGTGGGGGGAAACTTGCCTAAAAGATGGGGAACCATTGGGGAAGAAGACCCCTTATACAGGCCCCCCAAATAAGCCCGTTCGGCATTTTGCGCGTCCCCGGCCTCCGGGCCGGCCACCTAAGAGAACCGCCCAGCCTGGAGCCCGGCCTGGGCTGGCCTCTTTGCGTTTCCCGAAAAACACCTACACTAAGAACGCGATATCTTTTGCCTCCGGACTCCGTTTTAGATGATCTTGGGCTCATTGAACTCGCAACGATGAGAACTATAAATCATGAAGAGAAACATAATAATACATCATTGGAGGAGAAAACCAAATGATGAAAGTTTTGACCTCTCTATAAAGGAACAATCGGTAAAACCTCCAATATAAAAACGCAGTAAGTTTTTCATGCGAAGCCCGTTCTTGATGAACTTGAGATTGTATTGAAACACATGAAAATATATAAAACCACACATGGAGAAAACATAAATAAGAACCAAGAAAGATGATGCCAAGTATGAAAAGGTTTGAGATCTCTCCGAGTGATGCGATTAAGGGTCTAATATGAGAGCCCCTCTTGATAGTATGTTTATCTATCCTATAACCCGGTCTTCCTCCTAATGCTATGAGACCGGTAATATAAAAAACCTATAAAGATCATACCTTTTCCTTGAGAATTCAACTTGAGCTAGGTTATGAAGATCTTGACCTCCTCAAGATGGAACACCTTTCTTGATTTCTCTTTGCACGGTGAAGACACATAGATTGCTCCCCCATACGCCATTGTGGGAGAGGCTCTTTTAGGTACATATTCACTCGGAAATTATCTCCAAAATAGTGGCAAGCTTCAAGCATGTGATCTCTTCGATATGCTCCCCTTGAACTTGCACTTCTCGAACTTTATGACGAACACAACTTGACGTCATCCACCATGGACTATATGAAATCTTCCTTTTGATGCAAACCCATGGAAAGATACCTAACCCCACATAGATATACCACACACACATATAATGTGTTAGAACGCAAAGCTATATGAACAATTACTTACCATACCATGATCCCACATGGTACATCTTCTTGCTTTGTGAGTTGATCAATATTAACCATCGCTTAGCACTTTGCCTTGATCAATCTTGTATATTTTCTTATCTCTTCATAATAATGATGTCTTCAAGGTGAAGAATATTGTTCACACAATATTCTTCTTCAAGACATACTTACAATATGCTCAGCTCTCTCATGGCTAAACTTGGGATATTCACATGAATAGCACCTTGGTCACCACTTGATTATCTTGAATCCAACACATGGACATCAAGAATTGCCTATGGACAAACTCTACAAGTATAGCTAAATGCAACCATTAGTCCATAGTGATTGTCATAAATTACCAAAACCACACATGGGGCACCATGCTCTTTCAACCCTCAACGGGGATTATTTCACCAATCCCCATTCTTGTTATGACGATTGGAGGAATTGCATCTCCTACAACACCATGATCTATACGCCCCCCTTGGGAGACATTATCCTCATCAAACACCACATGTATAGCTTCTTCAACTTGTCCGGTGGAATTTTTGTAGACTCTATAGGTGTGAGAATTTGTGGCATAACCAACAAAGATACCCTCATAAGATTTGGTCTCAAACTTTGAGAAATGTTTACCTCTCTTGCGAATGAAGCACTTGCAACCTAAGACTTTGAACTAAGATATGTCCGGCTTATTGCCCGTGAGAATCTCATAGGGAGTCTTGTTCAAGATCGTGCGAAGATATAACCGGTTGGTGGCATGACATGCGGTGGAGACGGCTTCGGCCCAAAAGTTATAAGGAGAAGAGAACTATGCAATCATTTTCCTAGCCGCATCCATCAAGGTCCGGTCCTTTCTTTCCTCTACACCATTTTGTTGAGGGGTATAGGGAGTGGAATATTGATGAGAAATTCCCTCTTCACTAAGAAAACCATCAATGGTATAGTTCTTGAACTCCGAGCCATTATCACTCCGGATAGCCATGATTCTAGCATTGTGTTGGCTCTCAACCAAAGTGGTGAACTTGATGACTCTCTTTTGAGTCTCACTCTTTCTCTTGAAGAAATACACCCAACAATATCTTGAATATTCATCTACGATCACCAAGCAATACTTCTTTCCTCCAAGACTATCATAGGATAGTGGGCCAAAGAGGTCCAGATGAATGAGCTCAAGAATTCCTGTGGTGGAGATGGTGGTATTGGTTGGGTGAAGTTCTCCATGTTTCTTCCCAAATGTGCAAGAGCTGCACACACGATCTTTAGCAACATATCCTTGGTTAGTCCTAGAACATGATTTCCACTTTGAAGTTCATGCAACATCCTCATATTGGTGTGGGCTAACCGTCGGTGCCAAAGCCAACCCACATCAACTTTAGCCATTAGGCATGTCGCGGCACACATGTCTCCTTTAGAGAAGTCCACTACATACATGTTGTTCTCTACAAACCCAATGAAGGCTACTTTAAGAGTTGTTTCCCAAGTGACAATCACATTATCTTTATTAAAGAATGAGGTAGAACCACAATTTGCAAGTTGAAGAACGAACATCAAGTTTTAACCAAGGGACTCAACAAGGAGGACATTCTTAATTGATAAATCATTTGAGATAGACACCTTGCCTCATCCCAATACCTTAAGCTCGGAATTGTCACCAATAGTGAAGCAATTAAGATGAGGTGATGGAGGTTCAAGGTTACTCATTGCGTCATTGCTTCCGGTCATATGTTGGGATGCATCACTATCTACCGTCCATCTAGCCGACCCAGAAGCACTTCCTTACAAGAGATCAATTTCTAGACTTAGATACCCATCCTTCAGTGGGTCCTCTATTGTTAGTAACAAGGGTCTTAGGAACCCAAATAGTCCAATGATAATAATCACCATAAGAAGTACCAACATATTTAGCATAAACATGACCATCTCTAGATTTCATAAGAACATAAGAGTGGTTATATTTTATGGCAAAGTCATTGTGAGTGATGATCCCCCTAGAGGTATCACCACCCAAAATGGTGTTGGTCTCCTTCTCCTTGGTCACCTCTCCCTCCTTTACAAAACAATATTTTGAGAGGAAGAGGTGACACTCTTGGACTTCTTCTTGTTCTTCTTCTTTGACTTGGCAACAAAGCCAAGCCCTTCCTTCCCATTCTTAGCTCCTTGAGAGCTTGTGGCATCATTGACAATTTTCTCTCTTCCTACAATGTTAGGAGTAGCACAAGAGTTAGGCGTGATAACAATGCTAGTAGAGGAAGGCATCACTTTCTTATTAGATTGTTGAGCTAAAATCTTATTACGAGACGTGGTGAGTTTGTCATGGATTCATTTAAGAGACGTGTGATGTCTACGCACGCTTCTATTCTTGTAGACAGTGTTGGGACTCCAAGTGCAGAGGTTTGTAGAACAGCAACAAGTTTCCCTTAAGTGGATCACCCAAGGTTTATCGAACTCAGAGAGGTAGAGGTCAAAGATATCCCTCTCAAGCAACCCTGCAATCAAGATACAAGAAGTCTCTTGTGTCACCAACACACCCAATATACTTGTCAGGTATATAGGTGCACTAGTTCGGCGAAGAGAGTAAAATGCAAGTAGTATGGATGATTATAAGTGATAATAACAATCTGAAATAAATATGGCAGCAGGAAAACATGTAGCAGAACAGGTGGAAAACGATGTTTCAATGCTTGGAAATAAGGCCTAGGGCTCCTACTTTCACTAGTGGACACCTCTCAACAATGAAAACATAACTGAATGCATAAATATCATCTCATCACTAAGCTACTCCGAACCACTCTCCGGCCGAATAACGAACACTAATCATTGCATAGGGCTTTAACAACACCCCTCAAGTCTATATTCCCTCTCTAGGGCACCCCAATGCCACTATGAGCGCCGTAAATTAGTACTAAACAAACGCCACAATTTCATAGGTTCATCTTCCAACACAAGATATAAATATCATGCTAAACCACACAGAGCACACACTATCACCTTTACCCCGTGATCAAAGTGTTTACGGAGATAACAAAACCACTTGAGTAGCATAACAGATGAAGATCAATCTACATATTCAACTATATTACAAAGCTCATGATCACATAAAGATCACACCATGGGAGAGAGAGATGAACCACATAGCTACCGGTAGAGCCCTCAGCCTCGGGGGAGAACTACTCCCTCCTCATCATAGGAGACAGCAACGGCGATGGATATGGCGGTGGAGTCAAAGGAGATGGCTTCCGGGGGCACTTCCCCGTCCCAGTAGGGTGCTAGAACAGAGATCTGTCCCCCAAAACTTGTCGGTGGCGGCGGCGGAGCTACGGAAGTATTTTGTGGAAAAGGTCGATGTGTCTAGGGTTTTCCATCCGGGGGGATTAAATAGGCAAAAGGGCAGAGGCGGTGGAGGTCCAGGGGCCCCATACCACCCCCTGGCGCGGACAAGGGGGGCCGCGCCACCCTATGGTGTGGGACCCCTAATTACCCTCTTTGTCTCCTCTTCGGTCTTCTGGATGCTTCCGGGGAAAATAGGACTTCCGGGCTCCGAACTTTCCAATTCCGAGAATATTTCCAGAACAACTTTTCTGAAACTAAAAAACAGGAGAAAACAGGGAACTGGCTCTGTGGCATCTTGTCAATAGGTTAGTCCGGAAAATTGATAAAAATGACATAAAGAAGGGAGAAAAAATGTAGCAATTGGCATAATATCATCATGGAGCATTAGAAATTAGGGATATGTTTATGACATATCAACGTAAAATCCTTTTCTAGTTTTCCTATCTTCGAGACTAGATAGTCTCTCTTCAAGAGACTCTCTAATGGATCGCTCTTTGTCAAGAGCTTCTACAAGCTCCTTGTCATTGTTATCATGGACACCAGCATAAGTTTCTAAGGTCACGATGATCTCTTCCTTCTCTCTATAAGAGAGTTAGCATGATCAAGTTGCCTCAAAGTGGCCTTTACCTTTTCCTTGGTCTCACCTTCAAGGATAGACAACCAAGATCCTAGATTCTTAGCCTCCTCATCATTATGAACAATATTTTCAACATAATCCAATAATGAAGGAGAACTAGTTGCAATATACTTGGAGGTGGAATATTTTACCGCGGTGGCTTTTTCCATGAGACATGTAAGTCGGATAGGCGCTTTCTCATTGGGGGATTCAAATAGAGAGACCAATGAAGAGGAACATGTAGCTATGCGACATGGGCCACACCTACGACTTCATCTTCTCCTTCATCTCCGGAGTAGTTTATTTCCAATACCGGCCCTTCTTGAACATATAGAGCCCTTGGGACTCTTCTATCAAGGTTCTTGTTTTGTGGAGCTTTGGTCTTGTCCTTCCGAACAAGCTTGACATTTATTTTCTTCTCTTGGATCAAAAGGACACTCTTTGACGTAGTTATTTGCACTTCCACAATTGTAGCATGTCCTTGGCCGCTCCCTCTTCTTGTAAACCTTGTTTCTTGAGGGTCTAGGAGCACCGGCCTTATGAGCTTCCCATCTCTTCCAATAGCCATGCATGGCAATAGAAATGCACTTGTGAGCACCCTTGTATGTGTCCTCATAGTCCTCTTCATCATCATCATACTAATTAACTTCTTCTATCCGAGCAATCTCCTTGGACTTCAAGGCAAGGTTGGGAGACTTTGTCATTCCTCTAGAGCGGGCGAGAGCATCATACACACTCTTGTGAGATAAGGATATGGCTATGAACTCACTAAGAACACCAATGGAGTTTAGTGAATTGTAGTACGTTCTTGTACGGATGCTCGTGGAGAGGTTCTTCTCAAATAGAGTTATGGCCTTGATAAACTTCTTCTTGATCCACTCACTGGAGATTTCCTCTTTTCCAAAGTCCCTCAATTGGTTGGCAAGAGTGACAACTCTTCTATTTAGTTCTCTAGGGCTCTCATCCTCTTGCATGACGAAGTTCTCGAACTTGTCAATGGAAACATCATACTTGGAGGATTGAATGCTAACATTCCCATGGAACAGGGTGTTAAGTTTATCCCAAGCCTCCTTGGCGGTCTTGATACTGCAGATGTGAGTGAGATATTCTCTTTGGAGAGCCTTTTGAATGGTGACGAGAGCGGTCTTATTGATTTGAAACTCAATATCCTCTCTTGGAGTCAAGTTGTTTTCATGATGAGGATGGAATCCATGGAGAACACTTCTCCACAAGGCGGTGCAAGAGCCAGAAATATGAGACTCCATTTCGAACTTCCAAGAAGAAAATTCATTTGTGTTAAGCATGGGAGGAAGTCCAACATTTAAAATGTCTGGCATAGTAGCAATGGTATGGATAGAGTCATAATTGGGAGGTGGTGGAACTCTTGAGTTAGGCCCCGAACCATTAGCCACTTGAGACTTGAAGCCTTCGGAACTTTCCCCGCTCTTAGCCTTTTTGTCGGCTTTCGCCTTGGCTAGAGCAATGTTAGCCTCCATTTCGGCGATGTCCGGAATGCAATCATCATCCTAGCTAACATCATCGCAGGTGGAGGGAAGTTCCTCGAACTCCTTGGTTTTCCCCATCATGGCCTCCAACGTCTTCTTTATGCTAGAAACCTCCAAACCAACACTAGAGCTAACCTTGGACAATTCGGCTTAGATAGTTAAAACCTTTTCTTATAGGTTAGTTATAGCATCGGTCATTTTGGCGATTTCCGCATTAGAACCGTCGGGCTCATTTTCATTGACCATTATACTCTTAGGCGGTTAAGCCCTTAGTAAGATTCGAGGCTCTCATACCAATTCAAAGTGCACTATGGTCAACTAGAGGGGGGGTGAATAGGTTGACTACCAATTTTTCTTCTTTTCCTTGTTAGTTTGGGATAAAAAAGTAATACAAGGTTCTCTAGATGTGCAACTAGACGAGCAATCTATGTGATACAAAGATACAATACGCAACAGAAGCAATAGGTAAGGTAACAAGATAAAACACAAGTGTAAACAAGGAGACAAGGATATGTTTCATATAGTTCCTTCTCAAGAGAACTACGTCTACGTTAGAGAGGTGGGGAGCCACCTAGGCACTCCTCAATAGCACGGATGTGCACACCTTATTCTCCTTGAGCTTCTCTGGTGAGGGAGATTCTCGTTTCCACTAAGACGTCGACTTGAAGGCGTTGACCAAACCTTTACACAAGGTTGAGGACACTCCACAAGATGGATGGAGGCTCTCAATCAATACGAAGCTTCTTGCAACAAGGTGGAAGCTCCAAGCACAAGTTCTACTAGGGTTTCTAGGCCCCAAGTAGGATTCTAGATCTACTATGATGCGGTGGATGGATTTGAATTTATTTGGTGGAATAACGCATCTAGGTCTCTGATATGAAACGTATCCCGAATTTCTGATGTTCCATGTTGTTTTCATGTTAATTCCCACATGTTTGCTATACACTTTATGTCATTTTTATCGATTTTCCGGACTAACCTATTGACAAGATGCCACAGAGCCAGTTCCCTGTTTTCTGTTGTTTTTAGTTTTAGAAAAGTTGTTCTAGAAATATTCTCGAAATTGGAAAATTCTAAGCCCGGAAGTCTTAGAATTTCCGAAGGTTCCATGGAGTCCCAAAGAGACCCGGAGGGGGGCCTAGGGGGGGCCCACACCATAGGGCGGCGCGCCCCCTCGCCGCGCCGTGGGGTGGTGTGGGGCCCCCAGGCTTCCACCGCCTTTGCCATTTCGCCTATTTAATCCCCCCGAGACGTAAACTCTAAATATATTCCACTTCTCCCCGAAAAATACCCGAGGCCGTCGTAATCGTCATCTCGAGATCGGGAGGGTTTTGGAGCTCTCCCCGGCACCCTGTCGGGAGGGAAATTCATCACCGGAGGGGTCTACAACACCATGCCCTCCTCCGAAGTGATGCATGAGTAGCTCATCCCTGGAATACGGGTCTATAGCAGTAGCTAGATGGTTGTTATCTCCCCTTTGTACCTCATGTTTAGATCTTGTGAGCTGCCTAACATGATCAAGATCATCTTTATGTAATGCTACATGTTGTGTTTGCTGGGATCTGATGAATGTTGAATGCTATGTCTTTGATTACCAATCTATCATGTTATCTTCATGCATATGTTATTTATGATCTTGCAGGATCTCCGTTACTATTAGATGCTCTGGCCAAGTAGATGCTAGTAACTCCAAGAGGGAGTATTTATGCTCGATAGTGGGTTCATGCCTCCCTTGCATCTGTGCTCGAGTGACAGAAACGTGACGGATGGAGGATGTGCTATTGCCATTAGGGAGAAAACAACAATGCTTTGTCTAAGGATGATGTTATTGTTTACATTACACACTTTGCTTACTGCAGTTATCTGTAGCTTGCAACTTAAAACCCAACGTTTGTTCGGATGATATTCGGAGGGTGGATTACTAGTCATAGATGCAGTTGGATAGAGGACTATGTATTTTGTTGTAATGCCCGCATGAATCAGATAGTAATATTTATGTCTTGCATATGCACTACCGTGCAGCCTTCATTTCTGTCAATTGCCCAACTGTAATTTGTTCACCACACATGTTATTTATCTTTCACGGAGAAATACCACTAGTGAACTGTGGACCCCGGTCCTTTTTCCTCATACTGATAAACACCTGCTGCTTTAATTTTGTTCCTACCGTTTTCCACACTATACGTTTAACCTCTTTGTGTTCAGCAAAACCGGTGAGATTGACAACCTCACTTCTTCGGTCGGGGAAAGTGATTTGATTGTGTTGTGTAGGTTCCATGTTACTTCTGAACCGGTAGTGCGCCCTGCCATCTCAGCTGCTTCAACCTTCTGAAGCTACTCCTTCCTCCTACTGGTCGATTCAACCTTGGTTTCTTTCTGAGGGAAACTTGCCGCTACACTCTTCATACCTTCCTCTTGGGGTCTCCCAACAAACGTGTGATCACACGCATCAGTCTCCTCTAGCTCTCCGCAAAGTATCGCAGTGTTTGGGTGGTTGGAGAGGGAGATCTAAGTACTTGAAGCTCGCATTAATGGCATGGAAAGAGAGTGAGTGTGAAGCTTAATCTCCTAGGAAGAAGGTGGGTCCTTTTATATCTCCATTAATGTGGCCATGCAGTGCCTGCACAGCCGGTACTACCAAACTAATTCCCGGTAGTATTGGTTCCTTCTTTTATTCTAACGGTCGAAACGCTGGCAGCTCATCCTTCCGCAGCCCCAGTAGTACCGGTAGGTAGGTCGGTAGTACCAACAAGGCAGTAGTACCGGCCTACTACCGAGGCCACTACCGCACCAGATTCAGTACCCATCTGTCCCGAAATCGGCCAAGCGCGGTAGTGATCGCGGTGGTACCGCGGACCTCGGTAGTACCAGAAGTGGCACTGGTAGTACCGCAAAGGCAGTACTACTGTGCCACTAAGGCACCAATTCCAGTACTCAGCTGTCCCAAAATACACCAAACGCGGTAGTGGCGGTAATACTACCGCACGCCCGGTACTACCAGACGAAACTGCAGTACTACCGCAATTCAGACCAGAAAAGATTTCTTCGTGAACCTGAGCGCTCTTATTTGGGAGGGGAAATCCCAGCTGAACCTGTAGACTACGAGAAGCACAAAAACCGTTAGATACCCTAACTGTGTTTTCGTCAATTCCAAAACGGGTATAGCACAAAATGCCCTTTCACCTGCCAGGAGAAGCGAGAAGGGGTTCAATTTGGACGAGGAAGAGGTGTTCTTCCGGATGGGGTAGAAGAGAGAAGCCGAGTAGTGGTTAACTAAGACATAGACGATTACGACTGCCCGCTGCTTTCTTCTCCTTCAACCTAGCTGGCCCCACTACATCTGTATGGTGCCCGCCCAAAGTCAGGGAGCGGGGGCAACGCGTTGTGGCTGGTCGCCAGGGAAGGGAGCCGATGAGGGTCTCGGGGTCGAGGGTATATGGGGGAAGCGAGCGAGTGATGGTGAGTTTCCTTCTTCGGGACTGAAGGTGCAAGTAAGGTGGAACAAAATGGCTGAAGATGGAACCGACGCGAGAAATGTCGACGTCCGGACTTCCGGTGTGCAAGCCCTTGTTCGAAGAGTGTTCTATGTCTATGATGGGCGAGAAAATTGCAAAATACCATCACATTTGGGGTCATGGTTTAAAAAAACCAACACTTTGCAAAAAATTCACAAAAACCCACCGGTTCATCCTCTATGTTTTGCAAAAAAAAAAGAAACTGATCATTCAGTTTAGATCATTTGACGGTGTACCGGTGGGATCCACGGTAAGTGATGATGTGGCACTAAAAGTTCACACCGGCTGTTCCATACGTTAAAACAAATGCAAGACCCACCTTTCAGCACAAACATAGTATTTTGTTTTATAGGAGCGCTTGCATTCCATTAGGAAAGAGCTATAGGGTTGACCCCAAAATGAGATACTCCCTCTGTCCTAAAATACAAGACACGCTTTTTTTGTGGTGATATTTGAGGCTTAATGTTGACCACACATATATAACAAATTATATGGATTTACAATGTTTAAATGGTATCATTGAACTTGTCTTGTAAAATTATTTCGTTTCATATATCTTTATACAATTTATGTGGACATATTATAAGAACAAATCAAGGTCAAAGTTAGGACTTAACTGATGACCTACGGGTTCTTGGGTGTGTTTGCGGCCTTCTTGTTGTGCCCCTCGGTATCCAGAGATCCTCCCACACTTTAGTTCTCGTACCATCACCAACACGCCATATATATAAGTCCTCCTTTTAATAGTTGAATGCGCTTAAGAACATTGCGCCATACATAACTCATGCCCCTGACTGCTTGTAGCACGTATTCATCCAGGAAGTATAAGACATGCAACGCTCTCGAGCATAATGATTATGGAGATTGAAGGAGACATCATCCTTGTTTTGCAAGCATGGCCAAGTTAAAGGCGCGCAGACCACGGACCCTAGGCCACCATCCTTCTTATGTTTCATCGTTTCATCCCAAGAGACCTGGTGCATCGCTCAGTCCATATCATTCTGAGACCAACAATACTTACAAATACCGAAAAAGGCTTTTTGCCCCGCTTTATAAATAAAGCAATCGCCAATCCAAGTTCATACAACATCACCAACAGCATAAAGGAGAGAAAAAAGACGGTGCAGTAGTTCGCAGGGGAAACAACACAGGTAAGCCCAAAGTAGCATAATACGAAACACGGAGAGAGGAAGGGGCGACGGGAGGTGCGAGAGAGAAAGACACCCATCCGTCCGCACGGCTAAGCTCGTAGAGGAGGTGGAGAACCACCGCGTAGATGCCAGCAAACGGTCAAGCATGTCATCCAGCTGAACCCTGTCCCGCTGTCTACATAGCGGGTGCCATAGGTGCAAAAAAAGCGAGACATTTGAACATAGAGTCAGTCGCACGTCGAAGAAAGATCCATTCTATCACCTTCTTATTCTTAATCGTCCAAAGCGTCCATGTAATTCCGGCAAAAACAACCCGGAAGAGGCGTAGCTCCTTCCCTGTCCTTCTCGCCTAGAGTTCCAGGAATTCGCCCAGGTCCGAGACCTGCCACTCGGGTCGCAGACCTTCATAGACGAATTTCCATAGGAACCGGGCCGCGAGGCAGGTGAACAAAATATGGGTTTCCGTCTCCGGAACCCCACATAGTGGACACCTACCATCTCCTAGCCCTTGACTCTTCCGCACTTACACCCCCGACGGGAGGCGGTCATGCAGCAACTACCAAACAAAAATCTTGATCTTAAGGTGTAAGGGGGATTTCCATAGTTTAGACGACCACGCCTGCCCCTGTCTGAGAAAGAGGCTGCGGTAGGCCGACTTAACCGAGAAAGACCCAGAGGGTACTAGCCGTCAAGTAACACTATCCGGAGCTCCCTCTAAGGAGCCCGATAACGCCCCTCTAGGCTCATACCAAGCTGCCTCTTCTGCCACGCCAAATTCCTTCAAAACGAGATGTTCCAAATTCCATTTGGCGCGGCATCCGCAACTAATAGCATTGGCTCTGATAAAATCGCAAAAAGATGCAGATAAACATGTTGGAGCGGTCTATCCTCAAGCCACACATCTACCCAAAACAAGGTAGACCTTCCACCCCCCCCCCCACAACGAACCGCGCCCCTTCCGGATCTCATACTTAATGGAATGGATGGATCGCCAGAATTAGGACCCCTCCCGGCAATCACAGGACAACAGAGGGCAATCTCAAATGTATTTTTCTTTAATAAGCTAGAGCCACAGCCCTCCATCGTCCTATAGGATATGCCATACCCATCTAATAATTAGAGCGATGTTCATCTTCCGAAAAGCCAATATCCCTATGCCCCAAAAGTCTTTGGGGGCGCAAACATGTGCCCATTTGACCATGTGGTACTTCTGCTGGCCGTTTGGTGCTGACCAAAAAAAGCACGAGAGCTCTTTATCCATAGCCTTATAGGCCCCTTCAGGAAGAAGGTAGAGGCCCATCATATACATGGGCATGCTCGATAGGCATGAATCATAATCAGGATTTGCTCCCCTTAGAGGTGAACCTTTCACTTCATGGCTCAGCCTTCTCCCTTACCTGCCCCATCAGAGGCTTGAGGTCCCTCATGAGGATCCTGGAGACCCCCAGCGGGACCCCGATATTTAACTGGGAATACGGATAACTTACAGTTGAAGTTATCCGCAATCCGTTGTTGCTCATCTGAGGGAAATCCCAGGACCACCACCTCACTTTTGTCAAAGTTTATTTTGAGGCCTGATATTGCCTCAAAGCAAAGGAGGAGGAACTTGAGATTGCTGATATCCCTATCCGAGCCCTCCACCATAATTGTCGTGTCATCCGCATATTGTAGGTGGATCACCCACCTCCTGGGATCAGGTGACCGACCACCCCTGAAATGTGGCCGGCCTCCTTAGCCATGTCTAACATAGTCACAAGGTAGTCAACTGCCAGGTTGAACAAAATGGGGGATATAGGATCCCCTATCTCACCCTGCATGAGGATCTAACGTAAGATCCAATCTCCCCATTTATATTAATCGTCATGTTACCACTCATAACGATCTGCATAATCCAGCAGATGACACGGTTATCAAACCCCCATTGTTCGAGGACATGGCGTACGAACGCCTAATCCAGACGATCATACGCTTTCTGGAAGTCCAGCTTCAGGAACACGCCCTTAAGGTGTCGAACCTTTACTTCATGAAAAATCTCATGAAGCTCCAGAAACCCATCATGGATATATCGTCCCTTGGTAAAGGCGAACTTCTGGGAGTGAGGTAACCGTTGCACCATCGAGGCTAACCGAATCGCGCACACTTTGGCAAAGATGCGTTGAATGACATTAATCACCGTGATCGGTCGAAACTGGTAAATGTCTGAAGCTCCCACTAGCTTGGGGATCAAAGTAATCACGCTAAAGTTCAAGTGTGACATAATCAATGTCCCAATGTAGAATTATTGGAACATTGGCATAATCACCGTCTGAAGAGGGCCCCAAATATTTTGGAAGAAGGAGATCGGGAGGCCATCAGGACTGGGAGCAGAGCTGGCCTTCATGTCCATAATGGCCCGCCTGGCCTCCTCCGACAAGAATGGGAGAGTGAGAGCTGCATTTTCATTATCCAAGACTAATGAGTCCGAGCACCAAAGCTCTCGAGATAATGCCACCCCAGAACGGGATCATACCGAGAAGAGCTCCTTGTAAAAGGAGTATACACGGGCGGACAGCTCCTGCGCCTCTTCGAGGAGGCGGCCATCCGCCCATAGACATGGGATAGAGCATTTTTGGTGCCTACAATTAGTAAAGGCATGGAAATACGTCATGTTGGAGTCTCCCAACAACAACCATTTCTGATGGCTCCGCTGTCGCCAGAAGGTCTCCTCCCCCTTATAAATCGTCATAAGGATGCCTCCAAGGAGTATCTCTGCAAACACTCATCTGGAGACAAACCCATCGAATCCGACGCAGAATCCAGCGCCCAGATTTGCATAAGAAGCGCAAATTTGTGTCTGCGGATGTCCGCCCCCACATTCTCCACCCAACCTCACATAAATTGGCAGATCATCTTAGCATAGCAGTGCCAAACGTCCACCGCATTATATACTCGAGGAGTAGATGCTGCAGCTTCAGCCCATTTGAGGCCCACCGCTTCCACGAACAATGCTTTACAAATAAGCTGGCTAATTCTGTCACAAAGAATCATTGTTGGATCAAAATAAGTCATAGAATAGCATAAGTGGGGATTGTGGCACATCTTTGATTAATATTTCTTTCCCTTTTTTGGAAAAACACTTCTCCTTTCGGCCTTGTATTCTCTTCCAGATTCTATCCTTTAGATACACTAAACATTGTACTCTATTTCTGCCAATAAAGCTGGGTAGACCAAGATTTGTCCCTCCGAATGATTCCGAATTTAGTACAATATACCAAGAACCTCATGACGAACATCTGTATGTGTGTTCTTACTGAATAATATGGAGGACTTCTGTCAGATCACAGCTACTCTGCACCTTGTCCAAACGTAGGAAGATAACTCTTTGATGGCTATGCTAGATGGACATTCTCGATGAACCAAGTAGAAGCAATAGTCAAGATTAATATTAGTAGCTTTTACTTTCCTGTTTCACCTAGCTATCACTTTCCTTCTCTGTAATAATCGAACCCGGCCATTATAAGCCATCCCCGAGGGGAACGACAGGGTTATCGAAGATGATTCCAAAGTTGTCTTATTTCTTTCTCCTACTATTCTGCAATTAGGGTTCTAGCTAGAGTATAAATTCCCCAAATCATAGAGGGGTCTCCACATCGGGATAATTATCCGTTGGATCCTCACTGGATCTGACAATATGGTATGAGAGCATGGCGATTTTTTGGCCAATTTTTTTCTAGTTGACCGAACCGGAGTTCCAAACAAATTCTGAATTTCGGCGGTGAATGGAATTGAACGACAGAGGTGGTTGGGGTCTCTCGTAAAATTCCACCTTCCTCATCCTTTTCGCGACGACGGGGCGTTGGTCGACTGCAGCGCAGGCGGCAGTGACGTACCCTTTGACGTGGTCGATGGAGGCGCAGGCGGCGGCGGAAATTCGAGCGTGCATCAGGGTTGCCGGGGATCATCTCCTCCGGAAGTGAAATTACTGTGACTGTACTCGGTTCGTGTGCCACTTGGTAGGTGAGGAACGCTGGTGGCGGCAGGAATCCACGTCGGGCAAGGGTTCAGGGACAAGTTCCCTTGGTAAAATTCCAGAGTTTGGGTGCAGGTTCAGATGGGGAAGTCCAAAGCTTCGAGTGAGACTCTGGAATCACAGGAGGTAGGGGCGTTCAAGCTCGACATCGATCAGGTTCATACAAGAACTGAAGAACTTGGCACTAAAATGGAGGGAGTGTAGCAGAAAAGTCGCGTCTTTAAGCAAAAAAAATCGCTCGTTTGGAAGCACTGCTGCTCGCTGATCGTGCCCGTTCTTCCACCATGACTGCTGAGGCTGAACAACACCAGAAGGAAAAGGAACATCAAGACAAAAAAGACTAGAAAAGGAAAAACAAGAGAGAATCAGGGGACAGAAAACTCCACTGAAACTTATTGGCACGAGGTTCTGCCTCATTAGACACGCTGTAGCGCATATGAAACTCAAAAGTATGATAATCAGCCTCATGAACAACCACAAGAGAAACAATTTGTTACCGCAAATCAAGGTGCATATTATGATTCTCAAGAAAATTTGCATACAGAGTATGTTCAATATACTGTTGTTCCTAACACCCAACAACCCCATTACCCACCACCGAATCACTAGTACAATCCCTACCTACCACCAAACCAACCCTACTATCCTTAATACCATGATGTTTATCCTCAGTGGAATTACTATCCACACAATTACCAATAGCATACTCCTTATTTCCAACCCTGGGTTAATTTCGATCGATATAACCCTCCAAACCCCCATCCCTACACACCCAACCAACCAGAGAACCAAGCAGACGCCGACAATAATCATCCTCCTGAACAACACCAATGATATAAGGCATTATGAACCGCCTGACAGAGGACAGCAGAGAGGATTTAGGCATCAAGAGTTCGACATAGATGCTCAGTTCTACAAATCCATAACAAAGGCAACCAAAATAGATTTTCCAAGGTTTAATGGTAGCAATCCTGAGGAGTTGCTGAGAATGACAGAAAAATACTTTTCCATGATTTATGTACCTGAAAATGCCAAATTTGACTACGCCCAAATGTATATCACGGGCAGGGCTGACACTTGGCCCAGAAACTTTGGAGTCCTCGATGACATCCTCTATTGGAAGCAATTCTGTGATGTTCTAGTGCAAAGGTTTTCAGCTAGCAGTGGCTATGAAGCAGTGGAAGAGTTTAATGCACTCAAGAAAGGGTATAGCTCTGTTCCCTAATACAATGATAAATTCGAAGACAAAATGGCCAATTACAGAAAGGAAAACCCTTATGTGAAGGAAACATATTACATCAAATGCTATATCAATGGTCTCCCTGGAGAAATCAAACACTACATGAAGGCATTAAAACTAGCAACTCTGTATGAGGCAGTGGAATATGCTAGGGACATGGAAAAAGGCATGCTAGCTACAACACAAAGCCATACTAAAAGATTGAGTGCATCTTCCACTAGCAATAGAGGTATATCTAGTGGAAAATTTTCTTTAAAACCTGGACCCATTCCTAATAACCCACAGCAGAAGCCAGAAATGGACAAGAACAAAGGGAAACCAGCGGTGAAATATAATGAACCAGGAGCTTGCAAATATTGTGGTCGGAAATGGTTTTTCGGTCACCGTTCGCAGCAGTATAAAAGGCTTACCTTAATGGCAAGTGAAGAAAATCCAGAGAGTGAGGAAGAGCAATACTATGACACGGTTACCACAGAAGATAGTACTGAACAACCAACGACTAATACCCCCAGAACCAGCTATTTCTTGCGGAAATATCACTACAGGCAGCAAAAGAGAAATGTACCACAAACACTTTCACTCTCAGCGTCCAAATTGGGGGGAAACGAGTTGTTGCCTTGGTTGATATAGGAAGCACACACACCTTCATGGACATGAATTTCTCTACAAAAATCAAATGTACAATTGTTAACACCCCCTTACAGAAAGTCCTAGTAGCAGGTGGAGGAGATTTCCAATCTGGTTCTTACGTATCTGACATAAAATACAAGATACAAGGGCAAGAATTTCACAACTCTTTCAGAATACTCCCCTTACAAGGATATGACATAGTTTTGGGTGGAGACTGGCTCGCTCAACACAGTCCAACCAAATTTTATTATCACAGGAGAGAGATGAAAATCAACTTGGAAGGGAACAAGAAAGTCCTTTTAATGAAACACTAAAAAAAGGGGTTCAACTTATTTCCATAGAGAAGCTCCATAAGACACTGTCAAAAGGTGGCATAGGCTACCTGTTATTCCCCTTCTCAGCTGCACGCAAGAATCAGATTCATGAAGACCCAGAAATCCAACACATTATACAGGAATTTGCTGATGTCTTCGAGGAACCAAAAGGCCTGCCTCCTGTAAGAGCTTGCGACCACTCCATTCCACTGAAAGAAGGTGCAGAACCACCGAGAGTTCGACCATACAGGGTCCCGCACAAACACAAGGCTGAAATGGAGAGATAAATAAAAGAATTCTTGGATTCTTCTGTCATCAGAAACAGCAATAGTCCATATGCCTCACCAGCAATATTAGTCAGAAAAAAGGATGGGACTTGGCGACTATGTATCAATTTCATAAAACTGATAAATTACCAATTCCTGTGATAGAGGACCTATTGGATGAACTCAATGGTGCTAAATACTTCTTCAAACTTGACCTCGGGTCGGGCTACCATCAAATACGAATGCAACAACAAGATATTCTTAAGACTGCATTCAGAACCTACTTTGGGAATTTCAAGTACCTTGTGATGCCATTTGGGCTCACAAATTCCCCAGCCACCTTTCAGTCCTTAATGAACAATGTCTTTGCCAAATGGATGGGAAAAATGATGCTTGTCTTCGATGATATCCTTGTTTATAGCAAAACAAAGGAGGAGCACATCCAACATTTGCGCATAATACTCGCTGGAAACAAGTTATTTGCCAAAAAAAAAGTAAATGTGTCTTTGCTACACAAAAAGTGGAATGCCTTGGACATGTCATCTCTGCAAATGTAGTCACCACTGATCCCCAGAAAATAACTGCTATCAAAGCATGGCGCTTGCCACAGAATATAACCCAATTGATAGGATTTCTCGGACTCACAGGCTATTATAGGAGATATGTTAAAACCTATAGACAAATATGCACACCATTGCATGACATGCTTCAAAAGGATTCATTCAAGTGGACCGGAAAGCAAACCGAAGCATTCCATCTCCTGAAAGGCAGCCTAATTGCTCCAGTAATGGCATTACCCAACTTTGCACTGCCATTCACTCTTGAAACCGATGCATGTGGCTCGGGAGTTGGAGCTGTTCTAATGCAGCAAGGGAAGCAAGCTAATCATTAAGACAGACCAGAAAATCTTAAAGTTCATGGCAGATCAGAAAGTATCTGAAGGCATTCAACACAAACTGCTAATTAAATTGCTGGAATTTAATTACTCCACCGAGTATAAAAAAAAGGGGAAGGAGAACAAAGCTGCCGATGCTCTTAGCCGAAGAGATACCATTTCCATGCCTATTACTATAGTTTAACCCTCATGGATTGAGTCAGTGGAAAAAAGCTATTTGCACGACACCTTTTGTCAGGATCTGCTACGGAAACTTGCAGTTGCCCTAACTACACACTCCCCATTCACACTACATGGTGGAGTCATCTAAAGATTACATCCTTGGGGGAGCAAGCACGCTTCTCACGCCATGTGTTGTCTGGGCCGTCCGATTGGGCATCCAAAATGAACTCGGTCGTCCATCCCTAGACTTACCCTGTCGGCCGCTACCTTTTTACCCTGCTCGGTAACGGCCCTTGTCGCTGTTGGTGGTCCCTATTAATCTTGGACCCACGTTGAAGTGTGACGGGTGGGAATTGTTCATGTATGTCCTCTTTGACGCTGCGGGACAAAGTCGCTGATCCCCGATTGGTTGGCGCTTTTTTACTCGTCCGGACGCTATCTGTGCCGCTACTGGCGGCCCCCTTCTTTGGCGGACCCGGTTGCCAGCGTCAGGGTTATGGTTGGTCTGAGGTGTGCTGGTTCGGCGGTGGAGACGGGAGCGAGGCCACGCCGGGGTGTTTCGGAAATTTCGCGTCTCACTCCCGCGGGTTGAGGCTCGCCGTGCGGCCGTGGCGGATGATGCTTCGACGCCCGGTACGAGCTACAACAATGATGGTTCACCAACTCCACGAGGCAGGGCGCTTCTGCCCTTTCGGCCCCCCTATATCCTTCCTCTCCACTAGGATAGGGTTCGCATCACCTCCGCATCCAGATCTCGCCCTGGTCTCTGCGGCTCCAGCCGTCGCCGCTATCTCGGTAGAGCTCCGTCGCCCCGCCCGTTGTATTCCTCCTCCTATCTGTCCCGGGCTAAAGCGATGGTGCCGCAGGGATCCGACTTTGGTTAAGGTTGCTCCTGAATATTTCCCTTTTGCTCTGTTTTTTCCTTCTGTTTGCCTGCATGTTCTTATGTTAGATTGGGCTGATTGAGCTTGCCCTTGGCCTCCTTTTTGTGCAATTGGCTCTCTCTGGCTTGCTCTTAGGTTGGATCTGCTGCACCGTTCGAATCGCTGGTTTGAGGTGAGTGCAAGAGGTCTATTTTGTGTTGTTATTGGTTGATTGTATTTTTTCCCTGTCGAACTGGTTATTGGATCTTCTAGAGTCATTAGAATCGTTGGATTGCTAGGTTGGCTATGTTTTTGTGATTTGGCTAGCTGATTTTTAGGCTGGCCAGTAGGTGATCCAGCTAATTCAGTAGTGCATGTTGGGCGGTAGGTGACCTTATTAATCCAGCAATGTTCTGTTTGGTTGCAGTTCCTGTTGGTTGGCAGTGCATAGTGCTAGATGCGCTTTGTAGGTTTTTAAAATAGATGTGTTTTGTAGTTTCTTTTTACTGTCCACAGCAGTCATTGGATCTTACATGATAGCTGGATCATTGGATTGCTTGGTTGGCTATGTTTCTGTGGTTTGTTTGTCTGATTTCTAGTTTTTTTGTTGGTTAGTTGTCGCACCCCGGTTTCTAGAGGATACTCATCGCACGAACTGGAAGTCAGGTGCTTGGATTATGGGGCATACCTGCTCCCACGTCCCAGCTTCCTGGTAGGCCTGCGCTTATGCGCGACAACACAAGCCCTGCTTCCACCGTCGAAGTAAACTATCCGCTAGGAACCTAAGGCACTACTGTCGACGTACTTCATATTCAAGCACGCACTGTACGTCAACAGCTTTGAACGAAATGATAGCACAAACTGTCTCTAAGACACAAAAGAATGAAATAAGTTTGCAAATAGCCTTCACTAAGGCAGAGATAGCAAAACACTCATCCAGAGGACACATGTCCCAACATATCATCCATTACATCAGCGGAAGCAATCAAATGGGTCTGAGTACAGACAAATCCAAGGCTTAAGAAGCCGGAGAAAATAACGAAAAACGAAGCCCATCCACGTAGGTCCTGGATCCTGCCCGGGGTCCAGCCAACTACTCGTCTGCAGTGTCGTCGAACTCCACAAAGTAGCCATCCTGGTGATCGTCGTAGCCGTAGTCGTACTCTGCGTAAACCACAGCCCCAACGGGGTCAGTACATCCAAGTACTGGCAAGCAAGACTCACATGTCATCAAGGAGTTACCCGTCAACACAAGCCGGGATGCTTGGGATCAACGGAAGAAGATAGGTATTATAAAAGCTGCAGCGGGCTGCTCTAACCAACTACAGAAAATACTACTTGTGTCCGGCTAATAGAAAAGATAAGATCGAGGAATTGTAACCAACTGAAAGATAACTTCAAGCAAACCCATCCTGGATCTCGCCCCTTATCCGAAGAAGCAATCCGAGGATAACTCACGCGGTTGTATTAAGGTGAATCAAGTTATTGTGTGAATAACCTATTGCTAGTCAAGTTACTGATCATTGGGTGAAGCATGATTGATCATTATGTTGAAGTTGTCCTGAGTACTTGTTAGCCAGTACTTTCACCAAGTAATCCATAACCGCGGAAAACACGGCTTCTCGAGAAGATTTATCCCTGCAGGGGTGCACCATAGTAACCGTACACGTAAGAATATCCCGCCAGATGGGAATCAAACCCACCAAGCGAGACACTCAACACAACCAACTGTTCTTCGCATCAAGCCCAAAGCACCGCGTGCTGTGCGTGCGCGGCTAATCGAGCCCCCCGAAGAAAAGGAGGACCCTCATAGCACTGGAAGACCACGCCGCCCTAAATGCCGACTACAAAAGTTCCACCCTGGCCTCGGGTTCGTACCTGCATATGATGCAGCAAATGGAAAGCCCGAACTAGTACGGCGATTTGGACGAGATGCGAATCGAGTCAAGTTGAGGGGGGCGCCCATACTCGCTTCCCACATGCGGGTAGTGCGCTCATCATGGATCAGTAGACAAGACCCTTTTCCTATTAGGGTCGACACTAGCAGGCCTCAAAACCACAAAGGGGCTCCTGCCGGTGCCTTATCATCAAGTTATTATTAATAGCAGCATTGACAGGATTGATTGATTAACATCGAGCCCCCGGAACGATAACAGATAATAATAGCACGATAATAAAAGAAGTAACCGACAACAGGCTCGAGCAAAAGCAACCCTAAGCATGCTAGATAAGAACAGGCACAAACAAAGGCTGTGGGTATGGAGGTGAGGCAATATCATTGGTTCAGGGAATCATGTGATGGGTTCGGAGAATAGCAACGATACATAGGGCTAGCAATAGTAGACAAAAGGATAGTATCGACAACAAGTGTGGAAGAGAACTCGATGATTCATGTGAGTGATAACTTGCCTGGCAGCTCAGTCTCGTACTGGGCTAGGTCCTGAGTAGTGGTGTCGTAAGGCTCGTCGGTACCAACGTCGTCGTCTAATCGAGAAGAAGCAAAAACAACAACGAAGGAAGACGGGCAATCAATACATGGCATAGGTGCACAAACATTGGATGATGCATGTCATGTTTAATAGATGCACCAAAGTAAACTACTTAATATGAAACACAAGTTTAAATAGGATTCCATATACAAAGGTTGCATATGGAAGACCATGCTTTAGAGTTGAATTAATTGTTCTATCACTAGGCATCATGTGTAAGTGACTTAGTATGATGCATGCATGATGAAGAACAAGAATATAACAAGTTTTAAATGCAATTAGAATGATAGTTAACCATTTTAGAAAGCATTAATAAGTTTGGAAAAATATTGTTACTTAATGGTGTTGAACAAGTAATTGTTGTTTTCAACAAGTTAACGGGTGCAAAACAAACAACAAAGTTGATATTTGAAAAGGTTATCAAATTTTAGTTGGATTACATGTTTCACATTTTGAAATTGGACTTTGGATTAATTAATTATGAATTAAACAATATTAAACAATTTTTAATTGAATTAAACAAGATTTAAATTGTTTAGGCAATTTAAATTATTCAAACCAGAAAACAAAATTTATATTTGGAAAGTACATGAAAAATTGATTGGAAAACATATTTGGTTTGTGAAATTTGGAATTTTTATGAACAAGTTATGAATTTTGCAAATTTAAGGGAATTTGACAAGAATTCAAATTTTGCACCAATTTAAAATATTCAAAACAGTAAACAAATTTTATATTTGGATAGAACATTTAATTTGGTATTGAAAACATATCAAAAATGTTGGATTTGGATTTAGGATGATTTAGTTATGCAATTTACAAAATATAGGGCAAATCTGCCATTTTAGTGCCTCTAGGGACTTAGAAATAAATTTTTCCAGGGGCTAGAAATAAGGGCCAGGGGCTTAGGTGTGATTTGCTAAACATTCCAGTACCAAACTATTGTAAAAATAAAACTTGTTTTATTTTGGGAGAGAGGGGACTTGATCCCTCCATCTCCTGGTTGGTGCAAAGGAACTCAACCACTAGGATAGATGTGCTGTGTGTGGTGGGATTGCACCTCTGAACAGGTAAGGTATTGGTGCGGTTTGTACCGAATTAAAACAGAAAAGGTGTGGGGATGGGAATTCGACCTCGAGACCTCGGGCTTCAGAGCGCGCGCACCAAACCAGAAGGCCTATCGCTGCGTTTGTTGATGGGCTGGGGCGCTGGTTGGTTTTAAGACTGCAAACGCCGGGTACTGAACCTGCACGCACAAACTGAACACACGATCTTCAGATCGTTACTGAAACGAACGAACAGAGGGCACTCGAGTTGATTTCGTGGAAGAAATTGATGATCGATTCGCAGGGAAAAGGAGAGGGAAGGAGGGGGAATGGAAACAAGACGGTACCGGCTTCGCGTGGGGGTACTCGGGACGGACGGAGACGGGCGGACGCGGCGGCGAGGTGCGCCGGCGGCCGGCGGCCGTGGCAGCAGCAGAGGAGGGAGTCCTCCCTCGAGGCGGCGGCGGCTGGAGAGATAGGAGGGGGAAGATGCGTCTAGGGTTAGGGTTGGCTCGGGAGGGAGAGAGGGGGAGATATAGAGGAGGGGGAGGAGGATCGAGTGGCTCAGGAGGAGGAGGCTGTCGCTGTCCATGGCGTCACCCTCCTGTACGGAGGTAGGAGATGGGGGGTATCGGGCCAACACGGTGGGCTGGGCCTTCTCCCCCACCTAAACGTTTTTTTTTGTCTTTTGTAATATGAGATGTGCTGTTTTTTTTTGTAGCAATGCTTTTGGATAAAATAGATAGGTTTTGGTGTAGATAAAAATTTGGAAAAAATTAGATAAGTTTCTTAGGTGGAAAGAAACCACCTGGCAGTTTTAGTTTTCAAAATTTCAAATGTTGGATTGCTGTTTTGAAATTGAACCAAAATAATTGAATTTTGCCATAGCACTTAATATTTAGAAAATAAGTTATTTTCAATAGGGTTTCCCCTATGGTTTAGAATGTTTTGAAGAATACCAAATTGTGATCACTTCATGGATTCAAAATTTTGATGATTTGAGAGTTGTTTTGAGTTTGGGAAAGACTTGGAAATAATTGATTAAATTGAGCAATTGATTTTAGCAACAACTTAAAAGGTGAATTATAATGAGTTGCTTGAAAACAAAAGAGGTTTTTTAGTTTGCACTTCTTTATTGGAAAGGTTGTAACAGACAAGTGTGAAAACAGAAGTTGATAACAAGTTTAAATTTCATATGAAAACAATGCAAACAGAAATAAATATGAGGATGATGACATGATGCATTGCATAAATTAAACAAATAAGTAAAACAACTAAGGGTTTTCATACTTGGATGTTACAAAACGCCCCCCCTTGAAGGAATCGCGCCCCGAGATTCCCTACTGAGAAATGAACAGGTCCGGATACTTCTTGCGAAGATCCTCTTCGGTCTCCCACGTTGCCTCTTTATCAGAATGATGCGACCATTGGACTTTCAAGAACTTGGTGCTCTTGTTGCGAGTCTTACGCTCGGTCTCATCGAGAATTCGAATAGGGTGCTCCTCATAAGATAGATCATCTTGCAGTTCGATAGAATCATGATCAACTGCACGATCTGGATCTTTGAAACACTTCTTGAGTTGTGACACGTGGAACACATCGTGCACTTTGGATAGTTTTTCTGGAAGTTCAAGACGATAAGCATTCTCTGCACGTCTTGAGAGGATGTTGAAAGGGCCAATGTATCTTGGTGCAAGCTTTCCTTTCACACCGAAACGATGAGTTCCTCTGAGGGGAGTTACACGGAGATATGCCTTATCACCAGGTGCATAGACCATATCCCTGTGCTTGCTATCATAATAGCTCTTCTGACGAGATTGAGCAATCCTGAGATTGTCACGAATGATACGAACTTTCTCCTCGGCTTCCTTAACAATGTCAGGGCCTAAAAGTGAACGTTCACCAGCTCCAGACCAATTGATTGGACTCCTGCATCTGCGACCATACAGTGCCTCAAATGGTGCCATGCCTAGGCTTGCCTGGTAGCTGTTGTTGTAGGAGAATTCAGCATATGGAAGGCAATCCTCCCATTTCATGCCAAAGGAGAGACCACATGCTCTGAGCATATCCTCGAGAATCTGATTGACTCTTTCGACTTGCCCCTGAGACTGAGGGTGGTAAGCTGTGCTGAACAGAAGTTTGGTGCCCAATGCTTCTTGAAAACTCTTCCAGAAATGAGAAGTGAAGATACTTCCACGGTCTGAGCTTATTTCCAATGGAACACCATGAAGGGGAACAATCTTTGCTGTGTAGAGCTCTGCTAACTGGCTAGCTGAGATAGTTTCCTTTACAGCATAGAAGTGAGCAACCTTAGTGAGACGATCAATAACAACGAAGATTGCATCGTTGCCCTTCTTGGACTTTGGAAACCCAGTAACGAAGTCCATTTCAATCATGTCCCACTTCCACTCAGGAATTTTCAGAGGTTGGAGTAGACCTGCTGTCTTCTGATGGACTGCCTTAACACGTTGACAAACGTCGCATTCAGAAACGTATTGAGCAATTTCACGTTTCATGCCAGACCACCAATACAGAGTCTTGAGATCCTGGTACATCTTTGTACTTCCAGGGTGAATGGATAGGGGAGTTTCATGAGCCTCCTTGAGAATGATATCCTTGAGACTTTGAACCTGAGGAACTGCAATGCGTCCTTCAAAGAACACAGCTCCTTTGTCATCAATAGAGAAGGACTTGAACTTATCACTGCCCTCTTTGATTTGCTCTACCATCTTCTTGATTTCATTATCACGAAGTTGTTCAGAACGAATCTTGTCCTCGAGAGTTGGACTGGCTGTCAAGCTAGCAAGATAGCCTTGAGGAACAAGACCAAGGTTCAGCTTCTGGAATTCTTCATGAAGTGGAGGTTGGCTTTCCATGATCATGAGATTATTGCAATAGGATTTGCGACTGAGAGCATCGGCCATAACATTAGCCTTGCCTGGAGTGTAAGAAATGGTGAGATCAAAGTCTTTAATCTTCTCAATCCATCTCCTTTGCCTGAGGTTCAGATCTGGCTGAGTGAAGATGTATTTCAGACTCTTGTGATCGGAAAAGATTTCAGTTTTGTTACCCAACAAGTATTGTCTCCATTTCTTGAGGGCAAACACAACTGCTGCAAGTTCAAGATCATGTGTGGGATAGTTTTGCTCATGTGGGTTCAACTGACGTGAAGCATAAGCCACAACTTGACGTTCTTGCATAAGAACTGCACCTAGACCTTGAAGAGATGCATCGCAGAATATCTGGAAAGGTTTGGTAGTATCTGGGCCAACCAGAACTGGGGTGGAAGTGAGCTTAGTCTTGAGGAGGTTGAAACTCTCATCACATTGTGGAGTCCAAACGAACTTTTTGTCCTTCTTTGTGAGATCAGTGAGAGGTTTAGCAATCTTGGAAAAGTTTTGGACGAAACGACGGCAATAGCTAGCCAAGCCAAGAAAGCTTCGAACTTGCTTCACCGTCTTAGGGGGTTTCCAATCAACAATTGCCTTAACCTTTTCAGGATCAATGGCAATGCCTTTGGCAGAGATGATATGACCAAGATATGCAACTTCTGGAATCCAGAACTCACATTTGGAGTACTTGGCATATAGACGATGCTCGCGAAGTTTCATGAGAGTGAGACGAAGATGTTCTCCATGCTCTTCCTCGGATTTTGAGTAGACTAGGATGTCATCAAGATATACCACAACGAACTTGTCGAGGTATTCATGGAAGACAGAATTCATCAGTCGAGAGAAGGTCGCCGGTGCATTGGTGAGACCAAAGGACATGACGGTGTATTCATATAGACCGTAGCGAGTGGTGAAAGCTGTCTTAGGAATATCTTCCTTTCTGATCTTTATCTGATGGTACCCCATCCTCAAGTCCAACTTTGAGAATATTGAGGCTCCAGCAAGTTGATCAAAAAGATCATCGATACGAGGAAGTGGATACTTGTTCTTGATGGTTTTCTCGTTGAGAGGACGATAGTCAACCACAAGTCTCTTAGTTTGATCCTTCTTGGCAACAAACAGAGTTGGGCAACCCCAAGCGGAGGAACTAGGCTGAATGAAACCTTTGTCCATGTACATATCGATTTGCTCCTTCAACAATTTCAGTTCAGGAGGAGCTATCTTATATGGATGCTTAGAGATTGGAGCAGTACCTGGCTCAAGCTCGATCACGAACTCAACTGCTCTGTCCGGAGGCATCCCTGGCAACTCTTCTGGAAAGACGTCAGGGAATTCACAAACCACCGGAACATTCTCAAGCAGAGGTAGAGGTTTAGCATCCAGGGTGTACAGCTGAACAGAACTTGATTCCTTGGGAGAATAGACTATCTGGCCGGAAGGGTGGAACAGAGTTATTGACTTCTTAGCACAATCAATCGTAGCTTTATTGGCCTTCAACCAATCCATGCCAAGGATGACATCAATGTCTGAATTGCCAAGCAGAATGAGGGAAGCAAGGAATATGTGACCTCCAATTAAGATCTGATTCTCATGACTGATCTTGGAAGTTTGCATAGTTGCTCCAGGAGAGTTTACTACTAGCGGGGAACCCAAACCAACAAAAGGTAGTTTAACTGCTGTAGCAAAAATCTTTGACACGAACGAATGCGATGCTCCGGTATCAAACAACACTTTAGCTGGGTTAGAGTTTACGGGTAATGTACCGAGAACAACGTCGGCAGATTCCTCAGCTGTGTCAACCTTGACGTGGTTCACCCTTGCGGTCCTCCCAACAGGCCTGTTGTTGGCGTTGAAGGCCTTATGCGGAGGAGCGCGGACCATCGCCTGGTTGGTGTTGGGGCGAGGTGGTGGAGAAGGCAGCATCCTCTGAGTGCACTTGTCTGCGTAGTGCCCAGTCTCCTTGCACTTGAAGCAAGTGACGACACGCGGAGGATCTGGCCTTGGCTGCGCCACTGGAAACCTCTGCCCATGCATCTGAGCTGGGTTGGGTGGGCGGGGACCAAAGCCTGGAGAAGTTTGGGCATTTGGAGCCCTAGTGACAGCACTGTTTGGCACCCAGATGCGGCGCTTCTGCGGAGGGGTGGTCATGTTGGAGGAGGAACCACCCTCACGCGAGTGCTTGCGCGACTCTTCGAACGCCTTGCGCCCATTCTCCTCATTGAGCGCGGTGTTCACGAGCTCGACGAAGTCCTTGCACTTGATGTTTGTGAGAGCGTACTTCAGTTCCGGGTTAAAACCTCGGCGGAACCTTGCCATCTTCTTGGTCTCAGTAGACACCTCGTCTCCAGCATACCGAGCGAGGCGATTGAACTCGTTCTGGTAGCCGATGACGTCGAGCTTGCCCTGCTTCAGCGAGCAAAACTCTTCACGCATCCTCTCCATGAGACCATCGGGGATGTGGTACTTCAGGAAGGCATCCTTGAAGCAACCCCAAGTGATAGGATAGCCAGCTCTCATGGCCTGGTAGTTCTCCCACCACGAGGCTGCCTGACCCTTCAGTAGGTAAGCAGCATAGTTGACCTTGTCCTCTTCCGCAACATGAGCAATCTCCAGGGCTCTTGCTACGTCACGGATCCAGTCATCAGCATCCAGCGGCTCGCGTGTTGCCACGAAAGCCTTGGGACCCACACTGAGGAAGTCCTTGATGGTGACCCTTGGAGCAGTCTGGTGGTGGTTGTTCTGGTGGTTCTGAACCTGGACCATCTGAGCCATGACCTGAGTCATCTGAGTCAAGAGCTCAGCGATCGGCGGTGGCTCAGGCGTGTTCCTTGTTGGAGGCATCCTGAACAGAAATGCATTTTAGCACAACAATAGGAAGGGATAAACTTAGCAACCGAAAAAGAGATTATTCCGACGCATGACTAGATAACCAACAGGTACATCATGAGTTCAAATACATCAGAATATCCAACAGACCAATACATGGTTCGAAACGAAAGGATAAACTAGACACAGCTAGTAACGGATACAACGGTACTCCCATGCTCATCACGCAGGACGGCGGTGAGTAGTACGACGAGAGATACGGTGAGGAGGAACCCCACGGAAGTAGGTATCACGACGATCCATGTAGATAGGAACTGCTCTGAGAGCAACTCTCGGTGTGGTGAAGTAGAAAGCGTCCTCTCCCTGTGCTCCATAGCGGGGAATCCCTGTGTAACCAGCTCCGAGGTCGAGAAGTGGGCCTCTGATCGGCTCGTAACCTCCAGCATCTGGCAACGGAAGACCAGCTGGCTGAACGACACGTGCGAAGCGCTCGTCTCCAACAAAGTCTGTGGTGTACGTCGCCAGACGAGTGAGAGCAAGGTGGAGCTGCTCCCTGACTGAGGCTAACTCCTGAGAAAGTGCGGAAGCAACGGCATCACTGTGACTAGCGAACTGGGCAGTGATCTGGAGCCTGGAGCTATCAGTCTCGTAGGTATCCATGTCGCGGTGGACAGTGAAGTGAACTCCCGCTGCCGTGATGTAACCACGGGGGATGTGACGAAAACTGGACTTATCAAACCCCCAGTAGTCAGCACGGAGAACGGTGATACTCACGTACGCTGCCTGCTGCACTGCCATATCCACTGTGGACCCTACTGCCTCGTACTGGTGTGCAATGCTCCTGCCATCATCCGACAGAATGTAGACGATAGCCCGGTAGCAAGTCTGGTCAAACTCCCGCTGGTGCTCATAGACCTGGTACTCTGGTGCCCAACGGAACCCCAGATAGGTAACCATGTCTCTCAGCAACTCCGGAAAACCGGCGGTGCTCTCACAGCGAGTCATGCGAACCACCTGCGGGTAGTAGCTGAGACCCATCTGCAGATGATTGGGAAAGGTTTTGATTAGACTCCGGTAGATGAAAAAGGATGTGGAAACAACAACAAGGTTCAACGGACGAAAAGGATGTTGAAAAGAACATGATATCGAAGCAACATCGGGAAAACGAGACCAACAGTCCTGAGGTACTAAGGAGAACCCAAAACACGTGAAATCCTAACTTGAAAGTTTAGGTGAGAACAGAAAACAACGTTGCACTTCCTTACCAGAAAAGGGTGGGTGGGTGGGGAAAGAAGAAAAATGGCAGAATTCCTACTCTCACGTTTCATTTTTCCTATATAGCTACAAAATAGTTTCTAGACTCAACTGCGACCAGTAAAAGGGGATCCTACAGGCAGACAGGCTCTGATACCATTTGTCGCACCCCGGTTTCTAGAGGATACTCATCGCACGAACTGGAAGTCAGGTGCTTGGATTATGGGGCATACCTGCTCCCACGTCCCAGCTTCCTGGTAGGCCTGCGCTTATGCGCGACAACACAAGCCCTGCTTCCACCGTCGAAGTAAACTATCCGCTAGGAACCTAAGGCACTACTGTCGACGTACTTCATATTCAAGCACGCACTGTACGTCAACAGCTTTGAACGAAATGATAGCACAAACTGTCTCTAAGACACAAAAGAATGAAATAAGTTTGCAAATAGCCTTCACTAAGGCAGAGATAGCAAAACACTCATCCAGAGGACACATGTCCCAACATATCATCCATTACATCAGCGGAATCAATCAAATGGGTCTGAGTACAGACAAATCCAAGGCTTAAGAAGCCGGAGAAAATAACGAAAAACGAAGCCCATCCACGTAGGTCCTGGATCCTGCCCGGGGTCCAGCCAACTACTCGTCTGCAGTGTCGTCGAACTCCACAAAGTAGCCATCCTGGTGATCGTCGTAGCCGTAGTCGTACTCTGCGTAAACCACAGCCCCAACGGGGTCAGTACATCCAAGTACTGGCAAGCAAGACTCACATGTCATCAAGGAGTTACCCGTCAACACAAGCCGGGATGCTTGGGATCAACGGAAGAAGATAGGTATTATAAAAGCTGCAGCGGGCTGCTCTAACCAACTACAGAAAATACTACTTGTGTCCGGCTAATAGAAAAGATAAGATCGAGGAATTGTAACCAACTGAAAGATAACTTCAAGCAAACCCATCCTGGATCTCGCCCCTTATCCGAAGAAGCAATCCGAGGATAACTCACGCGGTTGTATTAAGGTGAATCAAGTTATTGTGTGAATAACCTATTGCTAGTCAAGTTACTGATCATTGGGTGAAGCATGATTGATCATTATGTTGAAGTTGTCCTGAGTACTTGTTAGCCAGTACTTTCACCAAGTAATCCATAACCGCGGAAAACACGGCTTCTCGAGAAGATTTATCCCTGCAGGGGTGCACCATAGTAACCGTACACGTAAGAATATCCCGCCAGATGGGAATCAAACCCACCAAGCGAGACACTCAACACAACCAACTGTTCTTCGCATCAAGCCCAAAGCACCGCGTGCTGTGCGTGCGCGGCTAATCGAGCCCCCCGAAGAAAAGGAGGACCCTCATAGCACTGGAAGACCACGCCGCCCTAAATGCCGACTACAAAAGTTCCACCCTGGCCTCGGGTTCGTACCTGCATATGATGCAGCAAATGGAAAGCCCGAACTAGTACGGCGATTTGGACGAGATGCGAATCGAGTCAAGTTGAGGGGGGCGCCCATACTCGCTTCCCACATGCGGGTAGTGCGCTCATCATGGATCAGTAGACAAGACCCTTTTCCTATTAGGGTCGACACTAGCAGGCCTCAAAACCACAAAGGGGCTCCTGCCGGTGCCTTATCATCAAGTTATTATTAATAGCAGCATTGACAGGATTGATTGATTAACATCGAGCCCCCGGAACGATAACAGATAATAATAGCACGATAATAAAAGAAGTAACCGACAACAGGCTCGAGCAAAAGCAACCCTAAGCATGCTAGATAAGAACAGGCACAAACAAAGGCTGTGGGTATGGAGGTGAGGCAATATCATTGGTTCAGGGAATCATGTGATGGGTTCGGAGAATAGCAACGATACATAGGGCTAGCAATAGTAGACAAAAGGATAGTATCGACAACAAGTGTGGAAGAGAACTCGATGATTCATGTGAGTGATAACTTGCCTGGCAGCTCAGTCTCGTACTGGGCTAGGTCCTGAGTAGTGGTGTCGTAAGGCTCGTCGGTACCAACGTCGTCGTCTAATCGAGAAGAAGCAAAAACAACAACGAAGGAAGACGGGCAATCAATACATGGCATAGGTGCACAAACATTGGATGATGCATGTCATGTTTAATAGATGCACCAAAGTAAACTACTTAATATGAAACACAAGTTTAAATAGGATTCCATATACAAAGGTTGCATATGGAAGACCATGCTTTAGAGTTGAATTAATTGTTCTATCACTAGGCATCATGTGTAAGTGACTTAGTATGATGCATGCATGATGAAGAACAAGAATATAACAAGTTTTAAATGCAATTAGAATGATAGTTAACCATTTTAGAAAGCATTAATAAGTTTGGAAAAATATTGTTACTTAATGGTGTTGAACAAGTAATTGTTGTTTTCAACAAGTTAACGGGTGCAAAACAAACAACAAAGTTGATATTTGAAAAGGTTATCAAATTTTAGTTGGATTACATGTTTCACATTTTGAAATTGGACTTTGGATTAATTAATTATGAATTAAACAATATTAAACAATTTTTAATTGAATTAAACAAGATTTAAATTGTTTAGGCAATTTAAATTATTCAAACCAGAAAACAAAATTTATATTTGGAAAGTACATGAAAAATTGATTGGAAAACATATTTGGTTTGTGAAATTTGGAATTTTTATGAACAAGTTATGAATTTTGCAAATTTAAGGGAATTTGACAAGAATTCAAATTTTGCACCAATTTAAAATATTCAAAACAGTAAACAAATTTTATATTTGGATAGAAAATTTAATTTGGTATTGAAAACATATCAAAAATGTTGGATTTGGATTTAGGATGATTTAGTTATGCAATTTACGAAATATAGGGCAAATCTGCCATTTTAGTGCCTCTAGGGACTTAGAAATAAATTTTTCCAGGGGCTAGAAATAAGGGCCAGGGGCTTAGGTGTGATTTGCTAAACATTCCAGTACCAAACTATTGTAAAAATAAAACTTGTTTTATTTTGGGAGAGAGGGGACTTGATCCCTCCATCTCCTGGTTGGTGCAAAGGAACTCAACCACTAGGATAGATGTGCTGTGTGTGGTGGGATTGCACCTCTGAACAGGTAAGGTATTGGTGCGGTTTGTACCGAATTAAAACAGAAAAGGTGTGGGGATGGGAATTCGACCTCGAGACCTCGGGCTTCAGAGCGCGCGCACCAAACCAGAAGGCCTATCGCTGCGTTTGTTGATGGGCTGGGGCGCTGGTTGGTTTTAAGACTGCAAACGCCGGGTACTGAACCTGCACGCACAAACTGAACACACGATCTTCAGATCGTTACTGAAACGAACGAACAGAGGGCACTCGAGTTGATTTCGTGGAAGAAATTGATGATCGATTCGCAGGGAAAAGGAGAGGGAAGGAGGGGGAATGGAAACAAGACGGTACCGGCTTCGCGTGGGGGTACTCGGGACGGACGGAGACGGGCGGACGCGGCGGCGAGGTGCGCCGGCGGCCGGCGGCCGTGGCAGCAGCAGAGGAGGGAGTCCTCCCTCGAGGCGGCGGCGGCTGGAGAGATAGGAGGGGGAAGATGCGTCTAGGGTTAGGGTTGGCTCGGGAGGGAGAGAGGGGGAGATATAGAGGAGGGGGAGGAGGATCGAGTGGCTCAGGAGGAGGAGGCTGTCGCTGTCCATGGCGTCACCCTCCTGTACGGAGGTAGGAGATGGGGGGTATCGGGCCAACACGGTGGGCTGGGCCTTCTCCCCCACCTAAACGTTTTTTTTTGTCTTTTGTAATATGAGATGTGCTGTTTTTTTTTGTAGCAATGCTTTTGGATAAAATAGATAGGTTTTGGTGTAGATAAAAATTTGGAAAAAATTAGATAAGTTTCTTAGGTGGAAAGAAACCACCTGGCAGTTTTAGTTTTCAAAATTTCAAATGTTGGATTGCTGTTTTGAAATTGAACCAAAATAATTGAATTTTGCCATAGCACTTAATATTTAGAAAATAAGTTATTTTCAATAGGGTTTCCCCTATGGTTTAGAATGTTTTGAAGAATACCAAATTGTGATCACTTCATGGATTCAAAATTTTGATGATTTGAGAGTTGTTTTGAGTTTGGGAAAGACTTGGAAATAATTGATTAAATTGAGCAATTGATTTTAGCAACAACTTAAAAGGTGAATTATAATGAGTTGCTTGAAAACAAAAGAGGTTTTTTAGTTTGCACTTCTTTATTGGAAAGGTTGTAACAGACAAGTGTGAAAACAGAAGTTGATAACAAGTTTAAATTTCATATGAAAACAATGCAAACAGAAATAAATATGAGGATGATGACATGATGCATTGCATAAATTAAACAAATAAGTAAAACAACTAAGGGTTTTCATACTTGGATGTTACATTAGTGGTGATTCCATTTGACCCAGTAGTTGATTCTTGGTAGCCATTTCTTAGTCGACTTTACTCGGTTGGTCTTGGTAGTCAGGTCTTAGTCCACATGATTCAGTTGGTGTAACATTGAACTGCATGCTTGCAAGTAATTAATCCTTGCACGACACATTTTCGCAAGTAACTAATCATTGCAAGGCTTACAGGCTCTTTTCCCTTTTGTAGGTTCCAAGATTGCCACCTGGTTGTTTGTTGTTTGTTTGTTCTGCGTGAAGGTTGCCGCTTGTCAGCAGGGTAGTGGACGAGCTTTAGCTTTCTGTTCGTCTGCGTGCTCTTTCTATACCTGTTGTTATTATTTTACGTCTGCCTGATGATTTTGTTTTCTCCAAGGAAGGGGTTCAGACAATTTAATTCCCTGGTAGATTGCTGTGAAGGGTTGTTCGCACCATTCTGGCAGGTAGTTGTCCTCCTAGCATTATGATTCATGAAGTGGTTCGTGTGCATGTTTAGAGCTAAAATGTTGCATGTGCATCTAAAGATTACTTGGTTTTTGTCTTGGGAGTGTCTAATGGTGTTGCTGTCCAGGTTTTTCTTTTCTTGCATTGGGTAATCATGGTTTCTGTTTACGGCAGTATGTTTGTTGTCTATTCCTCTTACCTGCATTTGTTGGACATCGTCGCGTCTTGATGTGGGGTTCCCTTCCATTCGTGTGTGAGCGAGGTGGCTGATGATGGTGATGTCCTAGGAGGGGTTGAGCTTGAGGTCCCTTCTGTTAACCATATCGGCGGATCATTTGTTTCTATGTTCACAGATGATTAGCATTTTATGTTTTCCTTACCTGTGTGTAATTTTCTTACCTGGTTTCGACGATTTTTCCGCTGTCGATTAGAGTTCTACTATTTTCCTATTGTTTGGCTATGCATGAAGGTAGATCCATTTTGTAGGTTTTTCATCGTCCAATATATTTACAGCACCGATGCTTGCCGTCTATACCTACGGATAGATGTGGCTACTTTATTGCTTTTTAATTAGTCTCCATTAGTCATCAGATTCGATTTGAATTGTATGCCTCAAATATCTCATTCTTCATGCTTTGCTTAGTTTTGGTTGTGTGTTCTGTTTATCTGTTTGGAACGCTTTTATTCCTTGCTCCTCATTAGTACACTTATTCACTGTGTGTCTATCTTGCACCACTTACAAAATTTTTTCCCCTTTTATAGACTCCAAGATTTCCGCTCAGTTTTTGTTGTTCATTTGTTATGTGTGAAAGTTGCCGCTTGTCAGCAGGTCAGTGGACGAGCTTTGGCTTTCCGTTGATGTACATGCCTTCTCTATACCTGTTGTTATTCTATGTATGTGCCTAATGATTTTTTTCCAGGGAATGGATTTAGACAAATTCATTTCCGGTTAATTGATGTTCTGAGTTGTCTACACCATTCTGCGAGGTAATTGCCTGTCTGGCTTTACTACTCGTGAAATAGTTTATCTGCATGTATAAAGCTAGAATGCATGTATCTTACACATGCAACTAAATATTAATTGCTTTTCACTTGAGAGTTTCTAACGGTCTTACTTGTCTGTTTTTTTTCCACTTGCGTTGGCTAAATATTACTTGCTTTTCACTTGAGAGTGTCTAACGGTCTTACTTGTCTGGGTTTTTTTCCACTTGCGTTGGGTAATCATAGTTTCTACTTCCAGTAGGATGTTCAGTATCTATTCGTCTTACCAGCATTTGTTGGACATCGCTGCGTCTCGATGTGGGTTTCCCTTCCCTTTGTGTGTAATCAATGATGGCAGTGCCTTGAGATGTGTTGAGCTTTCGTTTATTCAAGAGTTTTATGGGTTTATAACCTGGGATTTCAATCATTAGGGTATGTCGAATTATAGAGAGTTAGCTCAGTTAGCTGTTGTCTTTGCTGCTCCGTTTTATGGACAGCTGGTTAAAACACTATACGTTTCACCGGTTTCGTTATCAATGTAAATGTTGTTGCCATGAATCCACCCCCGTGTTCCACTCCTTCACCAGATGGACAACAATGCGCTCACGAACGCTGCCCCCTCAGAGCCAATCTCTTCTAACTGGGAGTCTCTAAACAACCCTGATCTCATGGACAAGCATCTCCCCATGGTTAGTGCAGTACGTCGTCTCTCTTTCTTCAGCAAATTTCTGTTGCCATGTCATGGATCAGAGATGCTAATAGTTTATTTCTCTCTGCCCTTTTCCTGTTTTAAGGTGATACCTATTTGTACTACCCTTACCATTACCAAACGATCCATACTTGAGTCAGCTGTAAAGAAACTTGGAGTTAAAATGCATCTTATTCGAGTCACTCCAATGAATGATGGCAACTTGGTCGGTTCTGCGTCTATGGATGTACCAACACACCGTGAGTATCCATTTGTTAGCCACCAAGAGTTCTATGGGATGTACACACCGTGGACTGGAGAGGCTATTGAATCTGCATGCTCCGTGGATTTAGCATACCTTAAAAGAACGGGTATCCTAATCGTCGATGATGTAATTTATGCGGACCTGAAGATATGCCAAGCAAAGCTGCAAGAGACACAGTTTTGGGAAGACGCATTCCGCCACCATGCTGCAGCAGGCTTTGTTCCGCGCACTGTTGATTATTTTCAGGTGAAGCGAAGAGATAGAAATGTCTGTTTCTTAACCATACTGTATCCTCTCATAGTTTTTGTTTCCATGTTTTAGATAGCCGCTGACAGAGAATCGGTGTCCACACCACTAGCCAAAAGACAGGAATCTTCTGCTGGGTAAACCATCTGGTGATCCAGTCATATACTCGAATCTTCAGTAAGTCAGATATATCTGAACCAGACTAACCCATTTGTCTCAAAACATGTGTTGCCTTGCAAACTAAAGTGGAAGCAAGGTATGGTTATCCCTGCTTAGTATATTCTTGTCCTTTTATTCTTTGTCACATGTTATCACGGCTTTTATATACTGTTGCGGTCGTACAAAAAAAAGGGTCTAGGATTGTACCACTGTCGAACTCTACGGATGCTGCTTTGAACCGTAAGAAACGCAAATTTAAGCTTGATGGTAAGTGCATTAATTCATGCTCTTGGAACCGACTGTTCATCCCTCTGATACTCCAGACCTACTAACATAACACTGCTTGTCCCTGATAGGTCGTAGGGAACGAAACGACGTTGCTCCATGCCATTTAAACATTAATGAGGACATGCCCCATGAAGCTAAGGCTGTAGCTGCAGCAACAACTCCTGCTGAAGAATCCGCTGATGAGAGGTTTTATTACCACTACCATTGCATAACCTTTCTGATATTTTAGGAATTCTTAATCCTTTCAATCCATCTTAAGATATAACCTACTCTTCTCTCTTCACTCTAGGCGTGAGACATCCTCGCCAAAAGGCGAAAACAGTGGTTTGGCTAAGAAAATCAAGCCCTGGGTGACTCTCTATAAATCCTACTGCTTAAGGTATGGAGACCATACCTGTTGTTGTTTAAAACCATACAACAGCACACTTGATTAACTCCGAGCTATGTTCTTGCAGAACATTTTGCCTGTACATAGTCTCTCTCCGTCAATGCCGCCACAACCCATGACCGCTGATATTTTGGTTCTGCCATCGTGCAAGTCTTGGTCGCCGAATGTCTCATTGTTGGTGTTGTTGTGACCAGCAAACCTTTGCCTTTTAGAATGTAATCAGTTACATGAAACTCATCAGGTGTTTGAGATCATGTTATCCCTATCTTTCTTAGGTCAATGAAATGTCTCATTGTTAATGCTGTTGAGACCAACCCCTCTAACTTTTGCAATCGTGCTTGGTTACATGAAACTCACTGAAGTGGGTCAGATCATGTATCCCGTGTCCAGCTAATATTAACGAACTAAGCTTATGTATTAAATTTTGCTTTAGCGTGTATGCATATATTATCCCTCTAGGCTTCGCCCTTGTTCTTTCCTATTTGTTGCTACATATACTTATTTATCCCGCTTCTTAAAGTTATGTCTATGTTTTGATTGAGATTTGTTAGACCTACAAATAACAAATTGATACCAACCTTGTATATGATCTACTCCGAAACTTGCATATACTAGCGTATATATTATTTGCACCTAGATGCAAATTTCTTAAGGCTAACTTATATTAGATTTAGGTTATACTTTAGCGACAACATATTCGTATGATTATGATATTGCTATTATTTCGGTTCTATACTTTTGGATACTAATCATCTTCTTAATAATTTGTACCTAATGTGCCAAACACGGGCAAAATATTAAAAGAAACTATAAGGGTCGCGCGGCAAGCAGCGCTTCAGATCTAGTAAGACACAATGGTAGGATACTTCTAGGGAATGACAAAGAGTTGAAACAACAAATCATGCACTCTTTCCATTTTTCTTCGCTCGGGGGACACTCAGGCATGGTGACAAGGCACCATAAGCTAAAAAGGTTGTTCTATTGGCAAGGTCTGAAGAAAGATATTTAAAATTTCATTTTGGAATGTGCAGTTTGCCAACAAGCTAAAGCGGAGCACTGTCAATACCCTAGGCTACTTAAAACCTTGGATCCTCCTAACATGGCATGGTAGCATATTACAATTTACTTCATTGAAGGCCTTCCAAAATCCCAAGGTAAGGAAGTAATACTCATAGTCGTGGATAGACTGACCAAAACTGCATATTTCATTGCTCTGTCCCACCCCTAAACTGTTAACACCATGGCCGATGCATTCATGAACAATATCTTTAAACTCCATGGTCCTCCAACCAGCATTATCACAGACCGAGACATAATTTTTACAAGTGGTCTTTGTAGAAAGTTTTCAAAGCAACGAATGTAAAACTGAACTTGAGCACAACTTATCACCCACAAACGGGCAGTCAATCGGAAAGAGTCAACCAATGTTTGGAATCCTACCTAAGGTGCATGAACTTTCAAGAACCCACGAAGTGGGCAGCCTGGTTATCTCTAGCCGAATGGTTGTACAATACCACATACCACACATCACTGAAGGTCATACCCTTTCAAGCACTTTATAGTTATGCTCCACCACTCATAAGTGAGATATCAATTCCCGGTCCTCAAGATATAGAAGCACGAGAATTCCTGGTGGACAAACAACAAAAGTTTGCTCGGCTGAAGGAAAACCTCACTCAAGCTCAAGCCCGCATGAAAAAGTATGGAGATAACAAGCGCACGGAAAGAACACTCCAAGTAGGCGATATGGTTTATCTTAAGATGCAGCCCTACAGAATGGCAACCTTTGGAATTCGCCAAGCTATCAAGCTGACAAGCAAGTATTATGGTCCTTTTCGCATCCTCTAAGCAGTGGGTACATTGGCGTATAAGCTGCAACTACCAAAAGGGGTGAAAATACACCCATCTTTCATGTTAGTTAGTTAAAAAAAAGCATCTCGGACAACATGCCTTATCGGAGAAAGGACTGCAATTGATCACCAGCGAGGCAAAAATCAAAACTGAACCTACTAAGGTAGTGGAAACAAGATCCCTGCCACGCAATGGTATTCTGATCACTCAATGGTTAATTGAATGGGAAAATCTAGCACCCACTGACGCATCATGGGAGGATGCCAACTTCATCAAGAAAGTGTTCCCTGAGTTTTACTCCAACACAATCCATTATTGGTTCCCTGATACTAACACTTGAGGACAAGTTCCATTCCCAGGAGGAGGCAATGTCCGATCATAGCTACTCTGCACCATGTCCAAACATAAGAAGATAACTCTTTGAGGGCTATGCTAGATGGACGTTCCTGATGAACCAAGTAGAAGCAACGGTCAAGATTAATATTAGTTAATTCAAAAAAAAAGATTAATATTAGTAGCTTTTACTTTCATGTTTCACCTAGCTGTCACTTTGATGCTCTATAATAATCGAACCCGGCCATTATAAGCCACTAGTTGAATGCTTTGCGTTGCTACGGGTTTTAAAACCAGGATGACTTTTTACCTCGTTATCGGTGACACAGTCACCCAGTGAAGCGTGACCCCACCCATGTTATGCTTCAAAACCGTGCCCCTCGTCTTCTATATTTCTTTTCTGTTTCCCTTCTCTCCCATGTCATTGGCCGTTTCTCTCTCCGGTCCGGCTCTCTCCCTTCACCTCTCTCCCACCACCGCTACTCACCAACTGAGCTGGAGTTGGCAACGCCGTGCCGACTGTCAGGGAGGCACAAAGGAGAAAATGCGTCTTACGAGGATGGAGCAAGCCAACGACGAGGACTTAGCATGGGGGGTCCGTCAACCCGAGAAGGAAGTGGAGATGGTAGAGCTGAAAGGGGATGCCCAGGCGGCTACAGATGGAGAGATCGGGGCAGCTGGAGGCTACAGGCGGGTAGGACGACCGTCCAGACACGGGGGGAGATGGAGGTGGTGGTCCTCTTCTTCCCCTCCTCTCCGGCAGTACAACGGTGGAGCTCTGTGTTGGAATTTTGGCCCAAATGGACCAGCCCATTTAATATTTCCAGAAATTCCTAATAAATCCTAGAGGCCCACTCGTGTATGGCAAGAGGTGGGACAAATGTTTAGTCCCACATTGCTAGTTGAGTGGAAGTTTTACTTGTTTATAAGGGAGGACTTTCCACTTGTTGTATGAGCATGAGAAAGAGATGACTACACACGCGCTCCTCCTCCGCCGCCCGCCTCGCCACGCCTCGCCTCGTCACGACGCGCGCGCGCGCGCCGCGGGTTGCGGGAATGCCTCGAGCTGAGAGCCTCTCTCTCTCTTTATTTTGCCACACGCACGAATTGGGTTTTGATTACGGAGACTGCTCAGCTTCGGCTGCTGCCTGTTTGCCTTCCCGACTTTTCGTTTCATCTTCTCGCGTGGCCTGTTCGGCTCCTGCTCTGTGCCTATAAAACCAGAGGTCGCTCCTCTCTAGAGACGCACACAACAGACACACTGCCTTCTCGTTTCCAGAGCCTTGCGCCGCCGCTCAAGTCTTCCCCATCCTGGCCTGCGGCGTGCACCGCCGGTCGGGACAGTAGGCCTCCGAAACTGCGCTACTTCGAGTCCTGTACGGGAGAAGGGCGATAAGGTTTTTGGGGAGCGCTCTGCGCGACTACTGCCTTCTTCATCACGGACGACAACGATATCTTCCCGAACGACGACTTCTTCCCGGAAGTCGACGATCTCTTCGATGATATGGCCGACAACGTCAACAATGGTCCCGCTGATGCACCAGCTCCTGTCCAGTATGTGCTCATGCCTTCTCTGTTCATTCTCATGTTTCAGATCCTACTAGAGTTCCTACTTCTAGCTTTTGGAGTAGATTTATTTTCCTCAGATTCTATACTATGCATGCTTTTTGCCTACTCTCTAGAAATTCAGATGATTAAACTATGCATGCCTTTTGTCTACTCTCTGAAAATTCAAATGACTACTTTGACTATTGCAATTGTAGTTTTGCTTTACCTACTGTTTCTATTAATTAAATTAAGTGGTAAATTGCTCATATTTCCAACAATCCAAAAACCTTATCATAGGCAATTTACCCCAACTGGATTTGCTGCGTCTATGAGGCCACCTGTGTTTGAGGGTGCCAATTATAAGAGATGGCGCGTGAGAGCAGTTCTTTAGTTTCAATCCATGAACTGCTATGACGCCACTCTTGGCAAGCCTACGGGTGATCTCGACCCTCAACAGGAGGCAAACTATGAGAAAATGAATACCCTGTTTAAGCTGGCTCTGATCAGTGTTCTTGGAGATAACATTGTTGATGCTTATGCGTCATTTGACAATGGCAAGGATATGTGGGATGCACTTGAGGCAAAATTTGGTACCTCAGATGCTGGCACTGAACTGTATGTCATGGAGCAATTCTATGACTACAGGATGACTGATGAGCGCTCCGTGGTTGAGCAAGCTCATGAGATTCAGTCACTCGCCAAAGAACTTGAGCACTTCACTTGTGTGTTACCGGACAAGTTTATTGCCGGAGGCATCATTGCCAAACTTCCTGCCTCATGGAGGAGCTTTGCTACGTCTCTGAAGCACAAGAGACAGGAGTTTTCTGTCTCGAATCTCATTGGGACTCTTGATGTCGAAGAAAAGGCAAGAGCAAAGGACACACGTGCTCGAGGTGCTGATGGAAGTTCTAGTGCCAACTTGGTACAGAAGAGAAACTTCCAAACCCACAAGTTCAGAAACAAGAACAAGTTTGAGGGTAAAGGAAAGTTTGATGTGAAGAACAAGACACCACATTCTACCAACTTCAAGAAGAAGCATGAGAAGAAGTATGAGAAGAAGAAAGGAGTGTGCCATGTTTGCGGTGATCCTGAACACTGGGCTCCCAACTGCCCAAATCGCTTTGACAAGCGTCAACATGGGAAAGGCGGCAAGACCGTCAATGTTGTCATTGGTGATACTGAGATGAAGGACGCAGGGTACGGTATATTTCCTACTGTTCTTTTAGTATGTCATTCTCCTGATTGGTGGATTGATACGGGCGCCAATGTACATGTATGTTCTGATATTTCCATGTTCTCTTCTTATCAGGCAGCAGGAACTTCTTCCGTGCTGATGGGCAACGGCTCACATGCTTCTGTTCGCGGTGTTGGTACGGTCGATCTGAAGTTCTCTTCGGGGAAGACTGTGCGACTGAAGAACATGAATTATGTGCCCTCTATAAATAAGAATCTTGTTAGCGGTTCTCTTCTGTGTAGAGATGGCTACAAGCTTGTCTTTGAGTCGAATAAATTTGTAGTGTCCAAGTTTGGAACCTTTGTTGGTAAAGGATATGAATGTGGTGGTTTGTTTCGTTTATCTTTGACCGATGTCTGTAATAACGTTGTAAACCATGTTTGCAACAATGAATCAAATTTATGGCATTCACGTCTTTGTCACATCAGTTTTAGCTGCATGACACGACTATCCAAATTGAGCTTAATTCCCCACTTCACACCTATTAAGGGTTCTAAGTGCCGAGTTTGTGTGCAAGCTAAGCAACCTCGCAAGTCCCATAAAACTGCAGAGGCGAGGAATCTGGCACCACTAGAGCTCATACATTCTGATCTCTGTGAAATGAATGGTGTGTTAACAAAAGGTGGAAAGAAATATTTCATGACGTTAATTGATGACTCCACCAGATATTGTCATGTGTATCTTCTGAAATCAAAAGATGAAGCTTTGAGTTTCTTCAAAATCTATAAAGCTGAAGCAGAAAACCAACTTGATCGAAAGATTAAGAGGCTAAGGTCTGATCGGGGTGGAGAGTATTTTTCCAACGAGTTTGATTCCTTTTGTGCGGAACATGGTATAATTCATGAGAGGACGCCTCCCTATTCACCTCAGTCAAATGGGGTGGCTGAAAGAAAGAACCGTACTCTAACTGATTTGGTTAACGCCATGTTAGATAATCGGGTCTTTCCAAGGCATGGTGGGGGGAGGCTATTATGACTGCATGTCATGTCCTAAACCGAGTCCCTACAAAAGACAAAGAGATAACTCCATTTGAGGAATGGGAGAAGAAAAGATTAAAACTCTCTTACCTACGACCTTGGGGTTGTTTGGCATTAGTCAATATTCCATTCCCTAAGAAGCGCAAGGTTGGACCAAACACTGTGGATTGTGTTTTTCTGGGATATGCTTTTCATAGCATTGGCTATAGATTCTTGGTCATAAAATCCGATGTGTCTGACATGCGTGTTGGTACAATTATGGAGTCAAATGATGCGACTTTCTTTGAGGACATTTTTCCTATGAAGGATATGTCTACCTCTTCACATCAGGAGATTCCTAATTCATCAAGTCAAGAATTAGTTCCACTTCCTGAACCTACCATTTCGATGGAACACGTTGAAAATCCTATGGAGGACAATAGTGAAACTCCCAAAAGAAGCAAGAGATAGAGGACTGCAAAGTCCTTTGGTAATGATTTCATTGTATACCTCGTGGATGATACTCCCAGTTCCATTTCAGAGGCCTATGCATCTCCAGATGCTGACTATTGGAAGGAAGCCGTCCGCAATGAGATGGATTCCATTTTGGCTAATGGAACTTGGGAAATCACTGATCGTCCTTACGGGTGCAAACCTGTAGGATGCAAGTGGGTGTTCAAGAAGAAGCTTAGGCCTGATGGTACTATTGAGAAGTACAAGGCACGGCTTGTGGCCAAGGGTTATACTCAAAAGGAAGGTGAAGATTTCTTTGATACTTACTCACCTGTAGCACGCCTGACCACCATTCGAGTACTACTTTCGCTGGCTGCTTCACATGGTCTTCTCGTTCATCAAATGGATGTTAAGACCGCTTTCCTAAATGGAGAGTTGGAAGAGGAAATTTACATGGACCAGCCAGATGGATTCGTGGTAAGTGGTCAGGAAGGAAAGGTGTGCAAATTGCTGAAATCTTTATATGGCCTTAAACAAGCGCCTAAGCAGTGGCATGAGAAATTCGAAAGAACTTTGACTGCAGCAGGTTTTGCTGTAAATGAAGCTGACAAATGTGTGTACTATCGCCATGGTGGGGGCGAAGGAGTCATTCTTTGTTTGTATGTTGATGACATACTAATCTTTGGAACTAACCTCAAAGTGATTGAAGAGGTCAAGAGTTTCCTATCTCAATGTTTTGAGATGAAAGATCTAGGAGTTGCTGATGTTATTCTTAACATCAAGTTACTGAGAGATGACAATGGTGGGATAACACTGCTTCAATCTCACTATGTGGAGAAGATCTTGAGTCGTTTTGGGTATAGCGATTGCAAGCCTTCACCAACTCCATATGATCCCAGTGTGCTACTTCGTAAAAACAGAAGAATTGCAAAGGATCAACTTAGATACTCTCAGATTATTGGCTCGCTTATGTATTTAACTAGCGCTACAAGGCCTGACATCGCGTATGCTGTGAGCAAACTTAGCCGATTTGTTTCAAATCCGGGCGATGATCATTGGCACGCTCTTGAGAGAATCATGCACTATTTGAAAGGCACTGCAAGCTATGGGATTCACTATTCTGGGTACCCAAGGGTACTTGAGGGTTATAGTGATTCAAATTGGATATCTGACGCTGATGAGATAAAGGCCACGAGTGGATATGTATTTACACTTGGTGGTGGCGCTGTTTCTTGGAAGTCTTGCAAGCAGACCATCTTAACGAGGTCAACTATGGAAGCAGAACTCACAGCATTGGACACAGCCACTGTTGAAGCAGAGTGGCTGAGACAGCTCTTGATGGACTTACATGTGGTTGAAAAACCTATACCTGCTATCCCGATGAACTGTGATAATCAAACTGTGATCATCAAAGTAAACAGTTCTAAGGACAATATGAAATCATCAAGGCATGTGAAGAGGAGACTAAAATCTGTCAGAAAAATGAGAAACTCCGGAGTTATTGCATTGGATTATATCCATACATCTAAAAACTTGGCAGACCCCTTCACAAAGGGTCTATCGCGTAACGTGATAGATAATGCATCGAAGGAGATGGGTATGAGACCCACAATATAAGTTGTTCACTGTGGCAACCCACTCTATGTGATCGGAGATCCCGTGAATTAGAATCGGGAGACAAGCTGTTGATCAACTGAGAGGAGAGTATCCCTACTTTTTATACCACTCCATGAAGATGCAATACTCTCCTACTCTGCAAGGCAGGTTGGTGTTTATCTTAATGTGTTCTAAGTGGCTTATTTAAGCAGAGATGTTGTCCTGCAGAACATCTTTTGAAGAACACACCTATGTGAGTCTGACTGTCAAACATCGCAGTCCATGAGAGTTGGGTGCTCTCTAATAAACTCATGAAAGGTCAAGGAGTATGACGCATAAGCTCCACCCGCGGGGAAGTCCTGCGGCAGCCTAGTATCGATCGAGGCTTTATGTGAAACTAGATTCGCAGAAAACTTGCAGTTCAAGGCGCAGTCCACTGTCCAAGTTGCTTACTAGTGTAGCATAGAGTTCTAGGTGGAAGTTCAACTTCACAGTCTCCACTGAAGCATCGGTATATAAAACAATGTTTTGGAACCAAAGGCAAATTTCGTGTGCCTCTGGGATCTGGTGGGGGATTGTTGGAATTTTGGCCCAAATGGACCAGCCCATTTAATATTTCCAGAAATTCCTAATAAATCCTAGAGGCCCACTTGGCCCATTCGTGTATGGCAAGAGGTGGGACAAATGTTTAGTCCCACATTGCTAGTTGAGTGGAAGTTTTACTTGTTTATAAGGGAGGACTTTCCACTTGTTGTATGAGCATGAGAAAGAGATGACTACACGCGCGCTCCTCCTCCGCCGCCCGCCTCGCCTCGCCTCGCCTCGCCTCGCCTCGTCACGACGCGCGCGCGGGTTGAGGGAATGCCTCGAGCCGAGAGCCTCTCTCTCTCTTTATTTTGCCACACGTGGCATGTTCGCCTGCGGCGTGCACCGCCGGTCGGGACAGTAGGCCTCCGAAACTGCGCTACTTCGAGTCCTGTACGGGAGAAGGGCGATAAGGCGCTCTGCGCGACTACTGCCTTCTTCATCACGGACGACGACGACTTCTTCCCGGAAGTCGACGATATGGCCGACAACGTCAACAATGGTCCCGCTGCTGCACCAGCTTCTGTCCAGTATGTGCTCATGCCTTCTCTGTTCATTTTCATGTTTCAGATCCTACTAGAGTTCCTACTTCTAGCTTTTGGAGTAGATTTATTTTCCTCAGATTCTATACTATGCATGCTTTTTGCCTACTCTCTAGAAATTCAGATGATTAAACTATGCATGCCTTTTGTCTACTCTCTGAAAATTCAAATGACTACTTTGACTATTGCAATTGTAGTTTTGCTTTACCTAATGTTTCTATTAATTAAATTAAGTGGTAAATTGCTCATATTTCCAACACTCTCTCTCTCCCCCCTCTAGCAGGGTCGCTATCTTTACCCCCACCTCTGTTCCGACAATGAAAGGCACCCATTTGCTGTCGGAATTTCAACCATGCTCGCGAGTGACCCTAAGCTAGCAACGCCCTCTGAAAATAGTTTTCATTTGCACATCTAAACAAAATTCACGTTAGGGATGTAGAAAAATACAAAGTTTGGGGTTATGTTTTGGTGATTCAACACTAAATGTGTCAACATGTAATTTTACGTTATCAAGTTCTACGTCATCCTCTAGTACTTATGAGCTAATCGTCTTAAGGCTTACAACCCATAGGTTGATGGTTTAACGTAGTAAAATCTGCACAACTAGCACACTGACAAGTATTTTGTAAGAACCGAACACTGTCCATTTGCCTTGACACTTCATGATTATTTTTCTATTGGCCACACACAAATATATGCAATAGAGAAGTTTGATTGAATTTTATGTGCTGGAATACATATAAAAAATGTAGATGATGAAGCTATGTTTTCCCAATGTATCATGTTAGTATATTACTACTTCTGTAATAAATAACAACATAAGCTCTCATCGCCAATCATCCCATGGACTACAAAATGAACACTTCCCTTTGACTCATTATCTTTGCTCACTGATGCTAGGACAAATTATAATAAATGACTAATTACTATGTTGATGTATGCCTAATTAAAATCATGTATGTAGGCTGGAATTTAATAGATCTGTTTGAACAATATACACAGTGAAGAGCTGGAAGAGTCTGTTTAAGTGAAAAGTTCATAACCAGATAACAAATTGATCCCTAGCTTAATTGTGACTTTGTCATACCTTTGAATTTGCTGACTCTAGATAATCTTGCGACGAAGGACAACTGGCCTCAGTGCTTTTTGTACCTACAAACTGATATGGTGGTTAGTTATGTACCACCTGCAAATGCAGAAGAGAGATATGAGTATATAACCTGAAGTGTGAAGTAGTTCAGTATTTTTCTTTGTCAAAACAAATCCCAAGTTACAGTTCATTTTCATTTGTTGAATAATGGGTAATAAACAGCATGTGACCCTTTACTTCTCAACTATCTTGAGTTAGAGTGTCTTCTCACTAATGCGAACCAACACTCCAAATAGCTTTCAGTTAGAGTGCCTTCTCACTAATTTATTCTCCCTATTGGTAGGTTATCATCGGAATCTGCTTCTGACCACCGAGATTGAGGCAATACCGGTACATGTTACACTCCAATCAGAACCTGTTTTCATACCATTAGGAATTGTTCAACTTCCTCCTCCTTCATTGGCACGATGGAGTGGGTTGTCGGCTACGAGTCCACTGGTGAGTTGGCCGCTTGCTCCAAATCTGGGAGTTCTGCCATTTGGTCAGTTTATCGCTGACAATATGGGAAGTATGAATTTTGCATCCATTAAATGAAAACACAGAAAAGAACATTCAAATAATCAGTTTCCTTATTCTAGGTTAGATGGAAAATCTAACACAGAGGTACACATATAGCTACATGTATAGTAATGTGGACCGGCTTGTAGAATGATTGTTTGTGATATCCATTGTACATAACATGCTCCCTGTATAATACTTTGTTTTTCTTCGGTCACATACCTACCTTGTGATACGATCAGATATGATATAATATTCGAAAATAAATTTAATAAACAGTGGTTGTCATTGTTGATAGCCGGTGCAGGTTACTTGTGTATCTTAGAATTTTTAACTTCCTGCATGCATGAACTCTGGTCTAGATTTTCAAGTGTCATGTTGCTCATAAATGTTTAGGTGCCCTTTTCATGATTGGGGTAGTAAGTATTTCATTATATAAGAGAACTGTTTGTTTGCACCAATGTTGCTCATAAGTGTTTGCACCAATCAACTCCGATAAAGTAGTAGTGTAACCCTGTTTCTGTTTTGCAGGGTGACAAATCCAACAACATATAGCGGTAGAGAGATGGAGTGGCTTCAGTTGTGTTGATATCAGCATAGGGTGCAAAGTCCTTGGCGATGTTTCTAGGTAGTGATGATACGCTTGAGCAGACTGTTATAGCTCTTATACTATCTGATAACTGATACGGTTTGGCAACATGTAAATTCTGTGACCAAGTCCTTGGCTACGTTTCTAGGTAGTGATGATGCGTTTGAGCAGACTGTTATAACTCTTATAGCAGCTGCTAGTAGAAACTGCGGATAGTTAAATGGTACACTAATCTTCTTAATCAACATGATGTTTAGACTACTGGGATTGTGAACTACAATTGCTATATCCCTAAAACTATCAATAGTTAAATGCATTTGCTTTCCGTTTAAGGCACTTTTCAGACTGCCACTATATTTTTTTAAGGCAGTTTAATAAATAGTGCCTCCAAAAGTTCAAATCAAAGGGGGCAATATTAAAAGTGCCAACAAAAAATTTTAGAGGCACTTTTGAAAGTGCCAACAAACATTTTTGGAGGCACTTTCGAAACTGCCTTTGAAAGACTATTTGAGACACTTTTAAAACTGCCTTTGAAATACTATTTGAGGCATTTTGGAATCTGCCCCAAATGTGTATTGTAGGCAGTTTTTGAAATGCCCCAAATGACTTTTAGAGGCGGTTTGAAAAATGCCGCCAATGCATATTGGAGGCAGTTTCGAAACTGCCTCAAAAAAGTTTCAAAGAACAGTTTACAAAAAGTGTCTATAAATACATTTCTCAACACAACTATATCAAACACTTTTTTTTGCGCCTTAGAAAATATTTGGAGGCAGTTTAGAGTCAATTGGAGGCTTTCAGTGTCTCCTATGAGGAGATCTGGCATAGTGTGTGTGTGAAAGCATCGACAATATTCTACAAGGCGATTGAGGTCATTCCGATTGTCAATACCTGCTTGTCCTGCTGCACCACCTCGTCCCAGCGACCCAGCCACAGCCGGAGGCGGCGCACCGCGGCAGGCCAGGAAGAAGACAACGACCGAACAACGCCTCCTAGCCAAAAGCGAGACAAGAACCGCGAGCCCCACCAGCACCAGGGCGAGCCCCAAGCCCCATCCCCAGGCCAAGGCCAAGCTCAACCCGTACGGCATGCACAGTGGCTTGGTGGCCACGGTCTCGATGGTGCGCAAGCTTGACAGCGTGGTGCCACGTGAGAGTGTAGTGTCCTCGACGTTGCACGTGCTCGACGGCGTGGTGCCACGCGAGACTGCTGTATCCTCGACGTTGCGCGTGCTGGACGCCGTGATGCCACACGGGAGTGCAGTGTCCTCGACCGATGTGCATGCTCGGAATGGTGCCATGACGGAGCGTAGTGGCCTCGGCCCAACGGCTCGCTATGCGGGAGCGCCTCGCGTGCAAGTCCATCCCCAAGGAACGCTAGCGCACTGCCATGAATGTCGCCGTCGTGTGATGGGAGGTGGCCAACATGGGGTCGTTGTCGGGCAACCCGACGCTCGTGCGCGCGCTGGCTACGAGAATGGCGAAGCCGTGCACATCGTCATGGTCTCATGGAGCTCTGGGATGACTGGGAGTTATTTGTCTGAATCGTGCCCTGTGAGGTTCTATGTGGGCGACGAGAGGTGGTTTTTTTCTTTTTTTCTGAACTGAACGAGAGGTGGGTTCGATGCAGGTTCCGTGGACAAACCCACATATCCCACATAATTTAGCTCCTCACCCACGGGTGCCCACTTACACGTGTATGTGGGCTTGGGTAGTGGGCGCCGTGGGCAGCCCACTCCCACCTGCACCCTGAGAGGGGACAGGTTGGGGCTAGGGTTAGCCGCTTGCGGAGGCGAAAGGGGAATAGAGCGAGTGCGAGGAGTAGTGGCAGATTTCTTTTGATTCCTGCTACCAGCGCAAGGGCCGACGGTGCTTTGCTGGGCTTGGCCCATATGTGTCTGCGCTCGCGAGACGGAGTGTTGGCGGACGGTGGGGGTAGACGGCTGCCCCCGCTCGCTGCTTTTCTTCCTCGCTACACACTTTGGATCGGCCCGTTACTGCTTATGCAGACCCAACAAGCAGCAATTCGTTTTATAGCCCAATTTTCGCGTCACACTACGTGCTTTAAGTGTTCTTCGGCATTTTGGTCAACGTTGCGTACGTCTTTAAAATTTGTAACAATTTCGCACGTATTTTGTTGAGAAAGTACAAACGAGATGTTGCATTATTTTTCTGGATGATTTCTAGGAAATGCATATATGTATTTTAGAATTCATTTGGAATGATATGTTTATGCGCTCCTTCACATGTTGTAAATATGTGATTTTATTGTTGCTATCGATTTACTTTTTTGTTGAAATAGACGATGATTTTTGTTGCAACTGAAACGGTGACAAATTATTTTGTTGCTTACCAACTTTTTAATTGATGCAAATAATTTTTTTGTTCCAATATATTGTGATTTTTGTTGAATTGTTTGAACTTTCTTGTTGCAACGCAATAAACATATTGTTTAACTATTCTTTGTAGCATTACTTATCTTTTAAATATTTTTGGAACAATTTGTTGCAATACCTTTTTTTTTCACACGGAGCGATAATTTTTGTTGCGATACGAGTGAATGTGTTGTAATGGCAGTTTTACTGTAATTATCGAGATGACTGGAGCAACGCAATATACCCATTTATTTAAGTGTGGATTGCTGTGGAGGACGGGTTCTTATAAAAAAAGACAAGGACGAAATGCAAAAGTATGTTGTGCTGATTTTTGACCGCATGATCACGATCGAACGGTGATAGAGGGGACCTAGATTTGGGCAATCTAGCCCCACCTAGCTGCCCTATCGAAAAATATTCCAAAGCTATTTCTACAATTAGGTTTCTAGCTAGAGTAGAAATTACCCAAATGTCTCCACATCGGGAGAATTATCGGTTGGATCCTCACTGCCATCTGACAATTTCTTCCTGTTTATTACTTGGCCCGAGACTTATAGGTCGATGGTACTGTTCATTGTGTCGACCCTCGCGCCCGTCGCCGGAGGATGTCATCCCCGGATCTACATCCCAGCTCTGTTCCGCGAGCCGACGCGGCGGGGTAGCTGGACCAGCTCACGCATGTCAGCATGTTCCACCTCCAGATCGGCAGCTTCCACAAGATGGTGGTCACGGCCCCGGAGTACGCGCGTGGTGCGCTCGAGGTCCAAGACATGGGCTGATCCAACGGGCTGTCGAGAACGAACCGAGGCGAGCAGGGGAAGCTCCAGAGGCCGCTGCTGGGAGTCGCTCGCCGGCGTGCGCGGCCTCAAGGAGATGGACGTCTCGCACAGCCAGCTCACGGGCGCCGTGCTGGCTACGCTGAACCGTCTCGTCCTTGCCCGCAACGAGCTGTCCGGGACGGTACCGATGTCACTGGGGGCGGTGCCGCGCGCTGGAGCTCCTCGACCTCAGCGACAACCTCCTCCCCGGCTTGCACCACGCTGAAGACCACAACTTCTGCGCCCCCAACGTACGAGAGCTCCCCGACCCCGCAGCACTGGTCCACCATAGGTTTCAGGGAAGGAACACCGCACCCACGGGGTGGCCGTGGCCTGGCGTTCATGACGACGCATATGACGTCGGAGCTTCGGCTCGCCGTCCTCGGGGATGGATGCGCCGACGAGCTTCAGTGAGGCGTGCCGTCGCTGGCCAGTGCATCACCGCCGGCGTGCACACACGGCCGGATGTAGGCCCTCGGCATTCCGTCGAACACACCCAGTGTAGCTTCTCGAAGCCTATGACATGCGTACCTCAAAGAGATGGAACGCCCTCCCGCTGTCTTGCCGTCCATGGTTTCGGGTTGGCATACGACCTCGGCCTGTAGACAAGCCTTCCCCTGCTAGCGCCGTGCGCCTATCCCTTGTGGAACAGCTTCGGCTAGTGGACCACACAGAGCTTCGGCTATCCCGTGTGTGCTTAAGCTCGCGGCCGCACCTGCCCAAGTTCCCGACGCCCACGCCTGCACTAGACCGCACGCTCGTGGGCCTCTGCCCCGCTCACACACGGCGGGCCCGCCCAGTTCACCCGCGAGCGACGCGGCTAGTGCGCCGGCGCCGAGCGCGACAGCGGCGTGGCTGCGGCGTCACCCAAATACGCGGCAACGTTGGAGAGGCGGCGTCCGACGGGGAATCTGGAGAAAGGATGATGCGATGTACGCTCCGGCGTCTCGGATGGTGAGGCCGTCTGCCTGTACGGGCATGTCGGCGTTACGGCTACTTCGGCGTCGCTCATCTGCTTCGTGCTGGGGCTTCCAGCGCAACGACACCCAGCCGCCGATAGGTTAGCCCGAGCTGGAAAATAATCCTATAAGACCCAACGCCCAACGACCTGTCGTGGACCACCTCCAGCATATTACACGTGTCAAAACAATTTTTTCTCCTTAATGAGAATCCTATTGCCGAACGTGCTCTCACCCTGTTAATCAGATCGTGCGGTTCTAAACTTGGTCCACCGACTGGTCGTAGCATGCTGGGTCGTATAAGATTAATTTCCGCCCGGGCTGAGGACAAACTAGAGGCCAGGAAATCCCGCCTGTTTAGGGCTCCTTTTATTTGTAGGATAGGAAAAACACAGGAATAGGAATCCTATAGGATTGGAATGACATGTCAAGTTGAATCATATGGAAAGAGTGGTTCTCTTTGATTGTGTAAAGGAATTTTTTCATGAGGTTGAACCTCATGTTAGTTTCCTATAGAATTTACACTACAAAATTCCTATAGGAATATTTCCTATAGGGTACAATCCTATGAATCAAATAAGCTCTAAAGGAAAATTTCCTATAGGATTCTTTTCTACAAAAATCCTATGGAATTCCTTTGAATCAAAGGGGCCCTGAGCATCACTAGCAGTTCCCTTAGAGCATCACTAGCAGAGCCCTTAAAAGGGCCAACCCTTAAAAATAACTGCTTTTCTACAGGTTCGGGAGAAAAAATACGAACTAGCAGAACCCTTAAACCCTTAAAACCGTAAAAAAATGTCCGGGTTGGAGCACGATTTGTGCTATCAACCCTTAACTATGAGGGTTGAGGAGGGAAAAACGCTGCCAACCCCTACTCCTCTTCACCTCGCGCGCGGGAGGGAAAAACGCACCCGTCCCCGCCGCCACCTCCCGCCCGTCGGCCTCCTCCGCCGCCGACGACCGGCGCTCGCCGCCCCACCGCCATGGAGCTCCCACCGGAGGCCGCTCCCTCCGCCGCCGTGGCCCCCGCCCTCTTCCGCCCCCTGCCGCCCCTCCCGCCCCGGCCGACCCTCCCTCCCCGGCCACCCCTCGCGGCCACCCACGTCGGCACGAAGAGGCGGCGCGCGGGCACACACATCGTCGCCCCTCCCGTGCCCGCCGCCGGCCCCTCACCCGCCCCGCCTCCCGCGCCCGTCGCCGCCCCTCCGATGGCCGCCCCACGTCGTCGTCCCGCCTTGAAGAAGGTGCCCGGGAAGAAGACCACCATCCGCCGCCCCTACCGTGCGGCCACGACCGGCCCTTCCGCGCCCGTCGCCGCCCCTCTGGTGGTCGCCCCCGAGGTGCTCGATGAAATGGCCGCACCACCAACGGGTTCGTTTATGGGTATGCTCAATTCCGCCGAGGTGGACCTCGGGGCTCCGGGCATTCAAGCATTGAAGATGATGAGGAGGAGGGGGGAGGTGATGAGGAAGAGGGGGAAGGTGACGAGGAGGAGGAAGAAGATGACGAGTTGACCGAGATAGATGCGGGAGGGTTCGCCGCCGGCAAATCTCGCTCGACAAACTATACCGAAATTGAAGATGTCCTCTTGGTTCGTGCTTGGGGGTATGTGGGGATGGATGCGGGCATCGGGACGGATCAAACCGGGAAGCGCTATTGGTAACGCATAGAGGACCGCTATAGTAAGATCAAGACGAAGACCGCATCATTGATAGCCCGTTCATACCGGTCGCTTCAAGGCCGGTGGGAGTTGATGAAGCCCCATTGTGCTCGTTGGAGTGGGGCAATGGACCAAGTTGTAACATCCCAAGTATGAAAACAACCTTAGAATGTTTTTCTTCTTGTTAATTTATGTTAATGCATCATGTCATCATAAGCATTGCATGTGGCATGTGTTTCAATTTGAAATTCAATTCAATTTCAAACCAATTGGCTCATACTTGGTATGTTCCAATGTTTTCAAAATAAATCACTAACAGAAACAAATCAATTGCTTCCATAAACTTGAATTTTCACATAATTGACTTGGTTAAGTTTTCAAATAATTCAATTATTGCAAAATTCAAACAACAACAAATATTTAAAATTTTGAAAAACAAAAGTTGGTGCAACTGGGCATTTGCAATCAGGAACTCATAAAAATTATCACCATAATTTTTAGGGTCCCAAAAACCCCTTGTTTTTCCTTCTCTTTTCTTCTCTACAAAAAAAAGGGGGGGGGAGGCAGCCGAACTGGGCCAACAAGGCCCAGCCAGCCACCTACGACCCATTGGAGCAGCCCAGCCCCCCACGCCTGTCGTCTTCTTCCTTCGTACGGAGACAGAGAAAGGGAGGTCCTCCCCCACCTGCAGCTCCCCACCTGCTCCCTCCTCCTACAAAGCCACCCCCGAACCCTAACCCTAGCCCTAGCCCCTCTCCCTTTCCTCTCCAGCCGCCGCCGCCCCTTTCTTCTTCCTCCCTGTACCTCTTCCTTTCTCTGAACCTTTTCTCTGAACCCCAAAACACTCTCTCTGGCCGGAAGTTGGAGGTGATGGCACGGGTGTTGTGCTCGTCGAGGGAGGTTGTTCTTCGCGGGAATGGAAACTAGACGCTGCCCTCTTCAACTTTGCTGAAGACCCCGAGGCCGAAGGACGTCTACAGCGACCGTCGTCGAGCTCGTCGTCCGCCGACGCGTACTGCATCCCGTCGTTCGTCAGGTCATCGTCGTCAGTACGTCGTTCGGTCGCTCGTTTCTTCTGTGCCGTCGACGCAGCGCTGGTGAGCCCCGTCCTCTGCTCCCTTCCTCTCCCCTCCGCAAGCACACGCACCAGACACCGCGCCGCGCACGCAGCACGGCAGCAGCAGCTCGCGGTCGCCGGCGTCCAGCCCCCGATCCGATCCAAGTTCAGTACGTGAATCTTTTTTTCAGAAATCCCGCACGGGATCCACCCCAAAAGTCAAACCACCACCAGATCTAACACGAACGCAGCAGTGGCCCGGTGGTTGGCGCTCTGCCTCCGCGCGCACACCAGCAGGGCGCGGGTTCGAGTCCCCCCCCCTCCCCCGCGCAATTTTTTTTTGGGATTTATTTCCCGCAGCCCAGCCCCAAAGCAGATCAAAATCTTAACTTGTAAATTCCACCAAATATTCATAAATGCTCCAATTTTGGTGATTTAAATTTCTGTAGATTCATAACTGTGAGCACTTTCGAAATATGTAACAATGTCAACATGTTTCTGTAATAATTTGTGCACTAAATATTTAAATACAGAAAAGGGAATAAAAACTGAAATCTTGCAAAATTCATAACTTGAGTTCTGTTCACCCAAATAGAGAAAACTTGAGCTCTAAAATTTTTTCTTAACAAACTCTACACAGTGGTATTTTGGTTGGTCACAATTGAATTAAATTTGAACATGTTTCCTTCTGTTTACTAAAAGGGGCAGAATAAAAATGCGTATAGAAGAATGCATAATAAATTCAATAATGATCCAAAAATTATGTTTAATATCTCAAAATGTTCAGTGAAACATTGTCCACATGTTTTCAAGTATTTCCCATGCTTTTGTAACTGAAAGTACCTCTTTTTAAATTGTTTACCAAAAATGGCAGAAATGAAAACAATAAGAATTAATTCTTATTTATTATTTTCTTCAGGTGACACTCTACCCCTGAGTTATATCCCTTCCCCGTCCCATCGAGAAAGAGAATTAACGAATCCTAAGGCAAAGGGGCGAGAAACTCAAGGCCACTCTTCCTCCGGGCTTTCTTACCTCCTCTCTGGTCTGGAGGAGGTCAATAAAAAACAATTACTCAATCAAAGATCCAACTGATCTCCACGCCTGTATTGCAAATATGCAGTCACGAATAATCCCGCTAAAGTAATAGGAATTAGGCCTAAGACGATTCCTAATAGAAAAACTTCAATCATTTCGATTTGTTCGAGGGGATAAAAAAAAGAGGTACGATCTATCCCTAAATAGTACTCTAAATTATCCACGAATCTCACCAAAAAATTATGGAAACTATACCAAAATGGAAAGAACTTCAATTAATAACAGAAAAGCATCATTTCATGCATGTGGGAATACTATTGATGTATTGGTCTTATTAAAATTAATAATAGGCCACTAAGATAAATATGAGAGGTTTCCAAATAATGCAAACTTATTTGGGACACTCATTTAACTTGATGATCATGTCCATGATCTCTTACTTGCATTAAAATGTCATGCATCATCCCATGTTTGTGCATTATGCCATGTTATTGATTGTCCATCTCTCTTTGTTGTTTGTTTGCTTCTTCTCGAATAGACGACGACGTTGAGACGTACGAGGGTTACGATACCACTTCAGAGGAGTTAGCCCAGTACCAGGCTACTGAGTTTGCAGGCAAGTATTCACTCACATGAACCATTGTGTCCGTTCCACACTTGATACCGATACTTTCCGCTGTCTAATCTGCTAGCCTTATGATTCGTTGCTTGTGTTCCGATCCTATCACATGTCATCCTGCAGCCATGAATATAGCCTCACCCCCACACCTACAACCTTGTTGTTTGTTAGCCTGTGTCGTAGTATCATGCTTAGGTTTGTTTGTGCTCGAGTCTTGTTGTCATTTATCTTATCACCTGTTTAGTTCGATAGATGGGCTTGTTATAATCAATTTCATGTTAATGCTTGGGGTAATAATAATTTGATGATAAGGCACCGGCAGGAGGCCCGGGTTAGGGTTTTGAAGCTTGCTAGTGTCGACCCAAATTAGGAAAATGGTCTTGTCCTCTGATCCATGATGAGCGTGCTCACCGCATCCGGGTGGTCGTATGAAACCCCCCTCGACTTTGACCTGATCCGCAGTTTGTCCGAAGAGCCACACTTAGTTCGGGTGTTCCATTTGCGCATACGCATGAATGGGTCGCGCCCACGGTTGATGATTATGATGATGATGATGCATATAGGGCGAGGCCTGTGGTGCCGGGGGGTGTGGTTTTCACCCTTGCGCTTAGGTTAGGTCGGACTGGCCGGGACCTTATAGCTCCGTGGCTCCTAGGACAGGTTGCAGAGATGGTTCGAGTCGTGTTGAGTCCACCTGAGTTTTAGTTGGTGGCTCGAGTGTGTACGGGTACTGGAGCACACCCTGCAGGGATGAATCTTCTCGAGAAGCCGTGTTGTCCGCGGTTATGTGACGACTTGGTGAAAGTGCTGGCTAACAAGTACTCAGACAACTTACACCTAATTAATAATAATTTGACTAGTAATAGGCATATTGACACAATAATCTGAACCTTCATTAATCCAACTGTGTGGGTTATCCTCGGATTGCTTCTTTGGATAAGGAGCGAGATCCAGGATGGGTTTGTTTGAGGTTAGTGGTAGTTGGCTCCGATGCGCTATCTTATCCCTTTCTTTTAGCCGGATGTTGTAGCGTGTCTCTGTAGTTGGTTAGTGCAGCCCGCTGCCGCACCTTTGCATCACCTATCTTTCGTTGAACCCAAAGCATCTGTACTTGGTGTTGTCGGGTACACTTTGGTATCTTGTGCGTCTTGCTTGCCAGTACTCATCCGTACTGACCCCTTTGGGGCTGCTGGTTCTGCAGACTACGTTTCCGAGGATCCCCATGGTGGCTACTACGCGGAGTATGACGAGGCTGCTGATAGCGGACCCGGGCAGGATCCGAGACTACGTGGATGGGCTCCGTTCTTTTCGTTTTCGGCCTCTTAGGCCTATTTGGATCTTGTGTGTACTCAGACACTTTGTTGCTTCCGCCGTGATGTAATGATGACTTGTTGGGACATGTGTCCTCTGTATGACTGTATTTGCTATCTCTGCTCTAATGAGAGCTTTTGCCACTTATTTCTATTTCTTTGTGTCTTAGAGATTTGTTGTGATATCACTTGTTCAAATTCCGTTGACGTACCATGTGTGTATGTTATGAAGTACGTCAATGGAAGTATTCGGATTTCTATTGGATGGTTTCACAGACGATGAATAGTAGAGGATGGTTGTCACACGTTTACGTGTTGGCCTACTCATATTGAGATGCGGGTGCAGGTAGGCCCCGTAAGCCAATTATCTACTGTTTAGCGGGCTGTGTGTATCCTCTAGAAGTCCGGGTGCGACAAATCGTATCAGAGCCTGTCTTCCTGTAGGATCCCTTTTACCTGTCGCAGTTGAGTCTAGAAACTATTTTGTAGCTATATAGGAAAAATGAAACGTGAGACTAGGAATTCTGTTCTTTTATTTCTTTCCCCACCCACCCTCCCTTTTTTCTGGTAAGGAAGTGCAACGTTGTTTTCTCTTCTCGTCTAAACTATCAAGTTAGGATTTCACGTATCCTGGTTTCTCGAGGATGGTTATATCTACTAGACCATAGGAGTGGAGGTGGTTGTGACACGATTTTCGTGTTGCCTACTCACGATTGAGAACGGTGGCAAATAAGCCCCGGAAGCAGATCCTCTATTCTTTAAGCAGTAGATATTGATCCTCTAGAAGCCCGGATGGGTTTTCCCGTAGTACCTCAGGTGTTTGTGGTCTCCTGTTTCCCAGTTGTTGCTTCGATATCGTCCTTCACAAATCGTCTCTTTCGTTGTAACAACTTATCTGTTGATCCGTTGTTAACCTCCATCCTTGTTTTATGCTGTAGACTTACCGTCTGAACTAATCCTTTTAAGCACTTATATTGGATTTTGTTATCCGATTAGTGTGTTAACCTTGGTATCCTCTTCAGGATGGAGAGTGGTGACAAAGAACCCACACTGCCACCCGAGATGGGGAAAGTGTTGTCTCAGATGACACAAGTTATAAGGCAGATACAGCAGAATCAAGACCTTGTGAGCAATGGCAATGTCCGTGTGTCTATTCGGGAGTTCCTTGAGCTCAATCCGCGCACGTTTGATACCTCCTCCGAGCCATTGGATGCTGATGACTAGCTCCGTGAAATGAACCGTACTCTTATGGTAGCTCATGTGGCTGACGAGGACCATGTTCCTTACGTGACCTACCTTCTCGGTGGACAATCCATGTCTTGGTGGGAGAACTTCCAAGAAATGAGAGGTCCTAGTGTGGCAATCACATGGGAGGATTTCAAGCAAGCCTTCGTACGCCATCACATTCCCGATGGGCTCATGGAGAGAATGCGTGAGGAATTCTATTCTTTCACACAAGGCAATTTGGACGTTCTCGAATACCAAAGAGAGTTCAATCGCCTGGCTCGCTATGTCGGAGATGAAGTCTCCACGGAAGCGAAAAAGATGGCAAAGTTCCGCAGGGGTCTCAACCCGGAACTCAAGTATGCTCTCACCAACGTCAAGGCCAAGAATTTTGAGGACCTCATCAACATCGCTCTAAATGATGAGCATGGGCGCAAGTTGGTTGAGGAGTCTCGTAAGCACTCTCGTGAACAGGCTAATTCGTCAAAAGTTATCATGCCTCCACAAAAATGAAGAGTTTAGGTTCCATATACCACTCCAACACCGCCCATCTGCTTGCCAAGCCCGGCAGGATTTCTTGCCCGCCCTCCCACCCCAGTGGTATCTTCAGGAGGTGCTCCATCTCAGCCAGGTCCAACAACTCCTCGTTCTGTTGTTACATGCTACAAGTGTGGACATCCGGGCCACTATTCCGATAAGTGTCCGCAAAGGCACCTCTTTCCACCTCCACCTCGCCACAGGTCAACCCCGACAAGAATACGTGGTCCTCCGTTGGGTTGCTACAACAGCAACGAGCTTGGCGTGAGAACCGTCAAGGTGAACCATGTCAAGGCCCAGGGAGTAAAAGAATCTCCAGAAGTTGTAATGGGCACACTTCTTGTGAACTCGTTGCATGCTAAAGTCTTGTTCGATTCTGGTGCTTCACACTCTTTCATCTCTCAAAACTTTGCAAACACCAGTAAAATCAACTTCGAACAGTTATCTATCCCTCTCCTAGTGAAATCACCGGGATCTAGCTGGCAAAGCAATAAAGTTAGCGAGAACATCAAAATCACAATTGGAAACCTTCCATTCCAGGCATCTCTGATAGCTCTCCACTCTTCAGATATTGATGTCATTCTTGGGATGGATTGGCTGGTAGCCAACAAAGCAGTCATTGATTGTCCTGCTAAGTCTGTCAAAATCACACACCCTTCTGGCCAGATAGTCTACTTCCATGCTGAAAATCCAGTTGTTCAACTCTACACTCTCAATGCAAATCCCCTACCATCTATTGAAACTGTTCCGGTGGTTTGTGACTTTCCCGATGTCTTTCCAGAAGAATTGCCAGGAATGCCTCCTGACAGAGCTGTTGAGTTCGTCATCGAACTTGAACCAGGCACTGCTCCAATATCCAAGTATCCATACAAGATAGCTCCTCCTGAACTGAAATTGTTAAAGGAGCAAATCGATATGTACATGGAAAAAGGTTACATTCAACCTAGTTCCTCGGCTTGGAGATGCCCAACTCTCTTTGTGGCAAAGAAGGATCAAACAAAGAGACTCGTTGTTAACTATCGTCCTCTTAACGAGAAAACCATCAAGAATAAATATCCAATTCCTCGCATCGATGATCTCTTTGATCAACTTGCTGGAGCCTCTATATTCTCCAAGTTGGACTTGAGAATGGGTTACCATCAAATAAAGATCAGAAAAGAGGATATTCCAAAGACAACCTTTGTCACTCGCTTCGGTCGCTATGAATACACCGTCATGTCCTTTGGTCTCACCAATGCACCGGCGACCTTCTCTCGACTCATGAATTCTGTCTTCCATGAATACCTCGACAAGTTCGTTGTGGTATATCTTGATGATATTCTTGTCTACTCCAAATCCGAGAAAGAGCATGAAGAACATCTTCGTCTCACTCTCATGAAGCTTCGCGAGCATCGCCTCTATGCCAAGTTTTCCAAATGTGAGTTTTGGATTTCCGAAGTCGTTTATCTTGGTCATGTCATCTCTGCCAAGGGCATAGCCATTGATCCAGAAAAGGTTAAAGCAATTGTTGATTGGAAACCTCCAAAGACGGTGAAGCAAGTAAGAAGTTTTCTTGGCTTGGCTAGCTATTGCCGTCGCTTCGTCCCAAAATTCTCTAAGATTGCCAAACCTCTCACTGACCTCACAAAGAAGGACAAGAAGTTCGTCTGGTCTCCACAATGTGATGAAAGCTTCAATCTCCTGAAGACTAAACTCACTTCTACACTAGTTCTGGTTGGCCCAGATCCTTCCAAACCTTTCCAAATATTCTGTGATGTTTCTCTCCAAGGTCTAGGTGCAGTTCTCATGCAAGAACGTCAAGTTGTGGCTTATGCTTCTCGCCAGTTGAACACACATGAGCTCAACTATCCTATTCATGACCTTGAGCTTGCAGCAGTTGTCTTTGCCCTCAAGAAATGGAGACAATACTTGTTGGGTAATCGCACTGAGATCTTTTCTGACCACAACAGTCTAAAGTACATCTTCAGTCAGCCAGATCTGAAACTCAGACAAAGGAGATGGATTGAGAAGATCAAAGAGTTCGATCTCACCATTTCCAACACTCCAGGCAAGGCTAATGTTATGGCCGATGCTCTTAGTCGCAAGTCCTATTGCAACAATCTCATGATCATTGAAAGCCAACCTCCTCTTCACGAAGAATTCCAAAAGCTGAATCTTGGACTTGTTCCTCAAGGCTATCTTGCAAACTTGACAGCCCGTCCAACGCTTGAGGACAAGATTCGTTCTGAACAACTTCGTGATGCTGAGATCAAGAAGATCGCAAAGAACATCAAAGCAGGCAATGTGAAGTATGAGTGCTTCTCAATTGATGACAAGGGAACAATGTTCTTCCAAGGACGCATTGCAGTTCCCGAAATCCAAAGCCTGAAAGATGTGATTCTCAAGGAGGCTCATGATACTCCTCTTTCCATACACCCTGGAAGTACAAAGATGTACCAGGATCTCAAAACAATGTATTGGTGGTCTGACATGAAGCGTGAAATTGCTAAATATGTCTCGGAATGCGATGTTTGTCAACGTGTCAAAGCAGTTCATCAGAAATCAGCGGGTCTTCTCCAACCTCTGAAAATTCCTGAATGGAAGTGGGACATGATTGAAATGGACTTCGTCACTGGTTTTCCAAAGTCCAAGAGGGGCAATGATGCAATCTTCGTTGTCATTGATCGACTCACTAAAGTCGCTCACTTCTTTCCTGTCAAAGAGACAATCTCAGCTAGTCAATTGGCAGAGCTCTATACAACAATGATTGTTCCTCTTCATGGTATTCCATTGGAAATAAGCTCAGACCGTGGAAGCATCTTCACTTCTCATTTCTGGAAAAGCTTTCAAGAAGCTTTGGGCACCAAGCTTCTGTTCAACACAGCCTATCATCCTCAGTCTCAAGGGCAAGTCGAAAGAGTCAATCAGATTCTCGAGGATATGCTCAGAGCATGTGGTCTCTCTTTTGGCATGAAATGGGAGGAATTTCTTCCATATGCTGAATTCTCCTACAACAACAGCTTCCAGGCAAGTCTAGGCATGGCACCATTCGAGGCTCTCTATGGCCGCAGATGCAGGAGTCCAATCAATTGGTCTGGAGCTGGTGAACATTCACTCTTAGGCCCTGACATTGTTAAGAAGGCCGAAGAGAAAGTTCGCATCATTCGTGACAATCTGAAGATTGCTCAGTCTCGTCAGAAAAGCTACTATGACAGCAAACACAGGGACATGGTCTATGCAGCTGGAGACAAAGCATATCTCCGTGTAACTCCCCTCAGAGGCACTCATCGTTTTGGTGTCAAAGGAAAGCTTGCACCAAGATATATTGGTCCCTTCAACATTCTCTCAAGGCGTGCAGAAAATGCCTATCGTCTTGAACTTCCAGAAAAGCTATCCAAGGTGCACGATGTCTTTCACGTGTCACAGCTCAAGAAGTGCTTCAAAGATCCAGGTCGTGCAGTTGATCATGATTCCATTGAGCTGCAAGAAGACCTCTCTTATGAAGAGCACCCTATTCGCATTCTCGATGAGACCGAGCGCAAAACTCGCAAAAAAAGCACCAAGTTCTTAAAAGTGCAGTGGTCTCATCATTCCGATAAAGAGGCAACATGGGAGACCGAAGAGGATCTTCGCAAGAAGTATCCGGACCTTTTCTCTTCTTAGTAGGAATCTCGGGGCGCGATTCCTTCAAGGGGGGGCGTTTTGTAACATCCCAAGTATGAAAACAACCTTAGAATGTTTTGCTTCTTGTTAATTTATGTTAATGCATCATGTCATCATAAGCATTGCATGTGGCATGTGTTTCAATTTGAAATTCAATTCAATTTCAAACCAATTGGCTCATACTTTGTATGTTCCAATGTTTTCAAAATAAATCACTAACAGAAACAAATCAATTGCTTCCATAAACTTGAATTTTCACATAATTGACTTGGTTAAGTTTTCAAATAATTCAATTATTGCAAAATTCAAACAGTAACAAATATTTAAAATTTTGAAAAACAAAAGTTGGTGCAACTGGGCATTTGCAATCAGGAACTCATAAAAATTATCACCAGAATTTTTAGGGTCCCAAAACCCCCTTCTTTTTCCTTCTCTTTTCTTCTCTACAAAACAAAGGGGGGGAGGCAGCCGAACTGGGCCAACAAGGCCCAGCCAGCCACCTACGACCCACTGGATGTAACATCCCAAGTATGAAAACAACCCCTAGAATGTTTGCTTTTTGTTTATTTATGTTTTGCATCATGACATCATAATCATTGCATTTGTTTCGGCATTTGTTTTCCAATTGTTTTCAGTTGTTTTTCCTTGTTTTCCATTTGAATTTCAAACCAAGAATTCAAACCTTTGATTCATACTTGTTATGTTACAATTTTCAAATAAAAATATTCAATTCAAACCATCAAATGGTTCCCAATAATTTGGAAGCTCAAACCATTTAAATTGTTTCTTTCAATATTTCATTTAATATCAAATTCACTTAAATTCAATCAAATTACCAAACAACAACTAAATTGAAATATTTGAAAAACAAAAGTTTGCAATCTTGTGTTGTTACAATTTCCAAATGAAATATTCAAATCAAAGCAATTAATTGTTTCCATTAAATTTGTAAGTTCAAACTATTGATTTGTTTCTTTCAATAATTCACTTAATACCAAAACATTGCTCAAATTCAATTAAATTATAAACAGGAACCCAAATTGAAATTTTTGAAAAACCAAAGTGTGCACATTAGTGCTTCTGTAATAACTAACTCATAAAAATTATGCCCTACTTTTTCTAACCCTAAAACCCATTCATTTCTTTCCTTATTCAAATCTGCAAAAAAAAAGAGAGAGAAAGAAAGAAAAAAAAACAAAGCGGGGGGGAAAGGGCAGGCCAGCCTTTTGGGCCAGCCCACCATTTTCCCCACGGACTGGTACCCCCCCTCTGTCGCTTTCTCCTACCTCCGTACGGAGAGACAGAGAGGAGGGGGGATACCCCACCGGCAGGGAGCTCACCTGCTCCCCCCTATAACTAGCCTCCCCTGGCCGTGCCCTAGCCTTCCTCTCTCCCTCTTCCTCCATCTGCGCCGCCACCTCCATTCTTCCCCGCGATCCCCTTCTTTCTTTATCGAATTCTGTTCTGAAATTTTCGTCTGAACACTGCCTCCGCCATGGCCGATTCTTGAGGAGGGCGTAGTGGCCGCAGGGGTCTGCATCGGGGGCCCTCCACGACGGGAACGAGATCCCCGCGACGTCACCACCCTCCTCGACACCGCAGCGGCCGCCGCAGCAGCTACACCGTCCGCGCCGTCGAGAGTTTGTTGCCGCTGCCCACTGCTTCTTCTCACCGTCAGGTTCATCTGCGTCGCCGTCGCCACTCCTCCTTGCAACGACGCCAAACCGCGGTGAGCAAAAGTTCCCCTCCTCTGTCCCCTGCACCACACGCACACGACGCCCCCCTCCCGCGCTCGCAGCAGCAGCCCCGGTGAGCATCACCGTCTTTTCCGTCCCGGAAGCGTTTCGTCACGGAACGGGTTCAGTTCGTCAGAGATTTATTTCCGAAACTTACCTCAAAAGACCGCGCGAGTAGTACCCGTCACGAAACATGCAGCAGCCCAACTGGTAGCTCCCTTGCGCACACATGCAGAGGGCGTGGGATCAAATCCCACCCCCGCGGGATTAACCCCTCTTTTGCTATTTTATTTTCCCGGTCCAGCACAAATTCCTTTTCACAGACCAGTCCCTGCTCGTATTTTTTTCTTAGTCCCTATAATTATTTCTAAGTCCCTGGCTACTAAATAAAATGGCAGACCAACCCCTAAGCTTTAAAAATGCATAACCAAATTATTACAACTCCAAATTCAACATTTTAAATATGTTTTCCATACCAAATTAAATTCTCTACCCAAATATAAATTTTGTTTACTGTTTTGAATATTTTAAATTGGTGAAATATTTGAATCCTTGTTTAATTCACTTAATTTTGCAAAATTCATAACTTGGGCATAAAAATTCTAAATTCAACAAACTAAATATGTTTTCCATTCAATTTGTCATGAACTTTGCAAATATCAATTTTGTGTTCTGTTTTAAATAAATTAAATTGCTGAAAACAACTGTTTCTTAATTAATGCATTTAAAATTGCCAAATTAATAACTTGCTCATTTTAAATCCATTTTCAACAAATAAAATATGTTTTCCATGCCAAATTGAACCACCTTTTCAAACATAAACTTTGTTTCATGTTTTGAATAATTAAATTTGGTTAAATAATTTAAACCTTGTTTAAATCATTTAATATTGCTAAATTCATAACTTGGTCAAATTAAATTATTTTTGAACTTATAAAATATGTTTGCAAACCAGAAAAGTTTAAGCTTTTCAAATATGAATTTGGTTTAATGTTTTGAACAAATAAAAATTCAAATAATTTCATACTTGAATTAAATTCATTTAAATCTTGTTTAAAACTTGTTTAATTCATAAGTAATTTATTCTAAATCCTTTTTCAACAAGTGAAACATGTATTCCACCTAAAATTTTGTGTACTTTCCAAATATGAATGTTGTTATATATTTTGAACAATTAAAATTGGTGAAAATAACAAATGCTTGTGTAACTCATTTAAGAAACCAAAATTCCAAAACTTAATAAGTAAAATTCCAAACTTGGTAAACTTCATTTCAATTTGGATCCGGTGTTGTTTTCCTTTTGTTTTCCTCATCCATGCATCATGATAATCCACTTTCACATGTTGTTTAGTTGTAGAACAGTTAGTCCAACCTTAATTAATGGGCCTTTCCATATGCAATCCAAATTGCATATGGGCCCATTTAATTATGTTAGGTTACCATGTCAAGTAGCTTACCTTTGATGCATCAATTAAATTGCCATGCATCATCCCATGTTTGTGCATTATGCCATGTTATTGATTGTTTGCCTCTCTGCATTGTTTGTTTGCTTCTTCTCGAATAGACGACGACGTTGAGACAGACGATATTTACGACACTACTTCTGAGGAGCTAGCTCAGTACCAGGCTGCTGAGTTTGAAGGCAAGTATTCACTCACATGAACCATTGTGTTCCTTTCCACATTGGATACCGATACTTTCCGTTGTCTATTCTGCTAGCCTTATGAATCGTTGCTTGTGTTCCGATCCTATCACATGTTATCCTTTAACCCTGATATAGCCTCACCTCCACACCTATACCCCATTGCTTGTTGCCTGTGTCTTACTAGCATGCTTAGGGTTGTTTATGCTCGAGTCTGCTGTCCGTTATTTCTGTTACCTTATTTCATTATGTTCTGGGGCTCGATGTTAAACAACAACCTGTTAATGTTTGAGGTAATGCTAATTCGATGATAAGGCACCGGCGGGAGGCCCGGCGTGGTTTTGAGGCCTGCTAGTGTCGACCCTAATTAGGAAAAGGGTCTTGTCTACTGATCCATGATGAGCGCACTAACCGCATGTGGGAAGCGTGTATGGGCGCCCCCCTCAATTTGATTCGATTCGCATCTCGTCCAAATCGCCTCATTTAGTTCGGGTTTTCCATTTGCCGCACGCATATGCAGGTACGAACCCGAGGCCAGGGTGGAAACTTTTGTAGTCGGCATTTAGGGAGACATGTTCTTAGAGTGCTATGAGGGTCCCCTTTTCTTCGTGGGGCTTGATTAGCCGTGCGCTCAATTGCACGGGGTTCTTTGGGCTTGATGCGAAGAAGAGTTGAGTTTTGTTGAGTGCCCCGCTTGGTGGAAGGGCCATTCCATATGGCGGGTTATTCTTACGTGTACGGCCAAATTGGTGCATCCCTGCAGGGTTAAATCTTCTCGAGAAGCCGTGTTTTCCGCGGTTATGGATGACTTGGTGAAAGTACTGGCTAACAAGTACTCAGAACAACTTACACCTAACTAATGATAACTTGACTAGTAATAGGCTTATTGACACAATAACTTGAACCATCATTAATCCAACTGTGTGAGTTATCCTCGGATTGCTTCTTTGGATAAGGGGCGAGATCCAGGATGGGTTTGTTTGAGGTTAGTTATAGTTGGTTACAATACGCTATCTTATCCCTTTCTGTTAGCCGGAAGTTGTAGCATGTTTCTGTAGTTGGTTAGAGCAGCCTGCTGCCGCACTTTTGTATCACCTATTCTTCCGTTGAACCCAAAGCATCTGTACTTGGTGTTGCCGGGTGCACTATGGTATCTTGTGAGTCTTGCTTGCCAGTACGTTTATGTACTGACCCCTTTGGGGCTGTGGTTTCCGCAGACTACGTGGATCCCCATGGTGGCTACTACGTGGAGTATGACGAGGCTGCTGACGAGTAGATAGCGGACCCGGGCAGGATCCGAGACATCGTGGATGGGATCCGTCTTTTCGTTTCCGGCCTCTTAGGCCTATTTGAATCTTGTCTGTACTCAGACACTTTGGATGCTTCCGCTGTGTTGTAATGATGAATTGTTGGGACATGTGTCCTCTGGATGATTGTATTTGCTATCTCTGCTCTAGTGAGAGCTATTTGCAACTTTTTTCAATCTTTTGTGTCTTAGAGATATGTTGTGATATCACTTGTTCAAATGCCGTTGACGTACCATGAGTGTATGTTATGAAGTACGTCAACGGAAGTAGTCGGATTTCTATGGGATGCTTTACGCAGACGATGGATAGTAGAGAATGGTTGTCACACGTTTACGTGTTGGCCTGCTCATATTAGGATGCGGGTGCCGGTATGCCCCGTAAGCCATTTGCTCTACTGTTTAGCGGACTGTGAGTATCCTCTAGAAGTCCGGGTGCAACAAATGGTATCAGAGCCTGTATGCCTGTAGGATCCCTTTTACTGGTCGCAGTTGAGTCTAGAAACTATTTTGTAGCTAAATAGGAAAAATGAAACGTGAGAGTAGGAATTCTGTTCTTTTATTTCTTTCCCCACCCACTCTCCCTTTTCTGGTAAGGAAGTGCAACGTTGTTTTCTCTTCTCGTCTAAACTTTCAAGTTAGGGTTTCACGTATCCTGGTTTCTCTAGGATAGTTATATCTACTAGACCATAGGAATGGAGGTGGTTGTGACATGATTTATCATGTTGCCTACTCATGATTGAGAACGGAGGCGTGTAAGCCCCGGAAGCAGATCCTCTATTCCTTAAGCAGTAGATATTTATCCTTTAGAAGCCCGGATGGGGTTTTCCGTAGTACCTCAGGAGTGTTTGGTCTCGTGTTTCCCGATGTTGCTTCGATATCCTGTTCTTCTCAACATCCTTTTTCGTCCGTTGAAACCTTGTTGTTGCTTTCCACTTCAGTTCTTCTACCGGCGTCTAATCAAAACTTCCCCGATCATCTGCAGATGGATCTCAGGTTCTACCCGCAGGTGGTTCTGGGTGCCAAATGGTGCTGTCACTCGGGCTCCATATGCCCAAGCTTCTCCAGGCTTCGCTCCCCGCCCACCCAACCCTGTTCAGATGCATGATCAGAGGGCTTCGATGGGGCAGCCAAGGCCAGGGCCTCCTCGTGTAGTCACTTGCTACAAGTGCAAGCAGACGGGGCACTACGCTGACAAGTGCACGCAGAGGCAGCTACCTCCACCACCACCTCGTCCCAACACCAACCAGACAATGGTGCGTGCTCCCCTGCCTAAGGCCTTCAACTCCAGAAGGCCTGTCGGGAGGACCGCAAGGGTGAATCATGTCAAGATCGACAAAGCTGAGGAATCTCCTGACGTCGTTCTCGGTACATTCCCCGTAAACTTTATTCCAGCTAAAGTGTTGTTTGATACCGGAGCATCACATTCTTTCGTGTCAAAGACTTTTGCCGCAACAAACAATCTAATTGTGGTTCCACTAAGCAATCAAATCACCGTTCACTCCCCGGGATCTCAAATGTTGACTTCCAAGATAAGTAAGGATAATCAAATCCTAATTGGAGGCCACATATTCCTTGCTTCCCTCATGTTGCTGGGAAATTCTGACATTGATGTCATTCTTGGTATGGATTGGTTGAAGGCCAATAAAGCAAAAATTGACTGTGCTCAAAAGTCAATAACTCTGTTCCACCCTTCTGGCCAGATAGTCTATTCTCCAAATGAATCAAATTCTGTTCAGCTATGCACCCTCGATGCAAAACCTCTACCTTTACTTGAAAATGTTCCGGTGGTTTGCGAATTCCCTGACGTCTTTCCAGAAGAGTTGCCAGGGATGCCTCCGGACAGAGCAGTTGAGTTCGTGATCGAGCTTGAACCAGGTACTGCTCCAATCTCTAAGCATCCATACAAGATAGCTCCTCCTGAACTGAAACTATTAAAGGAGCAAATCGATATGTACATGGAAAAAGGTTACATTCAACCTAGTTCCTCGGCTTGGGGTTGCCCAACTCTGTTCGTTGCGAAGAAGGATCACACAAAGAGACTCGTTGTTGACTATCGTCCTCTTAACGAGAAAACCATCTAAAACAAGTATCCAATTCCTCGTATTGATGATCTTTTTGATCAACTTGCTGGAGCCTCAATATTCTCCAAGTTGGACTTGAGAATGGGTTACCATCAAATAAAGATCAGAAAAGAGGATATTCCAAAAACAGCCTTCACCACTCGCTACGGTCTATATGAATACACCGTCATGTCCTTTGGTCTCACCAATGCACCGGCGACATTCTCTCGACTCATGAATTCTGTCTTCCATGAATACCTCGACAAGTTCGTTGTGGTATATCTTGATGACATTCTTGTCTACTCAAAATCCGAGGAAGAGCATGAAGAACATCTTCGTCTCACTCTCATGAAACTTCACGAGCATCGTCTATATGACAAGTTCTCCAAATGTGAGTTCTGGATTCCAGAAGTTGCTTACCTTGGTCATGTCATCTCAGCCAAGGGCATAGCCATTGATCCAGAAAAGGTTAAAGCAATTGTTGATTGGAAACCTCCAAAGACGGTGAAGCAAGTAAGAAGTTTTCTTGTCTTAGCTAGCTATTGCCGTCATTTCGTCCAAAACTTCTCCAAGATTGCCAAACCTCTCACTGATCTCACAAAGAAGGACAAGAAGTTCGTTTGGTCTCCACAATGTGATGAAAGTTTCAATCTCCTGAAGACTAAACTCACTTCTACACCAGTTCTGGTTGGCCCAGATCCTACCAAACATTTCCAGATATTCTGTGACGCTTCTCTCCAAGGTCTAGGTGCAGTTCTTATGCAAGAACGTCAAGTTGTGGCTTATGCTTCACGTCAGTTGAATGCACATGAGCTCAATTATCCCACACATGACCTTGAACTTGCAGCAGTTGTGTTTGCCCTCAAGAAATGGAGGCAATACTTGTTGGGTAATCGCACTGAAATCTTTTCCGATCATAAGAGTCTGAAATACATCTTCACTCAACCAGATCTAAACCTCAGGCAAAGGAGATGGATTGAAAAGATTAAAGACTTTGATCTCACCATTTCTTACACTCCAGGCAAGGCTAATGTTATGGCTGATGCTCTCAGTCGCAAGTCGTATTGCAATAACCTCATGATCATGGAAAGCCAACCTCCACTTCATGAAGAATTCCATAAACTGAACCTTGGTCTTGTTCCTCAAGGCTATCTTGCGAACTTGACAGCCAGTCCAACTCTCGAGGACAAGATTCGTTCTGAACCACTTCGTGATGCTGAAATCAAGAAGATGCTAGAACACATCAAAGAAGGCAAGGAGAAATTTAAGTCCTTCTCAATCAATGACAAGGGAACTGTGTTCTTCGAAGGACGCATTGCAGTTCCTCAAGTTCAAAGTCTCAAAGATGTCATTCTCAAGGAGGCTCATGAAACTCCTCTCTCCATACACCCTGGAAGTACAAAGATATACCAGGATCTCAAGACCCTGTATTGGTGGCCTGGCATGAAACGTGAAATTGCTCAATACGTTTCTGAATGCGATGTTTGTCAACGTGTTAAGGCAGTCCATCAGAAAACAGCCGGTCTTCTCCAACCTCTGAAAATCCCTGAGTGGAAGTGGGACATGATTGAAATGGACTTCGTCACTGGTTTTCCAAAGACCAAGAAGGGCAACGATGCAATCTTCGTTGTCATTGATCGTCTCACTAAAGTAGCTCACTTCTTTGCTGTCAAAGAAACAATCTCAGCTAGCCAGTTAGTAGAACTCTACACAGCAAAGATTGTTCCTCTTCATGGTGTTCCATTGGAAATAAGCTCAGACCGTGGAAGCATATTCACTTCTCATTTCTGGAAAAGCTTTCAAGAAGCTTTGGGCACCAAACTTCTGTTCAGCACAGCCTATCACCCTCAGTCTCAAGGGTAAGTCGAAAGAGTCAATCAGATTCTCGAGGATATGCTCAGAGCATGTGGTCTCTCCTTTGGCATGAAATGGGAGGAATTTCTTCCATATGCTGAATTCTCCTACAACAACAGCTTCCAGGCAAGCCTAGGCATGGCACCATTTGAAGCTCTCTATGGCCGCAGATGCAGGAGTCCAATCAATTGGTCTGGAGCTGGTGAACGTTCACTCTTAGGCCCTGACATTGTTAAGGAAGCCGAAGAAAAAGTTCGCATCATTCGTGACAATCTCAAGATTGCTCAGTCTCGTCAGAAAAGCTACTATGACAGCAAGCACAGGGATATGACCTATGCACCTGGTGACAAAGCATATCTCCGTGTAACTCCCCTCAGAGGACTCATCGTTTCGGTGTCAAAGGAAAGCTTGCACCAAGATATATTGGGCCTTTCAACATTCTTTCAAGGCGTGCGGAAAATGCCTATCGTCTTGAACTTCCAGAAAAGCTATCCAAGGTGCACGATGTGTTTCACGTGTCACAGCTCAAGAGGTGCTTCAAAGATCCAGATCGTGCAGTTGATCATGATTCCATTGAACTGCAAGAAGATCTCTCTTATGAGGAGCACCCTGTTCGAATCCTCGATGAGACCGACCGCAAAACTCGCAACAAGAGCACCAAGTTCTTGAAAGTGCAGTGGTCCCATCATTCCGATAAAGAGGCAACATGGGAGACCGAAGAGGATCTTCGCAAGAAGTATCCGGACCTTTTCTCTTCTTAGTAGGAATCTCGGGGCGCGATTCCTTCATGGGGGGGCGTTTTGTAACATCCCAAGTATGAAAACAACCCCTAGAATGTTTGCTTTTTGTTTATTTATGTTTTGCATCATGACATCATAATCATTGCATTTGGTTTGGCATTTGTTTTCCAATTCTTTTCAGTTGTTTTTCCTTGTTTTCCATTTGAATTTCAAACCAAGAATTCAAACCTTTTATTCATACTTGTTATGTTACAATTTTCAAATAAAAATATTCAATTCAAACCATCAAATGGTTCCCAATAATTTGGAAGCTCAAACCATTTAAATTGTTTCTTTCAATATTTCATTTAATATCAAATTCACTTAAATTCAATCAAATTACCAAACAGCAACTAAATTAAAATATTTGAAAAACAAAAGTTTGCAATCTTGTGCTGTTACAATTTCCAAATGAAATATTCAAATCAAAGCAATTAATTGTTTCCATTAAATTTGTAAGTTCAAACTATTGATTTGTTTCTTTCAATAATTCACTTAATACCAAAACATTGCTCAAATTCAATTAAATTATAAACAGGAACCCAAATTGAAATTTTTGAAAAACCAAAGTGTGCACATTAGTGCTTCTGTAATAACTAACTCATAAAAATTATGCCCTAATTTTTCTAACCCTAAAACCCATTCATTTCTTTCCTTATTCAAATCTGCAAAAAAAAAAAGAGAGAGAGAAAGAAAGAAAAAATAAAACAAAGCAGGGGGGAAAGGGCAGGCCAGCCTTTTGGGCCAGCCCACCATTTTCCCCACGGCCTGGTACCCCCCCTCTGTCGCTTTCTCCTACCTCCGTACGGAGAGACAGAGAGGAGGGGGATCCCCCACCGGCAGGGAGCTCACCTGCTCCCCCCCCCCCCATAACTAGCCTCCCCTGGCCGTGCCCTAGCCTTCCTCTCTCCCTCTTCCTCCATCTGCGCCGCCACCTCCATTCTTCCCCGCGATCCCCTTCTTTCTTTATCGAATTATGTTCTGAAATTTTCGTCTGAACACTGCCTCCGCCATGGCCGATTCTTGAGGAGGGCGTAGTAGCCGCAGGGGTCTGCATCGGGGGCCCTCCACGACGGGAACGAGATCCCCGCGACGTCACCACCCTCCTCGACACCGCAGCGGCCGCCGCAGCAGCTACACCGTCCGCGCCGTCGAGAGTTTGTCGCCGCTGCCCACTGCTTCTTCTCACCGTTAGGTTCATCTGCGTCGCCGTCGCCACTCCTCCTTGCAACGACGCCAAACCGCGGTGAGCACAAGTTCCCCTCCTCTTTCCCCTGCACCACACGCACACGGCGCCCCCCTCCCGCGCTCGCAGCAGCAACCCCGGCGAGCATCACCGTCGTTTCCGTCCCGGAAGCGTTTCGTCACGGAACGAGTTCAGTTCGTCAGAGATTTATTTCCAAAACTTACCTTAAAAGACCGCGCGAGTAGTACCTGTCACGAAACATGCAGCACCCCAACTGGTAGCTCCCTTGCGCACACATGCAGAGGGCGTGGGATCGAATCCCACCCCCGCGGGATTAACCCCTCTTTTGCTATTTTATTTTCCAGGTCCAGCACAAATTCCTTTTCACAGACCAGTCCCTGCTAGTATTTTTTTCTTAGTCCCTGTAATTATTTCTAAGTCCCTGGCTACTAAATAAAATGGCAGACCAACCCCTAAGCTTTAAAAATGCATAACCAAATTATTACAACTCCAAATTCAACATTTTAAATATGTTTTCCATACCAAATTAAATTCTCTACCCAAATATAAATTTTGTTTACTGTTTTGAATATTTTAAATTGGTGAAATATTTGAATCCTTGTTTAATTCACTTAATTTTGCAAAATTCATAACTTGGGCATAAAAATTCCAAATTCAACAAACTAAATATGTTTTCATTCAATTTTTCATGAACTTTGCAAATATCAACTTTGTGTTCTGTTTTAAATAAATTAAATTGCTGAAAACAACTGTTTCTTAATTAATGCATTTAAAATTGCCAAATTAATAACTTGCTCATTTTAAATCCATTTTCAACAAATAAAATATGTTTTCCATGCCAAATTGAACCACCTTTTCAAACATAAACTTTGTTTCATGTTTTGAATAATTAAATTTGGTTAAATAATTTAAACCTTGTTTAAATCATTTAATATTGCTAAATTCATAACTTGGTCAAATTAAATTATTTTTGAACTTATAAAATATGTTTGCAAACCAGAAAAGTTTAAGCTTTTCAAATATGAATTTGGTTTAATGTTTTGAACAAATAAAAATTAAAATAATTTCATACTTGAATTAAATTCATTTAAATCTTGTTTAAAACTTGTTTAATTCATAAGTAATTTATTCTAAATCCTTTTTCAACAAGTGAAACATGTATTCCACCTAAAATTTTGTGTACTTTCCAAATATGAATGTTGTTATCTATTTTGAACAATTAAGATTGGTGAAAACAATAAATGCTTGTGTAACTCATTTAAGAAACCAAAATTCCAAAACTTAATAAGTAAAATTCCAAACTTGGTAAACTTCACTTCAATTTGGATCTGGTGTTGTTTTCCTTTTGTTTTCCTCATCCATGCATCATGCTAATCCACTTTCACATGTTGTTTAGTTGTAGAACAGTTAATCCAACCTTAATTAATGGGCCTTTCCATATGCAATCCAAATTGCATATGGGCCCATTTAATTATGTTAGGTTACCATGTCAAGTAGCTTACCTTTGATGCATCAATTAAATTGCCATGCATCATCCCATGTTTGTGCATTATGACATGTTATTGATTGTTTGCCTCTCTGCGTTGTTTGTTTGCTTCTTCTCGAATAGACGACGACGTTGAGACAGACGAGATTTACGACACTACTTCTGAGGAGCTAGCTCAGTACCAGGCTGCTGAGTTTGTAGGCAAGTATTCACTCACATGAACCATTGTGTTCCTTTCCACATTGGATACCGATACTTTCCGTTGTCTATTCTGCTAGCCTTATGAATTGTTGCTTGTGTTCCGATCCTATCACATGTTATCCTTTAAGCCTGATATAGCCTCACCTCCACACCTATACCCCATTGCTTGTTGCCTGTGTCTTAGTAGCATGCTTAGGGTTGTTTATGCTCGAGTCTGCTGTCCGTTATTTCTGTTACCTTATTTCATTATGTTCTGGGGCTCGATGTTAAACAACAACCTGTTAATGTTTGAGGTAATGCTAATTCGATGATAAGGCACCGGCAGGAGGCCCGGCGTGGTTTTGAGGCCTGCTAGTGTCGACCCTAATTAGGAAAAGGGTCTTGTCTACTAATCCATGATGAGCGTACTAACCGCATGTGGGAAGCGTGTATGGGCGCCCCCCTCAATTTGATTCGATTCGCATCTCGTCCAAATCGCCTCATTTAGTTCGGGTTTTCCATTTGCCGCACGCATATGCAGGTACGAACCCGAGGCCAGGGTGGAAACTTTTGTAGTCGGCATTTAGGGAGACACGTTCTTAGAGTGATATGAGGGTCCCCTTTTCTTCGTGGGGCTTGATTAGCCGTGCGCTCAATTGCACGGGGTTCTTTGGGCTTGATGCGAAGAAGAGTTGAGTTGTGTTGAGTGCCCCGCTTGGTGGAAGGGCCATTCCATATGGCGGGTTATTCTTACGTGTACGACCAAATTGGTGCATCCCTGCAGGGTTAAATCTTCTTGAGAAGCCGTGTTTTCCGCGGTTATGGATGACTTGGTGAAAGTACTGACTAACAAGTACTCAGAACAACTTACACCTAACTAATGATAACTTGACTAGTAATAGGCTTATTGACACAATAACTTGAACCATCATTAATCCAACTGTGTGAGTTATCCTCGGATTGCTTCTTTGGATAAGGGGCGAGATCCAGGATGGGTTTGTTTGAGCTTAGTTATAGTTGGTTACGATACGCTATCTTATCCCTTTCTGTTAGCCGGAAGTTGTAGCATGTTTCTGTAGTTGGTTAGAGCAGCTTGCTGCCGCACTTTTGTATCACCTATTCTTCTGTTGAACCCAAAGCATCTGTACTTGGTGTTGCCGGGTACACTATGGTATCTTGTGAGTCTTGCTTGCCAGTATGTTTATGTACTGACCCCTTTGGGGCTGTGGTTTCCGTAGACTACGTTTCCGAGGATCCCCATGGTGGCTACTACGTGGAGTATGACGAGGCTGCTGACGAGTAGATAGCGGACCCGGGCAGGATCCGAGACATCGTGGATGGGCTCCGTCTTTTCGTTTCCAGCCTCTTAGGCCTATTTGGATCTTGTCTGTACTCAGACACTTTGGATGCTTCCGCTGTGTTGTAATGATGAATTGTTGGGACATGTGTCCTCTGGATGATTGTATTTGCTATCTCTGCTCTAGTGAGAGCTATTTGCAACTTTTTTCAATCTTTTGTGCCTTAGAGATATGTTGTGATATCACTTGTTCAAATGCCGTTGACGTACCATGAGTGTATGTTATGAAGTACGTCAACGGAAGTAGTCGGATTTCTATGGGATGGTTTACGCAGACGATGGATAGTAGAGAATGGTTGTCACACGTTTACGTGTTGGCCTGCTCATATTGAGATGCTGGTGCCGGTATGCCCCGTAAGCCATTTATCTACTGTTTAACGGGCTGTGAGTATCCTCTAGAAGTCCGGGTGCGACAAATGGTATCAGAGCCTGTCTGCTTGTAGGATCCCTTTTACTGGTCGCAGTTGAGTCTAGAAACTACTTGGTAGCTACATAGGAAAAATCAAACGTGAGAGTAGGAATTCTGTTCTTTTATTTCTTTCCCCACCCACCCTCCCTTTTCTGGTAAGGTAGTGCAACGTTGTTTTCTCTTCTCGTCTAAACTTTCAAGTTAGGATTTCACGTATCCTGGTTTCTCTAGGATAGTTATATCTACTAGACCATAGGAATGGAGGTGGCTGTAACATGATTTATCATGTTGCCTACTCACGATTGAGAACGGAGGCGTGTAAGCCCCGGAAGCAGATCCTCTATTCCTTAAGCAGTAGATATTGATCCTTTAGAAGCCCGGATGGGTTTTTCCGTAGTACCTCAGGAGTGTTTTGTCTCGTGTTTCCCGAATGTTGCTTCGATATGCTGTTCTTCTCAACATCCTTTCGTCCGTTGAAACCTTGTTGTTGCTTGCCACTTCAGTTCTTCTACCGGCGTCTAATCAAAACTTCCCCGATCATCTGCAGATGGATCTCAGGTTCTACCCGCAGGTGGTTCGTATGACTCGTTGCGAGAGCACTCACGGTTATCCGGAGATGCTGAGAGACATGGTCACTTTTCTGGGGTTCCGTTGGGCACCAGAGTACCAGGTCTACGAGCAGCAGCGAGAGTTTGACCAGACCTACTACCAGGCTATCGTCTACATTCTGTCAGATGATGGCATGAGCGTAGTACACCGCTACGAGGCAGTAGGTTCCACAGTGGATATGGCTGTGCAGCAGGTAGCTTATGTGAGTCTCACCGTCCTTCGTGCTGACTACTGGGGATTTGACGATTCTATCTATCGCCACATCCCCCGTGGTTACATCACTTCGGAGGGAGCTCACTTCACTCTCTACGACAACTTGGATGTCTACGAGCATGATAACTCCAGGCTGCACACCACCGCTCAGTTTGTGAGGCACAGTGACGCAGTTGCCAGCATACTATCTCAGGAGTTGGCTTCAGTCAGAGAGAAGCTCTACCTTGCTTTGACTCGTCTGGCGACTTACACCACAGACTTTGTTGGAGACGAGCGATTTGCACGTTTCGATCAGCCAGTTGGGCGTCGTCTGCCAGATGCTGGAGGTTACGAGCCGATCAGAGGTCCACTACTTAACCTCGGTGCTGGTTACACTGGGATTCCACGCTTTGGAGCACAGGGAGTCGACGCTATGTACTTCACCACACCTAGAGTCGCTCTCAGACCACGTCAGATCTACGTGGATCATCGTTCTACCTACTTTCGTGGGCGTCCTCCTCACCGTACCTCTCGCCGTACTCCTAGTCGCCGTCCTGCGTGATGAGCATGGGAGTACCGATGTATCCATTCTTAGCTATGTTTAGTTATCCTTTGGCATTCGAACCATTTATGGTGTGTTGGATATTCTGATGTATTTGAACATGTGATGATGTACCTGTTGGTTATCTATTCATGCGTCGGAATAATCTCTCTTTCGGTTTCCAAGTCTATCCTTTTCTATTGTTGTGCTAAAATGCATTTCCATTCAGGATGCCGCCAACAAGGAACAACGCGCCTGAGCCACCGCCAATCGCGGAGCTGTTGACTCAGATGACCCAAGTCATGGCGCAGATGGCCCAGTTTCAGACTAATCAGCTCAACAACCAGACAGCTCCACGAGTCAGCATCAAGGAGTTTCTCAGTCTGGGCCCAAGAGCTTTCGTGGCCACACGCGAGCCTTTGGATGCTGATGACTGGATCCGAGAGATAGCTAAGGCTCTGGAGATTGCTCACGTTGCTGAGGAAGACAAGGTCAAGTATGCCTCCTATCTGCTGAAGGGTCAGGCAGCTACTTGGTGGGAGAACTTCCAGGCCATGAGAACTGGGATTCTAGTCACGTGGAATTGTTTCAAGGAAGCCTTCCTGAAGCACCACATTCCAGATGGTCTCATGGAAAGGATGCGTGAAGAGTTTTGCTCACTCAAGCAGGGCAAGTTGGACGTCATCGGCTATCAGAGTGAGTTCAATCACCTCGCTCGTTACGCTGGTGATGAGGTGTCCACTGAAGCTAATAAGATGGCAAGGTTCCGTAGGGGTTTTAACCCGAAACTCAAGTATGCCCTCACCAACGTCAAGGCCAACAGCTTCGAGGATCTCGTTAACACCGCGCTCAATGAAGAAAATGGGCGCAAGGCGTTCGAGGAGTCTCGCAAGCACTCGCGTGAGGGTGGTTCCTCCTCCAACATGACCACCCCTCCGCAAAAGCGCCGCATCTGGGTGCCAAATGGTGCTGTCACTCGGGCTCCATACGCCCAAACTTCTCCAGGCTTCGCTCCCCGCCCACCCAACCTTGCTCAGATGCATGATCCAAGGGCTTCGATGGGGCAGCTAAGGCCAGGGCCTCCTCGTGTCGTCACATGCTACAAGTGCAAGCAGACGGGGCACTACGCCGACAAGTGCACGCAGAGGCAGCTACCTCCACCACCACCTCGCCCTAACACAAACCAGGCAATGGTGCGCGCTCCCCCGCCTAAGGCCTTCAACTCCAACAACAGGCCTGTCGGGAGGACCGCAAGGGTGAATCATGTCAAGATCGACAAAGCTGAGGAAGCGCCTGACGTCGTTCTCGGTACATTTCCCGTAAACTCTAATCCAGCTAAAGTGTTGTTTGATACCGGAGCATCGCATTCTTTCGTGTCAAAGATCTTTGCGACAGCAACTAAACTCCCTTTTGTTGGTTTGGGTTCCCCGCTAGTGGTAAACTCCCCTGGAGCAACTATGCAAACGTCCAAGATCAGTCACAGAAATCAAATTCTAATTGGAGGCCACATATTCCTTGCTTCTCTCATAATGCTTGGCAATTCTGACATTGATGTCATTCTTGGTATGGGTTGGCTGAAAGCCAATAAAGCTAGAATTGACTGTGCTCAGAAGTCAATAACTCTGTTCCACCCTTCTGGACAGATAGTCTATTCTCCAAATGAACCAAGTTCCATTCAGCTATACACCCTCGATGCAAAACCTCTACCTTCACTTGAAAATGTTCCGGTGGTTTGCGAATTCCCTGACGTCTTTCCAGAAGAGTTGCCAAGGATGCCTCCGGACAGAGCTGTTGAGTTCGTGATCGAACTTGAACCAGGTACTCCTCCAATCTCTAAGCATCCCTACAAGATAGGAACTCCCGAGCTGAAGTTGTTAAAGGAACAAATTGATACGTACATGGAAAAAGGTTACATTCAACCTAGTTCCTCGGCTTGGGGTTGCCCAACTCTGTTCGTTGCAAAGAAGGATCACACAAAGAGACTCGTTGTTGACTATCGTCCTCTTAACGAGAAAACCATCAAAAACAAGTATCCAATTCCTCGTATCGATGATCTTTTTGATCAACTTGCTGGAGCCTCAATATTCTCCAAGTTGGACTTGAGAATGGGTTACCATCAAATAAAGATCAGAAAAGAGGATATTCCAAAGACAGCTTTCACCACTCGCTACGGTCTATATGAATTCACCGTCATGTCCTTTGGTCTCACCAATGCACCGGCGACATTCTCTCGACTCATGAATTCTGTCTTCCATGAATACCTTGACAAGTTCGTTGTGGTATATCTTGATGACATTCTTGTCTACTCAAAATCCGAGGAAGAGCATGAAGAACATCTTCGTCTCACTCTCATGAAGCTTCGCGAGCATCGTCTTTATGCCAAGTTCTCCAAATGTGAGTTCGGGATTCCAGAAGTTGCTTACCTTGGTCATATCATCTCTGCCAAGGGCATAGCCATTGATCCAGAAAAGGTTAAAGCAATTGTTGATTGGAAACCTCCAAAGACGGTGAAGCAAGTAAGAAGTTTTCTTGGCTTGGCTAGCTATTGCCGTCGTTTCGTCCAAAACTTCTCCAAGATTGCCAAACCTCTCACTGACCTCACAAAGAAGGACAAGAAGTTCGTCTGGTCTCCACAATGTGATGAAAGCTTCAATCTCCTGAAGACTAAACTCACTTCTACACTAGTTCTGGTTGGCCCGGATCCTTCCAAACCTTTCCAGATATTCTGTGATGCTTCTCTCCAAGGTCTAGGTGCAGTTCTTATGCAAGAACGTCAAGTTGTGGCTTATGCTTCACGTCAGTTGAATGCACATGAGCTCAATTATCCCACTCATGACCTTGAACTTGCAGCAGTTGTGTTTGCCCTCAAGAAATGGAGACAATACTTGTTGGGTAATCGCACTGAAATCTTTTCCGATCATAAGAGTCTGAAATACATCTTCACTCAACCAGATCTAAACCTCAGACAAAGGAGATGGATTGAAAAGATCAAAGACTTTGATCTTACCATTTCTTACACTCCAGGCAAGGCTAATGTTATGGCCGATGCTCTCAGTCGCAAGTCGTATTGCAATAATCTCATGATCATGAAAAGTCAACCTCCACTTCATGAAGAATTCCAGAAGCTCAACCTTGGTCTTGTTCCTCAAGGCTATCTTGCAAACTTGACAGCCAGTCCAACTCTCGAGGACAAGATTCGTTCTGAACAACTTCGTGATGCTGAAATCAAGAAGATGGTAGAACACATCAAAGAAGGCAAGGAGAAATTTAAGTCCTTCTCAATTGATGACAAGGGAATTGTGTTCTTCGAAGGACGCATTGCAGTTCCTCCCGAGCACGATCGCCTCCTCCTCCTTCCGCCTCCCTGTGAGCACACCACCCCCTTCCCCTCTCTCTCCTCTCTGCACGCGCAAGCACGCCTCCCTGAACGCACCCGAGCAGCAGCCACGAGCAGCAGCAGCTCGCCGCCGGCGACCACGGGTCCCTCGTTGGAGTTCAGTTAACTGAACTTTTACAGTTTCAGTTAACAGCCACGGAGGGAACCTCAAAATTGCGCGCGCCCCTCTACTGTGAACAGACAGCAGCACAGCGCAGTGACAGCAGCACTGCGCGCACGCTCGCGAGGTCGAGAGTTCGATCCCCGCCTCCGCGGGATTAATTCCCAACCTTTTGCACCGCGCGCTGACAGGTGGGGCCTCCCTGTCAGCGACGCGTGCTGCCACGCAACGCCACCGTGGCCCAGGGCCCCCTCTTCAGTGGCCTAGGCTGGGCCACTTCGAGGTGGAATTCGTTCTGGCCCTTTTCTTTTTTAATTTAAGTCCCTCTTTTATTACAGAATAGTCCCTAGTTTTCAAACCCCTATAAAAATTGCAAAACTCATCCAAATTCAAAATGTAAGACATGTAAACCACTCTAAATAAAATAAACTTTCCAAATATGCAGTTTGTTTACTGTTTTGAACATTTCAAATGTTTTCAAAATTCAAATTCAAACAACTCATTTCAAATTTGATCAAATTCATAACTAATTCAAAACTTAATTCAAATGTCACATATAAAATATGTTTTCCATGCAAAATTGAACCAACTTCTCAACTATAAACTTTGTTTCCTGTTTTGAATAATTAAATTTGGTTAAACAATTAAAAACTTGTTTAATTCATTTAAAATTGCTAAATTCATAACTTGGTCAAATTAAATTCTTTTTGAACATATAAAATATGTTTTCAAACCAGAAAATTATAATCTTTTCAAATATGAATTTTATTTAATGTTTTGAACAAATAAAAAATTCAAATAAATTCATACTTGAATTAAATTCATTGAAATCTTGTTTAAACTTGTTTAATTCATAATTAATTCATTTTAATTCCTTTTTCAACAAATGAAACATGTATTCCACCTAAAATTTTGTGTTCTTTCCAAATATGCATTTTTTTTATTTATTTTGAACAATTAAAATTGGTGAAAACAACAAATGCTTGTGTAACTCCTTTAAGAAGCCAAAATTTCATAACTTAATAAATAAAATTTCAAACTTGGTAAACACCTTTTCAAATTGAATCTATTGTTGTTTTCTTTTTGTTTTCCTCATCCATGCATCATGCTAATCCACTTTCACAGGTTGGTTATTTGTAGATCATTTAATCCAACCTTAATTCATGGGTTTTCCATATGCAATCCAAATTGCATATGGGTCCATTTAATTATGTTACCATGTCAACTAGCTTATTTTGATGCATCAATTAAATTGTCATGCATCATTCCATGATTGTGCATTATGCCATGTTATTGATTGTTTGCCTCTCTGCGTTGTTTGTTTGCTTCTTCTCGAATAGACGACGACGTTGAGACAGACGAGGTTTACGACACTACTTCTGAGGAGTTAGCTCAGTACCAGGCTGCTGAGTTTGCAGGCAAGTATTCACTCACATGAACCATTGTGTCCTTTCCACACTGGATATCGATACTTTCCGTTGTCTATTCTGCTAGCCTTAAGATTCGTTGCTTGTGTTCCGATCCTATCACATGTTATCCTGTAACCCTGAAATAGCCTATCCTCCACACCTATAACCCCATTGCTTGTTGTCTGTGTCTTACTAGCATGCTTAGGGTTGTTTATGCTCGAGTCTGCTGTCCGTTATTTCTTTTATCATATTTATTATGTTCTGGGGGCTCGATGATAAACAACAACCTGTTAATGTTTGAGGTAATGCTAATTTGATGATAAGGCACCGGCAGGAGGCCGGGTATGGTTTTGAGGCTGCTAGTGTCGAACTCAGGAAAATTTCTTGTCCTCTGGATCCATGTTGAGCGCGCTAACCGCATGTGGGAAGCGTGTATGGGCGCCCCCCGCAACTCTGATTCGATTCGCATCTCGTCCAAATCGCCACACTTAGTTCGGGCTTTCCATTTGATGCACGCATATGCAGGTACGAACCCGAGGCCAGGGTGGAACTTTTGTAGTCGGCATTTAGGGCGGCGTGGTCTTCCAGTGCTATGAGGGTCCCCCTTTTCTTCGTGGGGGCTCGATTAGCCGCGCAGGCACAGCACGTGGTTCTTTGGGCTTGATGCGAAGAAGAGTTGGGTTGTGTTGAGTGCCTCGCTTGGTGGGTTTGATCCCCGTCTGGCGGGGTATTCTTACGTGTACGGCCAAATTGGTGCACCCCTGCAGGGTTAAATCTTCTCGAGAAGCCGTGTTGTCCGCGGTTATGGATGACTTGGTGATAGGGCTGGCTAACAAGGATTAGACAACTTACACCTAACTAATGATAACTTGACTAGTAATAGTCTTATTGACACAATAACTTGAACCATCATTAACCCAACTGTGTGAGTTATCCTCGGATTGCTTCTTTGGATAAGGGGTGAGATCCAGGATGGGTTTGTTTGAGGTCAGTGGTAGTTGGTTACGATACGCTATCTTATCCATTTCTTTTAGCCGTAAGTTGTAGCGTGTTCCTGTAGTTGGTTAGAGCAGCCTGCTGCCGCACTTTTGTATCACCTATTCTTCCGTTGAACCCAAAGCATCTGTACTTGGTGTTGCCGGGTACACTTTGGTATTTTGTGAGTCTTGCTTGCCAGTACTTGTCTGTACTGACCCCTTTGGGGCTGTGGTTTCCGCAGACTACGTTTCCGAGGATCCCCATGGTGGCTACTACGTGGAGTATGACGAGGCTGCTGACGAGTAGATAGCGGACCCGGGCAGGATCCGAGACATCGTGGATGGGCTCCGTCTTTTCGTTTCCGGCCTCTTAGGCCTATTTGGATCTTGTCTGTACTCAGACACTATGGATGCTTCCGCTGTGATGTAATGATGAATTGTTGGGACATGTGTCCTCTGGATGATTGTATTTGCTATCTCTCCTCTAGTGAGAGCTATTTGCGACTTATTTCTATTTCTTTGTGTCTTAGAGATTTGTTGTGATATCACTTGTTCAAATGCTGTTGACGTACCATGTGTGTATGATTATGAAGTACGTCAATGGAAGTAGTCGGATTTCTATGGGATGGTTTACGCAGACGATGGATAGTAGAGAATGGTTGTCACACGTTTACGTGTTGGCCTGCTCATATTGAGATGCGGGTGCCGGTATGCCCCGTAAGCCATTTATCTACTGTTTAGCGGGCTGTGAGTATCCTCTAGAAGTCCGGGTGCGACATCCTTTCTCTGAACCTTTTCTCTGAACCCCAAAACACTCTCTCTGGCCGGAAGTTGGAGGTGATGGCACGGGTGCTGTGCTCGTCGAGGGAGGCTGTTCTTCGCGGGAATGGAAACTAGACGCTGCCCTCTTCAACTTTGCTGAAGACCCCGAGGCCGAAGGACGTCTACAGCGACCGCCGTCGAGCTCGTCGTCCGCCGACGCGTACTGCATCCCGTCGTTCGTCAGGTCATCATCGTCAGTATGTCGTTCGGTCGCTCGTTTCTTCTGTGCCGTCGACGCAGCGCTGGTGAGCCCCGTCCTCTGCTCCCTTCCTCTCCCCTCCGCAAGCACACGCACCAGCCACCGCGCCGCGCACGCAGCACGGCAGCAGCAGCTCGCGGTCGCCGGCGTCCAGCCCCCGATCCGATCCAAGTTCACTACGTGAATCTTTTTTTCAGAAATCCCGCACGGGATCCACCCCAAAAGCCAAACCACCACCAGATCTAACACGAACGCAGCAGTGGCCCAGTGGTTGGTGCTCTGCCTCCGCGCGCACACCAGCAGGGCGCGGGTTCGAGTCCCCCCCCCCCCCCCGCGCAATTTTGTTTTGGGATTTATTTCCCGCAGCCCAGCCCCAAAGCAGATCAAAATCTTAACTTGTAAATTCCACCAAATATTCATAAATGCTCCAATTTTGATGATTTAAATTTCTGTAGATTCATAACTGTGAGCACTTTCGAAATATGTAACAATGTCAACATGTTTCTGTAATAATTTGTGCACTAAATATTTAAATATAGAAAATGGAATAAAAACTGAAATCTTGCAAAATTCATAACTTGAGTTCTGTTCACCCAAATTGAGCAAACTTGAGCTCTAAAAATTTGTCTTAACAAACTCTACACAGTGGTATTTTGGTTGGTCACAATTGAATTAAATTTGAACATGTTTTCTTCTGTTTACTAAAAGGGGCAGAATAAAAATGCTTATGGAAGAATGCATAATAAATTCAATAATGATCCAAAAATTATGTTTAATATCTCAAAATGTTCAGTGAAACATTGTCCACATGTTTTCAAGTATTTCCCATGCTTTTGTAACTCAAAGTACCTCTTTTTAAATTGTTTACCAAAAATGGCAGAAATGAAAACAATAAGAATTAATTCTTATTTATTATTTTCTTCACCCAAAAAATTCTGGAAACTATACCAAAATGGAAAGAACTTCAATTAATAACAGAAAAGCATCATTTCATGCATGTGGGAATACTATTGATGTATTGGTCTTATTAAAATTAATAATAGGCCACTAAGATAAATATGAGAGGTTTCCAAATAATGCAAACTTATTTGGGACACTCATTTAACTTGATGATCATGTCCATGATCTCTTACTTGCATTAAAATGTCATGCATCATCCCATGTTTGTGCATTATGCCATGTTATTGATTGTCCATCTCTCTTCGTTGTTTGTTTGCTTTTTCTCGAATAGACGACGACGTTGAGACATACGAGGGTTACGATACCACTTCAGAGGAGTTAGCCCAGTACCAGGCTACTGAGTTTGCAGGCAAGTATTCACTCACATGAACCATTGTGTCCGTTCCACACTTGATACCGATACTTTCCGTTTTCTAATCTGCTAGCCTTATGATTCGTTGCTTGTGTTCCGATCCTATCACATGTCATCCTGCAGCCATGAATATAGCCTCACCCCCACACCTACAACCTTGTTGTTTGTTAGCCTGTGTCGTATTATCATGCTTAGGTTTGTTTGTGCTTGAGTCTTGTTGTCATTTATCTTATCACCTATTTAGTTTGATAGATGGGCTTGTTATAATCAATTTCATGTTAATGTTTGGGGTAATAATAATTTGATGATAAGGCACCGGCAGGAGGCCCGGTTTAGGGTTTTGAAGCCTGCTAGTGTCAACCCTAATTAGGAAAAGGGTCTTGTCCTCTGATCCATGATGAGCGTGCTCACCGCATCCGGGTGGTCGTATGGAACCCCCCTCGACTTTGACCTGATCCGCAGTTTGTCCGAAGAGACACACTTAGTTCGGGTGTTCCATTTGCGCATACGCATGAATGGGCCGCGCCCACGGTTGATGATTATGATGATGATGATGCATATAGGGCGAGGCCTGTGGTGCCGGGGGGTGTGGTTTTCACCCTTGCGCTTAGGTTAGGTCGGACTGGTCGGGACCTTATAGCTCCGTGGCTCCTAGGACAGGTTGCAGAGATGGTTCGAGTCGTGTTGAGTCCACCTGATTTTTAGTTGTTGGCTCGAGTGTGTATGGGTACTAGAGCACACCCTGCAGGGATGAATCTTCTCGATTAGCCGTGTTGTCCGCGGTTATGTGACGACTTGGTGAAAGTGCTGGCTAACAAGTACTCAGACAACTTACACCTAATTAATAATAATTTGACTAGAAATAGGCATATTGACACAATAACCTGAACCTTCATTAATCCAACTGTGTGGGTTATCCTCGGATTGCTTCTTTGGATAAGGGGCGAGATCCAGGATGGGTTTGTTTGAGGTTAGTGGTAGTTGGCTCCGATGCGCTATATTATCCCTTTCTTTTAGCCGGATGTTGTAGCGTGTCTCTGTAGTTGGTTAGTGCAGCCCGCTGCCGCACCTTTGCATCACCTATCTTCCGTTGAACCCAAAGCATCTGTACTTGGTGTTGTCGGGTACACTTTGGTATCTTGTGCGTCTTGCTTGCCAGTACTCGTCCGTACTGACCCCTTTGGGGCTGCTGGTTCTGCAGACTACGTTTCCGAGGATCCCCATGGTGGCTACTACGTGGAGTATGACGAGGCTGCTGACGAGTAGATAGCGGACCCGGGCAGGATCCGAGACTACGTGGATGGGCTCCGTTCTTTTCGTTTCCGGCCTCTTAGGCCTATTTGGCTCTTGTCTGTACTCAGACACTTTGTTGCTTCCGCCGTGATGTAATGATGACTTGTTGGGACATGTGTCCTCTGTATGACTGTATTTGCTATCTCTGCTCTAGTGAGAGCTTTTGCCACTTATTTCTATTTCTTTGTGTCTTAGAGATTTGTTGTGATATCACTTGTTCAAATGCCGTTGACGTACCATGTGTGTATGTTATGAAGTACGTCAATGGAAGTATTCGGATTCCTATTGGATGGTTTCACAGACGATAAATAGTAGAGGATGGTTGTCACACGTTTACGTGTTGGCCTACTCATATTGAGATGCGGGTGCAGGTAGGCCCCGTAATCCAATTATCTACTGTTTAGCGGGCTGTGTGTATCCTCTAGAAGTCCGGGTGCGACACAAGTGAGGGCGGCACCACCTAGTGGAAGCGTTGAGAGTGACTATGTGAGTATATTTCTCATCTATTTGGGTTTATTTGTTTGTTTACTACTATATTGTTTTGTTTACTATGCTATGTTTGTGTTCGTAGGAGAAATATGCCGACTTGAGGTACAAGGATATGGTCGCTTCCAAAGGCAAGCCATTCCAATTTAAGCATGTTTGGGCATTGCTTAAAGATCTTGACAAGTGGAAGCTAAGGGATCAAGAGAGTGCACCAAAGAAAGCGGATATGGTTAAGATGGGTGATAGTGATGATGAAGGAAGAAACAATGCAAAGCCCAAGGGAAACAAGAAGGCAAAGGAGAGGATGAAGTTGGAAGGAGAGGCATCAAGCTTGAGGGAGAAGATGGGGGAGATGATGAAGGCAAAGGAGACCTTGACAATGAAGGCATTGGAGACAAAGCTCCTTATCGTCGATAAGAAGAAAGAGGTCAAGCTAGCACAAGTTGGGGCAAGGCGGGAAGAAGCCAAGCGCAAGGCGGACTTGGAGGAGAGGACGATCAAGATCAAGGAAGCAAAGGCATGGAAAGAACTCATGGCCGAGGAGAAGGAGCATATGATGATGCCTAAGAAGGACATGGCCGAAGACCAATTGGTGTGGTGGAAGGAGACCAAGGAGGACATCGCGGAGAGGAAGAGGCTTCTACGGGCTTCGACCTCTACTCTTCGAGGTGAGTCGGTGATGAGTGGTGGTGGTGATGGTGGCGTGGAGGACTCCATCGGTGGAGGTGATTGATGGATGCGGATGGGATTTAGGAGATGGCGCCGAGTTGCAACTTTTTGGTGATGGTGCCGATGAGTTAGATGATGATTTTGTGATGTAAAACTATGAAACCATGCATCAAGATTGTATTTTGCTAGTGATAATCCTATGTAGATGTGAAATGATAGTTTTAAGGGTTGGGTTGGGGTTGTGGCATCTAGCAGTGCCCTCAAACCCAACCCTGCTAACGGAATATTCTGTTATAAGGGTTGAGTTTGAGGGTACTGATCTATGCCCTCTGTTTACAACCCTTAAAATATCCAATTCTCGACCCTTATTTTAGGGGTTGGCCATTCAAAAGGGATAACACCAGCTAGTCCTCAATTGTGTTTGACCATAATTTGACTTACACAGATGTAAGGCAACTACTGGACATTAACACAAATCCAATCCATGTGTAAACCTATTAGGAGTATTTGTGTTGTTGTGACCAATGTTGCGAATTTACATAACTTAGTGCACCTGAAGAGATGGAAGATTGACGGTTGCCTAAGCATGATGGTGACATTTTCTAAAATGAAGGAGTACGATTACTTCCCACCAATGATGTCGCTTATTTTCCTTCCTTTTTATCGAACACACATCAAAATGTTTCCTTTTGTATATTAGAAGAAGAAGAACTCCTGGAAGGCGGAAGAGTTACAAAAGAAAACAAAACAAACACGGGTAGGAAAAAGGAAGCAAAAAACCAAACCAATAAGGGACCGGTTGGTGGGACCATAGACATTGGTGATGATGATTTATCGGTGGAAAGGCTGTAGGAGCCAAGATTTCCAGAGAAGTGGGATAAAAGTCTAAGATGCCGCTTGGAATGCCGTTCTAATTTCCTGGCCCGTAAACTTTACTTCCCTGTTTCCTTGTGCCCACATAAACCTGGGTATTTTAAGTGGGAGGTGGAATGGTCCGTGACAATTACGGAGCTAAATCGCTGGAAAACAAGCCACGTACAAGTCGGAGCATGCAATATTCCAGCGAACCAAGTGCACAATTCGAAAATAATCACTGGCCCGTGTTACACGCCGGGTTTGGCCCATGAAACGGTGAACCAAGCGGGCCCTAAGATAGAAAGGAGTGAGCACCACCGTATTGTGTATACAATCATGACAAATATTTGTTCATTAAATATACATTATCTCCTGACTGAGAGATGAATTGTCGCTTGCTCACTGCACACATGTTACCTTTGTACCTCGTCCTCCACTTTTGTCCCCGTGATGTACAACGCTCTTGTAACTTCCTATCAAGAAATGGATCTTCGCACATGCCCTATTATACACTAATTTAATTTTGTACGTCGTTGCTATCGTGCAATTGTCCATTGCTCCTACATTCATTTTGGGAGTACGCACGTTTTATCTTGCTTCAGTTCTTGGGTTATAAAATGCCACACACACTCCAGTCACCACCAACCATTTCGCATCTGCCCTTCTTCGATATGTATGCTGCTCCCTACGGATTGCACTCTACTCTAAGATTCATTCATATGCTGATATTTCATTGATATGTTGACGTTTGAGTCGGTCCTCTAGATACGAGAAAGTTGAATCCTCTGTCTCACATACAGGTCTGATGAGGAATCCAGTTCGTTTCGGGGTGAGAGAAAATACTTCTGTGACAGAGCATTTGTCCATCCCGTTGATGCAGCAAACCCACCAGAAACTACACGACCGGAATATGATGGAGCATCTGGCCAGACGAGTACATGTGCACGTCTAGCCCTGGCTCACTACAACCAGACTGAGGTGCAATAATTCTTCTTACTCAAATATTCGCATAAAGTGCATACAATATTACAAACACATATAAACAGCCCGATTTTCTGTTTGTCTTCAGGGTTCAAACTACAAAATGATTGAGGAATTAGACAGCGAGTCTTTCGAGAATCCTTCAGAGAAAGGTTGCTTTTATGTTCATTTGAATTTCACTGCAGAAAAGGATTCAACATCCCACCATTTCTTCGCCGAGTTGAAGGGGGCTAAGAAACCAAATCAAGTTACCATATGCTCAATTGTTGAAGGTAAAATGTTACACATTAATTCGGATCACCGCGTGGTGTCAAAATACTTACTTTGTTCCCCTTCATAAGACGTTTTGGCAAACATAATTGGCTTGCGAAAACGTCTTATAAAAGGGAACGGGGGAGTACTAATGATCTTATTTTACTTTTCTCCAGGAGGCATGGCCAACTGTAAGTTCTGTACCGGTCTACGTCATCCACAAGATGGATTTGTTGGCAGCAAGAGGTACTTAGAGTACATATGTGTTTTTACGAGGCATTAATTATAGTACATTACATATATATTAAATATAACTTTTCTATTTTTAGAGAATTCACACCTTCAAATGATAATAATCTTGACAAATAAGTACATACATGCTTTGCTAGTTCTAAATGAAAAAAAGAGACTAAAATAGGATACTAATGGTAAGGTAAGAGACACATCTTTAACAAATAGTGAAACAACAATGAGACAAAACTAACTTGAAAAACGATGTAACGATTATCCGAAATTATAAGAGGTGATCGAGACGCAGACAGGGTCAGACTCAAACTAACTTGCTCTAGCAAGTTCGAAAAGAAAGTTTTAAAGATATCATCATCTATATTTTATCGTATCAAGTAGTTCCATGCGTAAATAACTATCTTATATAACATAGTTTTTTATTGCGTCTAAATCTTTTACAATACATATATTTGTGTGGTTTCTATGTACTCCGAAAATTCAAACGAATATGCACATGTTTAAACCTACGAGTCTTTGGAAGGAGAAAAAAGGGTCATGTTGAAGAAAAACTAATTACACTTGTAAAGTCCTAATACATGAACATTTAAAGGTTGAAAGTGCCAAGTTAAATTACTGACATCTACCACAGCAAGAAAATATGAGATTATTATGGAAATAGTATTGTTAACATAACTATAGTTTCCTTGATGACAAAAGATTTTTTTTTCTGGTTTATTGTAATTCAAAGTCAATACTATAGCCTATCCCTATACAATATTTATCCTCTATAACTTGTTCTTAAGAAATACTAGTATGTTGCTCATGTAGCCTCAGCAAAGGAAACAATAGATTTGGTCGTGTCTTCCAGAATGTTCAAACGTCGATCTGTAGGGCTAGTAAAAACCATATAAGATATATACTTTATAATTAAATATACTTGCGTGTGTTCTCCAATCATTATATGTTATAGTCCTGCTTGGATACTAACATCTGGTATACTTTGTGTTCCATTTGTTGAATATACAGCTGAAGCCACGTCAGCACCTCGGATAGTGCTCGTAAGAAAGGATAATAATGCGGGATGACATGTCCGTGTGGCCCATTTCAATCATGGTTTCAAGAACAAAACTTGGAGTACCTACCGCATTACCTCTGAATTTCCCGGGAGACCTAAGCCTTGTAAATAAGGCTATTTTCTAGTCTAATAACTTTCTGTAATCGCTACAACATGTGTGCATGCTCTATTCGGATTCAATAAAGGGCCTCGTAAACTTTGGAGGCTTAATTTATATTCCGGACACGTGTATCCCGGACTTACAAAATTGAAAGTCATCATTATGTTTAGAATATTTTATTGGATATACTAATTCACACTTGAGTGAGAATTAACTAAATCTTAGTAACGTCAGATCTGCCCACCAAGATTCATGTGTTAATTTTTTGTTTTCTCCTCCTATCCATCAGCCGTGGTGGGCACGGGTATGGTATGGTAGTTGCATGGTTTTTTTCGCTTTGTTTTGTGAGCTAAGCTTTGTTACATATGTTATTTTTTCCTTGATGCGCGTGTAACACATATTCGTTGGGAGACTCCAAAGAGAAAGGTTTGATGAGAACAATAGCGAGTTTCCCTCAGAAAGAAACCAAAGGTGAATCGATCAGTAGGAGCAAAGAGTAATTTCAGAAGGTTGATGCAGTTGAGATGGTAGGGCGAACTACCGGTTCAGCAACAACGTGGAACCTACACAACACAATCAAATCAGCTTGCCCCAACGAAGCAGTGAGGTTGTAAATCTCACTGGTTTTGCTGAACACAAAGAGGCTAAACGTATGGTGTGAAAAATAGTATTACAACAATATGAAAATGGTAGCAGCAATGTGAAAATAGTAATTGCGGTGGTTGTATTATCAGTATGAGAAAATAGACCGGGGTCCACAATTCACTAGAGGTGTCTCTCCATAAAAGGTAGCTAACATGCGTGGTGAACAAATTACAGCTGGACAATTGACAGATAAAGAAACATGTACACATAAAGATTACTATGAGATTCATGCGTACATTACAACAAAATACATAGATCGTCATCCAACTGCATCTATGACTAATAATTCACCCTTCGAATATCATCCGAACAAACGTTTGGTATTAAGTTGTAAGCAACGGATAATCACAGTAATCAAAGAGTGTAATGTAAACAATGTAAACGAAGTAAACATCTTTCTCCCTAATGGCAACAACACATTCTCCGTCTGTCACGTTTCCGTCACTCGAGCACAGATGCAAAGGAGGCATGGACCCACTATTGAGCATAAATACTCCCTCTTGGAATCACCGGCATCTACTTGGCCAGAGCATCTACTAACGACAGTGAGCATGCAAGATCATAAATAACATATACATGAAGATAATATGATAGATTGATACAAAAGACATAGCATTCAATAATCATCGGATCCCAGCAAACACAACATGTAGCATTACAAATAGATGATCTCGATCATGTGAGACATCTCAGGAGATCTAAACATGAGGCATAAAGTGGAGAGGAAAACCATCTAGCTACTTCTATGGACCCGTAGTCCAGGGATGAACTACTCACGCATAACTCCGGAGGCGGGCATGGTAGTGTAGACCCCTCCGGTGATGAATTCGCCTCCCGGCAGGGTGCCGGGGAGATCTCCAGAACCCTCCCGATCTCGGGTTGGCGATGACGGCGGCCTTGGGTGTTTCTCGAGAAAAAGTGGTATATTTTAGGGCTGTCATATCGGGGGGGATAAATAGGCGAAATGGCGATGGCGGTGGACGCCCGAGTGGCCCACATCACCCCCAGGCGCGGCCAGTGGGAGCCTCCCTATGGTGTGGCCCCCTGTGCTCCCCTCCGGGCCTCTTTGGGACTCCGTGGAACCTTCGGGAATTCTAAGACTTCCGGGCTTCAAATTTTTCAATTCCGATAATATTTTCAGAACAACTTTTCTAAAACTAAAAACAGCAGAAAACATGGAACTTGCTCTATGTCAGCTTGTCAATAGGTTAGTCTCGGGAAATCGATAAAATTGACATAAAGTGTAAGGAAAACATGTAGCATATGGCATTAAAACAACATGGAACATAAAAAATTATCGATACGTTTATGACATATCAACATCCCCAAGCTTAGTTCCTACTCGTTCTCGAGTACGTAAACAACAAAACAAAGAATTTCTGAGGTGACATGCTACCAACATAAACTTGATCATCATAGTAATGTAAAGCATGTAAACTAGGATCAAATGAATAAAGGTTGTGGTTTATAGTTGTTATCAAATGGAGTAATGTATAAACCATTAGGAAGAACAAAGTAAAACTTTTCAATGAATCAATAATAAAAGACAATCCACTGTGCAAAGTATATTAAAGATGATTTAAGCTTCAAAAATATTAATATAATCATCCAAGGCATCAAACTCTCACAACAACTCATGTTAGGATCAAGTCAAGTGACAACAATATGCACGTAGGAAAATCATTCAAATAATTGTGCATTCAAAACAAGCATGCATTTTGTATTGGTTCCTGGCACCAGGATGTTGATGCTAAAAGAACATTATGGGGGGTTTGGATGGTCAATGGAAGAAAGTATCACACATATGAAAGTGATCATTAGACAAGAGGAAGTCTTATAATCGAAGTTATGCAAGGAGTAGTAATTTCCACACAACAGTTGCACATAGAGCTATAAGTGTATGAAAGCTCTCCCATGGAACTAGTGGGGGTGCATCCAACTTGCTTGCTCACGAAGACCTAGAGCTCTTTTGAGGAGGCTCATCATTGAAATATACAAGCCAAGTTCTATAATGTAAGTTCCCCACATAGTTATGCAAGTCATAATATGAAAAATCTCTCCAAACTAAAGTAATGATGCTAAACAAGCACAAATGTGGAATAAATGATAGTATTGCCACCCTTCTCTCTTTATTTTCTCTATTTTGCCTCTTTTTTTCTCTTTGGCCTTTTTCTCTTTATTTTTATATATAACCTCACTAGTAGGGGCAACACTCTATTTCACAATGAACCAACACATTTTTGTAATCATAACTCAAACTGAAATATCTCTGACGTAAATAAAACTAAATGCTCCTGCCAGTGTAGCAGTATGCAAAATAACAATGAAGCATGACAAGTAACATAATAATGATGGATGTTGTATGGCAATATATCTCGGAATGGCTATGGAAATGCCATGGTAGGTAGGTATGGTGGCTGTTTCGAGGAAGATAATTTTTGTCTTATGTGTAGAAGAACAAAGTTCTCCCACGGGTTTTGGATGCACTGACGAAGTTTGCACCAACTCTCAATGTGAGAATGAGCAATGCACAGTACCGAAGAAGCTAGCAAATATGGATGGTGGAAGTGCCAGAAAACCGCAACATAGAACTCACAAGTTAAAAGATTCCAAATAAAATCATGACCTCACAAGGCATAATGAAAATCACTCCAAGACGGTATGTGGCACTGAAAATTCATTGTTAGTTAACCCGACCGTAGCGCGTAACAAAAATCCATTACGATTGATATTCAGCAAAGGAAGTCATATACCTTATCCTATAAACTGGTTATTTGAGTGTGGTACAGTTTCAAGATTTTAGACCAACCATTAATTGTTTTTACTCTACTAGACCAGCAATTTTACCATTAAGCATATTAATATCTCAAAACAACAGAAAATAATCAAGTGAAACAATTTAGTGATCTACAAGAATATGCAAGCTTTTTTGTTATACCATCTACCACAAGCAGCATCTTCTAGTTCCATGAAACACCAAACAACAAAAACTCTCCAAGAGATATAGCAATGAAACAAGAGAGTACTAACACAACTCTACTAAAACTAACATCTCTAAATAAGAGATTCAAGAAAAACATGAGCTAAACAAGAATTTTGCAGCACCTAGAAAAAAAACTAAGAATACGAGCATAACGAGTATTCAAATAAAAACGCGGAGCGTGTCTCTCTTCCACACAAAGAATGCTAGGGTCCAACTATATTATTGCGGCAAGGAAAACAAAAGAAAACAAAAGAAAAGAAAAACAAACACACGCTCCAAGTAAACTTCATATGATGTGACCGAATAAAAATATGGTTTCACTAGAAGTGACGTGATAAATTGTTGGTGAAGAAGGGGATGACTTGGGCATCCCCAATATTAGATGCTTGAGTATTCTTAGAATTTTTTGGGATGAACCACAGGGGAATCTCCAATCTTTTACCTTGCGCTCTTCTTGATCAGATTATATTATCCTCTTCTCTTAGCCCTTGAAAACTTCCTTCACACCACACTCAAAAAGTAATTCGCATTAGAGGGTTAGTGCAACAATAAAAAATTCATGGGTCTGCATGGTCACAAGTGCTATTGATACTTTTAAACATTAGCTACAGGCACTGATGTTTCCTGAAGCAAAGATAATCCACTTGACATTGTAAAAGAGCAAATGCAAGAAAAATGGTAGAATCTGTCAAAACCAGAACAGTCTGTAAAGACGAATTTTTAAGGGAAGTTACGTTGCTCAGATAAATAAACTTAAAGAACGAATTTTTTTTGGAATTAGCTGGGTAATAAGCACAAAAAATCTCAGGTCATTCTGATATTACTGGATTTTATACTTCTTTTTTCGGTGGACAGCAGAAATCTGTCTCCTGCACAGAAATCCGAAACCAATTCTAACTTTCGTTAGAAACTTCACTTGGCACAACTAAAACATGAAGATAAAGATACAAAGGAGTTTCTACATAAGTATAAAACCCCTTGACTCAAAGAAAACAGAGAAAAACAAAGTAAAAAAATAAAACCATGGGTTATCTCCCAAGAAGTGTTCTTCTTTAACGCCTTTTAGCTAGACCCAGAAAAATGGAATCATGTGTTTTCAAGTGAAGAAGATGCTCACATAAGAATCATGAATTAAGCAAAAGAGAGCATAAAGAAGCAAGTAAAAAACAAATTTAAGTGTTTTTCTGAAATTGATAGAGTAGGACAAGGTCTTTTGTGCCTTGGAGATATCGGAAGATATTCTTGACTCCCGCCCAGTGGCGTTTAGTGGGAGCTGCGCTATGTCTAGCTAGTAAATTCACTGCAAACGCAATATCATGCCTTGTGCAATTTGCAAGATACATGAGCGCTCCAACATCACTGAGATATGGAACTTTTGGTCCCAGTATCTCTTCTCCATCATCCCTTGGTCTAAATTGATCTTTCTCTACATCTAGAGATCGAACAACCATGGGAGATTTTGATGGATAGGATTTGTCCATATTGAATTTTTCCAATATTTTCTGGATATAGGCGGTTTGATGAACCTAAATACATGAGGGAAGGTGCTCGAGTTGCAACGCCAAGAAAATTTGGTTTTATCCAAATCCTTCATCTCAAATTCCGTCTTTAGATGATTGCGTGCTTCATCAATATCTTATGTGTTTCGTATGATGTTTAGATCATCGGCGTACACTAAAATAATGCAAAATCCGGTCGTGGACTTTTTGATGAAAACACATGGACACTCATCATTATTGGAGTATCCCTTTTTCAAAAGGAACTCAATAAGTCGGTTGTACCACATGCGTCCCGACTGTTTTAAGCCGTAGAAAGACTTATTTAGTTTTACACAATATGCGCTATATTTTGCGTTTAGATTCGGGACCGCGACTCCATCAGGAACCTTGATGTATATGTCTAAATCAAGTGAGCCGTAAAGGTAAGCGGTCACTACATCCATCAACTGCATAGATAGACGATTTTGTACTGCCATTGAAATAAGATATCGAAAAGTAATACCACTCATTACTGGAGAATATGTTTCATTGGAATCAATGCCTGGTCTCTGCGTGAAACCTTGGCTACAAGCCTTGATTTATATCTCACCACCTCATTGTTTTCGTTCCTCTTACGGACGAAAACCCATTTGAATCCCACAGGGAAAACTTTGGGAGGTGTAGGTATTGCTTCAGTGAATACCTTTCGTTTATTGAGCGAGGCTAATTCTACTTGGATTGCATCCTTCCATTTAGGTCAGTCAACTGAACTGGGTTGTGGAGGTTTTCCTTCCACTGGGTGTTCATTACCCATTTGATGATTATCAACGCTAGGTTGATTTATATTTACTGTTTTAGAGGGTTTCTTCCTCTGTTTCCTTTGTCGCTTGCAAGAAGCTAAATCCTGTTCAGTGTCCGTATTTCTCCCCTCTTCCTTTGAACAGGGGTTTGAGTGGTTTTTGTTGGTACCTCCACTCTTTCGGCTGCATTTTTGCCAGGATTATTGAATTTTGTAACACCTTTATAGTCAGTAAATGAATCTGACAGGTTATTTGCAATGTGCTGCAAATGAATTATTTTTCGAACTTGAAGTTCAGTTTCTTGAGTACGTGGATAAAAGGAGGAAATGCCCTCGGCATTCCAATCGATTTTCGGGCATTCTTTTTGGCACAAGATGTCTCCCCCTAATGCCGGGAAATGGTCCTCATTAAAGATGCAATCAGCGTGACGAGCTGTGAATAGATCCCTCGTAAGGGGTTCAAGGTACTTGATTATCGACAGTGATTTGTACCCCACATAGATCCCTAATTTTCTATGTGGGCCCATGGATGTACACTGCGGCGGTGAGATGGGCACATATGTGGCGCATCCAAATTTACGCAGATGGGAAATATTTGGTAGATTTCCACGTGCTAATTATAGAGGGAAAGTGTTGTGGTATGCAGTTGTCGCAATTGAATTAAGTCAGCAGCGTTTAAAACTGCATGACCCCAACATGATGTTGGCAAGTGGCAATTCATTAGCAAGGGTCGTGCAATGAGTTTAATTTTCTTAATTAGAGATTCTGCCAATCCATTTTGTGTGTGGACATATGGGACCGAGTGTTGAACTTCGATTCCTAGGGCCATGCAATAATCTTTGAAGGCACGCGAGGAAAATTCAGCAGCGTTGTCCATTCAAATTGACTTAATTCGATTTTCAGGATAATGAGTTTGTAATTTAATAACTTGCCTCATTATTTTGGTAAATGCATGGTTTCGTGTGGATAATAGACACACGTGAGACCATCGTGTAGATGCTTCAATTAGAACCATGAAGTACCTAAAAGGTCGAGATAATGGTTGGATAGGACCACAAATATCGCCTTGAATGCGTTCAAGGAATGAGAGTGGTTCTGCTTGAATTTTAAGATAAGAGTGTTTTAAAATGATTTTCCTAGTAGCATACGCGGTGTACATAAAATCAAAAGATTATGGGAATTTAGCTTCATTTATGTCATGACCATCGGAATTGCAGATAATTTTTCTCATCGTCTCGATACCGGGATGACCAAAGCGATCATGCAAAGTTTGGAATGCATTTACATTCTGAAAAATTACTTTATACGCAATGTGTGCTACGGGTTTTATGTATGTGTAGTACAATCGAGATGATAAAGAGAGAGTTTTCTCAAATATTTGTTTGCCATATGAGTTGTTCTTTGGTAAAGAGGAGAAATTTCTCCTTGTTGTCTTGATGGATTTCAATGTGAAAACCATTTTTTCGGATATCTCTATAACCTATGAGGGTACGAGTTGAATCAGGATACAAGAAAACATCCTCAATTATAATTTGTGTACCCATAGGGAGGGTAAATATGGCACATCCAGTGCCAACAATTACCGCATCGCGTCCAACGATAGTTAAAATATCTCCATTTAACTTTTTGAGAGTTTGGAAATAATTTATTTCCCTAAGTATAGAGTTTGTGGTGCCACTATCCACAAGCCACATTTCCTCCTCCATTTGGATTGACTCCCGTAGAAATCTTTCCCCGTTCTTCTCTTTTTTTCTGATTTTTGCTCTCGGCAGAGAAAGTGCTGATAACGTGCAGGGGCGGAGGACCCCTTCGGGCGAGGTAGGGCTGCCGCCCTACCTTGATTTTTTCCGAAAAGTCAAGTATCCATGCATCGGCAGCACCGCAACCGATGGTGTTTGTTCAGATTTGTTCCATGGTCAGACACTAGCAAATACTCTATGAAAACAGGCACAAGATTGCTCAAATGTCCACAAAAATATCCAAGATGATAAGCTTCCACTAGTGATAGTATGTCTTGGCCTCTTTTTTCTTTTTCTCTTTTTCTATTTTTTTTTTACTTTTTCAATGGCCTTTGAATCAACTAGGAGCAGAAAATATGGACAAGAATTGATCAAATTGAGCAGCCTGTAGAGCAATAAAACAGCTAGTCTTTGGGTTTTGGGAACCTAAAATTTGCTGTAGAATGGCTGTAGCTAGGGCTTATCAAAGATCAGAACAAGAAACCTAGGGATAAACAGGTGAAAAACAAAGGAAAAACTAAGAAAATAGAGACTAGCTTCGGTTTTGTGCGGGGGTGGGCAGTTTGGCGCGTAATGCCTGGTGGTACTCGGTCTCCGACACGGGCACAGACTCGCGTGGAGTGATTGGTTCCTACAGAAAAGTCACACGCGGAGCGGAAGTGGCACCTAGCGGATCGGAACAGGCGCGAGTGGGCCAAATTGGCCACGCGCAGCGCGAGCAGGCGCGAGTGGACCGAATCCTGTGGATGCGTGCGCGCGTGACGCGGAAAACCACGCTCGGAAGCAGCGCTCGGTTGGCTGGTTGTAGATCGATGTGAATCTGCGGCGCGGGGTTTCCGATATGCGACAGAAACGCGTGGATCGGTTGTGACCTGGCGTGCGCGCGAGTGTCGTGGACCGATTCCTGATGGTGCGCGCGCGTAGGAGACGGCGAAACCGACAAAAGAGGACGCGTATGCGACTTGGCGCGTAGCTGGTTGGTGGCGCTCGGAAACCGATATTGGTAGGGATCCGTGCGGAACGAAAACCAACAAAGATTGACGCGGTTATGGTAGGTGCAAAGCAGCTTTTTCGTGGGTGGATTTTGACGCGCGCGGATAGGGGACTTGACTGGTATTTTTGGTGGGATTTTCGGTATAGAGCTAAACAAAAGATGAACACGAAGAACCCTAACCCTAATAGACAAAAACTAAAAATAGAAAAACAGGAACGAAAATCAACAATAAACAGCAACTAGAGTAGCAATTTGGTGTTGATCTAGGCTATGGCACAAACTAAACCTAATATTTTTGTATGGCTTTTTCTGGATAGGAAATAAAAACAGCTAAACTAGGGATAAATTTGCTCACCGAGGCAACCTGGAGCTCTGATACCAAGATGATATGGGGTGGCCCGATCTTCTCGTTGAGCTTCTCTCTCTTTTTGTATTTTCTGATATATGATAACTAGTGCTACACTGAGACCTCTCACTTAGCAGACCCCTGTTGCCAGATGCAACAACAATCAAGCTCTTTGGATATTCTCAACTACACACTCTTGCACAAGTAATCAAAGATCACAAGTGGTCCTGTATCCCCCTATTCCCAGATGGAATAACAAGATATCACGCAACTTTGCAAAGGTAAACTTCAAGTAGTATGCTTAGCAGCAATACAAACTAGAGACTAGGGTTTCATTGGTTTTGGTTTAAACTTGTTCTCCCTCTTCCACACGCAGGTGGGGAGTATATATAGGTGGAGGGCTCCTTGCACAAGCACCTCTCCTACTAGGACTAGGACTCCTACTTGGACTAGGAGGACTCTACTAGGACTCCTACTTGGACTAGGAAGGGATACAAACCGACCCAACTTTAGGGGGTTCGGCCATTATGGCATACAGGCCATGCCTAATTGAATTAGGACTTTCTATATGGCGCATTGATCTTCAACGGGACGCCCTCCTCTTGTTTTCACCATTCCTTAGTGTGGAAGAACATTCCTGGAGTTGTTTTCCACACTTGCACATTTGTTTTCAACACTTGTAAGTTTGTTTTCCATTATCTTCATGTTGTTTTCCAGCAAGTATTGAGGTCTTCCTCCATCCATGTTTGTGTTAACAATAACCCTGCTAATACATAATGCAATAGCTTAGGTAGTATAACATTCTTATAATCACAAACAATATTTATTAATAGGAAAGAATTCACCTTATAATAATCATCAGTGAGGCTCAATATTTCCTTCCAACTCAAGCATGTACATTCACCATGGACCCCTATTATATCCTGATCACAGTTTCTATCTTCCAGAACGCTTGGAGAAGAAAGGGAATAGGTGGGCTGGCTACTAGGACTCTTGGGCCGAGTTGGAGGAGTGCTGGCCCGTTATATCTATGTTCCTTTGTTGGATCGAGCCATCATTCCTGGTCAACAATGACACGTACGTAGGTGTAGATGGCCCTCGTTTCTGTTTTATTTTTCCGTTTGGGTTTTCCGTTTGGGACGACAGGCTAACAACTCGTACAACCATGAGTTAAATGAAGAACCGCTTGAGTGAAAGGTGTGTATACATTATGTAATTAAAGTTTGAAACCCGTTTTTCTAATTAAGAAACAACTTTCACTTTTGGGCACGTACACGATATAAGAATTGCATCAGTTTTTCTCTATCAATGTTCTAAACAAACATTTTTTTTCTAGCCACAAGTTGCATATATCTTAGCTAGTGGAACAATAGTATTCTAATACCTGACACTAAGGCTATCTTTAGGGAATACTTCGCTTTTTTTCATCAAAAAAAATCTTCTTTACAGTTTGCCCTACCTCAAAACTTTTTTCGTCCTCCGCCACTGATAACGTGAAAGAAATGGAAATGAATGGAATAGAATTGTTGCTTTCATTGATCATCATAGGATTTATACATGGATTGCCGACTCTTGGCGGCACTGTCGGTTAAGAGAGAGAGAGAGAGAGGGGACGTCTGTAGAAGACGTATGTTACAGGGCGTCTGTTACAGTAAAGGCCTCTGTACCGGATAAGGTGCTTTGCCTTTGGGCACTAAGTAACTGCCTAGCAGATGAATCTAATCCTAACAAGGGCCACGGGCTTCCTAACAATGAACGGCGCCTACCGAGAACGAGACAGGCAGACTTGCCTGGCGCGGGCAGCTCAGAATTTCCGTGGCGCGGACATGACAAGTCGGAACAGGGAATTCGTCGAGCTTGATCGGTCAATCAACTCGTGATCATATGTGACTCCGTGGTAACTGGGACGCGAGGTACGGCGACTACGACGAGGTCAGACCGGAGGCTCGTCGTGACGCCAAACTGCTCCGTCATGTCCAGACCCTCGGCAGCCATCCCGCCCGGCAGCTCCCAGTCGAAGTGGAACAGCAGCGCCGCCAGCGTGACCTCCACGTGCGCCAGCCCGAACGCCATGCCGGGACAGATCCGCCGCCCGGCGCCGAACGGCACGAACTCGAAGTCCGCCCCCCTGAAGTCCCTCCCGTTCTGCTCGAACCGCTCCGGCACGAATTCCTCGGGCGCGTCCCAGTGCGCCGGGTTCATGCCGATCGCCCACGCGTTCACGATCACCATGGCGCCCTCGGGCACGTCGAACCCGAGCAGGTGGCCGATGACCGGCAGCGCCCACGGCCCCGGCGGGAACCGGTCAGGCGGCGAGCGCCTGGACCTGAGGAGGAGGAGGAGCGGGATGGCGAGGAGAAGCACGAGAAGCAGGCAGAGCGGGAGCACGGCGGCCATGGCAGCTTGGATTGGATCGAGGTCTTGCGGGACTTGTTCGTAGGAATGCTTGTGTGCATTTCGCCTTTTCTTTTTCTGAAAAGTCAAATAGTCAAAGCCATTATAAGTGTTTGGTGACTCAAATACAGTACATTATTCGAGTAGTAGCAGCCTCCAAACGATTGTGTTGTGTAAAGTCAAATGACTTGGTTTTTATCCCATCTGATTTCCCCAGAAAAAAAAAGTACACCCTCTATTTCTGAATGAAAAAACGACCCTGGCTGCTTTTATCAGATCAGATAGTACAACCACTTGGTCATTTCGAAAAATAAAATTAAACTGGACTAGAGAGTGGAAACTTGATGCAGCTGAGATGATCTACCTCTAGGAAAACAAGGCACAAATAGGTGCATCTGAACATTATATGAACATCAGGTACAGTACTACAACACAAACAGCGAGCTAAGCTAAAAAAAAAAAATCGGGCCCAAATAAGAACAGCAGGTCTCAAAACAAGTCATTCATTACTCACATAGAAAGTGCTTGCTGAATGCTGATTTGCCTAAAACATGACAGAGAGTTCTTAGTGCAAAGGCATTGCACGCTAAGCATGATTTGCCAAGAACATGCCAGAGAGTTCTTCAGTCTGCCATTTAGATCCGGTAACCGGATAAAATTTGAAGTACACGAAATTCCTCACGAAGATACAAAGTGAAGCCTGTTTCGAGGAGGAAAGCAAAGTGAATCGATAGTCAATGTAACACGCACTTACAGAAATTTCTCAGGTTTTACACTTACTAGCAAGTTTTCAGTGTGTCATTCACATAGATATCTGGCTGACATTAAAACGGAAGCTCACAAACCACAAAATAAGGGAGTCAATTGACATGGGTTTTATACTCTTCTCGTCAGAGTTCAATGTTAAATGCTGAAGAAACATGTGTATGAAACTGCCAACATGCTCGAGGCATTTTGATGGATCATACGAAAGGATGACATTGGGTAAATAGGGCACTAAAAACCAGCACATTGGCATTAAAACTTGAGATCTCCTTAAACTTTGAGTAAAATCAACAAAAAAACGATGTTATAGTTGGCTTTGCAACATCCCATAAACTTGCCAGATTTAACAAGGAAAGACACAAAGACGAGAGCTAAACTAACAAATTTAGCCTGACTCAAGGCTAAATATATTGACTGACATGGCCAAAGTTAGATTTGTGACATCAACCCAACTTTGCCCCTATCAACTTCACTACGACAGATTTATGGTAGAAAAAATTATATTCCATATAGATAGATATCTCAGATCGGCATAATCACTCGTGATAAACTGCAACGTAAATTTAACAAGGAAAATAATAGAATAAACGGGCTCATATATCTCAGTTTTAACTAGCTCCAATCAGAAGCTTTTCAGAAATTAGATCTAGGGTGAACTAAATATTATAATCTGTACTAAAAAATTTAAAGTTTTTTAAATTAGTTTTGCATATTATAGTGTAAAGACCGTAAATTTCTATTATTTATTTGCAATATTGACCATATAGAAATGGTGCATTTTTTTTGCACTGTTACTTCTTATACAATTGGAATGAATATCTTCAAACAAACTTGCTTGTACTCAAGTAAGTTTAATCATAGTCTATAATGAAATTCTCTTCTCGAATTATGTTTCAACAATAGCATAATCTATATAGTTTACACGTGTTCAGGACAAACAAATCTACATAAATATGTTAATAAAGTTTTCTAGTATATCTCTTCGTAACCATATGTCGTGAAAGTTCTAGAAAATAAATAAAATTATTCTCATGATTCTTTACGGATATTTGCTGGTCAAATGTGTCTTATAAGTTAGACGGTCTCATTAACAAAGTTGAAATTGTGTGCATTAAACATATATTTAAAAAAATTGCTTGTAGTTATAATCAACAAACATAAAATGATGCAGATTCTTCTAGGTAGATATAAATTTAATTATTTTGTTGCTTGCAATGTGTTATACATATTATACAAATCCCTCCGATGGTCTCTAAAATAAAATTTCTTGTATGGAATTATACATGGAGATCTTGTTAGCATGGATTTTATACGATCTAATGAACATGTTGTCGCCCATATGATTTATGTGCTCCTACGTGGTACAATGTTAATGATATGGACCTTCTCCAATAAAATAATAATTATATTCATTTTAATGTATTCAACAATGGTGTTAAGTGTAACAGAGAATTTTATTAGTATATTTATTATGTGGGTCATCCAGGGTGGTCGTCGTGTTTGCCCTAGGCCTTGCTCTAGAGTATAATTTAGGTGTTTTCCTCTCTTTGAAACGCCAACTAATGTCTTGGGTCCCCTCTGACACTGGCGTAGAATTATTGTGGACACGTGAACCAAGAACACTCAGAAGTTTGAACATAAAAAACAAAGAAAATGATGACTCAACAATCTAGAAAGTTAGCCGCAAAGTCCTCACCGGCGCATGCCCAAGCTGCTACGTCCGCTCTCTCCCAGGCTGCAAATTTCTCACTGGCACTTGCCGAGGCTGCAAGGTCCGCCGCGTGCTCACCAGCCACCGGGTAGCCATCCTTGGCTACCCGGACAGAGGCGCTTCCCAGCCTCTGCGGCACATGCGCAATCGAGTAGTGCAGAAGCAGCACAATCTAACGACTCGAGAGCACAACGAGTGGACCTCTTGGCGGTTAGGAATCAAGTACAATATAAATACAATTTGCATCAATATAGATGATGGAGCAAGTATATGAATGTTTGGGTAACATCCATCAAGCTTTATTATTCTTTGGGCATTCATAAATAATTTAAGTAATTTAATAGGATACACATTTATACATGGTAAACAATATTCCTATGAACAATCATTTTGTGGGTGTCATATAAATATGGAAATACAGCTAATAATAGTTAAGTCAAGTAAAGGTCGGAGATGGGAAGAATATCACCTTATTTTAGAACAAACCTATACAAATTAGAACCGAATTGAGAAATGGTGCCCCGAGAAACTACGGGAGAAGTTTTATACGCTGACGGTCTTTTTATACGCCGACGGCTAAATATCGGGGTCGTCGGCGTAGACCCGGCATTCTAGCGCACAATGAAAAAATATTGGGCTACGCCGATGGCAACCCCGTCGGCCTACTTTTTTTTGCTACGCCGACGGCATCCGTCGGCGTATCCTATTTTTTTTTACTCACTCGCCCTTTTGAGCATAACTTTTCCATTCGAACTCGGATTTCGATGTTCTTTGGCTCGTTTCGAAAAGAAGAAACATATCGAAGACATCATGCGCAAGAACGGAACAAACAAGAAAGGGTTAACGGTTACCGGGTGTAGACCTATAAGGTGGGTTTTTCTCCAGCGGGGCTAGAGGTTAAATATTGAGAAACTCTTGGTGTATATATGATGAAATAGGTAGTTTTTTACCTAAAAATGATTTTTGCAAAAAATCATGAGAAAACTATGAGGTACCTGTAGTTCAAATTTTACTAGTTTCCAACTGAATCGGCACAAACTTGTGTTTTTTTAAAAGAGGTGGATGGAAACCTTTTCATAGGAAAAAAAACTGGTTATTTGTGCATATAACATGGTCTAGTATTTTCAAAAAATGAATCTCCCAAGTTTTGCAACATATTTGTGGTAGGTCCTTCACAATAAAAAACCCATTTTTTACACTCGGAAAATAGAAAATGCTTTTTTATTCAGTGAAAAGGAACATTTCCTTCGTCAACATTGTCTGTGCTTCCAGGATGCATGTTTGTGTGGAATATGGGCATATTTAAATAAACTATGTCATGGATTTGAGCATAACACCCGTCATTTGGCCCGAAACCCTCGAATGTTCGGAAGAGATAGCTTATTTTTGTGAACACATTTTCAACACAACTTTCGTATTCCAATTTTATTATTTTCGGTGTATATTAGGACATATATAATGACACCACACGAAGGTATTGCATCATTTTGGGTTGTTTTGAATTTTTTGAAATTTTCTAAACCGGTTTGAGGAAAAAGTCAAGACGACGGACATGACCGTTCGTAGCTAGGGGTTGAATATTGAGAAACACTTGGCGTATCTATGATGAAATAGGTAGCCTAAAAATGATTTTTCCCAAAAATCAGGATAAAACTATAAGATACCGGCCTGTAGAACAAATTTAACCAGTTTCTAGTTGAATCGGAAGAAACTTGTGTTTTTTCAAAAGAGGTGGATTGAAAAAAATTCATAGGAAACAAATTATTTATTTTTGCATATAACATGGTATAGTATTTTCAAAAATTGTATCTCTCAAGTTTTGCAACATATTTGTGGTAGGTGCTTCACAAAAAAAACCATTTTTTACACTCGGAAAATAGAAAATGTTTTTTATTCAGTGAAAGGAAAACTTCCTCCGTCATCATTGTCCTTGCTTCCAAAATGCATGTTTGTGTGGAATACGGGCATGTTTAAAAAAACAATGTCATATATTTGACCATAACACCCGTCATTTGGCCCGAAACCCTAGAATGTTTGGAGGAGATAGCTTATTTTTGTGACACAATTTCAACACAACTGTTGTATTCCAAGTTTATTACTTTTTTGTGTATACTAGGACATATATAATGACACCACGCGAAGGTCTTGCATCATTTTGGGTTGTTTTGAATTTTTGGGAATTTTCTAAACCGGTTTGGGGAAAAAGTCAAGACGGCGGGAATGACCTTTCGTAGCTAGGGGTTGTATATTGAGAAAAGCTTGGTGTATCTATTATGAAATAGGTAGTTGTGTACCTAATTTTTTTCTTCCAAAAATCACGAGCAAACTATGAGGTACCAGTGGTTCAAATTTGACTAGTTTCCAACCGAATTGACAGAAACTTGTGTTTTCAAAAGAGTTGGATTGAAACATTTTCATAGGAAACAAATTGTTTATTTGTGCATATAACATGGCATGGTACTTTCGAAAATTGTATCTCTCAAGTTTTGCAACATATTTGTGGTATAATCCTTCACAAAAAAACCATTTTTTACACTCGGAAAATAGAAAATGTTTTTTATTCAACGAAAAGGAAAACTTCCTCCGTCAACATTGTCCTTGCTTCCAAAATGCACGTTTGTGTGGAATATGGGCACATTTAAACAAACTATGCCATGGATTTGACCATAACACCCGTCATTTGGCCCAAAACCCTAGAATGTTTGGAGGAGATAGCTTATTTTTGTGACACATTTTCAACACAATTGTCGTATTCCAAGTTTTTGTTGTATATATAATGACAGCACGCGAAGTTCTTACATCATTTTGGGTTGTTTTGAATTTTTGGGAATTTTCTAAGCCGGTTTGAGGAAAAAGTAAAGACGACGGGAATGACCGTTCGTAGCTAGGGGCTGAATATTGAGAAAATCTTGGTGTATCCATGATGAAATAGGTAGTTGTGTACCTAAAAATGGTTTTTTCCAAAAAATCAGGAGCAAACTATGAGGTACATGTAGTTCAAATTTGACAAGTTTCCAACCGAATCGGCAGAAACTTGTGTTTTTCAAAAGAGGTGGATTGAAACATTTTCATACGAAAAAAATGTTTATTTGTGCATATAACATGGTATAGTATTTTCAAAAATTGTATCTCTCAAGTTTTGCAACATATTTGTGGTAGGTCCTTCACAAAAAACCCATTTTTTACACGAGGAAAATAGAAAATGGTTTTTTTATTCAATAAAAAGGAAAAATTCCTCCGTCAACATTGTACTTGCTTCCAAAATGCATGCTTGCATGGACATATTTAAACAAACTATGCCATAGATTTGACCATAACACCCGTCATTTGGCCCGAAACCCTAGAATGTTTGGAGGAGTTAGCTTATTTTTGTGACACATTTTCAACACAAATGTCGCATTCCAAGTTTATTTTTTTGTGTATACTAGGACATATATAATGACACCACGCGAAGGTCTTGCATCATTTTGGGTTGTTTTGAATTTTTGGGAATTTTCTAAACCGGTTTGGGGAAAAAGTCAAGACGGCGGACATGGCTGTTCGTAGCTAGGGGTTGAATATTGAGAAACACTTGGCGTATCTATGATGAAATAGGTAGCCTAAAAAATGATTTTCCCCAAAAATCAGGAGAAAACTATAAGATACAGGCCTGTAGAACAAATTTAACCAGTTTCTAGTTGAATCGGAAGAAACTTGTGTTTTTCAAAAGAGGTGGATCGAAAAAATTTCATAGGAAACAAATTTTTTATTTCTGCATATAACATGGTATAGTTTTTTCAAAAATTGTATCTCTCAAGTTTTGCAACATATTTGTGGTAGGTGCTTCACAAAAAAACCCATATTTTACACTCGAAAAATAGAAAATGTTTTTTTATTTAGTGAAAAGGAAAACTTCCTCCGTCAACATTGTCCTTGCTTCCAAAATGCATGTTTGTGTGGAATACAGACACATTTAAACAAACTATGCCATAGATTTGACCATAACACCCGTAATTTGGCCCGAAACCCTAGAATGTTTGGAGGAGATAGCTTATTTTTGTGACACAATTTCAACACAACTGTTGTATTCCAAGTTTATTACTTTTTTTGTATACTAGGACATATATAATGACACCTCGCGAAGGTCTTGCATCATTTTGGGTTGTTTTGAATTTTTGGGAATTTTCTAAACCGGTTTGGGGAAAAAGTCAAGATGGCGGGAATGACCTTTCGTAGCTAGGGGTTGTATATTGAGAAAATCTTGGTGTATCTATTATGAAATAGGCAGTTGTGTACCTAAATTTTTTTTTCCAAAAATCACGAGCAATCTATAAGGTACCAGTAGTTCAAATTTGACTAGTTTCCAACCGAATCGACAGAAACTTGTGTTTTCAAAAGAGTTGGATTGAAACATTTTCATAGGAAACAAATTGTTTATTTGTGCATATAACATGGTATAGTACTTTCGAAAATTGTATCTCTCAAGTTTTGCAACATATTTGTGGTATAATCCTTCACAAAAAACCATTTTTTACACTCGGAAAATAGAAAATGGTTTTTTATTCAACGAAAAGGAAAACTTCCTCCGTCAACATTGTCCTTGCTTCCAAAATGCACGTTTATGTGGAATATGGGCACATTTAAACAACTATGCCATGGATTTGACCATAACACCCGTCATTTGGCCCAAAACCCTAGAATGTTCGGAGGAGATAGCTTATTTTTGTGACACATTTTCAACACAATTGTCGTATTCCAAGTTTTTTTTGTATATATAATGACAGCACGCGAAGTTCTTATATCATTTTGGGTTGTTTTGAATTTTTGGGAATTTCCTAAGCCGGTTTGAGGAAAAAAGTAAAGACGACAGGAATGACCGTTCGTAGCTAGGGGTTGAATATTGAGAAAATTGTAACATCCCAATTTTTGCTACAATAGGGTGTGTGGTGTTGTGTTCATCTCATACATGCATGAAACAACAATTTAAACCATGTTTGAACCAATTTAAAACTTGAATTTAAATGGTTTCAGAAAATCCCACATATAGTACTTATTTTGGTTGCCAAAATCTTGTATTGGAAAATAATTCAATTTCACCAAAGGAAAACATGGTTTTGTTGGAAATTTTATAAGCTTTCCAAAAATTATTTTGCCAAATTTTCTGTGTACAAAAAGGTCCTCAAAACAATGTTTTATGTCCTGTTTTAATAGAGAAAAGGACCTCTTGGTGTTTTCCGAAAGCTCCAGGGGGTTTGTGCAAAAATGGTGTCTTCAACCTTTGATAGTAGGAGCTCCTGCATGGCAGAGCCGCCGTCGCCGTATGCCACCTCATGCTTGCTTCTCTCCTCGAGTGGATAGGGGCAAGGAGACGCCGTGGATTCCTCTCTCTCTCGCAGCACCTCCTCTCGCTCTCTGTATCGTCTGGTAGAGCAAACCCAAACCCTAACCGTACTGCTCCCGTTGGCCACCGACGATCGCTGCCGATTCAAGCCCCCCCTCCCCGCGCCGAAAGGAGCACCCCACGAGGTTCACTAGGCCGTCCGGCGTCTCCCCATCGAAGGACGGTTCCCGGGATGGCCTCCACGGCGGGAATCGGGCCGCCAATCCCAACTTCGACCGCCGGCCGTCGAGGTTGATTCCGGCCGACTCCGGCCTCCCCTCGCCTCCCCGACTCCTCCATTAGTATCCCCTCGTCATGGTGAGCCTCCCGGTACTCCCCTCCATGTCCCTCCCCCTCGGTATCTATGCGTGCGCGTGCTCCCGCCGGCCGCCGCCGCGCCATGGTCGCCGGCGAGCTTTTCCGGTGACCATTTGGTCACCCAACACCACCCATACGTTCGCCTCGAGCTGCTTCACCTCCCCATCGCCTCCAATTCGGGAATCATCGACGAATTTGATCGATTTCATGTTCACAGTGAGGATCATCCTTGTGTGACGTCAGGATGATGCCAAAGTGATGTCATATCCCATTTGTTTAATAAATCCAGAAAAATGAATAATATTGTTTAATTAATAACTATTGTTTTATTAATCAGAAAAATGTGTTCAAGATATCAAAATGTACAGAAAATTATTTGGAACCCAAAAATGTTACTTTCATACATGTTTGACACATTTCATTTTTGGTCATTATTTAATGTTGTTTAAATCATTTAAAATAGAAAAATAAGTTTTTATTCACTAAAATTAGGAAATTAAAAGTTATATACCAAATTTCTCAAAATGACAAATGCAACCTCTCTATGGTGTTTTCAAACCCATTTGAGCTTTTAAAATGGTACCTACTTTCATAATCGTCCGAATTGCCCCTCCGGGGTCTATTTCGGGCTAATTTCAGTAAAACTGCATTTCTGACATGCGAACCCTACCAACCCATCGAACATCTTTAGGTCTTTATTTCAGTGCATTAACTTTCTCATGCATACATGTTGTGCATTGCATCGATGCCATGGTTGATTGTTATTCTTTGTTTCGGTGTTGTTTCCCCCTCGGTAGAACGTGACTCCGAAGAGAAGGCCAACAAATCCATGGTCAATACTTGATCTTAACCGACAAGTCAAGCACTTATTCCAGAAGATCTTTATCTGGTTTTCTTATAACCAAGGCAAGCATAACCTCTTATCTGCTCATATATGTTTTCCAACAACATTTGATTCTCGTACTTTGCATTCGATTCCAAAGTATTTGATGCTAGTAGACATAGTTCACCTATATACTGCATTGCCTCAATATCCTGATCCACATAGCATCTCTGTATAGCTTTGGTCCCGTTTCCTTCAGTTTCATTCGATTCGTGGACGCTTTGATATGCATAGTTGGTTATGACTAGCATGGATACAAGGAGTAGTAGATTGGGGATACAGACTACGTGCCGATGAATCCAGTCTGCCTGCCGTTGTTTGTTGCGGCCGGGGCTGGTAACCCTGATGCCCTTGTGAGTCCATGTCTAGGAGCACATAACAGTATGTATATCTCTGGGTCCGGGGTCGTGACAAGTCATGGTATCAGAGCAGGACTGCCTATAGGAAAACCTTACTGCTTGGTCGATGTTGAGTCTAGAGTTTGTGAAAACTAAATCTCAAATGAGTTGTGAAAAAACTTCTTAGGATTCTTTTTACTCCTTATCTGGTATCGCTCTAATTCTGGGTCACCTTACCTGTTTTGATTTGAAAAGGTTTTGCTATCTCTTCTAGTCATTCGAAACCTAGGTGTCTTCTTTGGCAAGGACGTCTTTTACCCAAGTTGACCTAGTGTTGAAGTTTCTAGAGTCGTGTGTGTTCCACAGTCCGTTTTCTCTTGATTAAATTGGGAGATTTCCTTTCCATCATAATCTCTCAGAGTTTTGTGGGTTCCACATACTCCTGTTCTAAAGTCTCAAAATCCTGAACCTCGAGATTTCCTTTTCATCTCGAATGTGTCCGTTGTCCTCTGTTTAAAGTTCCTCCAGAGCTAAGTTTGTCCTTTTGGAAAGATACTCCGTGATTGCTACTCATAGTGTCCTTTAAGGCACTAAGATAGTATTTACTCCTTTCTCTTGGTTTTTAACCTTTAGACTTGAACCGAAGGTCCCGGAATGTGCTGAATTGCGGTGAGTTGAGTCATGTGGTTTCTTAACCATGTAATGCTCACACTATCAGTACAGGATGCTGACCTTTAACCCAAGTTCCGTTTCTTCGGATCCTGAGGTATTTGTTCCACCTCAGGGTGTCTAGGCAATTCCAACTCTCATAGCCATAGGCTTTCCTTTGGAACCAAAAAAAGGATCACAACAAGAGTGGTCATCATGAATTCCAAGTCTTCGTTCTTGATTCAGCTATACTTATATTTTAGCATGGGTTTTACAAATGAGTATGACCTTGTGAATCCAACGTGATCTCAGGATTTTCCAGAGCACGTTCCTACTCTTTAGTTGCTTTCCGAACTCCGTCCGTTGTTTGGAAATCAAGTTGCATACATGTGTTGGAGTCTTTCAATGCATTGCTTTTGTTTTCCGTCAGAACATCTCACCTTGGAATGTTAGGAGAAACAAACTCCAGAACCTTGTTCATCTCCAGGACCAGGTCAAAGTTTTGTAATTCGCGGATTAAAGAAGTTTCATCAACTTCCAATCTGTTCTACCTGCGAGTATCACACTCTTTTATATCAGGAGGTTGTGTTGAGCTTCATGGCCTTATTGATGAAGTGATGCTCCTAGACGTCTTCACTCACCCTCCCTCCAAGTTTGAATGCTTGGAAATGATGGGTCTATTCATTGATAGGTGTATCAGATATTCCTAGCAATTCTTATTGCTTTGAAAATTTAAGAAAACATATGTATCCTTCTTAGCACTACTGGTCACCCGGTCTCCATTTGAAGTTGACTGTGTTACCAAATCCGTTCATCCCGGTGCATGTTCTTGTTCAAAGAGTTAGGTTCTTACCGAAGCTCTCAAGACCATATCAGTTGCTTTGAAAAGCAAACCTCCCTTCCGAACTCCAAGACATACCGGTGGTTCGTGATATTCTGGTTGTCTTTCTAGAAGTATCACCAGGTTGTTACCTGACCGTAACATCTAAACAAGGGGTAATTTAACTACTCCTTTCCCCAAGGAACTCTGCTGGATATCCCGGACTAGTTGGTTGAGCTTAAACAATAACTTGGAGAGTTGAAAGGCAAAATCTCCGCCTAACTTGATCCTTTGTTAAGGGATGTCTAGTTCTCATCGTGTTGAAGCAGGATAGTATCTCCTTGCGGAAATGCTGTCATTCTACCTTGATTTGATTTGGGATATCGTCAAATCGAGAAAAGATCCAAGTACTATCTTTATGGTGTTTTGCCCGAGTACACCTTCATGTCCTTTGGTCTGACCAATACCTTGCCTCGTTCATGTATCATATGAACCCCTCTTCTTGGAGTGTTATGATAAGGGTGTTGTCGAGCCCATCGATGACATCCCTATTTTCTCCAAGTTGCAAGAGGTTCATGTTGAACACTTGGCACTAATGTTGGAAACTTTTGAGAACCATCTTTGTGTCATCACGAAGTTGTGTTCTGGATGTTCGAAGTGGCTTACTCCGGTCCATGTGCTCTTGGTGAAAGTTGTCGCCGTGGATTCGAGTATAGTTTTCTTGTTCCTTCGGGAATAATCCCAAGTCAGTCATGCTTGTCTGGACTATTCTTGAGATGGTAGGTTGTTACCTCCGTTTTATTTGAAGAAGTTTGCACCCACCCTAAGCCACTGACTGATTATCCGTGAAAGAGAAGAAGTCCAAGAACTTTGTTATCTTTGTTATCATCTTCCCAACCAGGACTCTGATGTGTTTTGTTGCAAGTAATTCATGTAGGTGCAACCGTCTTTCGTTAGTTGCTAATACATGAGTTCTGCAATCTCGCTCATCTTCTTGAGCGTGGAATCACAGTCCATATCTTGAGAATCCAGCATATGTATCTCGTTGGTAAACGGTGCAAATCTCTTCGCTCAAACATATCGAGTCTGAGTTATCTATCCCCTAACCAGAGCTGAATCTCAAGCAGCAACGATGGTTGGTGTTTCCTGAAGGGTATTGAATTAGGTCCAGTTGAAAATACGGCATGGTTGATGTTGTGGTTGACACAATTAGCCGTAAGGCCTAATGTCATATCTCTTTGAATCCGTAAGAACAACCACTCTCCGCGAGAATACTTGTCTGGCTTATTCTAACAAGTTTCCTCCCTGTTCTTCCAACCCAGAGTTTTACATTGACTTGATGACCTATAGAAGGCTTGTCGTGAGCCTGCTGTCGGTATCTAGAACATCCAGAAGAACCTGGAAGTTGATTCTTCCAATGTCTCTTCAGTGGAAACAAGTTCATCATGAGAACCATCTCGTGGTGTTTTGTAACCGCCATTGACCAGTTCCCTTTCTCAAGTTGTTTATACTTGAAGTTCTGTTGATCTCACACATTGTGTGAATTTGTCAATTACTTCAGCCATGGAGTCTTAACCATGTGGTAAACGTATTGCTACGGATAAACCACAATAGGAAAGAGATTCCTCATTCCTTCCGGTGCTCCAACTTCCATGGTTACTCATCTTCTGCCGTGAAGTAACATCCTGATCTTTGACAAAGATTTCGAGTAAACTGTTATGGAATGGAATGAAAGTTCCTTTCTCTTCTATGTCCACTCTGAAGAGTGAACCTGATCCTGTATCAAATTCTCTCTGACGCACGATTACAGTGTTTTCTCGTGTTCTCCCTCGTCTACGGATATTACGTTGTGATGTCCAAGACCATCCTCTCCATCTTGGTATTCTTTCTCGAAGAAACCCTTATAGCATAAGTTGTCCAACCTTTCTTTTCCAAAAGGATTTAAAGTCTTGTGCAAAGCTCATATTCTAAATCCTTTCAAGACCAATCGTCCGCAAACTTGAAACCATCTTCTACTCACTCTGTTATCTTGATGTGTTTCATGTCTGTTAACTCAAAAGTTCTTTATGAACATCCTGTCATGAGTTACCCATGGGATACTCGATCTTCGTGAATATCATTCCCTAAGAGTTTCCCTCTTACCTAAGGTGTATCCGTTCAACACTTTAAGATGCTATGGGTCAACCTCTTCGAGAAAAGAACCGTAAGTTTCAAGAAGACCATTCAAAACTGATGTTACTTCTTTCTTCTCCTTCAGGAATCTCGGGACGAGATTCTTGTAAGGGGGGTAGATTTGTAACATCCCAATTTTTGCTACAATAGGGTGTGTGGTATTGTGTTCATCTCATACATGCATGAAACAACAATTTAAACCATGTTTGAACCAATTTAAAACTTGAATTTAAATGGTTTGAGAAAATCCCACATATAGTACTTATTTTGGTTGCCAAAATCTTGTATTGGAAAATAATTCAATTTCACCAAAGAAAAACATGGTTTTGTTGGAAGTTTTATAAGCTTTCCAAAAAGTATTTTGCCAAATTTTTTGTTTACAAAAAGGTCCTCAAAACAATGTTTTATGTCCTGTTTTAATAGAGAAAAGGACCTCTTGGTGTTTTCCGAAAGCTCCAGGGGGTTTGTGCAAAAATGTTGTCTTCAACCTTTGATAGTAGGAGCTCCTGCATGGCAGAGCCGCCGTCGTCGTATGCCACCTCATGCTTGCTTATCTCCTCGAGTGGATAGGGCCAAGGAGACGCCATGGATTCCTCTCTCGCAGCACCTCCTCTCGCTCTCTGTATCGTCCGGTAGAGCAAACCCAAACCCTAACCGTACTGCTCCTGTTGGCCGCCGGCCATCGCTGCCGATTCAAGACCCCCCACGCCCAAAGGAGCACCCCACGAGGTTCACTAGGCCGTCCGGCGTCTCCCCGTCAAAGGACGGTTCCCGGGATGGCCTCCACGGCGGGAATCGGGCCGTCGTTCCCAACTCCGGCCGCCGGCCGTCGAGGTTGATTCCGGCCGACTCCGGCCTCCCCTCGCCTCCCCGACTCCTCCATTAGTATCCCCTCGTCATGGTGAGCCTCCCGGTACTCCCCTCCATCTCCCTCCCTCTCGGTAGCTATGCGTGCGCGTGCTCCCGCCGGCCGCCGCCGCGCCATGGTCGCCGGCGAGCTTTTCCGGTGACCATTTGGTCACCCAGCACCACCCATATGTTCGCCTCGAGCTGCTTCACCTCCCCATCGCCTCCAATTCGGGAATCATCGACGAATTTGATCGATTTCATGTTCACAGTGAGGATCATCCCCGTGTGACGTCAGGATAATGCCACAATGATGTCATATCCCCTTTGTTTAATAAATCCAGAAAAATGAATAATATTGTTTAATTAATAACTATTGTTTTATTAATCAGAAAAATGTGTTCACGATATCAAAATGTACAGAAAATTATTTGGAACCCAAAAATGTTACTTTCATACATGTTTGACACATTTCATTTTTGGTCATTATTTAATGTTGTTTAAATCATTTAAAATAGAAAAATAAGTTTTTATTCACTAAAACTAGGAAATTAAAAGTTATATACCAAATTTCTCAAAATGACAAATGCAACCTCTCTATGGTGTTTTCAAACCCATTTGAGCTTTTAAAATGGTACCTACTTTCATAATCGTCCGAATTGCCCCTCCGGGGTCTATTTCGGGCTAATTTCAGTAAAACTGCATTTCTGACATGCGAACTCTACCAACCCATCGAACATGTTTAGGGATTTATTTCAGTGCATTAACTTTCTCATGCATACATGTTGTGCATTGCATCGATGCCATGGTTGATTGTTCTTCTTTGTGTCGGTGTTGTTTCCCCCTCGGTAGAACGTGACTCCGAAGAGAAGGCCAACAAATCCATGGTCAATACTTGATCTTAACCGACAAGTCAAGCACTTATTCCAGAAGATCTTTATCTGGTTTTCTTATAACCAAGGCAAGCATAACCTCTTATCTGCCCATATATGTTTTCCAACAACATTTGATTCTCGTACTTTGCATTCGATTCCAAAGTATTTGATGCTAGTAGACATAGTTCACCTATATACTGCATTGCCTCAATATCCTGATCCACTGCTCCTAGCCGCCATAGATTTGCTTGTGCACATCGCCAGAGCCTCATATCTGCTTAGCTTAGCTTTACTTGTTTGTTACCTCTGCTCCATCCGGTTGATGAATCAGAGCTGCGATAACCTAGTATGATATGATGACGTGGTGAGATGAGCATTCTGTGGTTAACCTGACTAAGGCGAGGACGGGAGGACACTTGGGAAGTGGTTCTTTGTCCTGTACTTGCCAATCCTAGGATTAAGGTCTCGCCGCAGAAACCACGACTGAGCGTGCAACCACACGCGCGAGCCGATGAACCTCGCTCGACTAACTAACTTGTTTTGCTCTATCCATGAGTCACGTAGTTTGCTATTTCCATCTGCGTGTGAGTCAGAAAACGATTTGGAGAAAAATTGGGCGTGACCGGGACAAGTGATGGACGTACACGGATCTTGATCCCGACTCACAGAACAGGTGTCGTCAGGAGGTGGCCAACTCCCTGTTGACGGGGTGGCCCTGTTTGGGTTGACTCATGGATAGGGTCGAGCAAGGTAAAGGTCGGAGCCATCCACCCTCTGCCGTGCTCCATGTAAGAGCGTACATGTGGCGCTAAGAGTCGGAGGGTACGTGTGGGTAAAGTGTACCACCCTGCAGGGATAAATCTTTCGGAAAGCCATGTCCACGGTTAAGGACGACTTGGTGAATGTCACGTGGCCATAGATAACTCGAACGTGACGTAAAAGATGTTGACAATGATTGAAGGGTGCCTCCTCGGAGATGCCGAGAGGGGTGATCCTTGTAGCAAGAGAGTTGTTGGGAAATGATGTTGGTGGATGAAAGATGATGATCTCAGTAGTTGTTTAAATTTCTCATCTGTTTTGAAAACATTCTATGAGACGTGCTATTCCTTCCTCAACTTGCAAAACAAAGATTGCTTTATGCAAATCAGCCTTCATAAAACCCTTTCTGAACATAGGAGATATATAATAGGTTAATTAAGTCTTGTTGAGTACCTACCGTACTCAGGTTTGCTTAATTTGGTTCAGGTGAAGATCTCACTTCAGTGGTGGTTCAACGTGGACATCGACGAGTAGTTTGGGGTTCCCAGGTAGCAGCCTGGAATCTATGGGCTGGGACGTCGCCTTATGTTGCGGCCTCTTAAGCCTTTTGGTTATTGTTGATTAGCAACATAATTTGCCTTCCGTTGTCTGATGTAATGTTGGGTCATGTGACCTCTGCTTGTAAGCTATACTCTAGTAACACCTATTTAATAAAGCTTCATGTTTAGAGTACTGCTTTGATCGGTTGTTGGTTTCGAGCTCATTGTTATACAATTTTGGCTATGCCTGCATAGTTGTCGCAGTCGAGGGGTTGTGGAGCCGATGATCCATGTCCGAGCCCGCCTGTCGATGTGATCGGCCTGGGGCGAGGTAACCCCAGTAACCCTCAATTGTTGTTGCACTTTCTGGACACATAGCATCTCTGTATAGCTTTGGTCCCGTTTCCTTCAGTTTCATTCGATTCGTGGACGCTTTGATATGCATAGTTGGTTATGACTAGCATGGATACAAGGAGTAGTAGATTGGGGATACGGACTACGTGCCGATGAATCCAGTCTGCCTGTCGTTGTTTGTTGCGGCCGAGGCTGGTAACCCTGAAGCCCTTGTGAGTCCATGTCTAGGAGCACATAACAGTATGTATATCTCTGGGTCCGGGGTCGTGACAAAAATCTTGGTGTATCCATGATGAAATAGGTAGTTGTGTACCTAAAAATGGTTTTTTCCAAAAATCAGGAGCAAACTATGAGGTACATGTAGTTCAAATCTGACAAGTTTCCAACCGAATCGGCAGAAACTTGTGTTTTTCAAAAGAGATGGATTGAAACATTTTCATACGGAAAAATGTTTATTTGTGCATATAACATGGTAAAGTATTTTCAAAAATTGTATCTCTCAAGTTTTGCAACATATTTGTGGTAGGTCCTTCACAAAAAACCCCCATTTTTTACACGAGGAAAATAGAAAATGGTTTTTTATTCAATAAAAAGGAAAAATTCCTCCGTCAACATTGTACCTGCTTCCAAAATGCATGCTTGCGTGGACATATTTAAACAAACTATGCCATAGATTTGACCATAACACCCGTCATTTGGCCTGAAACCCTAGAATGTTTGGAGGAGTTAGCTTATTTTTGTGACACATTTTCAACACAAATGTCGCATTCCAAGTTTATTATTTTTTTGTGTATACTAGGACATATATAATGACACCACGCGAAGGTCTTGCATCATTTTGGGTTGTTTTGAATTTTTTTGGGAATTTTCTAAACCGGTTTGGGGAAAAAGTCAAGACGGCGGGAATGACCTTTCGTAGCTAGGGGTTGTATATTGAGAAAAGCTTTGTGTATCTATTATGAAATAGGTAGTTGTGTACCTAATTTTTTTTCTTCCAAAAATCACGAGCAAACTATGAGGTACCAGTAGTTCAAATTTGACTAGTTTCCAACCGAATCGACAGAAACTTGTGTTTTCAAAAGAGTTGGATTGAAATAATTTCATAGGAAACAAATTGTTTATTTGTGCATATAACATGGTATAGTACTTTCGAAAATTGTATCTCTAAAGTTTTGCAACATATTTGTGGTAGATCCTTAACAAAAAAAACCATTTTTTACACTCGGAAAATTGAAAATGGTTTTTTATTCAACGAAAAGGAAAACTTCCTCCGTCAACATTGTCCTTGCTTCCAAAATGCACGTTTGTGTGGAATATGGGCACATTTAAACAAACTATGCCATAGATTTGACCATAACACCCGTCATTTGGCCCAAAACCTTTGAATGTTCGGAGGAGATAGCTTATTTTTGTGACACATTTTCAACACAATTGTCGTATTCCAAGTTTTTTTTTGTATACTAGGACATATATAATGACAGCACGCGAAGTTCTTGCATTATTTTGGGTTGTTTTGAATTTTTGGGAATTTTCTAAGCCGGTTTGAGGAAAAAGTAAAGACGGCGATAATGACCGTTCGTAGCTAGGGGTTGAATATTGAGAAAATATTGGTGTGTCTATGATGAAATAGGTAGTTGTGTACCTAAAAATGGTTTTTTTTCCAAAAATCAGGAGCAAACTATGAGGTACATGTAGTTCAAATTTGACCAGTTTCCAACCGAATCGGCAGAAACTTGTGTTTTTCAAAAGAGGCGGATTGAAAAAATTTCATACAAAAAAATGTTTATTTGTGCATATAACATGGTATAGTATTTTCAAAAATTGTATCTCTCAAGTTTTGCAACATATTTGTGGTAGGTCCTTCACAAAAAAACCCATTTTTTACACGAGGAAAATAGAAAATGATTTTTTTATTCAATAAAAAGGAAAAATTCCTCCGTCAACATTGTACTTGCTTCCAAAATGCATGTTTGCGTGGAATACGGACATATTTAAACAAATTATGCCATATATTTGACCATAACACCCGTCATTTGGCCCGAAACCCTAGAATGTTTGGAGGAGTTAGCTTATTTTGTGACACATTTTCGTCACAAATGTCGCATTCCAAGTTTATTATTTTTTTTGTGTATACTAGGACATATATAATGACACCACGCGAAGTTCTTGCATCATTTTGGGTTGTTTTGAATTTTTAGGAATTTCCAAGCCGGTTTGAGGAAAAAGTCAAGACAACGGGCATGACCTTTCGTAGCTAGCGGTTGAATATTGAGAAACTCTTGGTGTATCTATGATCAAACAGGTAGTTGTGTACCTAAAAATGGTTTTTCCAAAAATCATGAATAAACTATGAGGTACATGTACTTCAAATTTGACCAGTTTCTAACTAAATCGGCAGAAACTTGTGCTTTTCAAAGGATGTGGATTGAAACATTTTCATAGGATTTTTTTTATTTGTGCACATAACATGGTCTAGTATTGTCAATAATTGTACATCTCAAGTTTTGCAATATATTTGTGGTAGGTCCTTCACAAAAAAACCAATTTTTTGTACTCGGAAAATATAAAATGTTTTTTATTCAATAAAAAGGAAAACTTTCCCTGTCAACATTGTCCGTGCTTCCTAGATGCATATTTGTGTGGAATACAGGCACATTTAAACAAACTATGCCATGAATTTGACCATAAAGCCCGTCATTTGGCCCGAAACTCTGGAATGTTCGGAGGAGATAGCTTATTTTTGTGAAAAGATTTTCAACACAACAGTCGTATTCCAAGTTTATTATTTTTGTTGTATATTAGGACATATATAATGACACCACGCGAAGGTCTTGCATCATTTTGGATTGTTTTGAATTTTGGGAATTTCTAAGCCGGTTTGAGAAAAAAGTCAAGACGGCTGGCATGACCGTTCATAGAGTTGGGTTGAATATTGAGAAACTCGTGGTGTATCTATGATGAAATAGGTATTTGTGTACCTTAAAAATGATTATTTCCAAAAATCATGAGCAAACTATGAGGTACCTATACTTCAAATTTAACCAGTTTCCAGCTGAATCGGCAGAAACTTGTGTTTTTCAAAATAGGTGGATTGAAACATTTTCACATGAAACAAATTGTTTATCTATGCATATAACATGGTGTAATATTTTCAAAAATTGTAGCTCTCATCTTTTTCAGCATATTTGTGTTTGGTCCTTCACAAGAAAAAACATTTTTTCACTCGGAAAATGGAAAATGGATTTTGTTTTTACAATGAACAGGAAAAAAAATCTTTATACATGATGGAAAATATTATATGGATGTCATATTTGAATTTCTCTCATTTTTCTAATCTATATAGACATATTATTTGACAAATTTCGATTTACGAATTCATAGATATGAATTATTCAATATTAAATAGAAAAGGCAAAAATGTTAATTATTATTTAAATTAAAGATTATTTGAATTCTAGTTTATTATTAGTTATTATTTTTTATTTAAAGAATTTTTTGAATTCACAAAATAAAAGAGTGTGACATGATGGTCCAAGGGTTAACAAGATTTATTGGATAATATTGTCAGCAACACATTCGTTGTTTCTAGTTAGCTCAGAGGGAAGGAATTACGAAGTTAAGCGTGCTGGTGTTGAAGCAATCTCATCATGGGTGACCGATCGGGAAGTGTTAGTACAAGCGAGTAATTTAGATTAAAATAAAAAATGGTTAGAGATAAACATAAATGTGACTATAGTGTGATTAAGTGGTTAAACAAGTGAAATAAAAAATGCAGAAAAAAATCGAAAAAAATTCAAATTTTTCTGCGTGCCTTTACGCCGACGGGATGCATACACCGACAGCCGCCAGGCTACGTCGATGGAGCAAAACACCGACGGGGGCCGTCGGCCTATGCATACGCCGACGGGGATCATTCTTTCCCTGACGGTAGTAGGGCCGTCGGCGTTTTGCTGCGTTCCTGTAGTGGAGAGACATGGTTAGCGACATCGGTCGCCCAAATTGAAGAATCCAATAAGGAAAAGACCAGCCGGCTGCCATTGATCATACTGAAGTATGGGTCGGCATCTTAGGGAAGCTGCAAAATATATGTTGCAGTTACCTATCGCATGCAGATCCCATATCACCGATGGAATGAATCACGAAAAACTAATTTTAATATCCAAGGCCCGAGCAAAATGCATATGTTTACACACACATACTCCATCTGCTATTAAAAACTATGTTATATGGAAATAAGTGGTTCATGATTTCCCTCGGATTTGTTGAGATAAAAAGTATGATTTGAAGTGGCATGAATTTCTACGCACCTAATTATTTTAGGTGGCCATAATAGAAATACTTAAGTAAGTCTAACACATGTACGGATGCAACGGGTGCAAACACACTTACTTGCATGCTTAGTGTAAACACTATAAGAGATAAATACATACTTCACACTTGAATTAATGTCGTGTTCTTATCTTGAAAAATAAGTGGTTATGTCATATAATTTCTTCATGATCAAAGATGGTTTTCAAAGACAATAGAATGTTGAATGTCATATGATCATGGGGACTTAATAAGTGAATTGCTCAGATAATACGCTTTGCAATTGAAGTAAAAAATAACCTCTTCTTGAGCAACATCGTATGATGTACAGTTGTATAAAGTGTACAATTTTGTAATGGGAATTCTAGAAACTAACAGCAAGAGATTTTCTTAACAAAAAAATCTAGACATTTAATTGCAAGTCCAGATTACACGGTCTCGTCAAATGTAGAATAATGGGACTGTTCTCTTTCGGAACACTTCCCTAAACATTACATAAGAAATTCTAGGCCATTGATAAAAGAAACAAAAATACTAACTTCTTTCACTACAAATGCAATTGAAGGTCTACTAATTGGCACAAGAAAGAAGAATATTAACTTCTACCGCGACACAATTTGATAACACAAAATGGTATTTGTTTGATTCAGTTAACTGAACTTTCCAAACCCGTAACAGAAAAAATGGAACCTCCGGTGCTCACGCAATTGGGCACCTGCAATTACATTATTTCTTCTCAAGTTGAAACCAAACCAAGAGGAAGGATGAGGTGCTAAGTTGTACCTAAAAGGCTAAACAGGAATGTCGGATCGATTGTGGAGTCTCAGTTCTCACCTTGAGCAGATAGGAACTTAACCTAATGTCATCAACAAAAGATTTTTTTTCCACATACAATGTCTATGATATCTTGGGGGCGACAAGAGGACAAGAAAACTCTCCAAAGAATGAAATGTAGTACTACAGAGTGTGACAGTTTGGGTTAGCAGTTGGCAGTTGAAAATCTCAGCCGGAGTTATGATCTTCAAAACAGTTAGAAAATATCAGATTTACCAAAAGATGTAGTGGCAACCGTTAGATTTACCAAAGAGCATATGTTGAACAAAGTATACAACCTTCAGAGATCACCACAACACGTGAGAAAAATATGATGGAAAACTTAAGAAGGTAAAAATGCACGAGAGATTACTTGAAAGATGGGGATTTCCCCTCGTTTATAACGAATCATCTCATACACACAGCAGTTCGAAATCACCTCATGTGCTGATCTCCAGAAAGAAGGGACAGTTCCTTCGACGGTGGAGTTAGAGACGTGGCCGTCGCGTCCGGGGTGGCTGTTGCCTCGATGCAGATCGCGGTCGATGCGGCTGAAATGATGAGGGCCGAGCTCGTGGTTATTGACATCGACCAGCGCAAGGTGCAAGCGGCTATCGACATCGACGCATGGAGAGCATGGAGAGCGACCCATGGTGTAGCCCGTGCTGCTCCTGCTCTTACCGGTGTGGAGATTGAGGATTGGTGCTCCCCCTCCTTCTGTAATATGATTCCTCTCGTCAATTTCAGTCACCGATGACTAATTCCATAAGGATAGTGCTGGGCGTCCCACGGGATCAAAATTTTCCATCCCCGGGTCACCGTGCTGACATGTGTCCTTTTTTTTTGCTAAATCCCGCATTTTCTCTGTGTAGGAAAAAAAGCCCGCTTTTGCTCCTATGTAGCAAAAAAGGTTCATCCTAAAAAAAATGTCAAACCTCGCCGGAGGCCGGTAGCAAAGAAAAGCTACCATAGCAAAAGTCAATTTCGCTAGAGACATCCTTAGCAAAAAAAAATGTACTAATATAGCAAAAACATAGAATAATTGTAGCAAAAAAATATTTTATTATAGAAAACATGTGACCTCGCCGAAAGTATCGCCGGAGTTCTGATAGCAATTTTTCTTTACAAAAATAGAAAAAAATAGATATATGGCAAACTTCGCCACCGCCGTAAAATCAACCAAAAACACCAACGCTCCGTTGTCGGACTTGGGGAGCACCACAGCTGTCCTTGGAGAGCCTCACTTTTAATCCATTGGAGCACCTCCCACGCCGGCAGAGGAGCAGCAGCGGCCAGCACGAGTTCCATGGATGGGAGGACGACCAGCGCTAGGAGAAATGCCGCGATGCGGTGAAGGCCCGGGCGAAGGAGCCCCATGGAAAAACGGACGTAGCACATGGCTGCGGTGTCCGCGGCCAGGCTGCGCATGTCACTGGCGGCCATTGTTGATGTTCCTCAGTGCCCAGGCACCGGGTGGGCCCATGCTGGTTGCGCCGGAGAGACACAGAGGTGGAGGGGCGCGGACCTTGAGGAGTTCGATGTGGCTGGCGGTGGCGTGGTCACGTGCAGCGGGGCCGGAGCTAGATGGAACTAGAGCGTCATCGGTGTTCGTGGAAGACAGGTCACCGGAGACGTCCGTCGCGTGGCAGTTGTGCTGTGCTCGTCGGCTAATGTGGGCAACACAGCAGTGGTGCTCCCCAAAGCAAATCACGGCGAGAGGGGCTAGAGCTGGGGAGAGGCGCGGCGGCAGGAGTTTGGGAGGGGCGCGACAGCAGGAGCTAGTGAGGGGCGCCGCGGCGCAGAGCCGCCGGAGCTCCATGACGGCAAATCTGGAGAGGCACGAGCCATGTACGGCCTTCACGGTTCGTGGGGATAAGGTCATGGAGAAAGGCGGTGGGCCCGCTGTGGGTTCCGCCAGCTGTAGACACGCGTCGTGCATAGGACCCGGGAGGACGGAGGACGCGCGACCCCCCCCCCCCGGACGTTTTGCCGACGTTTTCCCTTCCATAACTGGTTTTCTAATTGCTTCGAGAAACGCATTCGGCTTCAATCACCCTATATTTCAGATCTTCCAGCCGCGTCAGAATATCTGATGCAGAGACCCGCAACATCGTGGGAGGAACGCCTCTTCGCAGGCACTATACGTCACCTATAGAGAGGTGTAGTACCGACTCACCTACACGTGAACTTTAAGCGGGCCAGCCCATTTTTATGCTCCTTTTAAAGGAAAATGGAGAAAATAAGAAGGGTAAGCAAGGTTTGAACCTAAGATCATGGCAACGGGCAAGAAGCGCACAACCACTGGACTACAGTCACGATTATGTACATAAATACTCCCTCCGTTTCTTTTTAGTCTGCATATTATGTTTGCCAAAAGTCAAACCTCCTAAAGTTTGACTAACTTTGTATGAAAAACTATCAATATTAACAATACCAAGTCAATATCATATGATTCATCATGGAATATATTTTCATATTATACCCATTTGATATTTAAAAAATTGATATTTTTTTCTATAAACTTGGTCAAACTTTAGAGCGTTTGACTTAAAACAATCCTAATACGCGGAGTAAAAAGAAACAGAGGGAGTATATTTTAACCTTTTTATTGCCTCTTTTTCTGTTTTTCATTTTTCCATCTTTTCTTTTCTTTTATTCCCGGAATTTTTTTGTTCAGACTTATTTTTTTGTCTCAAACTTTAAAATGTTCAAATTTACAATTTTTTTCAATTTCGAAAATTGTTCCGATAAAAAATGTTTAATTTTAAATTTTGTTCAAATGAAAAACGTTCAGATTAAAAAAACTGTCCGTGTTTGAAATCATTTACCTTTTATTTTCTTTTTTGTTCACCGATTTTTTTTGTTCAGAATTAGTTTTTTCAAACTTCAAAATGTTCAAATTTATTAAAAAAATCAAATAAACAATTATTCATATAAAAATCTTTAATTTTATATTTTGTTCAAATGAAAAAAAGTTCAGACTAAAAAAAAATCAAACTTAAAACTTATTCAAAATTAGAAATCGTTCATATTTTTAGAGAAGTGTTGAAACATGCCGTTTTGAAAAAAAAAACTAACTAAGACCTAATGGGCAGGCCCACCGGGCGTCTCCTCTAGTGGAAATCCAGTGCGGGTGCGAGCCTGTGCGGGCGAGCTGATGGCTCCAGCTCGCAAAGGGAGAAGCATAGGGCCACCCGCCTCTTTGGGTGGTTATGCCAATCAGGTCGGCCTCCAGGCCCATAATCCGTAGGACCATTATGTGGGCCAATTAACCAGGAACGAGCTAACTCGGTTTGCAGAGGAGCAGCCGCTTAACGGGACTTTCCGGTATTTAGCATGACTGACTGACGTAAACCGATTGTCCGGGATTGATGTGTTAATCTGGAGCGTTCGATGGACAAATCCATTGGTTTAAGACACCAAATCGCTGTGAGTGTCTCTAGGTAGCTGAGTTTTACTGTTTCTTAATGGGGGTATTCTCCACCGCTGCCTCCCAGAGTGCCATGACATCACCCCACACAAGCGCGGCCTTCGCCCCATTCTTGGGAGGCGCACTGTTCCACCGTCGCTGTCAATTATACTCTTCAAACGTCACCATCCCGACCCGTCGCCTCACTGGAGAAGTCCTTGTCTTTCTTTTGTATTTGGAAGATTCAAGGATGGAGGGGATGCGATGGGGGAACGGGTGGGGACAGAACCAAAACTATATAGCACGAGATGCTTCTGTTAAGGAATACCTGCTGGATTTTTACCTGAGTCTTCGGGTGTTTGTGATTTTAACTTTTTTTGCAGGGGGATTTCTGATTTTCTAATTAAAGGCACAAGCACATGCAACAATTTAGTTTATTTTTTTTGTTACGTGTGCAACCAAAAATTCAAAATGTGTTAGTTTATATGAACTAAACATCTAAAACATGATCTGCTACACAAATTTTGTCATAGATGTTCAAAATTAATCCTCAAGGAGATTATCGTCAAAAAAATCCTAAGTACATTGTTCATGTCAATATTATATTTTTTTTAAGATGAAGGCATCTAGAATAGATACTCGAAACAGGTTTTCGTCTAGCTTTATAAATAAAGCCCAATGGCCGAATCGATACAAGGTGATGAGAAAACCCTCTTACATAGCAGATCAAAGATAAACAAAAAAACACATAGGAAACCTGACTTGCCATCGAGAACCCCGATGCGAAATCAAAAAGTACAGAGACTCCACGACGACGCCCCCAAGAGGGTGACGACGCAAAGCACCGCCGCTGCCGAGACCGAGCGGTCAAGAGTATTCACCCAGAGCCCTAAGGTGGAGAAGGTACACACAACGGCGTCCCCAAGAGGGTTATGACACACGCAGCGTCGTCGTCGTTGGTGCCGGAACTCAGAGCTTTTGCTCGGAAAAAACTTCTACCACACTCGATACCACGAACCATGCCCACAATTCCGAACCAGGCCACCCCAACGCGATCTAGGAGCCACCAATACCAAATCACTGCTAGCACCAGAATCTTCCTCCGCCAACTCCACGCCACCCTCGTGGTTCGGGAAGACGACCATCACCACTACCACGTCACTCCCCGCAAAGTCGTACGTACAGTACACCTTCCAAGGCCGCCACCTAGGCATCCAAGATCTCACACTCTCTCCCCCCCCCCCCCCCCCCCCCCCCCCGCCTACGAAGTCAAAATCACGATGACAGTTCCACCAGAACGGACAAGAGAAGGATCAAGTTAGCAAGCCCTAGGACAGCATGGGCACAACTATCAGTTCTTGGGTCTCTCGACGGTGAATTTATGCTTGGTACTACTATAAACAAACTAATGAAAATACTAGAAACTAGAGAATTACTCCCTCATATCCATAAAAATTGTCGCTCATTTTGTACTAAGTTAGTACAAACTTTGTACTAAGTAGCGACACTTTTTATGGATCAGAGGGAGTAATTTTTTAGGATCTTCGATAAAAGAGAAACAAAGCTAAACAAAAGTAAACTAAACAAGAACAAAACAGAGGAGATAAACTAGAAGTGTGTAACTCCCCTAGCTCAAAGTTTGAAGTCAATGGCAATTGCGCAAGAAATTAGGTTGCTTGTTGGTGAAATCACACACCCTTTGACAAACCCCAAGAGGAAGGTATGATGTAGAGAGCCACGAATCCCCTAGCTAAGGAACCGCGGTTATCAATCCAGTAGGACTTCGAAGTCTCTCAGTAGGTTTCTTGTTGTCTGGCGCTTAAACAAACATGGACCTGCACACACAAACACACACACACATACACACACACACACAAACCCTCTCTTACTCCCAACTTTCCGAAAAGGTTGTCAATCTCCCTGTCTTGCTGAAAAATAGAGACTTAATTGTATTGAATAATTGCAGAATATTAAATGAAAACGGAACAATGAGAAAATGATGATGAAATCAAGTAAACGAGGCTATAAACAATTAGGAAAATAGGACCGGGGCCCATAGTTTCACTAGTGGCGTCTCTCCATAAAACAGTAAACATGTTGGATGAACAAACTACAGCTGGGCAATTGAAAAATCATGAGCGTATAACAATACTATTATGACAAAATAAGTTCACGTGTTCTAACATTGTAGGCATTACATCAAAGTAAATAGATCCTCATCCGACAACATCTATTTCTAAGGAACCCATGTATAACAAGGACATTGACGCGAACAATGCATGAAAAAACCATAAAGAAACCCATGTATAACAAGGATACACCGAAGACTTTGCTAAGGTTTTTGAAGCGAGAACGTGATAAATAACAAATACTTTGGCCTTACAACTTCAAGTGAGTGTTACTGTCTTCTAATATATTCTATTTTTCTCACCAGATGTTAAAATTTTAACTAATGAGTTATATATATCTATGACACTGCATATTTAAACGTGCGCAACTTCCACTTTATTCTTATCGTCATTAAAATGCACGATGGATCAGTTGAAGTCTTCGACTCACTAACCAAACCGGCTATAGATTACAAGCACTATTTTGATATGCTCAACCGGTAATTTCAATGGATCCTTATCGGTTTTTTCGCTAATTTCCTTGTATCAAAAAATTAATAACTCTTTTATTCATTTTCTTTGTCGGGCAGCGTATGGCAAACGTTCATCGATGAAAATCCAGAAGGTGGATGGAAACCGAAGCTCACATGGCGCCGTTCGAAAGTAAGTACTACTACCTAGGTCCACACACAGTTATCATACTTGATTATTGTTTGATTATTATATTCTTGGACAACAATGCGCGTAACAACCAAAGGGGACTAATCTATGTGGTTACTCTGTTTGTGAGAACATTCACAAGATTGTCAACGAGAGAATAAAAGGTAATATAAATAAATAGGTACGTAAACTATATTCACAAATTTAATTTGTTACTATAAGTTCTGCTGAGTTTCAGTCATAATTGTTTAATTATGATTTGATAGTTTACGTATTATTCATTTGTATCTCATTCTTTTACAATTGGCAAAAAAACGGGAGAAACTCCCCCATCGAGGCGCCGCTTCCAAGCAATTTGAGAGGAATTGGCGGGATTTTTCCTTGATGAAATCATAGCTCCTTTCGGAGAGTACCACCATGTTTCATAGTATGCCTCAATGTAATAGTGAGCTTCGGAGAGTATCACTATGAAACACTACTTAATTTGCGATCTCATGTAATTAACTGCATTTGTTATATGTATGCACCAAGTTGATATAGACATCAACTTGATGCATGTAGATTTATATATACCCAATCGCGTTTCTGGCGCATCGACACGATCCTCGTACGATGAAACGGTCTGATACGGCCCCTCCTAAACCCTAAACCTCTCTAAAACTCTAAACCCCTCCTAAACCCTAAACCCTCCCACCCTTTGGTACTGGTTCGTGACACCTTCAATACCGGTTCGTAAGAAACCGGTACAAAAGGTTAGAGAACCTTTAGTACCGATTAATTAGTACCGGTTGTCCAACCGGTACTAAATGTCCTATGGACTGGTACTGATAGCCTGTTTTCCACTAGTGTATAGTGTTGGCCAAATAGCAATGCTACATACAATAGTTAGAAACGCTTCATAAATGTCCTCTGGACTGGTACTGAATAACCTTTCTAGGAGTTCTATTGATTAAATAGACAGCTGTTAGAAATGCTTCATCCAAAAATTTCAAAGGCATATTTGCATGGGATAAAAGAGCTAGGCCAACTTCTACAATGTGTATGTGTTTTCTCTCGGCAAATCCATTTTGTTGATGTGCAAAGGGACAAGGTACATGATAAGATATGCCAATGCGTGTGAAGAAAGAATTTAAATTTTGATACTCTCCACCCCAATCAGTTTGTACAACAAGGATCTTTTTATCAAATAACTGTTCAACATGTTGTTGAAAGTCATGAAATTTCTGAAACACCTCAAATTTGTTTTTAAGCAAATAAATTCACGTAAATTTTCGATAATTATCAATGAAACTGACATAATATTTATTCTTGCCAACAGAGGGAGGGGCATAGCCCCATACATCAGACAAAATAAGCTCTAAAGGAGCTTTGGAAACACTAGTTGAACTAGAGTATGGAAGTTGATGGCTCTTGGCCTTTTGACAAGCATCACAAACGCCTCATGCTTTTTATTGGAAAAAGGTAAATTATTCTCCTTCAGAACTTGATTGACGACCTTAAATGATGGATGACCTAAGCGCCTATGCCAGCGGGAAGAGGATGGCCGGCTAGCACCGAGAACAAGTTTTCCATGGGTAGACGTCTTGCATGGTAACGGATAAAGGCCACCCCTACTCCTGGTGCGAAGCAGCACCCTCCCCTTTTGCTGATCCTTAATAGAAAAGAATTCAGGCCAAAATTCAACATAAGCATGATTGTCAAGAGCTAGTTTGTGAACTGAAACAAGCTTTTTCGTTGGTTGCGGAACATGCAAAACATCTTTTAGAACAAGTGGATGATCATGGGTATGAAATTGCATTTGACCAATGTGCTTTATCTCCATACCTGATCCACTCGCAGTATGCACCTGATCAGTGTTGTTGTAGCGATCACGGATGGTGAGCTTCTCCAGCTCCCCCGTGATGTGATATGTCGCCCCTATATCGGAGTACCAGTTGGTGTCGACTCCGTACGAGGTGGACGCAGTGTTGGCGGATCTCTCCTCCTTTAGGAGAGGTGATTGGTACTCCTTGGAGAACCTCTTCTAGCAGTGAAGGGAGGTGTGGCCATTTTTGCCACAGATCTGACAGACCAGCTTGGGTCCCGTAATCGGATTGACGAGGTTGATGAAGCCAGGGCCGGGGCACTGCTGGTTCTTGTTGTAGAAATTGGGGCAGCCATCTCCACGACCACCCCCGTTGCCGAAGCCTCCACGGTCACCGCCCGGTTGAGGTTGTTGGTGAAGCCACGCCCCTTTGCGGCGAGATTTCCGCTGAACTGGGCGCCAGGGTTTTGCACCTCCAGCCGGCCTTCAGCAACCAATAGCTCGGCATAGAGGTCACTGAGAGTCAGCGGCACCTCGGCGTTGCGATTTGTAGCCGAGATCGCTGAGACGAAAGGGTTGTAGTCGGCGTCTAGTCTTGCGACGATCTGCGAGATCAGATCGTCCTCATCGAGCTTCTTGCCCGCATCCGCCATCTGATCTGCCAAGCCTTTCATCTTGGCGAAGTAGGCGGAGCTGGATGACGCGCACCTGAGACTGAGACGAGTACATCTGAAGGATTGCACTCCACAGCCCATGCGACATCGTGATATCCGCCACCTGTGCCAAAACATCGTGAGAAAGCGACAAAAGTAGATATCTGAGGATCTGTTGATCCTGGGCAAGCCACAAACCATATGCAGGGTTTGGCGTCTTCGTGGTCTTGTCTCCCGTGGTCACCTCCATCTCCATGGCGGGTGCGCACGTCGAGCCATCAAGGTAGTCCATCAGCTGCGCCACGCGAATCCCCGACAGAACCTGCGCCTTCCACAACAGGAAGTTGTCCCGGGTCAGCTTCTCGTGCACTTGGTGGCCAAGAGCATTGGATGACATTGAGGAGGAGGTTTGTGACATGATGTGGGAAGTGGTAGGCTCTGATACCATATGAAATTGTGTGAAGCTACCCTTTTCCTCGGGTGCGTTGCGTGTTAATATAGGGGCCAAATAGCCACATATATACATCAGAGAAGATTAAAATCGAACCAGACTAATCTCCAAGTAACTAGCTAGCCTAAGCTACAAGAAACATCCATGCGGTTCATATCCTACCGAATGGTTACGACGGTTAACAACCAAGACTAATATACGTTACAACGTGACAACTATTTCGACATTCGATGCTAATTTTTTTTGCACATTTAGACATTTTTCAAGTGAACATCCAAAAAATTTATTTGAATTTTATAACACTTTAAAATACGATTAAAATATATTTTGCATAGAGGGTTCATGTGCACCCATAAGGCAAAACACCATGTCCCAAAGTTATGTCTATCTCTCCCAAGTTTGTCACAAAAAAAGTCTATCTCTCAGGTAATACTCACGCAACATCAAACTTGCTTTATAAGCTCACTTAAGTCGAAACAGGAACAAAGTTATGCCTATCCGTGCTCCATAGGGACGTGGCAAGCATAGTCTCACGTCACATTGCATGTTTATAAACTCACTTGCTTAAGTAAAGCAAGGGTTTATATTTGGTGCAGTTGATGTGTGCATTTTGTATCATCAAATTCATGCCATATAGAGATATTTTAAAATGTTATCCTCAACAACCTTGCATCGTTCTTAAGCTTTTATAGGTTTTCCTATAAAATCCCTATGCATTGCTATTTAATTATGGGAGGTAATTTTTTTTTCTACTTTTGATGTTTCAAGGTTCTTTTGGACTTCAAAAAAATTCAACAGAAAACACACCACTGTTTTTCATGAAGGATAGTACAAATATCACTGGAGGCCCACGGGAGGAGTCACAATGCTCCCGATTGGTCCCTATATCTCTTGGTGACCCCCTTTTACCGAAATCTTATTCTCGCCAAGAAAAATCGTAAACCATTATTTTTGGGGAATTTATTGAGGCGTCAGGAGGGGGCATATCCTGTCGTCTTGTTGCCAACGGCAAAAGTGAATCGTCAACACCAGCACCTCCTCGGCGTGGTGAGTACCTTCTTCATCACCATCAGTGTTTTCGCAATCAATAACACCGCCAACATCTCTATGGTCAACAACATCCCCCCCCCCCCCCCCACGATTTGTTTACACTGGAACCCTAAATAGATTTTTTTTCATGATAGTTTAACTTTGTGCTATTCTTTGTTGGTGATGTTTTAATTTCAGATTGTGTTGTATTTCATATGCTACTAGTCAAGATCATGTTTCACATCGTTAGTAGTTTCCCATGTTTATGAGGGAATAGGATGAATTAGCAAATATTTTCATATAGCATGTATACATGGCTGGTCAAGTTTATATTTTATTTATGATTTATGATGGTAATGTACGATGTTGAATGTATTTTACTTCACCTAAATGGTCTCATAGGATTATACTCTTAGAGTAAGAAAAAGAGGGGGGATGGGGTACATGACAGAAACTGTGTCCCAAACTATGGACTTGTAATAGAGGGGTTCTTGCTCATAACCCTAGAATTTAAAGCTAGGATTGGAATTTTTATGTCATAATAAACCACTTTCGTGCACACATATGAGCCTTGTGATCAATCGCAAGAGGGTGTATTTGAGCATGTACATGGATGTACCTAACTTTGGCTCCGACCAATAAGAATAAAACTTGACATGGTTCTTATCATACTTTATGTGAAAACCCGTGTGGTAACTAAATCACCACAATGCTCGAAAACGCTTGTCACTTACGAGAATAAACCGTGAGCTTGTTCTATTCTTGCATGGAGCATTGGTATTTCTCTGAAAAACAGAAATTTGACATTACTTGCTATTTACATTTACTTATAATTTAGATTGTTGCAACATAAACTAAGAAATAAAATAAAATAAAAACTTGCTTACTTTTACGGTTAATTATTTACAAAAAAATTCAACTAATATCATCAGCGCCTTCTGGGTTCGACACTCAATACATATCAAGAAGTTATATAATCATTCCCCTACACTTATGGGTATCACCGACAATATTGATTTAGCACAATTCTCGCGAGAGAAATCTGCTCGGGTAAAATTTCAATCCAAAATATATGGGAATCACACAAATGGAACCATAATACAATGGAAAACCGTTGACGCGTTCAACTTAGAATAATACCACTGTGATCAACGATGATTTTTTTCTTGTGGTAGACTTGGTGCAGATCAGTTGGTGGAGCGTTGTGTGTGATAATGTGTTACATAACCTTCATCGGCGAGTCCAGCCCAAAAATATGAAGCGAAATCATAGTTAAAATAGTAGTAGATGGAAAAGTACATTAACACATATAAATGGGTGGCACTACTCTACTCTTGCTAGGAACTAGTTGATCCGGTAGTTTGCCGCATGAATGAAAAATGATTTTCATATATGAAAAATAGCATAAATCGGGTTGACATGCGCGCTTGACATGGCCATTCTCATGACAGTTTACGAACATTAAATTTGCAGTCACTTTGCCAACAACGTGCATGCATGGTACTTTGCGAAGAATAAAAACGCATCCATACATATGGGGCTATTTGATGGTTTGAACACTTTGTATGTGGAGCTTGTGGATACAGTAGTAAAGAAAAAATAGGATCAACTTTATGGATATGCATACATGGTCATGCATTTTGCCAAGAAAAAGACTCAAGCATGCATATAGGGTTGATGGATGGTGTGGACACATTGCCGACAGAGGTTGCAAAAATTAAATGGAAACGTGAGATCAGCTTTATAGTTATTAGGGGTTATTAGCAAAGTGTACATGTGTTTATCCGAACAATTAGAACATTTTAGGATTTTTCAAATATGGTTAAAAAATTGGCGGCATGTAAAAAAATCTACTAGATAATATTGAATTTGGTTTAGCTACCCATATTTTTCAAAGATTTCAGAAAAAAGGTAACAACAATCTCCAGACAGGTTGGCACTAAATGGTGAAGGTCACATCATAAAGGTTTTACGTAAATTGCAGGCAAATTACATATCACGGCGGCTTTAACCCTTACTACAATTAGAAATCCAAAAATGCTTGGTGGAATGAAAAATGACATTTAGATTTGTGGTGCAATCATACAAATCCAATACTCACTCCGTTTTTTTACGCCGCATATTAGGTTTGTCTAAAGTCAAATTTTCTTAAGTTTGACCAACTTTATAGCAAAAAATATCAACATTCATAATACCAAATTAGTATCATTTGATTCACCATGTAATATACTTTCATATTTATCGATTTGGTATTATAACTATTGGCATTTTGTTCTACAAACTTAGTAACGGTTGACTTAACACAATTATAACACACGGAGTAAGAAAGAAATAGAGGGAGTAAATATTGTGACATGAATAAAAAATCCTACCTCTAAAACACGTAGCTCAACAATCTCTCCGGTTCAACGTGACTCCATCCGTTCCAAAATAGACGACTTCCTTTTTTCCATATATGCATGTATGGACCAATAAAAGTCATATATTTTAGAACGGATGGAGTACAACATATAATGACCTAATGAGCATGTTTTTCATCTCCTTATTATTTACCAACACTAATTACCATTGCCGCTAACAAGGATCGATTTATCACCGTCCATTGCTCATCGGAAAGACAACTATCTACGGTGCGCAATACAAGGTCAACTTGATCTCATAAATTCATTTTGTATCCAGTTCCATATTTCTATAGTGCTCCAAGTAATAAGATCATTGTAAACTAAAATGGATAGTATAAGAGCAGTTATCACTAGTTGAAACAGGGTCAGAGGATTTTACCTTTAGTACCTGTTCAATTACGAACCGGTACTAAAGATAAAATTAGTACGGGCGCCGGAAGAGAGGAGCATGACATGATCATGTTTCATGTTGTCTTTCTGAAGTTCTTAGTGCAAAATGTCAAGGGATTTGTTATATTTGTGTATTTCTTTTATGCCCTAGATGTAAAATGTACTTTCAACACCCATTATTAATGAAATTCTAGGTCCTTCAGGACTGGCCTTGTTAAAAAAAAAGGACAAACAAGTAGGAGTATATATACATTGACGGTAGAAGATCATGAAACATTTTTTTCCCAGCCCTCAGAAACTTTTGAACAAACGTGTATATGGCACACAATAAAAAATTGCTGATTCTACTCATCGCACTGCAGAACAGTTGCTTTATACGGAGTAGATTATACCTTCTCCCGATACTTCATACTCCAACCATATATAAAACGAAACTTCCGCCAGAGAAAAGAAAAGGCTGCGCAGACCAGGTAGGGCCACGGCTTCCTACCGAGACCGAGACAGACAGACTTGCGTGGCGCGAGGAGCTCAGAATTTCCGTGGCGCGGACACCACAAGTCAAGGAATAGGGAATTTGTCGACCGCGATCGGTGAATCAACTCCTGATCATATGTGACTCCGTGGGAACTGGGACGCGAGGTACGGCGACTACGACGAGGTCAGACCGGAGGCTCGTCGTGACGCCAAACTGCTCCGTCATGTCCAGACCCTCGGCAGCCATCCCGCCCGGCAGCTCCCAGTCGAAGTGGAACAGCAGCGCCGCCAGCACGACCTCCACGTGCGCCAGCCCGAACGCCATGCCGGGACAGATCCGCCGCCCGGCGCCGAACGGCACGAACTCGAAGTCCGCGCCCTTGAAGTCCCTTCCGTTCTGCTCGAACCGCTCCGGCACGAACTTCTCGGGCGTGTCCCAGTGCGCCGGGTCCATGCCGATCGCCCACGCGTTCACGATCACCATGGCGCCCTCCGGGACGTCGAACCCGAGCACCTGGCACGGGCTGCCGCACACGCGCGGCAGCAGCAGCGGCGCCGGGGGCCGCATCCTAAGCGTCTCCTTGATGACGACCCGCAGGTACTGCAGACCTGCCAGGCCGGCCTCGGTCACCTTGCACTGGCCGGCAAACTGTTGCCGGACCTCGTCTTGCGCCTTCCGCATCACCCTCGGGTTACGTATCAGCTCCGCCATCGCCCACTGCAGCGTCGTCGCCGCCGTCTCGCTGCCGGCACCGAACATGTCCTAACGGCGAAACCAACAAACAGAGGAGCTAATCAGTCACGGAATTTGCAAATCATGGGAGGTGAGATGATCACAAAGGCAGAGGCGTGGTGGTACCAGCATGACGGTCTTGATGTTGTCCGTGGTGAGTGGATATTCGGAGTTGGCTTCCTTTTGGAGTCTAAGGAGCACGTCGAGCAAGTCTTTTTCCTCTCTGTCGCCGTCGCCGGAGACTCTGCTCTCCTGGTGCTCCTGGATTATGGTATCCATGAATTGCTTCATCCCTCGGCTGTGGCGCAGCATCCGGCCGGGCACGCTGCTGAGGAGCCGCACGAGGCGCGAGGAGGGGAAAATGTCGGGAAGGGTCATCCCGGGCACGATCTTGAGCCCCTCCTGGAGCATCTTCAGGTACGCTTCCCGCTGCTTGAACTGGCTTCCGACGATGGCGCGCACCGTGGCGTCGGCGACGTACGCCGATATGCCCTCGGTCAGGTTCACCGGCGAAGCGGGGGCGGACGCCGACGCCGCCGCGATAGAGCGCAGGAGGCGGCCGAGCTCCTCCTCGCGGACAGGGCTGAAGGAGTGGACGCGGCGGGAGCTGAGCAGCTCGACGGTGCATATCTTGCGGAGCTGGCGCCAGGCGTCGCCGTAGGGCGCGAAGATGAGGCCCTCGTCCTCCCCGTACGCCATGTGCTGGATGCAGGTCAGCGGCCTGGACGAGAAGAAGGGGCTCTTCATGATCTCGCGCGCGGCGTCGGGGGACGACGCGACCACGGTGTCGAGCTCGCCGAGGCGGAGCATCATGAGCGGTCCGTGGCGTCGCGCGAGGTCGCGCAGCGCGCGGTGCGGGAGGGCGCCGGCGAGGTGGTGCAGGTGGCCGATGATCGGCAGCGCCCACGGCCCCGGCGGGAACCGGCCAGGCGGCGAGCGCCTGGACCTGAGAAGGAGGAGGAGCGGGATGGCGAGGAGAAGCACGAGAAGCAGGCAGAGTGGGAGCACGGCGGCCATGGCAGCTTGGGTTGGATCGAGGTCTTGCGGGACTCTTAGGAGTGCTTTGTGCATTTCGCCTTTTCTTTTTCTGAAAAATCAAATAGTCAAAGCCATTATAAGTGTTTGGTGACTCAAATACAGTACCCCCTCCTATCCGTTTTACGTGCCGTAGACAAACAATTAAGCTGGTACAAATTGTAGACCAGCCGGCGACACTTTTTTTCGGTTCAGAGGGAGTACATTATTCGTGTCGTAACAGCCTCCATACGATTGGTTTTTATCCCCGATACAATTTTTCCCTCTCGTTAGGGTTTGTCTCCCCCACGCCGCCACCGCGACGTTGAGGCCAGGTTTTTCTCCCGCCGACCGATCGGCTAGCACCCGATCTCGCAAGTGCGGCCACGGGAGACGATCCTCCCCCTACTCTGTTAGGGATCTCGACGACGCCATGGCGAACTCGGGAGGCAGTTCATCATCGGAAGCGCAGGGCAAAGGAAATCTAGAGGAGATGATGCGGGAACTCGGGATTCAAGAGGATGATCTAGATGATGTAGTCTTTGAAGAAGAGAATCAAGATGATCAAGACGATAACCGATGGATGTTGATTGTTAAGGTTAACACAGAGAGGGAATTCAGTAAGTTTTGGTTCTTCAAAAACATGAGATCAGCTTGGGACCTTGCGCAGAACGTGAAGATCAAAACTCTGGAGAATAATCTGTTCATCACGCAATTCTCTTGTTTGGGAGATTGGGAAAAGGTAACAACAGGGGGTCCTTGGCACTTTAGAGGTAATGCGGTTCTGTTCGCCCCTATGATGGATTCACTAAACCTTCATCGATCGAGCTGGTGTTCTTGGACATGTGGATCCAAATACATGACCTGCCTATAGGATACAAGTTCATGATCAAAGCTCTATCGACAAAAGTGGGAACATTCATAGCATCCGAACCTCCATCTAATGATTTCGTTGGAAACTTTTTCAGGGTTCGTGTTAAGATTGATGTCCGAAATCCTCTAAGAAACCATGTGTCACTATCACGTGCTGGGAAGCGAGAGATTTATATCGTTAAATATGAAAAGCTCCCCAATTGGTGTTCCGTCTGTGGGATGCTTGGGCATATTTACAAAGAACACGGTGACGGCATACACCCACCATCAGCGTTGGTTTTCAAAAACCTCAGAGCATCCTGGTACATGAGATCAGGTGGCAAGGAAGATGGTAGTGGACGTGGCAGATGCCGTAAGGGGGGCTTTGGCGGAAGAGGTAGAGGGAATGTAAGGGATGATCTAGGAGACCAATTCTTTGACCCGGTGAATGAAAATAAAATCAGAGAGGATGAGGATGAACTGGAGGAATTTACTGATATGGAGGAGATTGAAAATTCGAGGAAAAGAGGCACGGCAGAGGCTAGAACTGAAATACATGTCTCGGGTCAGAAACAAATTGTAGGAACAATTTCGAACAGTGCAGTAGGTGCGGGGGCTGAACTTCCTTTAAGCCCAGCACCAAAACGAGACATGAAACGGTCTAAAAAGGATGGTGATGTTGAAGGGAAATCTGGGAAAACTAACCTGATATCGGCGGCCCCTGGAAAGGGAGTTGTCCGGATGCAATGAAACTCTTAGGATACAACGGCCATGGCCTCCAAGGGGCTGCGGCTGGCCGGGCTCTGCTAAACCTTCTGAAGCGGAGTTTACCGGATGTTATATTTTTGTCAGAAACTCATTTGGATGAGTGGGCGGCAGAATGTCTACGTCGTAAAGTTAGGATGGATCACAAAGAAGTTGTTCGAAGTGACGGCCGAATTGGTGGATTGTTGCTTATGTGGAAGAAAGAGGTAAATATGTCGTTGAGGTTTAAGGGGAAGAACTTTATTGATATGAATGTTATACATGACAGTGGCTTCGTGTGGCGGTTCACGAGTATGTATGGAGAGCCAAAATGGCAAGACAAACATTTAACTTGGCAGTGTTTGAGAGACCTTCATGCACAATCCAATTTACCATGGTTAGTAATGGGCGACTTGAATGAAATTATGTATTCTTTTGAGAAGGAGGGAGGCAATGCTAGGCCAGAGCATCTCATGCGGAATTTTAGAGATGCAGTTTTTAACTGCAATCTGAGTGATTTCGGGTACACCGGACACAAATTTACATGGCATAGGGGTGGTATTCGAGAAAGATTAGATCGAGCTCTAACTAATGAAGAGTGGAACCTTCGGTTTGATGATGCAGTTCTACAAAATCTGGAGTATAGCAGGTCGGACCACAGACCTTTACTCATGCCTTTTGATATGAGCAGAGATACAAAGAGGAGTGGGCCGAAACTTTTAAGGTTCGAAGCAAAATGGCTGAAGGAGGCGCAGTTCTCTCAAGTGGCAAAAGATGCTTGGGAGCAGGCTGGTACACGGATTCAGAATATGTCATTGGTAGGTAAATTGGCATTGGTCCATGATCGGCTGCACAAGTGGGATAAAAATGTATTATAGAACACAAAAAGAAGAATTCGAAATGCCCAAAAGGAGATGGAGAAGGTTGTTACTAGCCCCTTAACCGATGACTCTATTCGGCAACAAAAAGAGTTGGCTATTGAGATTGAAGATTTATTGGAGAAAGAGGAAATTCATTGGCTGCAGAGAAGCAGACTTAATTGGTTACAGGCAGGAGATAAGAATACCTCTTATTTTCATAATTTTGCTAGTGAAAGAAGGAAGAAAAACAGGATTAAGAAGCTGAAAGATAACAATGGTAACTGGGTGGAAGAAATTTGTAACCTCAACCCGTTTATCTCTGATTATTTTGCAGGTCTATTTTCCACGGAAATTGATGAACCAGACCCTAATGTTATTAACAAAGTAAATCCTAAAGTTTCCATTATGATGAATGAGCATCTCATGAGGCCCTATTCTGCTGAAGAGGTGAAGAAGGCTTTATTTTCTATTGGAGATATGAAAGCCCCGGGAGGGGATGGCCTCCACGCTATATTTTTCAAAAAATGTTGGGATTTCTTGGGTGACTCTTTGACCAAGGAAGTTCTTGAGGCAATCAATGATAAAATGATACCGGAAGGTTGGAATGATACTGTAATAATTCTTATACAAAGATTCAAGACCCGGAGCTTATTACTCAGTACCGTCCAATCAGTCTATGCAATGTGCTTTATAAGGTAATTTGAAAAATGATTGCCATTCGTCTTAAACATGTTCTAGATGATGTTATTTCTCCAACACAGAGTGCCTTTGTCCCGGGAAGACTTATTACAGACAATATCCTGCTGGCTTATGAAAGTTTACATACAATTAAGAATAAAAAGAAAGGAAAGTGGGGTTATTGTGCTGTTAAACTTGATATGCACAAGGCTTATGATCGTGTGGAATGGATTTTCTTGGAGAGAATGATGTCTCAATTGGGTTTTCATCAAGACTTTATTTCTCTGATTATGGCATGTGTTCGTTCTGTTAAATACAAAATCAGATTTAATGATCAAGAGACCGATGAATTTGTTCCAAGTAGGGGTTTAAGGCAAGGTGAACCCCTTTCTCCCTACTTGTTTTTGCTATGTGCAGAGGGGTTATCAAGTCTGCTGGCTCATAGAGTGGAGGTTCGTGGTTTAGAAGGTGTCAGGGTTTGCAGAAATGCACCATCAGTTTCCCATTTACTCTTTGCTGATGATTCCCTGGTCCTTATGAAGGCTAATATAAATAATGCAACCTCATTGAGACAGGTACTTGATCAATACTGTGCTAGCTCTGGTCAAATGGTAAGCCAAGAGAAATGCAGTATTTTCTTTAGTCCTAATGTCCTTGTTGATACCCGAGCTGAAATTTGCACTCACTTGAATATTATGACGGAAGCTGTTTCTGACAAATATCTTGGTTTGCCTGCTCTTATTGGAATGGATAAATCTGATAGTTTCCAATACCTTCTTGAAAGAATTATTAAGAGATTGGAAGGGTGGAAAGAAAAATTCTTATCTATGGGTGGAAAAGAAATTTTACTGAAGGATATTTTGCAGTCAATACCGGTTTATGCTATGAGTGTTTTTAAGATCCCAAAAAAGATCTGTAAAGAAATGTCTGATGCAATGGCTGCATTCTGGTGGGGGGATATAGAAAACTAGAAACGTATGCATTGGATGGCTTGGTGGAAATTATGTATTCCAAAGAAAAATGGAGGAATGGGATTTAGGGATCTTCATGCCTTTAATCTTGCTATGCTGGCAAAACAATCATGGAGGTTAATCAATAACCCGGAGTCATTGTGTGCGAAAGTGCTAAAAGCTAAATACTTTTCGGATGGAAATTTTTTAATAGCGGGAGCTAAGAAGGGATCGTCTTTTACATGGCAGAGCATAATGGCAGGTTTGAGCACTTTTAGAATAGGTCACATTATTAGAGTGGGTAATGGGAAATCAATCATTATATGGGAGGATCATTGGGTGCCTGGGAGCCCATCAAGACAGGTTATAACTCCAAAAGGTAATAATGTTTTATGCACTGTTGATGACCTCATAGACCCGCAAATAGGGAAGTGGGATGAGGACTTGGTGAAGGCCAATTTAATTCAGTGGATGTGGCTAGGATTCTTTGCATTCCGTTATCAGAAAACCTTGATGAAGATTTTATTGCTTGGCACCTTTCCAAAACAAATATCTTTACTGTCAGGTCAGCATATTATTCGGAATGGAATTATCAATATGGCAAAAGACTGACTAGACAGGATCATCAGGGCCCTTCCAGTTATAACTCGGTTTGGGATACGGTTTGGAAATTATCAGTGCCATCTAAGGTGAAATTTTTTGTTTGGCGATCTCTTCATGGTATAGTTCCTGGCATGTCTATTCTTGCAAACCGGCATATACCAGTTTCGGGACAGTGCCCGGTTTGTAATTCTGGAGCGGAAGATATTGTTCATCTTTTATTTAAATGCAAAAGAGCAAAGAAGGTGTGGAAAGATCTAGGCCTATTGAATATTATTAAGGACTTTTTACAACTGGATAGATCAGGGTCGGTGGTTCTTGAAGAATTACTGAAGGCTAATCTCACTAGTTTACCGAATCTGAATATTGGTATAAAAGAGACTATTGCTGTTGGATCTTGGTATATTTGGTGGCAGTGAAGGGAATTGGTGAAGGGTGATCAGGTGCAATCCCCGGCTCGAACAAGTTTTGCTATTCAAGCCCTTGCGCTGAATTATATGGGAGCTTCAAAAAACCAAAAGCCGAAAGAAGATAAGTGGACTAAACCTAGTAATGGAGTTTATAAGTCAAATGTTGATGTTTGTTTCTTCCCTAATGGGATAGGAGCCTCTCGTGCCATCCTACGTAATGAGAAGGGGGAAGCATTGGCAGGTTCAGGTACACCTCTAAAAAATTTACTGAATGTGGCAACATCTGAAGCTTTGGCCCTCCGAAATGGTTTATTATTTATTGAATCTTTGGGCTGTTCACCAGTTATTTTGGAGTCTGATTCTATGGAGTTAGTAGAGGCCTTCAATGGAAAAACTGAATTGTGGAATCCATATACTGCTATTCTTTTGGACTGCTTTCAAATAGCTCAAAGGGTGGGAAATATTACGGTCCAAAGTTGCCCTCGGGAGGCAAACAAAGCTGCACATTTGATAGCTAGATTTGTTTTTGATTCTGATTCTCCGATGTTTTGGGATGGATACCCACCTAGTTTTATTTTGCAAACCATTGTTGACGATGTAAACTTATTTGATTCGTGAAAGCAGCAAGTATCAGACGCACTCTTTTCCTTACCAGGGTACCAAATGGGACTGGAAGGTTTTTAATGAGGCGGCTTGCTGACTTTAATATAGTGTGTTTTAAATTCAATAAAAAGACTTGGTTTTTATCCCATCTGATTTCCCCAGAAAAAAGTACACCCTCTATTTCTGAATGAAAAAACGACCCTGCCCGCTTTTATCAGATCAGATGGTACAACCCAAGCTGAAATAATTGGAATAGTCTGGTTTTTAATAGGAAAACTTGGGTTAACATGAAACAGGTTTGTGGACTCCTGCTGTCTTATGTGAGAAGTTGGAAGGTTCCTTTCAAAGAACTCGAAGGGGAGACCTGGAGCGGTTCATGGCAAGGCTTGCCGCAAAACTGAAGGCCAACTTCGAACTGGGAGTGTGACCATGGGCAGATGCCAGAACTTCGGGTGGATCTCGACATGGCTGGCGACAACGGGTGAAGCACACGGTGCGAGCCCACTGGGCAGTACCAGGGTGACGATGCGGTCGCTCACGTTGTATGTGGTTGAGCTGGCTGGTGGCCGATGCAGCTGTCTTTCTCGCTTAGTGAGTAGCTACCTTTGTGATGTAAACAGACTCGGTAGTGTCAATTCAGCTTTGTTCTCGTTTGTTCGGGCCTAGTAGGCATGTACTCCACCCTCCCTTCTACCTTTTTTTTACTTTTGGTCTCCGTCTCGTTGTAAAACGCTGTTGTTTCGTTTCTATGAAATGGAACTGGGGAGCGCTCCATTTTCATTAAAAAAAAGATGATACAACCACTTGGTCATTTTGAAGAATAAAATAAAATTGGGCTAGAGAGTGGAAACTTGATGGAGCTGAGATGAGCTACCTCTAGGAAAACAAGGCACAAATAGGTGCATCTGAACATTATATGAACATCAGGTACAGTACTACAACAGAAACAGCGAGCTAAGCTAAAAAAATCGGCCTAAATAAGAAGAGCAGGTCTCAAAACAAGCCATTTATTACTCACATAGCAAGTGCTTGTTGAATGCTGATTTGCCTAAAACATGACAGAGAGTTCGTAGTGCAAAGGCAGTGCACGCTAAGCATGATTTGCCAAGAACATGCCAGAGAGTTCTTCAGTCTGCCATTCAGATCCAGTAAATGGATAAAATTTAAAGTACACAAAATTCGTCACGAAGAAACAAAGTGAAGCCTGTTTTGAGGAGGAAAACAAAGTGAATCGATAGTCAATGTAACACACGCTTAAAGAAATTTCTCAGGATTAACACTTACTAGCAAGTTTTCGGTGTGTCATTCACATAGATAACTGGCTGACATTAAAACGGAAGCTCACAAAACACAAAATAAGGGAGTTAATTCACATGGGTTTTATACTCTTCTCGTCAGAGTTCAATGTTAAATGCTGAAGAAACATGTGTATGAAGCTGCCAACATGCTCGAGGCATTTTGATGGATCATACGAAAGGATGACATTGGGTAAATAGGGCACTGAAAACCAGCACATTAGCATTAAAATTTGAGATCTCCTTAAACTTTGAGTAAAAGCAACAAAAAAACGATGTTATAGTTGGCTTTGCAACATCCCGTAAACTTGCTAGATTAACAAGGAAAGACACAAAGCCGAGAGCTAAACTAACAAATTTAGCCTCACTCATGGCTAAATATATTGACTGACATGGCCAAAGTTAGATTTGTGACATCAACCCAACTTTGCCCCCTATCAAATTAACTACGACAGATTTATTGTAGAAAAAATTATATTCCATATAGATAGATATCTCAGATCGGCATAATCACTCGTGATAAACTGCAACATAAATTTAACAAGGAAAATCATAGAAAAAACGAGGTCATATATCTCAGTTTTAACTAGCTCCAATCAGATGCTTTTCAGAAATTAGATCTAGGGCGAACTAAATATTATAATCTGTACTAAAAATTTAAACTTTTTTAAATTAGTTTTGCATACTATAGTGTAAAGACCGCAAATTTCTATTATTTATTTGCAATATTGACCATATAGAAATGGTGCATTTTTTTTGCAATGTTACTTCTTATACAATTGGAATGAATATCTTCAAACAAACTTGCTTGTACTCAAGAAAGTTTAATCATAGTCTATAATGAAATTCTCTTCTCGAATTATGTTTCAGCAATAGCATAATCTATGTAGTTTACACATGTTTAGGACAAACCAATCTACATAATTATCTTAATAAAGTTTTCTAGTATATCTCTTCGTAACCATATGTCATGAAAGTTCTAGAGAATAAATAAAATTATTCTCATGATTCTTTACAGATATTTGCTGGTCAAATGTGTCTTATAAGTTAGACGGTCTCATTAATAAAGTTGAAATTGTGTGCATTAAACATATATTTAAAACAATTGCTTGTAGTTATAATCAACAAACATAAAATGATGCAGATTCTTCTAGGTAGATATAAATTTAATTATTTTGTTGCTTGCAATGTGTTATACATATTATACAAATCCCTTTAATGGTCTCTAAAATAAAATTTCTTGTATGAAATTATACATGGAGATCTTGTTAGCATGGATTTCGTACGATCTAATGAACAAGTTGTCGCCCATATGATTTATGTGCTCCTACGTGGTACAATGTTAATGATATGGACCTTCTCCAATAAAATAATAATTATATTCGTTTTAATGTATTCAACAATGGTGTTAATTGTAATAGAGAATTTTATTAGTATATTTATTATGTGGGTCATCCAGTGTGGTCGTCGTGTTTGCCCTAGGCCTTGCTCTAGAGTATAATTCAGGTGTTTTCCTCTCTTGGCAACGCCAACTAATGTCTTGGGTCGCCTTTGACACTGGCGTAGAATTATTGTGGACACCTGAACCAAGAACACTCAGAAGTTCGAACATAAAAAACAAAGAACATGATGACTCAAGAATCTAGAAAGGTAGCCACAAAGTCCTCACCGGCGCATGCCCAAGCTGCTACGTCCACTCTCTCCCAGGCTGCAAATTCCTCACCGGCTGCCGAGGCTACAAGTTCCGCCGCGTGATCACCAGCCACCCGCGAAGAGGGTAGCCACCCTTGGCTACCAGGACAGAGGCGCTTCCCAGCCTCTGCGGCACATGCGCAATCGAGAAGTGCAGAATAAGCACAATCTAACGACTCGAGAGCACAACGAGTGTACCTCTCGGCAGTTAGGAATCAAGTACAATATAAATACAATTTGCATCAATATAGATGATGGAGGAAGTATATGAATGTTTGGGTAACATCCATCAAGCTTTATTATTCTTTGGGCATTCATAAATAATTTAAGTAATTTAATAGGATACACATCTATACATGGTCAACAATATTCCTATGAACAATAATTTTTTGTGTGTCATTTAAATATGGAAATACAACTAATAATAGTTAAGTCAAGTAAAGGTCGGAGATGGGAAGAATATCACCTTATTTTATAACAAACCTATACAAATTAGAACCGGATTGAGAATGGTGCCATGAGCAACTACAGGAGAAGTTTTATACGCTGACGTTCTTTTTATACGCCGACGGCTAAATATCAGGGCCGTCGGCGTAGACCCGGCATTCTAGCGCATAATGAAAAAAATTAGGCTACGCCGATGGCAACCCCGTCGGCCTTTTTTTTTTGCTACACCGACGGCATCCGTCGACATATCCCATTTTTTTACTCACTCACCATTTTGAGCATAACTTTTCCATTCGAACTCGGATTTTGACGTTCTTTGGCTCGTTTCGAAAAGGAGAAACATATCTAAAAAATCATGCGCAAGAACGGAATAAACAAGAAAGGGTTAACGGTTACCGGGTGTAGACCTATAAGGTGGGTTTTTCTCCAGCGGGGCTAGAGGTTAAATATTGAGAAACTCTTGGTGTATATATGATGAAATAGGTAGTTGTGTACCTAAAAAAGATTTTTGCGAAAAAATCATGAGCAAACTATGAGGTGCTTGTAGTTCAAATTTTACTAGTTTCCAACTAAATCTGCACAAACCTGTGTTTTTTTAAAAGTGGTGGATGGAAACCTTTTCATAGGAAAAAAATTGGTTATTTGTGCATATAACATGGTCTAGTATTTTCAAAAAATGAACCTCCCAAGTTTTGTAACATATGTGTGGTAGGTCCTTCACAAAAAACCTATTTTTTACACTCGGAAAATAGAAAATGTTTTTTTATTCAGTGAAAAGTAAAATTTCCTCTGTCAAAATTGTCCGTGCTTCGAGGATGCATGTTTTTGTGGAATATGGGCATATTTAAACAAACTATGTCGTGGATTTGACCATAACACCCGTCATTTGGCCCGAAAGCCTCGAATGTTCGGAGGAGATAGCTTATTTTTGTGAACACATTTTCAACACAAATTTCGTATTCCAATTTTATTATTTTCGGCGTATATTAGGACATATATAATGACACCACACGAAGGCATTGCATCATTTTGGGTTGTTTTAAATTTTTTGAAATTTTCTAAGCCGGTTTGAGGAAAAAGTGAAGACGGCGGACATGACCGTTCGTACCTAGGGGTTGAATATTGAGAAACACTTGGCGTATCTATGATGAAATAGGTAGCCTAAAAATGATTTTTCCCAAAAATCATGAGAAAACTACTCCCTCTGTCCCAAAATAGGACGCGTCTAGTTTTTATAAAAAGTCAAACGTTTCATAGTTTGATCGACTATATAGAGAAACCGGTCGACATTTATAATCTCAAATTAATATAGTTAGAACCGCAATGAAATGTATTTTCATATCATGTGTATTTGGTATTGTAAAAGTTGATATATTTTTCTATATAGTTAGTCAAACTTTAATAAGTTTGACTTTAACCAAAAACTATATGCATCCTATTTTGGGACGGAGGGAGTAAAAGATACCGGCATGTAGTTCAAATTTGACCAGTTTCTAGCTAAATCGGAAGAAACTTGTGTTTTTCAAAAGAGGTGGATTGAAACATTTTTATAGGAAACAAATTGTTTAGTTCTGTATATAACATGGTGTAGTATTTTCAAAAATTGTATCTCTCAAGTTTTGCAACATATTTGTGGTAGGTGCTTCACAAAAAAAACCATTTTTTACACTCGGAAAATAGAAAATGTTTTTTTTATTCAGTGAAAAGGAAAACTTCCTCCGTCAACATTGTCCTTGCTTCCAAAATGCATGTTTGTATGGGATACAGGGCACATTTAAACAAACTATGCCATAGATTTCACCATAACACCCGTCATTTGGCCCGAAACCCTAGAATGTATTTTTGTGACACATTTTCAACACAACTATTGTATTCCAAGTTTATTATTTCTTTTTGTATACTAGGACATATATAATGACACCACGCAAAGGTCTTGCATCATTTTGGGTTGTTTTGGATTTTTGGGAATTTTCTAAGCCGGTTTGGGGAAAAAGTCAAGACGGCGGGAATGACCTTTCGTAGCTAGGGGTTGTATATTGAGAAAATCTTGGTGTATCTATGATGAAATAGGTAGTTGTGTACCTAAGAATGTTTTCTCCAAAAATCACGAGCAAACTATAAGGTACCAGTAGTTCAAAATTGACTAGTTTCCAACCGAATCGATAGAAACTTGTGTTTTTCAAAAGAGTTGGATTGAAACATTTTCATATGAAACAAATATTTTATTTGTGCATATAACATGGTATAGTACTTTCAAAAAAAATTATCTCTCAAGTTTTGCAACATATTTGTGGTAGATCCTTCACAAAAAAAAAACCATTTTTACACTCGGAAAATAGAAAATCGTTTTTTTATTCAACGAAAAGGAAAACTTCCTCCGTCAACATTGTCCTTGCTTCCAAAATGCAGGTTTGTGTGTAATATGGGCACATTTAAAGAAACTATGCCATGGATTTGACCATAACACCCGTCATTTGGCCTCAAACCCTAAAATGTTCGGAGGAGATAGCTTATTTTTGTGACACATTTTCAACACAATTGTCGTATTCCAAGTTTATTTTTTTGTGTATACTAGGACATATATAATCACAGCACGCGAAGTTCTTGCATCATTTTGGGTTGTTTTGAAATTTTGGGAATTTTCTAAGCCGGTTTGAGGAAAAAGTCAAGACGGCGAGAATGACCGTTCGTAGCTAGGGGTTGAATATTGAGAAAATCTTGGTGTATCTATGATGAAGTAGGTATTTGTGTACCTAAAAATGGTTTTTTCCCAAAAATCAGGAGCAAACTATGAGGTACATGTAGTTCAAATTTGACTAGTTTCCAACCGAATCGGCAGAAACTTGTGTTTTTTCAAAAGAGGCGGATTGAAACATTTTCATAGGAAAAAAATGTTTATTTGTGCATATAACATGGTATAGTATTTTCAAAAATTGTATCTCTCAAGTTTTGCAACATATTTGTGGTAGGTTCTTCACAAAAAAACCCATTTTTTACACTCGGAAAATAGAAAATGGTTTTTTTATTCGATGAAAAGGAAAAATTCCTCCGTCAACATTGTACTTTCTTCCAAAATGCATGTTTGTGTGGAATATGGGCACATTTAAACAAACTATGCCATGGATTTGACCATAACACCCGTCATTTGGCCCGAAACCCTAGAATGTTTGGAGGAGTTAGCTTATTTTTTGTGACACATTTTCAACACAAAAGTTGTATTCCAACTTTATTTTTTTGTGTGTATACTAGGACATATATAATGACACCACGCGAAGTTCTTGCATCATTTTGGGTTGTTTTGAATTTATGGGAATTTTCTAAGCCGGTTTGAGGAAAAAGTCAAGACAGCGGGCATGACCTTTCGTAGCTAGGGGTTGAATATTGAGAAACTCTTGCTGTATCTATGATCAAACAGGTAGTTCTGTACCTAAAAATGGGTTTTCCAAAAATCATGAGCAAACTATCAGGTACATGTACTTCAAATTTGACCAGTTTCTAACTAAATCGGTAGAAACTTGTGCTTTTCAAAAGATGTGTATTGAAACATTTTCATAGGAAAAAAATTGTTTATTTGTGCACATAACATGGTCTAGTATTTTCAATAATTGTACATCTCAAGTTTTGCAATATATTTGTGGTAGGTCCTTCACATAAAAACCCATTTTTTATACTCGGAAAATATAAAATGTTTTTATTCAATAAAAAGGAAAACTTCACCTGTCAACATTGTTCGTGCTTCCTAGATGCATATTTGTGTGGAATATGGGCACATTTAAACAAACTATGCCATGAATTTGACCATAACACCCGTCATTTGGCCGAAACTCTGGAATGTTCGGAGGAGATAGCTTATTTTTGTGAAAACATTTTCAACACAACAGTCGTATTCCAACTTTATTATTTTTGGTGTATATTAGGACATATATAATGACACCACGCGAAGGTCTTGCATCATTTTGGGTTGTTTTGAATTTTGGGAATTTTCTAAGCCGGTTTGAGAAAAAAGTCAAGACGGCTGGCATGACCGATCATAGCTAGGGGTTGAATATTGAGAAACTCTTGGTGTATCTATGATGAAATAGGTAGTTGTGTACCTTAAAAATTATTTTTCCAAAAATCATGAGCAAATTATGAGGTACCTGTACTTCAAATTAAACCAGTTTCCAGCTGAATCGACAGAAACTTGTATTTTTCAAAAGAGGTGGATTGAAACATTTTCACATGAAACAAATTGTTTTTTTGTGCATATAACATGGTGTAATATTTTCAAAAATCGTAGCTCTCATGTTTTGCAACATATTTGTGTTTGGTCCTTCACAAGAAAAAAACATTTTTTTCACTCGAAAAATGGAAAATGGATTTTTTTTACAATGAAAAGGAAAAAAATTCTTATACATGATGGAAAATATTATATCGATGTCATATTTGAATTTCTCTCATTTTTCTAATCGATATAGACAGATTATTTGTCAAATTTCGATTTACGAATTCCTAGATATGAATTATTCAATATTAAATAGAAAAGGCAAAAATGTTGATTATTATTTAAATTCAAGATTATTTGAATTCAAGATTATTTATTAGTTATTATTTTTTATTTAAATAATTTTTTGAATTCACAAAATAAAAGAGTGTGACATGATGGTCCAAGGGTTAACATGATTGATTGGATAATATTGTCAGCAACCCATTCGTTGCTTTTAGTTAGCTGAGAGGGAAGGAATTACGAAGTTAAGCGTGCTGGTGTTGGAGCAATCTCATCATGGGTGACCGATCGGGAAGTGTTAGTAGAAGCGAGTAATTTAGATTAAAATAAAAAATGGTTAGAGATAAGATAAATGTGACTATAGTGTGATTATGTGGTTAAACAAGTGAAATAAAAAAATGCAGAAAATAATAAAAAAAAAATTGCCTGCCTTTACACCGACGGGATGCATACGCCAACAGTCGCCAGGCTACGTCGACGGAGCAAAACACCGACGGGGGCCGTCGGCCTATGCATACGCCGACGGGGATCATGCTTTCCCCGACGGTAGTAGGGCCGTCGGCATTTTGTTGCGTTCCTGTAGTGGAGAGACATGGTTAGCGACATCGGTCGCCCAAATTGAAGAATCCAATAAGGAAAAGACCAGCCGGCTGCCACTGATCATAGTGAAGTATGGGTCGACATCTTAGGGAAGCTGCAAAATATATGTTGCAGTTACCTATCGCATGCAGATCCCATATCACCGATGGAATGAATCACGAAAAACTAATTTTAATATCCAAGGCCCGAGCAAAATGCATATGTTTACACAGACATACGCCATATGCTATTAAAAACTATGTTATATGGCAATAAGTGGTTCATGATTTCCCTCGGATTTGTTGAGATAAAAAATATAATTTGAAGTGGCATGAATTTCTACGCACCTAATTATTTTAGGTGGCCATAATAGAAATACTTAAGTTATATAAGTCTAACACATGTACGGAGGCAACTGGTGCAAACACACTTACTTGCATGCTTAGTGCAAACACTATAAGAGATAAATACATACTTCACACTTGAATTAATGTCGTGTTCTTATCTTGAAAAATAAGTGGTTATGTCACATAATTTCTTCACGATCAAAGATGGTTTTCAAAGACAATACAATGTTGAATGTCATATGATCATGGGGACTTAATAAGTGAATTGCTCAGATAGTACGCTTTGCAATTGAAGTAAAAATAACCTCTTCTTGAGCAACATCGTATGATGTACAGTTGTATACAGTGTACAATTTTGTAATGGGAATTCTAGAAACTAACAGCAAGAGATTTTCTTAACAAAAAAATCTAGACATTTAATTGCAAGTCTAGATTACACGGTCTCGTCAAATGTAGAATAATGGGACTGTTCTCTTTCGGAACACTTCCCTAAACATTACATAAGAAATTCTAGGCCATTGATAAAGAAAGACAAATACTAACTTCTTTCACTACAAATGCAATTGAAGGTCTACTAATTGGCACAAAAAAGAAGAATATTAACTTCTACCTGCGACAAAATTTGATAACACAAAATGGAATTTGTTTGAGCCAGTTAACTGAACTTTCCAAACCCGTAACAGAAAAAATGGAACCTCCGGTGCTCACGCAATTGGGCACCTGCAATTACATTATTTCTTCTCAAGTTGAAACCAAACGAAGAGGAAGGACGAGGTGCTAAGTTGTACCTAAAAGGCTGAACAGGAATGTCGGATCGATGGTGGAGTCTCAGTTCTATTCACCTTGAGCAGATAGGAACTTAACCTAATGTCATCAACAAAAGATTTTTTTTGCACTTACAGTGTCGATGATATCTTGGGGGCAACAAGAGGACAAGAAAACTCTCCAAAGAATGAAATGTAGTACTACAGAGTGTGACAGTTTCGGTTAGCAGTTGGCTGTTGAAAATCTCAGCCGGAGTTATGATCTTCAAAACAGTTAGAAAATATCAGATTTACCAAAATATGTAGTGGCAACCGTTAGATTTACCAAAGAGCATATGTTGAACAAATTATACAACCTTCAGAGTGTTAAAACGTAGAGATATAGCTTGTAGAGGGTTTATCCCTAGTTAAACATTGTAACCCGATATTGGTGATTTATAAACCAACTCGGGTAGATCTTTCCTTGTACCGTAATTCTAACTTTCGGTTGTAATCCTACTTGTAAACGTGTGGGCTTTTGCTCTATATATTAACACGAAACGCAGGCCGAGATCAAGGCACTGCTTAACCCAACCAATCTATATTTCTCACATGGTATCAGAGCTCGTACTCCACGATCCATCCATGGCGAGCTCCTCCAATTCCAAGCCTCCCAGCACCCTGTTCGGTACCACCGTGACGGAGAAGCTCACGAAGGGCACGCACGTGCTGTGGAAGGCGCAAGTGATGTCTGCAATTCGAAGAGCCCAGATGGAGGCGTTCCTCGACACCGAGCGGGCGCCGCCTGCCAAGCAGATCACGGTAACGAAGGGCACCGAGACGGTAACTGAACCCAACCCCCTGTATGCTACCTGGATAGTGCAGGATCAGCAACTCTATTGCTTTCTCTTGACGACTCTGTCGAGGGAGGTTCAGATTCAGGTCGTCTCCAACACCACTTCGGCGACGCTGTGGGCAGCAGTCAAGCATATGTTCTCGTCACAGACCCGCGCGAGGACAGTGAACATCCTCATCGCTCTCGCAAATATGCAGAAGGGGAGCATGACGATTGCGGAATATTTCGGCAAGATCCGATCTTTGGCGGATGATATGGCGGCCGCCGGGAAGAAACTCGAGGAGGAAGATGTTGTTTCCTATGTCCTTGCAGGTCTTGACACCAAATATAACTCGGTGGTCTCTGCAATGTGTGGCCGGGTGGAGCCGGTGACCATGGCTGAGTTGTACTCTCAACTCAGTAGCTTCGAGGCGCGCCTGGACTTGCTCCAAGGTGGCTCTCAATCTTCTGCGAATGCGGCCATGCGCGGTGGACGCGGTGGCGGGCACGGCCGTGGCTATCCAGGCCGTGGCAATGGAGCTCCCGGGCAAGGCCGTGGCAATGGAGGTCGAGGCAACTACGGGGGCGGTGGCAACTTCAACAGTGGCTACCACAACAATCACAACGGCAACCACGACAACTTCAACAACAATGGCGGTGGTTTCAACCACAATGCTGGCGGCAATGGTAACAATGGCACCAAGCCACGCTGCCAATTGTGTGGCAAAATTGGCCACTTGGTGATCAAGTGTTGGGAGAGGTTCAACCCCGACTATACCCCTCCCATGGAGAAGAGTGCTGGAGCTGCCACGACTTCATACAACACCGACCCGAATTGGCATATTGACTCTGGCGCCACCGACCACATCACCGGGGATCTCCACAAGCTCACAATTCGTGACAAATACAACGGCAACGAGCAAGTCTACAATGCTGGTGGGATAGGTATGGACATTAAGCATGTTGGTCATTCAATTGTTAGTACCCCTAATTGCAATCTACATCTTTTAAACATCCTTCATGTCCCACAAGCTAGCAAGAGTCCATTATCTGCACATAAGCTTGCCTTTGATAATAATGCTTTTGTAGAAATTCACCCTCATTTTTTCTCTATAAAGGATCAGGCAACGAAGAGAACTCTTCTTCGAGGAAAGTGTAGGCGTGGCCTATACCCCCTTCCGTCCACTCCCATCCACTCAAGCAAGCATGTCCTCAGTGCCATCAAACCATCTTCAGAAAGGTGGCATTCTCGTCTAGGTCATCCATCATCGATAATAGTCAAGAAAGTTATTATCCAGAATAATTTGCCTTGTGCAATTGAGTCAAATAATGATGATTCTGTGTGTGATGCCTGTCAAAAAGGCAAGAGTCATCAATTGCCCTATCCAAAATCCTTTAGTGAATCTAGTGATCCTTTAGAGCTTGTTTTTTCAGATGTATGGGGTCCTACTATTGAGTCTGTTGGACGGAAGAAATATTATGTTAGCTTCATTGATGATTTCAGCAAGTTCACATGGATTTATTTGCTTAAATATAAGTCTGATGTGTTTCAAAAATTCCATAACTTTCAAAATCTTGTTGAAAGACAATTTAATAGGAAAATTCTTGCTATGCAAACTGATTGGGGTGGTGAGTATGAAAAACTCAACTCCTTCTTTACCAAAGTTGGTATTTCTCATCATGTGTCATGTCCCCATGCACACCAACAAAATGGTTCGGCCGAAAGAAAACATCCATGCCTTTAAAATTCTGGGATGAAGCCTTTATTTCAGCTACATATCTTATTAATCGCACTCCTAGTCGTGTCATCAACTTTGAGACTCCCTTAGAACGTCTCTATCATGAAAAACCCCAATTATCAATCCCTAAGAATTTTTGGATGCGCATGTTGGCCGAACCTTCGTCCTTTTAATTCTAAGAAACTTGAATTCGGCTCAAAGCAATGTGCTTTTCTTGGGTATAGCATTCTTCACAAAGGATTCAAGTGTCTAGATATTCCTATGGGCCGGATATATATTTTTCGCGATGTAGTCTTCGACGAGAATATTTTTCCTTTTTCAACTCTCAATCCTAATGTTGGTGCCCGCCTTAGATCAGAAATTTTGTTGCTTCCTGACATGTCTACCAACTCATCTGATCAAGGGGGAACACATAGTAGTGATCAGTTGCTTAATGCGCCATTTATTTCTAATCCTAACATGCCAAATAGTGTGCAAAATTGTGATTCTATGCAGCAGATACGGACAGAAGAGGCAGGCACAGAACACGGAGATTATTCTCGTGCGCGCAGCGATCCCGAGCGATCCCCCGCGAGCGGATCGGACGTGGGATCCGAGCGCCAGCCCTGGCGTGCCATGTGGCGGAGTCCCACAGGCGGTCATCATCACGCGCACGCGCATCCAGGAGAAAGCGCGTCGAGCGCATCTGCGCACACGGGCTCGGGGCGGGCACGCGCCTCTGGCCAACACGGAGACGCCGCGTCACCGACAGGCGGGGAGGACTTCCTGTCGCTGCACATGGGCTCGGGGCGGGCACACGCCTCCAGCCAACGAGAGGCTGCCGCGTCACCGACAGGAGGGGAAGAATCGTTGTCTTCCTCTCGTTCTGCATGCAGCGACCAGCCAGATGCGCAGGAGGAGACAGGAGAGGATTCGCTGGGATCCTCTGTGCCGCAGAATGCAGTGGATACACTGCAAACTACACAGCGGACACATACAAGGTCACAAAGTGGCGTTTTTAAGCCCTTTGTTCGCAAAGATGGAACAATCAGGTATAAAATTTCACGCAAGTATGCTGGTTTCCTATCTACTGGAGAACCGGAAAATCTAAGTGAGGCATTAGGAGATGAAAATTGGAAGCATGGTATGAATGTTGAGTATGAAGCTCTCATGAAAAATGAGACATGGCATTTAGTACCTTCTAATCAAGGGAGGAATATAATTGATTGTGAATGGGTATACAAGATAAAAAGGAAAGCTGATGGCACCATAGATAGATATAAAGCTAGACTAGTAACAAAGGGTTTTAAACAACGTTATGGCATAGACTATGAGGATACTTTTAGTCCTGTAGTTAAGACAGCTACTGTCAGGTTAGTTTTTTCTATTGCTGTTTCCAGGGGATGGAGTCTTCGTCAGTTGGATGTACAGAATGCGTTTCTTCATGGCGTTCTAGAGGAAGAAGTGTACATGAGGCAGCCTCCTGGGTATGAAAATAAGGCTATGCCAGATCATGTATGCAGGTTGGATAAAGCATTATATGGCCTGAAGAAAGGCACCTCGAGCATGGTACTCCAAGTTGAGCGTGAAGTTACAACAGCTGGGGTTCAAGTCATCTAAGGGGGATACATCACTTTTCTTTTATAGGAAAGGGACTGTGACAATTTTTATGCTCGTATATGTTGATGACATAATTGTTGCTAGTTCTTCACAGGAAGCCACTACAGCATTGTTGAATGATCTAAGGAGTGATTTTGCACTTAAAGATCTTGGATATCTCCACTACTTCTTGGGAATAGAGGTGAAGAGGGTTGGTTCCGGATTATTGTTAACACAAGAGAAATATGCTATGGATATTGTGTCACGTGTAGGTATGAAGGAATGCAAACCGGCTACAACACCACTCTCCACCACTGAGAAGTTATCAATTCGTGTTGGAGATCCCTTGGTCCCTGATGATTCTACACGGTACAGAAGTATTGTGGGGGCTTTGCAATATTTAACATTGACAAGGCCTGATATATCATTTTCAGTTAATAAGGTTTGTCAGTTTCTGCACTCACCTACCACTTTACACTGGACAGCTGTTAAGAGGATTTTGAGGTATATAAGAGGGAGTGTGTCTACTGGTCTTAAGATCAGTAAATCTGAGTCATCTCTTGTTAGTGCTTTCTCTGATGCTGATTGGGCAGGATGTCAAGATGATAGGAGATCCACAGGTGGTTTTGCTGTATTTTTTTGCTCTAATCTTGTCTCTTGGAGTGCAAGAAAACATGCCACAGTGTCAAGGTCAAGTACAGAAGCATAGTATAAATCTCTGGCTAATGCAACAGCAGAAGTAATTTGGGTAGAATCTTTACTTGATGAACTTGGTATTGATCATCCTGAAACAACATGTTTGTGGTGTGACAATTTGGGTGCAACATATCTTTCAGCTAATCCTGTGTTTCATGCAAGGACTAAGCATATTGAGATTGACTTTCATTTTGTACGAGAACGAGTTGCACATAAACTATTGGATATTCGGTTTATTCCAACAGGAGATCAAGTGGCAGATGGGTTTACCAAGCCATTACAAGTTCGACAATTAGAAGCTTTCAAGAGCAATCTCAACTTGGAAACGTTGAGATTGAGGGAGGATGTTAAAACATAGAGATATAGCTTCTAGAGGGTTTATCCCTAGTTAAACATTGTAACCCGATATTGGTGATTTATAAACCAACTCGGGTAGATCTTTCCTTGTACCATAAGTCTAACTTTCGGTTGTAATCCTACCTGTAAACGTGTGGGCTTTTGCTCTATATATTAACACGAAACGCAGGCCGAGATCAAGGCACTGCTTAACCCAACCAATCTATATTTCTCACATAGAGATCACCACAACACGTGAGAAAAATATGATGGAAAACTTAAGAAGGTAAAAATGCACGAGAGATTACTTGAAAGATGGGGATTTCCCCTCGTTTATAACGAATCATCTCATACACACAACAGTTTGAAATCACCTCATGTGCTGATCTCCGGTAAGAAGGGACAGTTGCTTCGACGGTGGAGTTAGAGACGTGGCCATCGCGTCCGGGGTGGCTGTTGCCTCGCTGCAGATCGCGGTCGATGCGGCTGAAATGATGAGGGTCAAGCTCGTGGTTATTGACGTCGACCAAGCGCGAGGTGCAAGCGGCTATCGACATTGACGCATGGAGAGCATGGAGAGCGACCCATGGTGTAGCCCGTGCTGCTCCTGCTCTTACCAGTGTGGAGATTGAGGATTGGTGCCCCCCTCCTTCTGTAATATGATTCCCCTCGTCAATTTCAGTCACCGATGACTACTTCCATAAGGATAGTGCTGGGCGTCCCACGTGATCAATATTTTCCATCCACGGGTCACCGTGCTGACACATGTCTTTTTTTTTTGCTAAATCCCGCATTTTCTCTGTGTAGCAAAAAAAAGCCCGCTTTTGCTCCTATGTAGCAAAAAAGGTTCATCCTAAAAAAAATGTCAAACCTCACCGGAGGCCGGTAGCAAAAAAAAAGCTACAATAGCAAAAGTCAATTTCGCCAGAGACATCCTTAGCAAAAAAATGTACTAATATAGCAAAAACATAGAATAATTGTAGCAAAAAAATATTCTATTATAGCAAACATGTGACCTCGCCGAAAGTATCGCCGGAGTTCTGATAGCAATTTTTCTTTACAAAAATAGCAAAAAAAAACAGGTATATAGCAAACTTCGCCACCACCGTAAAATCAACCAAAAACACCACCACAGCTGTCCTTGGAGAGCCTCGCTTTTAATCCATTGGAGCACCTCCCGCGCCGGCAGAGGAGCAGCAGCGGCCAGCACGAGTTCCATGGAAGGGAGGACGGCCAGCGCCAGGAGAAATGCCGCGATGCGGTGAAGGCCCGGGCGAAGGAGCCCCATGGAAAAACAGACGTAGCAGATGGCCGCGGTGTCCGCGGCCAGGCTGCGCATGTCACCGGCGGCCATTGTTGCTGTTCCTCAGCGCCCAGACACCGGGTGGGCCTGTGCTGGTTGCGCCGGAGAGACACAGAGGTGGAGGGGCGCGGACCTTGAGGAGTTCGATGTGGCTGGCGGCGGCGTGGTCACGTGCAGCGAGGCCGGAGCTGGATGGAACTAGAGCGTCGTCGGTGTTCGTGGAAGACAGGTCGCCGGAGACGTCCGTCGCGTGGCAGTTGTGCGGTGCTCCCCGAAGCAACTCATGGCGAGAGGGGCTAGAGCTGGGCAGAGGCACGACAGCAGAAGTTTGGGAGGGGCGCGACAGCAGGAGCTAGTGAGGGGCGCCGCGGCGCAGAGCCGCCGGAGCTCCATGACGGCAAATCTGGAGAGGCACGAGCCATGTACGGCCTTCACGGTTCGTGGGGATAAGGTCATGGAGAAAGGCGGTGGGCCCGCTGTGGGTTCCACCAGCTGTAGACACGCGTCGTGCATAGGACCCGGGAGGACGGAGGACGCGCGACCCCCCGGACGTTTTGTCGATGTTTTCCCTTCCATAACTGGTTTTCTAGTTTCTTCGAGAAACGCATTCGGCTTCAATCGCCCCATATTTCAGATCTTCCAGCCGCATCAGAATATCTGATGCAGAGACCCGCAACATCGTGGGAGAAACACCTCTTCGCAGGCACTATAGGTTACCTATAGAGAGGTGTAGTACCGACTCACCTACACGCGGACTTTAAGCGGGCCAGCCCATTTTTATGCTCCTTTTAAAGGAAAATGGAGAAAATAAGAAGGGGATGCAAGGTTCGAACCTAAGATCATGGCAACGGGCAAGAAGCGCACAACCACTGTACTACAGCCACGATTATGTACATCAATACTCCCTCCGTTTCTTTTTAGTCTGCATATTATGTTTGCCAAAAGTCAAACCTCCTAAAGTTTGACTAACTTTGTAGGAAAAACTATCAATATTAACAATACCAAGTCAATACCATATGATTCAACATGGAATATATTTTCATATTATACCCATTTGATATTAAAAAATTGATATTTTCTTCTATAAACTTGGTCAAACTTTAGAGAGTTTGACTTAAAACAATCCTAATACGCGGAGTAAAAAGAAACAGATGGAGTATATTTTAACCTTTTTATTGCCTCTTTTTCTGTTTTTCATTTTTCCATCTTTTCTGTTCTTTTATTCACGGATTTTTTTTGTTCAGACTTATTTTTTTGTCTCAAACTGTAAAATGTTAAAATTTACAAAAAAAATTCAAGTTCGAAAATGGTTCCGATAAAAAATGTTTAATTTTAAATTTTGTTCAAATGAAAAACGTTCAGATTAAAAAAATGTTCATGTTTGAAATCATTTACCTTTTGTTTTCTTTTTTGTTCACCGAATTATTTTTGTTCAAATTAGTTTTTTCAAACTTCAAAATGTTCAAATTTATAAATAAAATCAAATAAACAATTACTCATATAAAAATCTTTAATTTTATATTTTGTTCAAATAGAAAAAGTTTAGACTAAAAAAAAATCAAACTTAAAACTTATTCAAAACTAGTTGAATGTCGGTGCGTTGCTACGGCCAAACAAATTTAGTGCTACAAATATTGATCAAAACATTTGTGATTCATAATATATTCATTGTGTCGCAATAATTAATATGTCTTACATTCACTTGCACCTAATGAGTATCACCTTATAGCTCATACCCTTCGTTTTCCTTACCTCTCCTCACATTTAAAAGAGTGCAAGCGAAAATTTGTGGAGCTCCCTTCATTTCGGCTTAGGCTATCTAGTTGAGGGAACTCATAGGTTTGTTCTGCTTATGTTGTCTAGTTCGAGGGAACCGATAGGTTTGTTCTGCATGTTCAGGTACTGACAAATATTGAGTTCTTGAGTCATGTATAATACACATCAAGATCAGCATGGATACTAACATGATGAACAAAACAACCCTTTTATAATCAAAACAATCTGGCGAGTTATATGCTTTATTTGCAAAGCGTTCAGTTCAGATTGCATGGCATGTAGTTTCTACACCGTGCAACTGATGCACCTCAGGTCAAATAAGAAGATGAACATACTAAAGAATTGTGGCACCCAAACAACAAAAAGAACCAAGCATACGAAACAAAATTGTTATCTCTCATAAAGCTATAACTATCTAAAAATGTTGTTCTAGCTCCAACGACAGCAGCGCTAGATCATGGCATGAAAAATCAGTTGCCCTTTTGCTCAGGAAGAGTGAGGGCCACTGCCCGTATGTCTGAAACCCCGTGTGCTGCTGCCCCAGATACAAACTAATATTCGAGATCGAGGCGTGGGGACGGGATCGGCAGTCTACTCACATTCAGAGATGGCACCCCTCTTGGTGACATATTGACACACTCAACAGCCATGCTCTAGAGATCAGCCAGATAGTCCTGGACGCAACTCATGACCCTCTGTACGCAAGAAAGACAATATGAGCAAAGACAATTGACACCCTGAAATTGTTTTTATACCACACGGAGCAATAATTTATCATGCAATTCAAGAGGTTACCACATTGATGTCTTACGGTGATTTCATAGGAGCAGCCCATTCCTCTGGGAGCTTCTTACCACATGCACGAGGCAGTGGGAAATGTGAACGAATGACTAAGTAATTATATACAATTACATGTTTATAAAGTTGGGTTAACAAAAATTAGATCCACTACTTTAGTAATCTTGGCGCTAAGACATACAACCAATCAAGAAATCACTGTTGGGGAACCATAATACTTAACGGTATACACTTACTCTAATGCTCTTTTAGCAGCCAAAAACTCAATATCTAGCAAATCTAGAGTATTATGAAAATGTAACCCGTAGTCTCTGCAGAAGAAGATGATCAAATTACTCGTTAGTAAGAAGTGCTCCATATGATAGGCCCCGAGAATCACCCCACTAACCATGTGGTTATGAAGCTACCGATCCCTCTTTGGTCTGTTAAGCTTGCTCAGTTTCCTTCATGACATGACTGAGTGAGCATTAGTGGAAGTAATACAATCAGCTAGGTAAAGAAAACATTTACATTAACTATCAGAATATAGGGAGGATTAAAGTAAATGCTTTATGTGTGTTTTTGTACCTGTTAGAACTGCGTTTCTGAACATGTTAAGCCTCCTGTTGAAGACCCTGTATAGGCACGTGATTGTACGTGAGTGTTCCGATCTGAACTCCATTATAAAACATGTATAGAGTTCTAAAACACCAGTATAATTGTCTCGAGCTATAGCACATCACTATATAATTAAAATTTCAAGGAAAAAAATCACGACATCCTAATGTGTACCGCTATATATGCCTTGGTGCTTAAAGACAAAAGATCCATACAATTTCAGGGTATTACCCAAGAGTTGTCAAGGTAAGATTCATGATCCTTGCCAGCAGCACGCGGTGCCTTGCAGCCTAGAATCAATAGCACAAGTATTTTTGGTTAATGAGATGATCCATAAATAATTTCAGCCAAGTAAACAAGGGTAAGTCTTATGCGTCAAACACCATTTTCTTTCCCGACTCGATCAATCAGATGGCTATGGCAGCTTCAACATGGTGTAATCTCTGAAATAAAAATCAGAGCTTAAGATACACAATACCAGCCGCATATTGTTATCTTTTAAGTAATTTGATGTAATCAGAAGATTGCACATGATCTACGCAAAAATGACAGAAGAAGCACATCTTGGAACAATTGAGTACTAAGAGAAAACACTAGGTAAATAAATTGCTAACAATTTCATGCATAAAAAAATGCAGGTGTGATTAACACCCTAAGGTGATTTCATCAGGAAGCCAAGATTCATTAGGAAATCACAACCACAACATTAACACCCTAAGGTGATTTCTACACACATCCTAGCAAGGGATCTTGCTAAATTATGCACAGAAGTGGGCTGGGATTTATTTCCCTCAGTCTGGCATAGGAATGCTATGCTACACACATCCCTGGGAGATTTAAAAGTGCAAGAAAAGAATCTGTTCTTATTAAATTTGTGCCTCATCCTTTGCATCACAGGCTTGGCCAAGAAAACAAGAAAAGACATGTTCTTATCAGTTTAAACATCCAAATCTGTCCAGAAGATAAAGCCAACAAAGAAATCCTATGAAAGCTCACCAAAAACAAGAATGATAGGAGTGCACACCCTAGACACATGATCTGGCAAACAAACCTAGCATCTTTGTGTTTAGAGTGCTATCTGGTTCTCATATTTGGCATCCAGTTCCTCATTGAGATTTAAATCCATCTAGTAATAAATTGTTCTTATCCAAACAATAAATGCCTCAGTTTTTGCATCAATGGCAGGGGCAATAAATTGAATAGTATCTATTCCTCTCAGATAATAGCTCCAGGGGCAACAAAACAAGCATGAGTAAACTGTTCTTATCAGATAATAGCTCCAGGCTACCAATACCACAATTCACAACCAAATAGGCGAACAAAGTTTTCCAACTCGATCAAAAGCATGTAGTAATCTGCTGCTGGGCACAAATCCATGGAAAGGCTTGAATCAACATAGGCATCAGGTGGTATCACTAGGAAAAATCCCCAGTTTCTAACAACAGGTTATAGCATCAACACTTCCATGGGTATAGAGGGGCCACGGCAAGTAATCCATCAGGCATAAACACAGGCACAATGGCCTCTCACAAGTATAGAGGGGACAGAGGGGGCAGAGAGGAGTGAGAGGCAGGAGAGGAGCAAGGGACAAAGGCATTACCTCTCATAGGTGTTCTGTCGAACACCTTGCAGGCAGGAGAGGAGCAAGGAGCAGCAAGGAGGAGCACGGCCCCTCGGCGCAGCAGTGAGGCCGAGGAGGGGTAGGAGCGTCGCCGGAGAGGGAGAGCGTCGCCGGAGAGGGAGGGAGGGGCGCGCGGTGGCTCGAGGCTCGTCGGAGACTCGGGGCAGGGGTGCAGTGTGGCTCAGGGGCGCAGGGGTGGAGTGGCAGTGGGCGGTGGAGCTCGTGGGAGAGTGGGGCAGTGGGCGGTGGAGCTCGTCGGAGACTGACGGCGGCGGCGCGGGGGCAGTTGGCCGGGGGGCGATCGGCGCTCGTGTCGTCGATGCGAATCGAGAAAAACGGCTAACTCCCGCGCGCGTAGAGAGTGCTGTGTGCAGAGAGGAGGTGGGGGGCCCACGCGTAAGTGACTGGCGCTAGAACACCGCTGGCTAACACCGCCGTCTGTTCGCCAACGCTACGCCCATACCGCTGGCGAACAAAGTATGGTTGGCCAGCAGTAACATAGCGCTGGCGAACAGGCAGCTATGTTCGCTAGCGCTATCTTTTTCATTTTATTTCTTTATTTTTCTTTGAATTTATTTACTGTATTGTTTTTATTAGTTTTTCTTTGAGAAGCATTACTGTTTTTTTCTTTATATTTTATTTTGTTTTCTTTATTTGTTTAAATTATTCAAATACATTTCATTTATAATAATTCAAACACACATTACAAATTAATTTCAAACACATTACAAATAATAATGTTTCATTTTCTTTTCTTTATTTGTTTAAATTATTCAAATACATTTCATTTATAATAATTCAAACACATTACAAATTAATTTCAAACACATTACAAATAATAATGTTTTATTTTGTTTTCTTTATTTGTTTAAATTATTCAAAGACACATTTCATTTATAATAATTCAAACACATTACAAATTAATTTCAAACACATTACAAATAATAATGTTTTATTTTGTTTTCTTTGTTCTTTTAAATTATTCAAATACATTTCATTTATAATAATTCAAACACATTACAAATTAATTTCAAACACATTACAAATAATAATGTTTTATTTTGTTTTCTTTATTTGATTAAATTATTCAAATACATTTCATTTATAATAATTCAAACACATTACAAATTAATTTCAAACACATTACAAATAATAATGTTTTATTTGTGTTCTATTGTTTTCCGTTGTTTCCTTCATGTTTAATTTCTATTTGTTTCCTTAATGTTTCAAATAATATAAGTCCACACATTTGAAATAAAGAAAAAGGTACATTAAATTTATAATAAGTGCACATCGATATCAGACCAGTTGATCCATGCATATACATAGTTTCGTCGCATACAATTGGCAGACAAATACATACATAGTTTCTCAGTGTTTGATCTTTTTGCCTTTTTTGGTCGCAGTTGCATAATTTAACCCCACATTATGACTTCTTCTTCTGAATGGAAGACCATGCCTAGGTAGCGTAGTTCTGCTTCTTCTTGTTGTGTATGTTGCATGACTATCATCATCATCTTCTTGATCATCGTCAATATTTGGATCACCGAACGTGTCGAACTCGTCCTCATCAACGACTCCATCCATTCCGATGATATTTATTTTCCCTCTCCTCACGACAACACGGCTAGGCCTTGCAGGGTCTGTTATGAAGAAGCATTGGGACACATTCTTAGCCAATACCCATGGCTCATTTTGCGCTGTGACATTCGCGCTTGATGAGGTTCCGGCTTCGGGAATAACCATGGTTATAAAGTATTGGTCTTCTTTTCTGACGGTCGACATCCTAGCCCATCTGACGTGGAACATAGGCACCTTCTCTCCAGAGTAGTTAAGCTCCCATATCTCCTCGATCCTTCCGTAGTATCTTAACTTTTTTGTCACCGGTGTAGGATTCCATCGTTACCCCTGAGTTTTGATAATCGGAAGTTTTGTCTTTCTCCTCTATGTAGAAAGTGAACTCGTTGATATCATATGCTTGAAACGTCGCTAGGTTGGGAGCTGGGCCATGTGCCAAGGCGTACAATAGTTTATTTTTCGCACAATCCCTTGGCGGTGGATTAGCGACGATCACATCTTTAAACCAACGCAAGAAAGTGGAGTTATGCCCTCTGATTATTTCTCCTTCGGTCCTCCGCTTGCCTTGTTCACTGTACTTTTTCATAATCGAGCTCTTGTGTTTTTCCACCCAAGTATCGACCATGTCAATGTGTTGGAGAGCTACTAAGTTTGCCCTGTTAAAGTCGGTGCGTCGACAAGCCCAATCCACATGCACTTCTCTACGTCCATTTTTGTGACCTACTCCATCGAGCTTGCCAATATGCTTGTTTCTGGGCAGACCAACAGGGTCCTCCACATCCATATGATTCGTGCAGAAAGAGATGCACTCTTCGGTGAGAAAGCCCTGAACGATGCTTCCATCCGGACGGGCTCTGTTGCGAACATATCCTTTGATGACCCCATTCATCCTTTCAAACGGAATCATGTTATGCATGAACAACGGTCCGAGATGGATGATATCGTCCATGATATGGACCAACAGATGAACACATATGTCAAAGAATGATGGTGGAAAGTACATCTCAAGCTCGCATAGTATCACGACAATCTCTTCCTGCAGCCTTGAGATCTGCTTCCCCGTGATCGACTTTCGAGATATAACGTCGAAGAAGTTACTGAGGCCAAACAGGGTTTCCCGGACATGCTTGTCCATTATTCCGTGGATCGCAACCGGAAGTATCTGCGTCATCATCACGTAACAGTCATGAGACTTCATCCCGCTAAACTTTTGTTTCTGCGCGTCGAGGAATCTTCTTATTATCCCTGAGTAACCGCTATGGACTTTGACTCCGAGAAGGCACATCATCAATTTTGTGATCTCGTCCGGACTAAGAGTGAAGCAGGAAGGGGGTAGTAATAGTCATTCCTCTTAACCCTTTTGGCCTTGCGACCCTCCGTCTCCTCATCACACGATTGATCGCCGTCGTCATCATCCGGGCGTCCCCCCTGAAGATCTACCCTAATACCAAAATATTTCAGGTCGTTTCTTGCTTTCACCCCGTCTTTGTTCCTCTCCGGCATGTTGAGCAGCGTGCCAAACAAACTTTCAAACACATTATTTGTGATATGCATCAGATCAAGGCAGTGAGGCGTATCGAGAATGGGCTAGTATGGCAAGTCCCAAAACACCGACCTCGTCTTCCATCCATCCAGAAGCGGTTTTGGCGCCTTTTGCTTCTTTCCCGGCTCTGGGCATTCCTTCCAATCATTCAGCAACTTCTAGATTTCTTCGCCGCACCTCTTATGTGGAGGTCCATGGAGCTCATCCTCACCGTTAAAAAGGTCTCCTCACCTTCTCCACGGGTCTTTGTTGGGTAGCCACCTTCGATGGCCAACGAAAACTGTTTTCGAAGACCCAGGATCTTTCGGAAGTTGCATAAACATGGGGTCATCCATGCACCTCACGCAACCGTTATGTCCGTGGCACACCTGGCCCGCCACATATCCGTAGCCGAGTAGGTCGTGAACCGTACAGAGTAAGACATCTCTCATTGGGAAATATTGTTCACCGAAGGCGTCCCATGTGTTCACCCCTTCCTCGGCCCATAGCGTGTCCAGCTCATCTTTAAGCAACTTCAGGTATAGATTCATGTCGTTGCCTGGTTGTTTCGGCCCTTGAATTAGCATACTCATGTGAATATACTTCCTCTTCATGCACAACAATGTTGGAATGTTGTACATCCATACAAACACGGGCCAGGTGCTATGGGTGCTGCTCTGGTTGCCAAACGGATTGAGTCGGATGGTGCTCACACCCAACCTGATGTTCCTTGCCTCCGCCCCGAACGTTGCATATTCACAGTCAGTTGCTTTCCATTGACTTGCATCTGAAGGATGTGTCAGAATTACTTTTTCACTCCGATTTGGATCTTTCAAAACTTTATTCCTCCTTTTCGCGTGCCAGCACATGAGCTCTGCTTCCTTGCAGTCCGCGAAATACCGTTGCAGACGGGGAATGAGCGAAAAGTACCACACAACTTTTCGAGGAGCTTTCTTCTTCCCTTTCTTGTATCGAGCGGCGTTGCAAACTGGACAAATGGTTTTGTTCGCGTCCTCTTTCCGATAAATGCAGCAATCGTTGATGCACACATGGTATTTTTCGTGAGGTAAATCAAAGGGGCACACGAATTTCTTGGCCTCGTCGCAACTTTTAGGACAGGTGTTGCCCTCTGGAAGGACATCGTGCCAGTATTGCAGGCTTGCATCGACGCTTATGTCGCTCCATTTGTATCTCGCCTTCATCTGCAGAACATCGAGGGCCACTCTCAGGCGGGACTCTCCCGGACCGCAGCCTGGATACAACGGTGTCTTTGAGTCAGCTTTGATTGCTCTCTAGCAGCAGATATCGAGTTAGTCGTCTTTCTCAAAAGCAGTTCTTTCATATGAGGGTCACGCACAACTTCCGTTAGGGGTGTCCCTGTGTCCTCGTGATCTTCTTCCACGTCTTGTTCATCATCTTCTCCATGATCATGTGCGGGGTCATGAGGCTGATCTTGGTCCTGTTGTAGTTCTAGTCGATCGTTGTTATTCTCCTCTTGCACATCATTTCCTACCACCGCCGCCCCATGGACTTCATCATCTTCATCATCACTTACCCACTGACTGTTATACCCATCCATGAAACCATACCTGAGGAGGTGACTGAGCAAGTCTCCGGTAAAGGGATTGAGCAAGCCCCCTAGTTTGCACTTTCGACATGGACATCGTATCTCCTTGCGGCCATTTTGTAACATGTCTTCTGTCGCGTGTCTCAAGTAACTATTCACGATACGTTCACTCTTAACGACCACCATTATATGTCGCATGCACGAGAGCGCGTCAATATAATTAATATTAGAACCAAACATAATATATATATATATCGATATTCACGAAAAAAATCGGCATGATCTTCCTACAAATTGGAGGTTAGAGGAGTGCCAAACTTTGCCGAGACGGAAATGAATCAACATTCTGGCAAAGTGGCAACTCATTTTGTATATCCAAAATTTCACTTCATGTCGTATTCCCGAAAAAATTCGGCATGCCCTTTCTACAAATAGGAGGTTATTAGGGAGTGCCAAACTATGCCGAGACGGAAATGAATCAACATTCCGGCGATAGTTGGCTACTCAATTTCATTCCACAACAAATTGCACACATTTAAAGTCTCCATCACACGACCATATTTGAATCCGGTGAAATTTCACACATATAGCATATCGCGTGTATCCGGACAAGATTCATATACAAACTCATTTAATTATATATTAGCATTCATCCCACCTCAAATGAATAGATGGCTACACGATCATATCCGGAGAATTATGGAGCTTTGGAGAGAGAGGGGGTGTAATTCCAGATTAGATGCCTAGGAAGGGAAAACTTTGGGTAGAAATGGTGTTAGGAGGGAGATAAACATATATACACCAACTAAAATAATTTTAGTTGGTTCAAAAGAGAGTGCAAGGGTGGAGAAATTGGCATAAATTTGAGCTAGAGAGAGAGAGGAGGGGACAAGGTGGAGAAGGGAGAGTGGAGAGGGGAAAGTGTGGGGTGGACCACTTATGCCTTATCTGCCCAGGTTACCGCTGGCGAACAGCCCTGCCTGTTCGCCAGCGCTAACATGCGTACTGGGCCCACATGTTAGCGCTGGCGAACAGGCAGGGCTGTTCGCCAGCGGTAGTAATCTTAGCGCTGGCGAACACCCAGGCCTGTTCGCCAGCGGTAGTTCAAGGGAGATGCTGGTGCGCGCGCAAGTGGGTCTCACTCTTATGTAACACCTGGGGTGTTACCTTTGGTAGAAAGTGTTTGTTTCCTTTTGCTTTGCATTACATGCATCACATGAGCATTGCATTCTGTTTTTTCAAAACAAATCAAAATTCAAAACAATTTAAACTTTTCCCCTTGCTCCAAATTTCCAATTTCAAACTTGCAAAACTAAACCACTCATTTGTTTTTCAATAATTTGAAGTTGTTTTAATCCAATTGCTTGTTAATAAAATCTCCCTGTTATTAAAACCCTAATGACTAATTCAAAAATTCAAATCACTCCTACTTATCATACTTCAATATGGGTTTAAATATTAAAATTTTGCAAACCAATTAAATTCAATAATGTTTGATTGATTGAACTTATTAAATACCATTTGTTTATTTCCAAACTTCCAAAAACCAAACCCCATTTACAACAAAATCACATAACAAATTAATATCCAATTAATAGTTTCAAATTGTTGAAAATATTTTACACCACCTTGTTGTTGCTGTTTTGCAAACCAGATAAACACAGTTATGAAAAATAAAATAACCCCCCCCCCCCAAAATTCTATTTCTATTTTTCCTTTTCCATCCTTTCCAAAGAAAAAAAAACATTGTTCATACTGAAAAGCAAACAGCAAAAAAAAAAATAGAAGAGAGGGGTGAGCTGAGAGGCAGGCCCAGCCCACCCCATCAAGCCCACGCCAGTCACCCCCAACCTCCGTACGATCCCCCCTCCTCTCTGTCGTTTTCTCTGCAGAAAAGACGACAGCACCCCCCACCTGCTCCTTCCCCCCCTCTACAAGAAGCTACCGAGGAGGCATCAAACCCTAACCCTCTCTACTCCACGCCACCGCCGCCACCCGTTTCTCCTCGCTGCACCCCTTCTTCCCTCTCGCTGCTTTTTGCCTTCCCTGAAACTACTGAACCTTCCATGGCCGGAGAGGAGGAAGCTCGTCGCCGGGTGCTGAGCAACTGCCACGGGCCGCTGACGGCGGGAATGGAACCGGCACCCTCCCAGCTCCAAGTTCGGTGAAGGTCTCATCGCCGGATACCGCCCAGGACGCCGCCGCCGTGCTCCTCTAGCCGCGGCCCTCCTCCTGCTGCTGACCGGCCACGATCGATCTGCACCGACCCCTCCTGCTCCCGATCGCCCAAGGTGAGGCCCCCCTTCCGCCTCCTTCCTCTCGCCCCTCTACCTTTCTCCCGCGAGCCCGCACCCCCCCCCCCCCCCCCCCCCGCGGTTGGTCCCCTCCGGCGAGCAGCACACCACCGCCGGCCGATCTCTGTCGAGGTGAAGCCATCGTGCGTTTCAGTCAGTTACCGATTCAGACATTCAGAAAAACCAACCCGAACCAACAGCTTAACCCCCCACCGTATCCCCTTCTCACCAACACAGAGCAGTAGCCCATCTGGTTAGGCACCCTTGAGCGCATCAGGAGGTGGGGGGTTCGAATCCCCCCTCCCTCATTTTAACCAACTCATTTTTTTCCCATTGATTTGGTCACAGCAATTTCAAAGAATCACAACTAGGCCCTGTTAATTAAATCTAGACCCCTGAAATAATTTTTCCTAAGTCCCTAATGTATTAAAAATGGCAGATTTGCACTATATCTTGTAAATTGCATAAGAAAATCATTTTAACTCCAAATCCAACATTTTTAATATGTTTTCAATACCAAATTAAATGTTCTATCCAAATATAAAATTTGTTTACTGTTTTGAATATTTTAAATTTGTGCAATATTTGAAAACTTGTCAAATTCACTTAAACTTGCAAAATTCATAACTTGTTCATAAAAATTCCAAATTCCACAAACTAAATATGTTTTCCAATCAATTTTTCATCTACTTTCCAAATATAAATTTTGTTTGCTGTTTTGAATAATTTAAATTGCTGAAAACAACTGTTTCTTGTTTTTTGCATTTAAAATTGCCAAAATAATAACTTGCTCATTTTAAATCCAATTTCCACAAATAAAATATGTTTTCCATACCATTTTGAATAACCTTTTCAAATATAAATTTTGTTTCATGGTTTGAATAATTTAAATTGCCTAAATAATTTAATACTTGTTTAATTCATTTAAATTTGATAAAATCATAACTTGCTCAAAATAAAATAATTTTGAACATGCAAAATATGTTTTCAAACCATCAAAGTGAGAACTTTTCAAATGTGAATTTGAATTTATGTTTTGAACAAATAAAATTCAAATAATATTCACACTTGAATTAAATTCAATTAAAACTTGTTTAATCTTGTTTAATTCATAATTAAATCATTATAATTCCTATTTCAACAATTGAAGCATGTAATCCACCTAAAATTTTGTGCTCTAATCAAATATAAATTTTGTTATTTGTTTTGAACACTTTAACTTGATGAAAACAACAATTGCTTGTGTGACATGTTTAAGTAACCCAAACTTTCCACCCTTAACCAATAATTTCCAAACTTGTTAAACCTTATTTCCAATTGATTCTATTGTTGTTATTTTGTTGTTTTCCTCATCCATGCATCATGCTAATCCACTTTCACCTATTGGTTAGTTGGAAAACAATTGTTTCAACCATAATTCATGGGCTTTTCATATGCAACTCAAATTGCATATGGGTCCATTTAAATTTGTTTATCTTGTCAACTAGTTTACCTTGATGCATCTTTAAACTTGTCATGCATCCATACCTTGATCATGCTGGATCTTTTGCCGTAGTAGTAATTGTTGCATCCGGTGTTTGTTCGAGGTTCATTGCTTCTTCCCGGATAGGACGTTGAGATGATGTGAGCAACGACAAGTTCTGCTACCTTGCGGGATCTCAGGCAAGTATACTCACTTGCTGCCATATGGCTGCCTTTCATCACTTGTTACCGATACTTTTCGTTGTTCTGTTCTGCTAGCCTTAGTAGTAGTTGTTTCTGTTACGAACCCATCACATGAATCCCTTAACCTTGATATTGCCTCACCTCCATACCTATAACCATTGCTTGTTGCCCGTGTCTTACTATCATGCTTAGGGTTGTGTTGCTCGAGTCTGTTACCCGTTACTTTCTGTTGCTATTCCATTATGTTCTGGGGGCTCAATGTTTAATCAATCAATCAATCATGCTACTGTTATTGATAAATAATAATTTGATGATAAGGCACCGGCAGGAGGCCCTTTGTGGTTTTGAGGCCTGCTAGTGTCGACCCTAATAGGAAAAGGGTCTTGTCTACTGATCCATGATGAGCGCACTACCCGCATGTGGGAAGCGAGTATGGGCGCCCCCCTCAATTTGACTCGATTCGCATCTCGTCCAAATCGCCTCATTTAGTTCGGGCTTTCCATTTGCTGCATGCATGATCTTGCGAGCCCTTGGATCCCGGGTGGAACTTTCGTAGTCGGCATATAGGAGGACACGTTCTTAGAGTGCTATGAGGGTCCATTTTCTTCTGGGCTCGATTAGCCGTGCGCCTAAGGTGCTTTGGGCTTGATGCGAAGAAGAGTTGAGTTGTGTAGAGTACCTCGCTTGGTGGGTTAGCTCCCCATCTGGCGGGTTATTCTTGCGTGTACGGCCAAATTGGTGCAACCCTGCAGGGATAATCTTCTCGAGAAGCCGTGTTTTCCGCGGTTATGGATTACTTGGTGAAAGTACTGGCTAACAAGTACTCAGAACAACTTAAACCTAATGATTAACAATCTTACACCCAATGATTAACAACTTGACTAGTAATAGGCTTATTGACACAATATTCTGAACCATCATTAATCCAACTGTGTGAGTTATCCTCGGATTGCTTCTTCGGATAAGGGGCGAGATCCAGGATGGGTTTGTTTGAAGTTATCTTTCAGTTGGTTACAATACTCGATCTTATCTTCTTTCTGTTAGCCGGAAGTGGTAGTATCTCTCTGTAGTTGGTTAGTGCAGCCTGCTGTCGCTTATTTGCAATAACCCCTTCCTTTCCGTTGATCCCAAAGTATTTGTATCTTGTGATGACTGGCTACGCCGGTATCTTGTGAGTATGGTTTATCCACTTGCCAGTACTTAACCGTACTGACCCACGAATCTCTTTCGTGGCTGCATATTCAACATTGCAGTCAACAGGTATGAAGTCTGACGACGTTAGCTTGGGAATCCCTCCGGCTTGGCCTGGGCCGGGATTGGACGCTCTCGGTTATCTTCAGGACTCTTAGTCCAATTTGTATCTTGTCCGTAGCCGGACACTATGTTGTTTCTTCCGCTGTTATTTGGATCCTTGTATTGTATCAGTTGTATTCCTGGCTCGTTTGAGTCATCTTGTATCTATCTGTTTCTGTTGTAATTGTGGAATATTCGTGAACTATTATAATGTTATCACAAGTGGCAACCTGGAATCGGTTATTATGTGGATTTTGGCGGGAATGCTGAAATCTGCATAGTGCCCGATCTCGGGGCGTCACATCTTAGCACTGGCGAACCATCTGGCTTGTTCGCTAGCGGTAGTATGTGTAGCGCTGGCGAACAAGAAATGGCGTTCGCCAGCGGTAATAGTGCTGGCTAACCCAAAAACATGTTTGCCAGCGATAAGCTGGTGGCTATAAGGCTTTCCCTACTAGTGATAATCCGTAGGACCATTATGTGGGCCAATTAACCAGGAACGAGCTAACTCGGTTTGCAGAGCAGCAGCCGGTTAACGGGACTTTGCGGTATTTAGCATGATTGACTGACGTAAACCGATTGTCCGTGATTGATGTGTTAATATGGAGCGTTAGATGGACAAATCCAATGGTTTAAGACACCAAATCGTTGTGAGTGTCCCTAGGTAGCTGAGTTTTACTATTTCTTAATGGGAGTCTTCTCCACCGCTGCCTCCCAGAGTGGCGTGACATCACCCCTAGCGAGCGCGGCCTTCGCCCCATTCTTGGGAGGCGCACTGTTCCACCGTCGCTGTCAACTTATACTCTTCAAACGTCACCATCCCGACCCGTCGCCTCACCGGAGAAGTCCTTGTCTTTCTTTTGTATTTGGAAGATTCAGGGATGGAGGGGATGCGATGGGGGAACGGGTGGGGACGGAACCAAAACTATATAGCACGAGATGCTTCTGTTAAGGAATACTTGTTGGATTTTTACATGGGTCGTCGGGTGTTTGTGATTTTAACTTGTTTTGCAGGGGAATTTTTGATTTTCTAATTAAAGGCACAAGCACATGCAACAATTTATTTTATTTTTTTGTTACGTGTGCAACAGAAAATTCAAAATGTGTTAGTTTATATGAACTAAACATCTAAAACATGATATGCTACACAACTTTTTGTCATAGATGTTCAAAATTAATCCTCAAGGAGATTATCGTCAAAAAAATCCTAAGTACATTGTTCATGTCAATATTATATTTTTTTAAGATGAAGGCATCTAGACTAGATACTCGAAACATGTTTTCGTCTCGCTTTATAAATAAAGCCCAACGGCCGAACCGATACAAGGTGATGAGAAAAACCTCTTACATAGCAGATCAAAGATAACAAAAAAAAACACATAGGAAACCGACTTGCCATCGAGAACCCCGATGCGAAATCAAAAAGTACAGAGACTCTACGACGACGCCCCCAAGAGAGTGACGACGCAAAGCACCGCCGCTGCCGAGACCGCGTGGTCAAGAGTATTCACCCAGAGCCCTAAGGTGGGGAAGGTACCCACAACGGCGTCCCCAAGAGGGTTATGACACACGCAGCGTCGTCGTCGTTGGTGCCGGAACGCAGAGCTTTTGCTTGGAAAAAACTTCTACCACACTCGATACCACGAACCACGCCCACAATCCCGAACCAGGCCACCCCAACCCGATCTGGGAGCCACCAAGACCAAAGCACTGCTAGCACCAGAATCTCCCTCCGCCAACTCCACGTCACCCTCGTGGTTCGGGAAGACGACCATCACCACTATCACATCACTCCCCGCAAAGTCGTACGTGCAATACACCTTCCAGGGCCTCCACCCAGGCATCCAAGATCTCACCCTCTCCCCCCCCCTGACGAAGTCAAACTCATGATGACAGTTCCAACAGAACGAACAAGAGAAGGATCAAGTTAGCAAGCCCTAGGACAGCAGGGGCACAACTATCAGTTCTTGGGTCTCTCGACGGTGAATTTATGCTTGGTACTACTATAAACAAACTAAGGAAAATACTAGAAACTAGAGAATTACTCCCTCATATCCAAAAAAAATTGTCGCTCATTTTGTACTAAGTTAGTACAAACTTTGTACTAAGTAGCGACACTTTTTATGGATCAGAGGGAGTAATTTTTTAGGATCTTCGATAAAAGAGAAACAAAGTTAAACAAAAGTAAACTAAACAAGAACAAAACAAAAGAGATAAACTGGAAGTGTGTAACTCCCCTAGCTGAAAGTTTGAAGTCAACGGCAATTGCGCAAGAAATTAGGTTGCTTGTTGGTGAAATCACACACCCTTTGACAAATCCCAAGAGGAAGGTATGATGTAGAGAGCAGAGAATTTACCCTAGCTAAGGAACCGCAGTTATCAATCCAGTAGGAGTTTGAAGTCTCTCACTAGGTTTCTTGTTGTCTGGCGCTTAAACAAACGTGGACCTGCACACACAAACACACACACACACACATACACACACAGACAAAATCTCTCTTACTCCCAAGTTTCCAAAAAGGTTGTCAATCTCCCTGTCTTGCTGAAAAATAGAGACTTAATTGTATCGAATAGTTGCAGAATATTAAATGAAAATGGAACAACGAGAAAATAATAACGAAATCAAGTAAACGAGGCTATAAACAATTAGGAAAATAGGACCGGGGCCCATAGTTTCACTAGTGGCGTCTCTCCATAAAACAGTAAACATGTTGGATGAACAAGCTGCAGCTGGGCAATTGAAAAATTATGAGCGTATAACAATACTATTATGAAAAAATAAGTTCACGTGTTCTAACATTGTAGGCATTACATCAAAGTAAATAGATCGTCATCCGACAACATCTATTTCTAAGGAACCCATGTATAACAAGGACATTGGGTTCATTGACGCGGACAATGCATGAAAAAACCATAAAGAAACCCATCTATAACAAGGATACACCGGAGACATTGCTAAGGTTTTTAAAGAGAGAACGTGATAAATAACAAATACTTTGCCCTTACAACTTCAAGTGAGTGTTACTGTCTTCTAACATATTCTATTTTTCTCACCATATGTTAAAATTTTAACTAATGAGTTATATATATATCTATGACCCTGCATATTTAAACGTGCGCAACTTCCACTTTATTCTTATCGTCATTAAAATGCACGATGGATCAGTTGAAGTCTTCGACTCACTAACCAAACCGGCTATAGATTACAAGCACTGTTTTGATATGCTCAACCAGTAATTTTAATGGATCCTTATCGATTTTTTTCGTTAATTTCCTTGTATCAACAAATTAATAACTCTTTTATTCATTTTCTTTGTCGGGCAGTGACGAAGGCACGGATCCTGGACCCTGCGAGTAAGGACACCCCGTCTCAGGCCCAAGGTTAAGGCCCAAGAAGAGGAGCCCTTGGAGTGTTCCAGAAAGCCCACATGAAGCCACCCGCACTGCCTTGCGGGTTAAGTTAGGAAACTTGTAACCGACCTAGGGTTAGAGTTCGAGTCCTCTCCGGGTAGGGTTTGAGACCCTGCCATCTATATAAGGCCAGGAGAGCCACCGGAAGAGGACCAAGCAACACCGCAACACCAAAGCCTTGAGCTCGAGATCATACTCTCGACTTGAGCCACCATCATTGTAACCGATCTACTCGATTAATACAGATCGATAGAGGCAGGAGTAAGGGTTTTACCTCTACAAGGGCCCCGAACCTGGGTAAATCTTGCCCCCTGTTTAGCTGACGATCGCCACCAGCGCCTCATGGGTTCTCCTATTCGAAACCCGATAGGTTCACCTGAGGGATTTGTAGAGTCACAGATTCGACAATTGGTGCCGTCTGTGGGAACGGCGGGCGCTGGATCACGGGCATCTTCGGCTTCATCGACAACCAATTCTCGTTGGAAACCCTCAACTGCGGATCCGTACAATCCTATACGGATCGGATCTGTCGTAGTCACCCCTCACTCGCCGGAAACGCGCCCGATATTCGACGATCTGGAGAAGAGCGTCACCCTGACGTTCGGGAGCCTGAAATTCGTGACCGACAGGGATGGTATTTTCCACTTCCCGGAAGAATCAGGATCTGAATCTGGAGCTGTCGACTCGCGCCGTCATCTGGAGAAAAGCGGTGAGTCCGTCCGCTTCAACACCAACGACTACCATACCCTCTCGACAGAGGAACCTTCTCGTGTCCAAAGGGCCTTCCGATGTACGCCTAGGACGCACGAGCCTCGACTGGCTCAAGTCTGCATGGCAGGATCAGAACAACCCCGGGAGACGGAACATAGCGCGGCAGAGCGCAACATAATCGGCGTCTCGCGAGAATCCTGGGACCGAGCCAAGGAGGCCATGCGCACGAGCAAGCCACCCGCAGCGGTAGCGTCACATGAAGACATGGTTGCCTACCACTATCACCTAGTGAGAGCAGCCGCAACCATCAAGGACGCTCGGATAGATCTAGCCCGTCGAAGAAGAGCGGCGGATGAATCAAGTCAACGACGAGCTGAGATGTCCCTAGCACCCTCGGTCGAAACCCGACCCACGAGGAAGGGACACACATCTACATCCAGGAACATCGAATCCTTAGCCGGAACCAGCAGGTCGGTCACACCTTCTCTCATGCGAGTCGATGATGACGGGAATGTCTACCCGCAAACTCCTGCCGCCGCGTTCCTAGCTGCAGCAACTTACATGCAGATGAACCAACCGACGGAAAGCGACCCTCGGGCGGAGCAATATAAACAAGTGCACAAGGGGCTAGGACTGGCAGCCGCAAGGCTCGCCTCCTACGACCGCAAGAAGGCCGCAGAGCAGCTGTCGAAGGAACAACAGGAGAAAGAGAAGGAGAAAGAAAAAGAGGTGTCCCGCAAGCATAGGAGTTCTTCGCCAAGAAGGGACAAGTCGCCACGTCGTTGTCGAGGAAAAGAAGCCCGACGTCACGACGACAGTCGAAGCAGCAGCGAAGGCAGCCCGAGAGACAAAAGCTCGCGACATCACAGCAGCCGCTCGCGAAAACGAAGCAAGGAGCCGAGGAAGGACGCTGACCGCGACCGACCAGGATATGACGCGCGATCAGACATCGCACAAAATAAGGTGGACAAGGCAAGGGCATCGCGATATCGCGAACGCTCTTCGTCCGGTTCTTCGGATGACGAAACCTGCAGCGCGCTCTGTTTTGCACGCAGCATCCGCGAAGCGCCTCTACCCAAAAGATTCAAGCTCAACACAGAAGTGACAAAGTACGACGGCTCACTCAAGCCTTCTCAGTGGCTAAACGATTACCTCACGGCAGTAAAATGCCAACGTGGGAACAAGAACACGGCTATGCAATATCTCAATCTACATCTCGTCGACGCAGCCCGTAGCTGGCTGGAGAGGAGGCCAAGATCTTGTTATGCATCGTGGGACGACCTGCACCACGACTTTTGCAAAAACTTCCAGTCGAACTACAAGAGGCCGGCCATCATCGAAGAACTGCGAGCCTGCAAGCAGAAAAGCGGCGAATCCACCCGCGAGTATATCCAGCGATGGACCACGCTCAGGAACACCGCGGGAACCATCTCGGAAGAAGTAGCGATTGAAGCCTTCGCAAAAGGCGCCCGAAGAACTGCTTTCAGAGAAGAACTAGGCAGAGCCGCACCCAAAACTATTGGGGAGCTAATGATCATAGCCGAAAAGTGGGCTAACGGAGAAGACGCAGTGCGCAATGAGAGAACGTTATCGCCTGCACATGAAGAAGACCGCCATGGCCGAAGGAAGAGGAGGAAATATTACGATCACGAGGATCGAGAGGAGATGGTAGCGGCGGAATTCACGTGAAGTCGCGATACCGGCCGCCGGGGAAATCGCGAATGGAGACCAAAGGCTGAAGAGAAAACTCCCGAGGAGGACCTCGATGCATATTGCTCGCTACATCTGTTTACAGATAAGCGCACGGGTAAAACTAAGGCAACACACCTTCTTAAGATTGCCGAAAGTTTATTGACATCTCGGAAGCCTTCTCGAGGAAAAGACCGGCAACAAGTCAAAATTACCCACTGCTTCCAGGAGCAGGACACCAAGGGTTCCAGCCGCCACAACCCCTGCCTCCACCAGCAAATCCAAACATGGCGTTAGCTGCACTGCCTGCACCACCTGCGCAAAACGCCAGAGCTAACGCGTACCCGAACCCGGCAGGACAACTAGCAATGATCCAGAAGGTATGTCCATCTCGCAGAGCTCAAAAGACTAACACGAGGCAGTTATGCATGGCTGTGCAGACACCGCCAACAAAGTCCGAATACTTGAAGATGCCGGACCAACCGATTACATTCTCGATGGAAGACCACCCACCACGAGTCTATCGACCAGGACACGCCGTCCTCGTCATCCCAGTGCAGATTGGCAACTACGACTTGGCCCGCGTATTCAAGGATGGTGGCAGTGGCATCAACATTATCTACGCGGACACACTCCGTCGGATGAACAGGAACCTGGATGGCCTTGCGGAATCAGAAACATCCTTCCACGGGATAGTTCCAGGAAAGGCAATCCGTCCACTCGGAACAATTAACTTAGAAGTTGTGCTGGGCACCCAAAGCAACTATAGAAGAGAATTCCTTGACTTCGAAGTCGTCGACTGGCCCTCGCAGTACCACGCCATTCTTGGTCGAACATCGTTCGCCAGATTCATGGCAGTACCGCACTACGCGTACCTGAAGCTCAAATTACCTGGAGAATATGGTGTAATCACCATCGACGGAGATTTCCAGAAATCCAACAAGTGCGACATTGAATTCAACGAGAACGCAAAATCTTTCGGGATGCAAGGAGAACTGCAAGAGCTAGCAAAAACCACGGATCACTCCGTGATGCCTCTCACGAAGAAAAACGCGCCCGAGCTGGAGTTCAGCGCCAACAGTGACACCCGAAAACATCAGGTGCACCCGACAGATTCTGCAAAGACAACGATGGTCTCAACCACCCTCTCGCAAGCATAGGAAAGCGCGCTCGTCGAACTCCTCCGTGAGTACTGGGAAATTTTCGCCTGGCAGCCCTCCGATATGCCAGGAATACCCAGGGAGTTCGCCGAGCACTCACTTGAAGTCTTCCAGGATGCAAAACCTATCAAGCAGACTACTCGACGATTTTCAGAACCCAAGCAGAAAGCGCTTGGGGAAGAAGTCAACAGATTGCTAGCAACAAAATTCATCAGGGAGATCAAGATATCCACTTGGTTAGCAAACCCAGTGCTGGTCCCCAAAAAGAACGCTGACATCCTTCGGGTGTGCATCGACTACACGTCGTTAAATAAGCATTGCCCCAAGGATAACTTTTCCCTCCCACGGATCGACCAGATCGTGGACTCCACGGCAGGCTGTCAACGCCTCTCCTTCCTGGACGCTTATTCGGGATATAATCAAATCCGGATGAAGCAGGAGGACGAAGAAAAGACAGCATTCATCACACCACATGGTGTATACTGCTACATGACAATGCCCTTCGGGCTCAAGAACGCAGGCGCAACCTATCAGCGTTGCATGCAAAAATGCCTCGCCAAACTCATTGGCAAGAACGTACAAGTGTACGTTGACGACATCGTCATCAAGACTCGGGTAGAGGACACACTCCTCGAGGACATTAGAGAAACATTCGACGCCCTCAACGTATACAGGATCAAGCTCAATCCGACAAAATGCGTTTTCGGCGTTCCAGCAGGAAAACTTCTCGGGTACCTGGTATCCGCCAGAGGCATCGAAGCCAACCCAGAGAAAATACAAGCAATCTTGACGATGAAGGAGCCAACCAATTTACGCGGAGTCCAGCAGCTCGCAGGGCGACTAGCCGCCTTAAGCAGATTCATCGCACGATTGGGCGAGCAAGCATTACCCTTCTATAAGCTGTTGAAGAAAACGGACAAATTCGAGTGGACACCAGAAGCTAAACAAGCGTTCGCAGACCTGAAGCGATCGTTGCAAAGCAGGCGCGTCCTTGCAACGCCGCAAGAGAGGGAGCCACTCTACTTATACCTAGCCGCCACAAACCAGGTCATCAGCACAGCAATCGTAGTCGAACGACCTGAGGAAGGCAAAGCGTACGGAGTCCAACGACCGATCTACTACATCAGCGAAGTGCTCTCGCCATGCAAACAACGATATCCTCATTACCAGAAGCTCGCATATGGAGTTGTTCTTACAGCTCGAAAACTCAAGCACTATTTCCAGGAGCACGCCATCACAGTGGTTAATGATGCGTCACTCGGGACAATCATGAACAACCCTATGGCATCCGGGAGAATAGCAAAATGGAGCATCGAGCTGGGCGCTTGGGGCATCACCTATGCAGGACGCAATGCAGTCAAATCCCAGGTACTTGTGGAATTCCTAAGCGAGTGGACAGAGCTACAAACGCCCGGACCGCCTGAATACACGAGCAACTGGATAATGTACTTTGACGGGTCCAAAAGAAATGAAGGAGCAGGAGCTGGAATCGTCCTCATATCGCCTAGGGGAGACAAGCTGCAATACGTCCTACGATTGGACTTTCCACCCGATGATCCAGCATCGAACAACGACGCAGAATATGAAGCCCTGTTGCATGGGATGAAGATGGCAGCCGCCCGCGGAGCCACCCGATTAATGATCTACGGCGACTCCAATCTCATCGTGCAGCAGACAATGAAAGAATGCGACGCAATTGCTGAAAACATGGTCGCATATCGCGACATGTACAACTTACTCGAAGGGAGCTTCAAGGGATGCGAGCTGAAGCACATTGCGAGATCCAGCAACGAAGAAGCAGATAGGCTGGCAAACATGGGTTCCACAAACACACCCATACCGCCAGGGATATATTTCGAGCGGATGACTAAGCGGTCGGTCAAAGTCAAAAAAGCTGCAGGAGCACCCGCAGCACCAGAAACAGAGGTCAGCCCGCAAGTCGCCATCATCGAGCTTATTCATAACATTTCACGGCAAGTTTTTCTGGTCAAGCCAGTCTGGACGCAGAAATATCTCGACTACTTGTCCGCCAAGCAGCTCCCGGCCGATCCTCGCGAGGCTCGACAGATAATCAGACGCAGTAAATCCTTTCGGGTGGTCAATGGAGAATTATACAAACAAAGCATCTCGGGTATACTCCAGCGCTGCATCGCACCCGAAGATGGCAAGGAATTACTCCAAGACATCCACCAAGGAGATTGTGGACATCACGCCAGCTGGAAAGCAATCATGGGAAAAGCCTTCCGAGCAGGATTCTACTGGCTCACGGCAGCCACCGACGCAAAGGAGCTGGTCGACAGATGTGATGCTTGCCAGCGATTCGCACCAAGACCACACGCACCCGCTACGGAATTGCATATGATACCCATCGCCTGGCCCTTTGCACAATGGGGACTGGACATGGTAGGACCACTACGCAAGTCCACGCCGGGTGGATATACACACTTGCTGGTCGCAGTTGACAAATTTACCAAGTGGATTGAGGCCATGCCAGTAACTTCGGCTAGCGCCCAATGCGCCGTCAAGTTCCTCGATTCCATCGTATGCAGATTTGGAGTACCACACGACATCATTACAGACAATGGTACAAACTTCACAGCAAAGGAAACACAACAGTTTTGCGAGGAAAAGGGCATCAACTTCAAGTTTGCTTCAGTTGCCCATCCGCAAACGAACGGACAAGTCGAAAGATCCAACGGCTTAGTTTCAGCTGGCATCAAGAAACGTCTACTCGATCGTCTGCACCCAGCAGCAGGACATTGGGCTGAAGAGCTACCCTCCGTACTATGGAGCCTCCGCACAACTCCAAACCGATCCACAAACTACACACAATTTTTCATGGTATACGGGGCAGAAGCAGTCCTTCCCGAGGATGTCAGATTCAGCGCCCCACGGGTCGTGGCCTACAGCGAAGAAACCTCCAACAAGGCACTCGCGGAAGATATGGACGCACTCGATGAAATGCGCGACATTGCGCTCGCAAGATCTGCAGTATATCAACAATCACTGCGAAACTATCATAGTCGCCGCATACGCCACAGAGCATTCGCAGTAGGAGATCTGGTGCTGCGACTCAAGCAGAAGGAGGGACACAAGCTCGAGCCACCATGGGAAGGACCCTTCATCATACACGAAGTTATCCCAGGTGGCGCCTATAGACTGAAGAACCCATCGACTGGAGGAATCTATTCCAATCCTTGGAATATCGCACACCTCCGCAAATTTTATCCTTAGATTTACTTTTCTCGCAATAATAAGGCTATATTAGCCACTCTTGTAGCTCGAATACATGGCTTCTCAGTCATCGCAATAAAATACATGGTTTCTAAACCATACTCACTCGAAGATTATTCGTCCTTACATGCTAAAAGTTACAGGTATACACCCCATAAACACACGGGGGCTACGCCTAAACTCAGCATCACAGGAAAATTTATATATACAAGGTCACACACCTTACAACAGTTTTCTACAAACTATACATCATAACAGGATATATACATCCTACAATCAATCATGGCGCTGAGCATTTTCAGCTGCTAACACTCTATCTACTTCATCAGAGGTCAATCGAATAATTTTTTCCGCTGCAGGACGAACAACATCATAATGCGGCGAAATATCATCGATTGGACCATCCGGGAGTCTAGCTATGGAATTGAAGTTCACCTCAGGATGCCATATTCGAACAAAGGAGAGAGCCACCACCGCGCCGCAAGTCATCTGATTGCGAACGCACTCGCGAATCTCTCCCTCTTGCCCGAACAGCCTGAGGAGATAGCTCCAATCTTCAGGACCCCTTTGCAGCGGATAGAACGCGGCGTTCATCGCGACCAAGACCTCGTGAAAAGAACTCACGAGAACCTTCGCCTGGATGACTCGGAACTTCAAAGTAGCCAACACAAAGCCTCGACTGCGATCAGACCAAAAGTTATTCGCATGAGGCTTTGAGCTGCCAGCTTCTTGAAGAATGTGGTTTTCTACCCACTGTTTTTCCTCCCTATCATCCGGCTTAACAACTGAAGAGCAAACATACACGATCAGACAAGGAAACAAGACAAAAGAAGACTTGGGGGCTGTATTACTTACACAGCAAATCTCTAGCGACAGAAGCCAACTCGTCCATCAGAAACTGTTCGCGTTCAATCGCCAGTTTTTGCTTGGACTTCGCCACATCGGCTACCCCGCGCAAAGCTTTCAGCTTGCGCTCACCCTCCTGGACCCGATCACGGAGACCTGCATAGGTCCCAACAGCAGCAACAAGAGGATTTGCTGGACTAGCACGTCCACCTGAAGGTTCCGCGGCAACCCCAGCAGCCTGGAAGAATACAAGGACAGGAGTAAGATGCCCTATTCGAGGTATATCTAGTCGCATATTTGACAGGCGCTCGGGGGCTACTCCCATCGGGAGGAAACACACAATTACGGGAAGCATTTCAGAAGAACATCTCGATTAAAGACAATGGAAATACGGGAGTACATCCCAAGGTTCATTACAATCAAGGCGACTGAGTAAAAGAAAAACAAACTAAGGAGCTACGGTGGTGCTGCCACTTGCTGTGGTGGTCCCTCCCTTAAGACGAGCAAACAGCTCAGATAACTTCCGAGCAAGGATTCCGGCTGGCTCGCCAAAACGACGAAGCCCTACCTTTTTGCCCGTGGAAGGATCAACAGGGAGATTCGAGTAGGCCTCCTCCAAGCCGCTAACTCCATGCGCCAGCGCGAACTGGATGGCCGTCTTCGCCCCAGACTCCGACTGAGCAACCGCATAGGCATCAAGGAGATTGCTCTCCGAGAAGATCTTCAGCAGGTCACCTAGCGCGGGTGGAGACACAGCATTGACGAGGAGGCGACCATGCAGCTGTGTCAACACTTGAGTGGCATTGCCAACCAAGGTGCAAACTCCTTCGGCATGCCTCCTGAGCTGAGCGAGAGAGTCCGTCAGCGCATCCACCCGCTGGACTCCAGGAACTTCCAGAGGAGCACCCAGAAAACCTACAAAGGAGAAACGTCAAGACCCAAAAAACTCACCGGGATAGAAGACAAAATTGCAAGATAAAAACAGCTTACCCGCGAAACGCTCGGCGAGAGGGCGAAGGAAGGCGACAAGGTCAGCATCCGCCTTAGTGCCAGCGTCCTCCAAATTCTTCAGAGCGTGCTGGGCAGCCGTAAGCTTTCCTTCAAGATCAGCCGATTGCGTACGGGAAGCCTCGAGCTCTTGTCGAATGGCCGCCAGATCGACCTCTTGAGCAGCTGCCCGAGTAGAGGCGCTCGCTTTCTCAGCCTCCATAGACTCGACTTGAGCTGTGCGGCAAAGATCATCAGAAAACAGATATTGGAGGAAGCAAAAATAAAAACGAAAGAAGATGAAAAATTTACCTTTTAGGAGTTCATTCTCTGAGGCGAGTCGATCGCGGTCCGCTCGAAGGATCCCGCATTCCGACTCAGCGAAAATTACGCGGCGACCAATCGCCGCAAGGGAGTCAACAAGCGACTGCAAAAAACATGAAGACGAAATAATCAGAAGAGTAAAATTTGAGCCTATACTCGATTGTAAACATTCGAGTATAGCCTCGGGGGCTACTCCCATCGGGAGCACTGCCGTGCACCCGATGAAACTAAGAAGAAAGAGAAGACAATTTCTGAGGGGGCTACTCCCATCGGGAGCACTGACGTGCACCCGATAAATTTGAAGTTGACAAAGCATTAAAGAGTCAGATAGCAAGGTTTACCTGGCCCTGAGCAGAAGAAAGAGGATCCGCCGAGCTACCCGACACCTCCTTCGGAATTGCAGCCCTAGCAGCGAAACTAGGAAGTGTATACTCCGTAGTCGCCGCCTTGGGGGCTACGCTCGGTGAATCCCGGGCAGTATCGGCGGTAGGAGTCTCACCCGCAGCTCCCGCTTTATTCCTCCTTTCGGGAGGAAGGGAAGAGGCGTACCTGCGAGGACTAATAGTTTGCAGGCTGCGGCAAAAACAAAGTGTCAACAAAGATGCGAAGGAAAACATTCAACCAAGAATAAGGAGAAAAACTTACTCATCATCTTCATCCTCATCCAGCATATCCGCATTCCAGGCGGTTTGGATTACTGGGAACGAAGGAGAAGGGGCGAGTGAGCGCAGCGGAGTTGCAGAGATGGGCTCCTTCCCGGGCGATTCCTCCAAAGAGTTGTCCTTGGAGGTGGCCTCGTCATCCCCCACCCGACGGCTGTTTACGGTGAAGGAGACCGCCATTCGAGTCATCCGCGTCATCCGAAGAATCGTGCTCAGAACTCGAAGAAGCGTTGGCAACACTGGTATCGGCCGGGCCGTCCAGGTTACTCGCCAACAAATCCGAGGCCTCCTCCCTAGATACTGGAGGGTAGCAGGTGGCCACGGATTGGCTCTATAAAGTTAAAAGTAGAAGAAAAATGAGAGAAAAGTCAACCGATCAAATCTCAAAGCAAGGGAAAGAAAAGAAGACAAACATAATCAAAACTTACTTCGGCTGGCGGTGGCCTTGAAGCTTCAAAAGCATGTACCGGGCAGATGGGGAAGCTGTCGCCCTCCTTCAGACTGGTGATAGCCGCGATCTTCTTCTCGAATTCGGCATTCGACAATTCTTCACGGCTCACGCGGCTGGGATCTTCGACGCCCTGGTACTCCCACATTGCGGATGGCCTATCCTGCAGGGGCTGAACCCGGCGCTTGAGGAATACACTCGCCAAGTGTAGACCGTTCAACGCAATCCCTGCGGCTTGGTCACGAAGAATAGCGACCTTGGCGAGTAGGGGAGCAACTACTCGGCTCTCTTCAACCGAGAGTTTGTGCGCCCAGGACTTCCGCCTCTTCAGAACAGCGAACGGATGGAATTCGTTGACTCCATCCGCGCTGTTATCGGTTACATAGAACCATTTCTTCCTCCATCCCTGAGCAGAGTCGATGAAGTGCATGGTGAAGTAGCCGACTTCTGGCCTCGCTTGGATCCCGAAACCTCCGGTGCGCAGCGGCTCCCCGAGCTCGGTCTCCACCCGCGATTTCTCGCGGAAGATGCGCACCTTGAAGAGGGCCTTCCAAAGGCCCCAATGGGGGAGAATGCCCAGAAAGCACTCGCAAAGAACGATAAAGCACGAGATGTGTTGTATCGCGTTTGGAGGCAAATCATGAAGCTGTATGCCATAGACATACAGCAACGCGATGAAAAAAGGATGGAGAGGGAGAGAGAGCCCGCGCGACACGTGATCTGCAAAGATCACGCGCTCGTTCGCGCGGGGATTGGGTACCTCCTCCTTCTTGCCGAGGCGTACCAGTTTCTCCGCTTCCGGAGGCAGCAGTCCTTCCCGCTGCATCCCCTTGACGCTCTTAGCCGTGGTGTTGGGCGAGCGCCAGTCACCTGAGCGTGGCGCGGGTGGCGCAAGGCCATCTCCTGAGGCCCTCGATGACGAAACGGTGGCACGCTTCTTGCCGCCTGCCATGACTGCTAGCACGAGCTTGGGAGAAGGAAGGAGACGAGCGCGAGGAAGAAGATGGACTGGAAGACGAAGGCTGGGAAAGTTTCACCGTTTCTCAAAGACCAGTATTTATACACGGAGCCACTCGATCCTGGCCACTCGATGCGCCACGTGGCAGCCATCGCAGCCACCACGTGCGAAGGCGAAACGAAGAGGCGGTGAACGCTGTTTCCTGCCACGATCTTAACAGAAGATCGTGCGCATTTACTGCACGGTTTGCGTGAAAACCGGGAACGACGTCTCGTTTCCCGGTCAAAAAGCTGACTAGGTGGGCCAGCCCTTCTGCTCTCACTCCGTCACGTCCCATCGGGAGGATAAAAGTGCGCCATGACGTCATAGCGTGCATCATCAAATTGCAGGAATTCTCGAATGGAAAGTTCAAACACGAAAATAACTTCGTATGAACAAACTCCTTCGAATAGAAGCAACTCTTTCATGGACGAATCATGAAACAAGACCTCTTTAACAGAGAAAAATACCCTACACACGAAAACTCTTTCGTATGGGCACAATATCCTAAACATGAAAATTCTTTCATATGGGCATAAAACTCCTAACACGAAAACTCTTTCGTATGGATAAGGAACTACAAGCTTAAACATTACGCGAGTAGGCAGAACCTGCCTTTTCATTCACATGATATTTGTACGTCATAAAACCTGGATTGTTCGGCCGACTAGGCACAATCGGATGCCATATTCTTTCGAATATGAAGGTAAGACCCGAAAGATCTCTCTTAAGGGCCTGGAATCGCACTCAAGCTGCGTCCTCCGGTATGATTCCGTGTCAACAACATGAAGAAAAATCCCAGCGGACGCGCCGAGTACCCCCATAGGTTAAGTTCGACTCGACAAGACCTCAACGGCCCAGTCGCAACAATCACCTCATCGGGTTCGAGTCGGAGGTCTCGAACCTGTGTAGGCCAGAATTGTTTTTGCCCTAGTTGCAATTAATTGGCCCTGATCTTTCGGGAGAGCCAAGCTACTGTGCTATATCCTTCTGCGATAAAAAGCCATAAAGACAGGCACTTGTATTACTCGATACTCGGGTATAAAAACTGATTACACAGGGCACGCGCCCTCTAAACAGGAAAACAACCATGCTGGTTATCCGAAAGAAAGAAAGACCGAAAAAGGTTTGACCGTCTACTCGACTGGAAAGATCCCACTCGAGCAAACGCTCGGGGGCTACTGACGAAGGCACGGATCCTGGACCCTGCGGGTAAGGACACCCCGTCTCAGGCCCAAGGTTAAGGCCCAAGAAGAGGAGCCCTTGGAGTGTTCCATAAAGCCCACATGAAGCCACCCGCACTGCCTTGCGGGTTAAGTTAGGAAACTTGTAACCGACCTAGGGTTAGAGTTCGAGTCCTCTCCGGGTAGGGTTTGAGACCTGGCCACCTATATAAGGCCAGGAGAGCCACCGGAAGAGGACCAAGCAACACCGCAACACCAAAGCCTTGAGCTCGAGATCATACTCTCGACTTGAGCCACCATCATTGTAACCTATCTACTCGATTAATACAGATCGACAGAGGCAGGAGTAAGGGTTTTACCTCTACAAGGGCCCCGAACCTGGGTAAATCTTGCCCCTTGTTTAGCCGATGATCGCCACCAGCGCTCATGGGTTCTCCTATTCGAAACCCGATAGGTTCACCTAAGGGATTTGTAGAGTCACAGATTCGACAGGCAGCGTATGGCAACGTTCATCAATGAAGATCCAGAAGGTGGATGGAAACCGAAGCTCACATGGCGCCGTTAGAAAGTAAGTACTACTACCTAGGTCCATACACCGTTATCATACTTGATTATTGTTTGATTATTATATTCTTGGACAATAATGCGCGTAACAACCAAAGGGGACTAATATATGTGGTTACTATGTTTGTGAGAACATTCACAAGATTGTCAACGAGAGAATAAAAGGTAATATAAATAAATACGTACGTAAAGTATATTCACAAATTTAATTTGTTACTATAAGTTCTGCTGAGTTTCAGTCATAATTGTTTAATTATGATTTAATAGTTTAAGTATTATTCATTTGTATCTCATCCTTTTACAGTTGGCAAAAAAGTGGGAGAAACTCCCCCCCATCGAGGCGCCGCTTCCAAGCAATTTGAGAGGAATTGCCGGGATTTTTCCTTGATGACGTCATAGCTCCTTTCGGAGAGTATCACCATGTTTCATAGTATGCCTCAATGTAATAGTGAGCTTCGGAGAGTATCACTATGAAACACTACTTAATTTGAGATCTCATGTAATTAACTGCATTTGTTATATGTATGCACCAAGTTGATATAGACATCAACTTGATGCATGTAGATTTATATATACCCAATCGCGTTTCTGGCGCATCGACACGATCCTCGTACGATGAAACAGTCCGATACGGCCCCTCCTAAACCCTGAACCTCTCCTAAACTCTAAACCCCTCCTAAACCCTAAACCCTCCCAACCCTTTGATACTGGTTCGTGACACCTTCAATACCGGTTCGTAAGAAACCGGTACAAAAGGTTAGAGAACCTTTAGTACCGATTAATTAGTACCGGTTGTCCAACCGGTACTATATGTCCTCTGGACTGGTACTGATAGGCTGTTTTCCACTAGTGTATAGTGTTGGCCAAATAGCAATGCTACATACAAGAGTTAGAAACGCTTCATAAATGTCCTCTGGACTGGTACTGAATAACCTTGCTAGGAGTTCTATTGATTATATAGACAACTGTTAGAAACACTTCATCCAAAAATTTCAAAGGCATATATGCATGGGATAAAAGAGCTAGGCCAACTTCTACAATGTGTATGTGTTTTCTCTTGGCAAATCCATTTTGTTGATGTGCAAAGGGACAACATACATGATAAGATATGCCAATGCGTGTGAAGAAAGAATTTAAATTTTGATAATCTCCACCCCAATCAGTTTGTACAACAAGAATCTTTTTATCAAATAACCGTTCAACATGTTGTTGAAAGTCATGAAATTTCTGAAACACCTCAATTTTTTTAAGCAAATAAATTCACGTAAATTTGCTATAGTTATCAATGAAACTGACATAATATTTATTCTTGCCAACAGAGGGAGGGGCATAGCCCCATACATTAGACAAAATAAGCTCTAAAGGAGCTTTGGAAACACTAGTTGAACTAGGGTATGGAAGTTGATGGCTCTTGGCCTTTCGACAAGAATCACAAACGCCTCATGCTTTTTATTGGAAAAAGGTAAATTATTCTCCTTGAGAACTTGATTGACGACCTTAGATGATGGTAGACCTAAGCGCCTATGCCTGCGGGAAGAGGATGGCCGGCTAGCACCGATAACAAGTCTTCCATGGGTAGAAGTCTTGCATGGTAACGGATAAAGGCCACCCCTACTCCTGGCGCGGAGCTGCACCCTCCCGTTTCGCTGATCCTTAATAGAAAAGAGTTCAGGCCAAAATTGAACATAAGCATGATTGTCAAGAGCTAGTTTGTGAACTGAAATAAGCTTTTTCGTTGGTTGCGGAACATGCAAAACATCTTTTAGAACAAGTGGACGATCATGGGTATGAAATTGCGTTTGACCAATGTGCTTTATCTCCATACCTGATCCACTCGCAGTATGGACCTGATCAGTGTTGTTGTAGCGATCACGGATGGTGAGCTTCTCCAGCTCCCCCGTGATGTGATATGTCGCCCCCGTATCGGAGTACCAGTTGGTGTCGACTCCGTACGAGGTGGACGCGGTGTTTGCGGATCTCTCCTCCTTTAGGAGAGGTGACTGGTACTCCTTGGAGAACCTCTTCTAGCAGCGAAGGGAGGTGTGGCCAGTTTTGCCACAGATCTGACAGACTGGCTTGGGTCCCGTAATCAGATTGACGGGGTTGATGAAGCCAGGGCCGGGGCACTGCTGGTTCTTGTTGAAGAAATTGGGGCAGCCATCTCCACGACCACCCCTGTTGCCGAAGCCTCCACGGTCACCGGCCCGGTTGAGGTTGTTGGTGAAGCCACGCCCCTTTCCAGCGAGATTTCCGCTGAACTGGGCGCCAGGGTTTTGCACCTCCAGCCGGCCTTCAGCAACCAAGAGCTCGGCATAGAGGTCACTGAGAGTCAGCGGCACCTCGGCGTTGCGATTTGTAGCCGAGATCGCTGCGACGAAGGGGTTGTAGTCGGCGTCTAGTCCAGCGAGGATCTGCGAGATCAGATCGTCCTCATCGAGCTTCTTGCCCGCATCCGCCATCTGATCTGCCAAGCCTTTCATATTGGATAAGTAGGCGGAGCTGGATGACGCGCACCTGAGACTGAGACGAGTACATCTGAAGGATTGCACTCCACAGCCCATGCGACATCGTGATGTCCGCCACCTGTGCCAAAACATCGCGAGAAAGCGACAAAAGTAGATATCTGAGGATCTGTTGATCATGGGCAAGCCACAAACCATATGCAGGGTTCGTCGTCTTTGTGGTCTTGTCTCCCGTGGTCACCTCCATCTCCATGGCGGGTGCGCGCGTCGAGCCATCAAGGTAGCCCATCAGCTACGTCACGCGAATCCCCGACAAAACCTGCGCCTTCCACAACAGGAAGTTGTCCCGGGTCAGCTTCTCGTGCACTTGGTGGCCAAGAGCGTTGGATGACATTGAGGAGGAGTTTTGCGACATGATGTGGGAAGAGGTAGGCTCTGATACCATATGAAATTGTGTGAAGCAACCCTTTTCCTCGGGTGCGTTGCGTGTTAATATAGGGGCCAAATAGCCACATATATACATCAGAGAAGATTAAAATCGAACCAGCCTAATCTCCAAGTAACTAGCTAGCCTAAGCTACAAGAAACATCTATGCGGTTCATATCCTACCGCATGGTTACGACGGTTAACAACCAAGACTAATATACATTACAACGTGACAACTATTTCAACACTCGATGCTAATTTGTTTCTGCACGGATAGACATTTTTCAAGTGAACATCCCAACATTTTATTTGATTTTTTTTAACACTTTAAAATACGATTAAAATATATTTTGCATAGAGGGTTCATGTGCACCCATGAGGCAAAACACCATGTCCCAAAGTTATGTCTATCTCTCCCGAAGTTTGTCACAAAAAAGTCTATCTCCCAGGTAATACTCACGCAACATCAAACTTGCTTTATAAGCTCACTTAAGTCGAAATAGGAACAAAGTTATGCCTATCCGTTCTCCATAGGGACGTGGCAAGCATACTCTCACGTCACATTGCATGTTTATAAACTCACTTGCTTAAGGAAAGCAAGGGTTTAAATTTGGTGCATGTCACGCCCCGGGATCGGGCACTATGCAGATTTCATCAGTCCCGCCAAAATCCACATAATAACCAATTCCAGGTTGCCACTTGTGATAACATTACAACAGTTCACGAATATTCCGCAACAACAACAGAAAAGATATATACAAGAAGACTCAAACGAGCCAAGGATACAACTGATACAATACAAAGATCCAAATAACAGCGGAAGAAACAACATAGTGTCCGACTACGGACAAGATACAAATTTGACTAAGAGTCCTGAAGATAACCGATGGCGTCCAATCCCTGCCCAGGCCAAGCCGGAGGGATTCCCAAGCTAACGTCGTCAGACTTCAAACCTGTTGACTGCAATGTTGAATATGCAGCCACGAAAAAGGATTCGTGGGTCAGTACGGTTAAGTACTGGCAAGCGGATAAACCATACTCACAAGATACCGGCGTAACCAGTCATCACAAGATACAAATACTTTGGGTTCAACGGAAAGGAAAGGATTATTGCAAAGAAGCGGCAGCGGGCTGCACTAACCAACTACAGAAACACACTACAACTTCCGGCTAATAGAAAGAAGATAAGATAGCGTATCGTAACCAACTACAACTAACTTGAAACAAACCCATCCAATGTCACCCCCTACTAAGGAAGCAACCCAAGGATAACTCACACTGTTGGATTAATGATTTTCAACTTATTGTGTCAATAAGACTATTACTAGTCAAGTTATTATCATTAGGTGTAAGTTGTCTGAGTACTGGTTAGCCAGTACTTTCACCAAGTAATCCATAACCGCGGAAAACACGGCTTCTCGAGAAGATTTATCCCTGCAGGGTGTGCTCCAGTACCCGTACACACTCAAGCCACCAACTAAAACTCAGGTTGGCTTGACACGACCCAAACCGTCTCTACAACCCATCCTAGGAGCCACAGAGCTATAAGGTCCCAGCCACGCAGCCGAATACTCAGCGCAGGTGTGCAAAACTCCCGCAGGACACAACACCCCGGCACTACAGGCCTCGCCCTATATGCATCATCATCATTATTATCCGTAACCATGGGGGATCAACCCATTATGCAAAGGAGCAAATGGAACACCCGAACTAAGTGTGGCTCTTCGGACAAGCTGCAGATCAGGTCTAAGTCGAGGGGGGTCCCATACTACCACCCGGATGCGGTGAGCAAGCTCATCATGGATCAGTAGACAAGACTCTTTTCCTAATTAGGGTCGACACTAGCAGGCTCCAAAACCCTAACCCGGGCCTCCTGTCGGTGCCTTAACATCAAATTATTATTACCCAAAACATTAACATGTTGTTGATTGAACTGAAAACCCAACTATCAAACTAAACAGGTGATAAAACGAACAACAAGACTTGAGCGCAAACAACACTAAGCATGCAACTACGACACGGGGGCCAACAGGGTAAACAAGCAACAGTTAATAGGAAGTGGAAGGAAGGCTATATCATGGCTGCAAGGTAAACATATAATAGGGTCGAGACACAAGCATCGAACATAAGGCTAGAATAAGAACAACGGAAAGAATCGGTAACAAGTGATGAAAGCAGCCAATTGGCAGCAAGTGAGTATACTTGCCTGGAATCCAGCAAGTAGAGGTACATACGAAGAACTTGTCGTTGCTCACATCATCTCAACGTCCTATCCACGAAGAAGCAACGAACCTCGAATAAACACCGGATGCAACAATTACTACTACAGCAGAAGATCCAGCATGATCCTATTTGATATGCATGGCATGGCAAGATGCAACAGGGGAAACAACTTAAGCAATTTAATCGGAACCGGAGTCCGGGGAAATAGGAATTGGTTCAAGTTGTTTAGCTAACCATCAATTTAATTGTTATTTAGCATGGCAAACAATAAAGTAGATGAGTTAGGCAATTTAAATGGAATAGGGGCAACAGTTGGAATTAATTAGCCCACACATTCCATATGTTGTCATATAGATGAACATGCATAACAAAACCTAAAATGCACAAGATAAGATGCAAACAGAGATATGAATGGCATGAACATGTTAATGGCATGTTTCTCATATGCAAACATATTTTAATTGTCCAATTTGGAATTTAATTGAGCAAGTTGCCAATTTAACAATATTAAATGAATTAAATGAGGAATTAAATGTTGCATCAATTTTAATTGTTCAAAACAGTAAACAAATTTTATATTTGGGTAGAGCATTTAATTTTAATTGGAAAACATATTTTACTTTTCAAATTTGGAGTTAAAATGAATTAGTTATGATTTATGCAATTAAATCAATTTAAATTGAGCCGGAAGCCCAACATTTAATTTAGGAGGTTCACGTTATTTATCTACCCACAGAAATGCAATGCAACACATGAATGAGATGACATTTTAAGTAAAGTTGATATGTTATAGAAAATAGGGCATAGGTATAGGGGTTTTAGGGTTTGGGTTCGCACGTGTGGAGAGGATCTTTGTGTTCGACGCCGGAAAGAGGAGATCTTCGGGGCAACGCCGGTGTCTTCAGGACGTGGAGGAAGTAGACGAAGAAGAGGAAGTAGACGAAGTCGTCGTAGCAGGGGAAGTAGACATTCCATTGTCGATGTAGTCGAAGTCGAGGTCTTCGGGTCATAGAGGAAGTAGTCGACGTAGGCGTGGTAGTGGAAGTAGTCGACGTCGTTGTAGTAGGGGAAGTAGTCGACGTCGAGGAAGTAGTCGTAATTGCACCACCGCATCATCGTCTTCGGGGCGTCGAGGAGATAATTGTTCTCGTGTCATCGTCGAAGTAGTCGTTCACGTCTGGAGTCGAAGTGGTCGTCGTAGTCGTGGCCGAACCGTAACAACATTGTCTTCGGGGTCGGAGGCGAACCTGACGGTCCCGGTCTTCGGGCGCGCACGAAGGCGGCCAATGCAAGGCGGACACGGTCGAGGGTTCGGCGAGGTGGACGTTCACGGCTCGGGGTAGCGGTACGTGTCGGCGAAGAACTCGTCGACGAGGTACATGTGGGGCGGCGGTAGTAGTTCACGGTGGTTATTGTTGATGCGTCGTCGACGAGATTGGTGTGCTATCTTCCAAAGATCTTGACGATGTTTTAGCCTTCGTGGTCGAGGTTGTTCTTGTCGATGGTGGTCAGGTACCGGGCACGGGCACGAAGGCCTCGGCCAGAGCAAACGCAACACCTGCACACGGACGGGTGCTAACGGAGCACCAAAACTCTCGTTGACCTTGTGTCGAACACCAGGAGGGCAAGGGGCGGTGCTGTTCGGAGTTTGGCTGCCACGGCCGGAACCGAACGGAAGGGAGGCGGGCTGGCTCGAGTGAGCGAGAGGGAGCGCCGGCGGCGAGCATCGATGGAGGAGGAGGGGCTCCGGCGGGCGCCGGCCGTCCGTGGCTGCGGGCTCGGCGCCGGCCATGGAGGCGACGACGGACGGCACGCGGGTGGAGGAGAAGGGGAGGCGACGGGAGAGAGGACCACGGGCCGGCGGCGCCATCTCCGGCGACGGTTGGAGGCGGGGAACGGCCGGCCGGAGCTCGGCCCGGTGGAGGGGAGGGGCGCAGCAGCGGTGGCGCCATGGAAGGAGAGGGAGGCGGAGGTGGGAGGCGACGGGGGCTTGGCGGCGCTGCGGGTGGAAGGGTGGCGCCGCTCGCCGGCGGGAGGCGGGGAGAGGAGCCCCTGGCGGCGGGGTTCGAGCGAGGAGCGAGCGGGGGTGATCGATGGAGAGGAGGCAGCGTGCGAGAGGAGGCAGCGCTCGGGAGGACGAAGAAACCAGGGGATCGATCGATCCCCTGCGTGCGTTCTGTGTGTGGAAACGGACAAGGACCCGATTGCAAAAAGAAAGGAGGCGGGGGTGGCGGCTGCAAAATGGCCAGGGGGAGCCGGTGGGAAGCTAGGGTTCGGCTGGGATGGTGCGGTTGGGCCTTGCTGGGCCGGAAATTGGGCAGGCTGGCTGGCTGCTCTCTCCCTTCTCTCAAAATTTTTTTTTGCTTATTTTTTTCCCAGAAATTGTTTAGGCAATAAGAAAAATAGATTTAAACATCACATAAATTGTAGTGAATTTTTGAAAACATGATTTGATTAATTTATATTAGTTTGTAAGTTGAAATGCGTGATGATGCGGTATGCCATGCTATGCAAGAAATAAAAAAACAAGCGACAATTTTATTAGGGGGAAAAGCCCCGGGCGTTACAGTGCAGTTGATGTGTGCATTTTGTATCATCTAATTCATGCCATATACATATATTTTAAAATGTTATCCTCAACAACCTTGCATCGTTTTTAAGCTTTTATAGGGTTTTCCTATAAAATCCCTATGCATTGCTATTTAATTATGGGAGGTAGAAAACTTTTTTTTTCTACTTTTGATGTTTCAAGGTTCTTTTGGACTTCAAAAAAAGTCAACAGAAAACACACCACTGTTTTTCATGAAGGATAGTACAAATATCATTGGAGGCCCACGGGAGGAGTCACAATGCTCCAGATGGGTACCTATATCTCTTGGTGACCCCCTTTTACCGAAATATTATTCTCGCCAAGAAAATCGTAAACCATTATTTTTGGGGAATTTATTGAGGCGTCGGGAGGGGGCATATCCTGTCGTCTTGTTGCCAACGCTAAAAGTGAATCGTCAACACCAGCACGTCCTCGGCGTGGTGAGTACCTTCTTCATCACCATCAGTATTTTCGCCATCAATAACACCGCCAACATCTCTGTGGTCAACAACATCCCCCCCTCCCCCCACGATTTCTTTACACTAGAACCCTAAATAGATTTTTTTTCATGATAGTTTAACTTTGTGCTATTCTTTGTTGGTGATATTTAACTTTTAGATTGTGTTGTATTTCATATGCTACTAGTCAAGATCATGTCTCACATCGTGAGTAGTTTCCCATGTTTATGAGGCAATGATGAATTAGCAAATATTTTCATATAGCATGTATACATGGGTGGTCAAGTTTATATTTAATTTATGATTTATGATGGTAATGTACGATGTTGAATGTATTTTACTTCACCCAAATGGGCTCATAGGATTATACTCTTAGAGTAAGAAAAAGAGGGGGGATGGGGTACATGACAGAAACTGTGTCCCAAATTGTGGACTTGTAATATAGGGGTTCTTGCTCATAACCCTAGAATTTAAAGCTATGATTGGGCTTTTTATGTCATAATAAACCATTTTCGTCCACACATATGAGCCTTGTGATCAATCGCAAGAGGGTGTATTTGAGCATGTACATGGATGTACCTAACTTTGGTTCCGACCAATAAGAATAAAACTTGATATGGTTCTTAACTTCTTATCATACTTTATGTGAAAATCCGTGTGGTAAGTAAATCACCACAATGCTCGAAAACACTTGTCACTTACGAGAACAAACCGTGAGCTTGTTCTACTCTTGCATGGAGCATTGGTATTTCTCTGAAAAACAGAAATTTGACATTACTTGTTATTTACATTTACTTATAATTTAGATTGTTGCAACATAAACTAAGAAATAAAATAAAATAAAAACTTGCTTACTTTTACGGTTAATTATTTACAAAAAATTTCAACTAATATCATCAGCGCCTTATGGGTTCGACACTCAATACTTATCAAGAAGTTATATAATCATTCCCCTACACTTATGGGTATCACCGACAACATTGATTTAGCACAGTTCTCGCGAGAGAAATCTGCTCGGGTAAAATTTCAATCCAAAATATATGAGAATCACACAAATGGAACCATAATACGATGGAAAACCGTTGATGCGTTCAACTTAGAATAATACCACTGTGATCAACGATGATTTTTTTTCTTGTGGTAGACTTGGTGCAGATCAGTTGGTGGAGCGTTGTGTGTGATAATGTGTTACATAACCTTAGTCGGCGAGTCCAGTCCAAAGATATGAAGCGAAATCATAGTTAAAATAGTAGTAGATGGAAAAGTACATTAACACATATAAATGGGTGGCACTACTCTACTCTTGCTAGGAACTAGTTGATCCGGTAGTTTGCCGCATGAATGAAAAATGATTTTCATATATGAAAAATAGCATAAATCGGGTTGACATGCGCGCTTGACATGGCCATTCTCATGATAGTTTACGAACATTAAATTTGCAGTCACTTTGCCCACAACGTGCATGCATGGTACTTTGTGAAGAATAAAAACGCATCCATACGTATGGGGCTATTTGATGGTTTGAACACTTTGTATGTGGAGCTTGTGGTCACAGTAGTAAAGAAAAAATAGGATCAACTTTATGGATATGCATACATGGTCATGCATTTTGCCAAGAAAAAGACTCAAGCATCACTGGTAGAAAAAAGGCCTTCCATACGCCCCCATTAGTCCCCAAACTTCGCGCCCCGTGACTAAAGGGGTTTTAGTCCCGGGCCGCGAGGAGACCCGCGACTGAAGGTCATGCCTCGTGGGTTGGGAAACGCGTGGAGGCGCGTGGAGGGCTTTAATTCCGGTTGGCGTCACCACCCGCGACTTCCCGGCCGCTGGCCTCCCTGCCTTTAGTCACGGTTGGCCTGGCCACCCGGGACTAAAGATACAAACTGCTCTCCTCCCGCGCGGCGGTTTATTTCGCGAGCGAGAGGCAGAAGGGCGCCATTGCTACAGTGCGCACTCGAGTCTCTGTTTCTTCTTCTCTCTTCTCTTCCCTCTCTTCGATCTTCCTCCACCAAGCACCATGGCTGAAGTTTGGAAGAGATATGATGTGCCCACACCATGCGGCAAAAGTCTGGACGTGTGCTACACCGACAATTGCGAGAGGCTCCCCGGTTGTCTTGCGCATTTGACCGAACTCTATTTCTCCTCTCCCGATGAACACCGGTTCTTCGGGCTTGATCTAGAGTATACGGCGATCAACGGGATGTTGCCGTCATCCAGATTGCGTTCAAGGAGGCCGTATTGGTCTTCCAATGGTCAAGGTAACGCACACGTACAATCTTGCATCTTCGATTTGTTTGTTGCATCTGAAGAATACATGTGTTGCAACATATCTAACACGTATCAAATTTTTGTTGTTGCAGTAGTTCAAAGCATTCTCCGGCACTTGTTGATTTTCTTGTCAACAAGGGGTATGACTTCTGCAGCGTTGACATCACGCAAGACCGTCAGAAGTTGATGCGCTTGGGTATTGTGATACCTGAAGATCACTACATTGATCTTCAGGACCTTATCCATTTTGATGATTTGAACGGGCCCAAGACCAGGATGGATCCCATGGCAACTGCCTTCATCCACGAGGGCTACGATACCATGGAGTCTCGTTTCCCCTCCAGGAATCATAGGTATTGGGGGAAGATGTAACATCCCAAGTATGAAAAACACCATTAGAATGCTTGCTCCCTGTTTAATTTATGTTTTGTATCATGTCATCATAAGCATTGCATGTGGTATGTGTTTCAAATTTGAATTTCAAATCAAATTTCAAACCATTATGTTTCATACTTGTTCTGTTACAATTTTTTTTCAAATGAAACTTTCAAATCAAACCATTTATTTGGTTCCAATAAACTTGAAATTCCAAACTATTAACTTGCTTAATTTTTCAATAATTCCATTATTGCAAATTTCACTCAAATCCATTTGAATTTCAAACAGCAATAGAATTTAAAGTTTTTGGAAAACAAAAAGTTGCACAACTGGGCTTTTGTAATAAATAACTTATAAAAAATTACCACCAAAATTTTTCAAACCAAAAACCCCTTCCTTTCTTCTCTTTTTCTTTTCTGCAAAAAAAAAACCAGAGAGAAATAAAAATAAAAACAGAAAAACGGGCTGGGGGAGGCAGCCAGGCCAGCCCAACAGCCGGCCCAGCCACCTACTACCCCAGCCAGCGCGCGGCCCGCGGCACTCGTCTCCCTCCTCCGTACAGGTGACGATGCCGCTGACGCAAGCACGCACACATGAGCTCAATTAAACACGCACACATGAGCCAACAAGTAGTGGCTTATGATTCACGCCAGTTGAACACACATGAGCTCAATTATCCCACTCATGACCTTGAACTTGCAACAGTTGTGTTTGCCCTCAAGAAATGGAGACAATACTTGTTGGGTAATCGCACTGAAATCTTTTCCGATCATAAAAGTCTGAAGTACATCTTCACTCAACCAGATCTAAACCTCACACAAAGGAGATGGATTGAAAAGATCAAAGATTTTGATCTTACCATTTCTTACACTCCAGGCAAGGCTAATGTTATGGCCGATGCTCTCAGTCGCAAGTCGTATTGCAATAATCTCATGATCATGGAAAGCCAACCTCCTCTTCATGAAGAATTCCAGAAGCTCAACCTTGGTCTTGTTCCTCAAGGCTATCTTGCAAACTTGACAGCCAGTCCAACTTTCGAGGACAAGATTCGTTCTGAACAACTTCGTGATGCTGAAATCAAGAAGATTGTAGAACACATCAAAGCAGGCAATGAGAAATTTGAGTGCTTCTCAATTGATCACAAGGGAACTGTGTTCTTCGAAGGACGCATTGCAGTTCCTCAAATTCAAAGTCTCAAAGATGTCATTCTCAAGGAGGCTCATGAAACTCCTCTCTCCATACACCCTGGAAGTACAAAGATGTACCAGGATCTCAAGACATTGTATTGGTGGCCTAGCATGAAACGTGAAATTGCTCAATACGTTTCTGAATGCGACGTTTGTCAACGTGTTAAGGCAGTTCATCAGAAAACAACCGGTCTTCTCCAACCTCTGAAAATCCCTGAGTGGAAGTGGGACATGATTGAAATGGACTTCGTCACTTGGTTTCCAAAGTCCAAGAGGGGCAACGATGCAATCTTCGTTGTCATTGATCGACTCACTAAAGTCGCTCACTTCTTTCCTGTCAAAGAGACAATCTCAGCTAGTCAGTTAGCAGAGCTGTACACAGCAAAGATTGTTCCTCTTCATGGTGTTCCATTGGAAATAAGCTCAGACCGTGGAAGCATATTCACTTCTCATTTCTGGAAAAGCTTTCAAGAAGCCTTGGGCACCAAGATTCTGTTCAGCACAGCCTACCATCCTCAGTCTCAAGGGCAAGTCGAAAGAGTCAATCAGATTCTCGAGGATATGCTCAGAGCATGTGGTCTCTCTTTTGGCATGAAATGGAGGAATGTCTTCCATATGCTGAATTCTCCTACAACAACAGCTTCCAGGCAAGCCTAGGCATGGCACCATTTGAGGCTCTCTATGGCCGCAGATGCAGGAGTCCAATCAATTGGTCTGGAGCTGGCGAACGTTCACTCTTAGGCCCTGACATTGTTAAGGAGGTCGAAGAGAAAGTTCGCATCATTCGTGACAATCTGAGGATTGCTCAATCTCGTCAGAAAAGCTACTATGACAGCAAACACAGGGACATGGTTTATGCACCTGGAGACAAAGCATATCTCCGTGTAACTCCCCTCGGAGGAACTCATCGTTTTGGTGTCAAAGGAAATCTTGCACCAAGGTATATTGGTCCCTTCAACATTCTCTCAAGGCGTGCGGAAAATGCCTATCGTCTTGAACTTCCAGAAAAGCTATCCAAGGTGCACGATGTCTTTCACGTGTCACAGCTCAAGAGGTGCTTCAAAGATCCAGGTCGTGCAGTTGATCATGATTCCATTGATCTGCAAGAAGACCTCTCTTATGAAGAGAATCCTGTTCGCATTCTCGATGAGACCGAGCGCAAAACTCGCAACAAGAGCACCAAGTTCTTATAAGTGCAGTGGTCCCATCATTCCGATAAAGAGGCAACGTGGGAGACCGAAGAGGATCTTCGCAAGAAGTATCCGGACCTTTTCTCTTCTCAGTAGGAATCTCGGGGCGCGATTCCTTCAAGGGGGGGCGTTTTGTAACATCCCAAGTATGAAAAACACCATTAGAATGCTTGCTCCCTGTTTAATTTATGTTTTGCATCATGTCATCATAAGCATTGCATGTGGTATGTGTTTCAAATTTGAATTTCAAATCAAATTTCAAACCATTATGTTTCATACTTGTTCTGTTACAATTTTTTCAAATGAAACTTTCAAATCAAACCATTTATTTGGTTCCAATAAACTTGAAATTCCAAACTATTAACTTGCTTAATTTTTCAATAATTCCATTATTGCAAATTTCACTCAAATCCATTTGAATTTCAAACAGCAATAGAATTTAAAGTTTTTGGAAAACAAAAAGTTGCACAACTGGGCTTTTGTAATAAATAACTTACAAAAAATTACCACCAAAATTTTTCAAACCAAAAACCCCTTCCTTTCTTCTCTTTTTCTTTTCTGCAAAAAAAAACAGAGAGAAATAAAAATAAAAACAGAAAAACGGGCTGGGGGAGGCAGCCAGGCCAGCCCAACAACCGGCCCAGCCAGCGCGCGGCCCGCGGCCCTCGTCTCCCTCCTCCGTACAGGTGACGATGCCGCTGACGCAAGCACGCACACATCGCACCTCCCCCCCTCTCTACCTGCTCCCATCCCTCCTCCTTTTCTACCCCGAGAGCCCCCAAACCCTAGCCATCCCTCCTCTCCTTCCTCCTCGCGTCGCCATCATCTCCTCTCCTCTCTGTTTCCCCTTTCTTCCTTCTGAAAACACCGAGAGCGACAGGGAGGGACGCCGCCGTCGACACGCCGCCATGGTGCATCTCCGGCCACGCTAGGGAGACGTGCACCACCCCAGGGACCCCTGCTACCTCTACGACCGCAACGCCAAGCACGAGCAGCCTCCACGACGCCGGAATTTCCCTGTCTCCTCGCCGGCCGGTTCTGAACTTCGTCGTCATCTCGTCGTCCTCGTCCACGGCAGCCTCTCCCGACTGCTTCAACACGCTCACGGTGAGCCACCGCTTCCATCCGAGTCGTTTCCCCATCGATCCGTGGCCTAACTGCTCAAGTGTAGTTCTGAACCCGAGCACCTCCGCCATGATCGCGTTCTGAGCAAGCCATCGTGCCTCTGCTGTTCCTTCCTCCACCTTGCACGTGTCGTCTGCCCCTCCTAGTTCACCTCTGCACCCACGCAACACCCTAGCACCGCTAGTTTGTGGTCAACGACGGTGAGCGAGCGCCGCCGTGCCTTTCGCTTCCGCCACGGACTGAACCTTTGGGTTCAGTTTCGTCAGTTAGCGAGCACACGCCCAGATCTACCTCAAACACCCACGTGCCTCCGTTCCATCACCACCGTCGAGCTAGCCCAGTGGCCAGATCCAGCGGCTCGTAGCGCGAGGGCGCGGGTTCGATCCCCCGCCGCGCGAATAAAAGCCCCATTTTTGCTTCGCTGCCACGCAGCCACGCTGGGCCCATCTGTCATTGACAGTGGTGGCCACGCGCGCACACACCCGCGGCCATGCAGGCGCCAGCTGGGCGCTGGCCCACTGCCAGTGACCCAGGGCTGCCCTGCCCTGCGTAGAAAATGTCCTAGGGGCTTTTCTGAAATTCTAAAACTTGCACCTAAGCCCCTGGAATAAATATGAGACTTTTAAAAATTGCAGAATAGCCCCTATATATCAAATTCAAATATATTTTGCATTTCAAATCCAAATTCAGTAAATAAAATATATTTTACATACCAAATTTAATTCTCTACATGTTAAAACCATTTGTATACTTTTTTGAACATTTCAAATGGTTTCAAAAATTCAAATTCAAACAACTCTCTCAAATTTGGTCAAATTCATAACTAATTCAAATTTAATTCAAATGGCACATGTAAAATATGTTTTCCATGCAAAATTGAACAAGCTTTCCAATTATAAACTTTGTTTCCTGTTTTGAATAATTAAAATTGGTTCAATAATTTAAATCTTGTTTAACTCATTTAAAATTGCTAAATTAATAACTTGGTCAAACTAAATTCTTTTTGAACATATAAAATATGTTTTACATTCCATTTTTCATGAACTTTGCAAATATCAACTTTGTGTTCTGTTTTAAATAAATTAAATTGCTGAAAACAACTGTTTCTTATTTAATGCATTTAAAATTGTCAAATTAATAACTTGCTCATTTTAAATCCTTTTTCAACAAATGAAATATGTATTCCATCAAAAATTTGGTGTTCTTTCCAAATATGAATTTTTTTATCTGTTTTGAACAATTAAAATGGGTGAAAACAATGAATGGTTGTGTAACTCATTTAAGAAGCCAAATTTTATAACTTAATAAATAAAATTCCAAACTTGGTAAACAACATTTCAAATTGAAGCTATTGTTGTTTTCTTATTGTTTTCATCATCCATGCATCATTCTAATCAACCTTCAGATGATGGTTATTTGTAGATCACTTAATTCAACCTTAATTCTTGGGCCTTTCTATATGCAACCCAAATTGCATATGGGCCCATTTAATTGTGTTACCATGTCAACTAGCTCATCTTTGACGCATCAATTAAATTGTCATGCATCATCCCATGCTTGTGCATTATGCCATGTTATTGATTGTTTGTCTCTCTGCGTTGTTTCTTTGCTTCTTCTCGAATAGACGACGACGTTGAGACAGACGAGGTTTACGACACTACTTCAGAGGAGTTAGCCCAGTACCAGGCTACTGAGTTTACAGGCAAGTATTCACTCACCTGAACCATTGTGCCCTTTCCACACTGGATATCGATACTTTCCGTTGTCTAATCTGCTAGCCTTAAGATTCGTTGCTTGTGTTCCGATCCTATCACATGTTATCCTGTAACCCTGATATAGCCTATCCTCCACACCTATAACCCCGTTGCTTGTGGCCTGTGTCTTACTAGCATGCTTAGGGTTGTTAATGCTCGAGTCTGATGTCCGTTATTTCTGTTACCATATCCATTATGTTCTGGGGCTCGATGTTTAAACAACAACCTGTTAATGTTTGAGGTAATGTTAATTTGATGATAAGGCACCGGCAGGAGGCCGGGTATGGTTTTGAGGCCTGCTAGTGTCGAACACAGGAAAAGTTCTTGTCCTCTAGATCCATGATGAGCGCGCTAACCGCATGTGGGAAGCGTGTATGGGCGCCCCCCTCAACTTTGATTCGATTCGCATCTCGTCCAAATCGCCTCTTTTAGTTCGGGTTTTCCATTTGCCGCATGCATATGCAGGTGCGAACCCTTGGCGCCAGGGTGGTAACTTTTGTAGTCGGCATTTAGGGAGACACGTTCTTAGAGTGCTATGAGGGTCCCCTTTTCTTCGTGGGGCTTGATTAGCCGTGCGCTCAACTGCACGGGGTTCTTTGGGATTGATGCGAAGAAGAGTTGGGTTGTGTTGAGTACCTTGCTTGGTGGGTTGATCCCCCGTCTGGCGGGTTATTCTTACGTGTACGGCCAAATTGGTGCCTCCCTGCAGGGTTAAATCTTCTCGAGAAGCCGTGTTGTCCGCGGTTATGGATGACTTGGTGATAGGGCTGGCTAACAAGGATTAGACAACTTACACCTAATTAATAATAATTTGACTAGTAATAGGCTTATTGACACAATAACTTGAACCTTCATTAATCCAACTGTGTGGGTTATCCTCGGATTGCTTCTTTGGATAAGGGGCGAGATCCAGGATGGGTTTGTTTGAGGTTAGTGGTAGTTGGTTCCGATGCGCTATCTTATCCCTTTCTTTTAGCCGGATGTTGTAGCGTGTCTCTGTAGTTGGTTAGGGCAGCCCACTGCCGCACCTTTGTATCACCTATCTTCCGTTGAACCCAAAGCATCTGTACTTGGTGTTGCCGGGTACACTTTGGTATCTTGTGCGTCTTGCTTGCCAGTACTCGTCTGTACTGACCCCTTTGGGGCTGCGTGTTCTGCAGACTACGTTTCCGAGGATCCCCATGGTGGATACTACGTGGAGTATGACGAGGCTGCTGACGAGTAGATAGCGGACCCGGGCAGGATCCGAGACTTCGTGGATGGGCTCCGTTCTTTCGTTTCCGGCCTCTTAGGCCTATTTGGATCTTGTCTGTACTCAGACACTTTGGATGCTTCCGCTATGATGTAATGATGACTTGTTGGGACATGTGTCCTCTGCATGACTGTATTTGCTATCTCTGCTCTAGTGAGAGCTTTTGCCACTTATTTCTATTTCTTTGTGTCTTAGAGATTTGTTGTGATATCACTTGTTCAAATGCCGTTGACGTACCATGTGTGTATGTTATGAAGTACGTCAATGGAAGTATTCGGATTTCTATTGGATGGTTTCACAGACGTTGAATAGTAGAGGATGGTTGTCACACGTTTACGTGTTGGCCTACTCATATTGAGATGCGGGTGCAGGTAGGCCCCGTAAGCCATTTATCTACTGTTTAGCGGGCTGTGAGTATCCTCTAAAAGTCCGGGTGCGACAGAAGACCCCACTGGACTGGACCAACGTCAAGTATGCAGCCATAGATGCATACGTTTCCTACGAGTTGTTCCGCATCTACTCTACGGAGCTATAGATGTATGCGTTCGATATATGCATGTAATGGATATCTTAGTATGTAATGGATATCTTAATTAGTATGTAGCTCTTGAAGCATAGCTTGTATTGTGAGACTTATGTTTGTGTTATGTGTGATCGTAAGACTCTATGTTATGAATGTGATATGATTGTGTTCTATTCACTTGTCTTTTGTTGTTCATAAAACTATTTTTGCAAAGTTAAATGACTTGAAAAAATTTGCAAAGTGTTTCAAAGTGTAATGGATATTATTTCTATATTAATTCCTAGCTATACTATTTCTATATTATGTCAAACACACATTTCAAAACAAACAAACAAAAACACATCAAGAAAACAAAACAGAAAAACTACAGTTTCTATATATCTGTTCACCAAAAATTAATCTAAGCAAGGAAAACATATATCTAGTCAATACTAGAACTAAGACCCATGATCTAAAAATGAAAATCTACAGTAGCATCATGAATAGATTCTACAGTAAAATCCTCATTAGTGATAGTGGGAGTTAAACATTCATAATTTTCATTGCAATCATCATATATAGGAGGCATAGTATCATCAAAGTGAATTCGTGTGGTTGTCACAATTAGTGAACACATGTTTTAGTCTTAGTTGTTTCTTCTAGGAAGGAGCCATGAATAGGTATAGTCAAGTAAATGACTGCACAAGATTGATTAAGATATAAAGTAATGAATTAGTTTTATTTTCTGAATTTTTTGATATATTATTTGTATTTTTAAGATTTTAAAATGAATTAGTATTATTTTTCTTAATTTTTTAATATATTATTTGTATTTTTAAGATTTTAAAATGAATTAGTATTATTTTTCTTAATTTTTTGATATATTATTTGTATTTTTAAGATTTTAAAATGAATTAGTATTATTTTTCTTAATTTTTTGATATATTATTTGTATTTTTAAGATTTTAAAATGAATTAGTATTATTTTTCTTAATTTTTGATATATTATTTGTATTTTTTAAGATTTAAAAATGAATAAGTTTTATTTTCTGAATATTTTGATATATTAATAGTATTTTTATAAATAATACAAATTAAAAAGTTAATGTTTATTTATTTATTCAAAATTATTAATTACATCATTACTTTTGTTTATTAAATATTTATTTGAAATTCAAACAATAAAGAAATATGGCATCGACCAACATGTTAATAAGATTGATATGATACTATTATCACATACATGCGTGCGAAACACTTGGATGCGGGACGGGATGGAACTCGGAAGTTAAGCGTGCTAGTGCTAGAGTAGTGGGAGAATGGGTGACCGAGCGGGAAGTTTGACCACGAGTAAGTAATTTGACTAGAGATAATTGTAGTTAGACACTAAGCAAATAATACAAATTCTGAAAAAAAAAGTGAAAAAAGGGAGTGAAAAAAAAAGGGAGAGAAAAAAAGGGAGAGAAAAATTGGTGTGAAAAATAATTAGAAACCCAAATGAATTAAGGAAATAAACGAAATAAAGTTTAGTCCCGATTCATGTGGCCAACCGGGACTAAAGGTCCTCCGACCCCCGGCTCCGCCACCCGCCCACGTGGCCGGGCCTTTAGCCGCGGTTCGTAAGCGGCGCGACTATAGGGGGGTCTTTAGTCGCGCAGAGCTAGTCCCGGTTGCGCGGCCGGGACTACTGGCCCTGGCGAACCGGGACTATAGGCCTATTTTCTACCAGTGCATGTATATAGGGTTGATGGATGGTGTGGACACATTGTCGACGGAGGCTGCAAAAATTAAATGGAAACGTGAGATCAGCTTTATGTTATTAGGGGTTATTAGCAAAGTGTACATGTGTTTATCCGAACAATTAGAACATTTTAGGATTTTTCAAATATGGTTAAAAAATTGGCGGCATGTAAAAGAAAATCTACTAGATAATATTGAATTTGGTTTAGCTACCCATATTTTTCAAAGATTTCAGAAAAAAGGTAACTACAATCTCCATACAGGTTGACACTAAATGGTGAAGGTCACATCATAAAGGTTTTACGTAAATTGCAGGCAACTTACATATCACGACGGCTTTTACCCTTACTACAATTAGAAATCCAAAAATGCTTGGTGGAATGAAAAATGACATTTAGATTTGTGGTGCAATCATACAAATCCAATACTCAGTCCGGTTTTTACGCCGCATATTAGGTTTGTCTAAAGTCAAATTTTCTTAAGTTTGACCAACTTTATAGCAAAAAATATCAACATTCATAATACCAAATTAGTATCATTTGATTCACCATGTAATATACTTTCAGATTATATCGATTTGGTATTATAACTATTGGCATTTTGTTATACAAACTTAGTGACGTTTGACTTAACACAATTATAACACACGGAGTAAGAAAGAAATAGAGGGAGTACATATTGTGACATGAAAAAAATTCCTACCTGTAAAACACGTAGCTCAACAATCTCTCCGGTCCAACGTGACTCCATCCGTTCCAAAATAGACGACTTTTTTTTTTCATATATGCATGTATGGACCAATAAAAGTCATATATTTTGGAACGGATGGAGTACAACATATAATCACCTAATGAGCATGTTTTTCATCTCCCTATTATTTACCAACACTAATTACCATTGCCGCTAACAAGGATCGATTTATCACCGTCCATTGCTCATCGGAAAGACAACTATCTACAGTGCGCAATACAAGGTCAACTCGATCTCATAAATTCATTTTGTATCCAGTTCCATATTTCTATAGTGCTCCAAGTAATAAGATCATTGTAAACTAAAATGGATAGTATAAGAGCAGTTATCACTAGTGGAAACAGGGTCAAAGGATTTTACCTTTAGTACCTGTTCAATTACGAACCGGTACTAAAGGTAAAATTAGTACCGGCGCCGGAAGAGAGGAGCATGACATGATCATGTTTCATGTTGTCTTTCTGAAGTTCTTAGTGCAAAATGTCAAGGGATTTGTTATATTTGTGTATTTCTTTTATGCCCTAGATGTAAAATGTACTTTCAGCAACAATTATTAATGAAATTCTAGGTCCTTCAGGAGCATCATGAGCGGGCCGTGGCGGAGCGCGAGGTCGCGCAGCGCGCGGTGCGGGAGGGCGCCGACGAGGTGGTGCAGGTGGCCGATGACCGGCAGCGCCCACGGCCCCGACAGGAACCGGCCAGGCGGCGAGCGCCTGGACCTGAGGAGGAGGACGAGCGGGGTGGCGAGGAGAAGCACGAGAAGCAGGCATAGCGGGAGCACGGCGGCCATGGCAGCTTGGGTTGGATCGAGGTCTTGCGGGACTTATTCGGAGGAATGCTTGTGCATTTCGCTTTTTCTTTTTCTGAAAAGTCAAATAGTCAAAGCCATTATAAGTGTTTGGTGACTCAAATACAGTAGTACTCAAGATATGCACCTGCCAACATGCTCAAATACAGTAGTACATTATTATTCGAGATGTAGCAGCCTCCAAACGATTGTGTTGTGTAAAGTCAAATGACTTGTTTTTATCCCATCTGATTTCCCAGGAAAAAAAAGCACACACTCTATTTCTGAATGGAAAAACGACCCTGCCTACTTTTATCAGATCAGATGGTACAACCACTTGGTCATTTCGAAAAATTAAATTAAATTGGGCTAGAGAGTGGAAACATGACACACCAAATGCACCCTTATGCCCTCTGTGATGCAGCTTAGATGAGCCACCTCTAGGAAAGAAAAGAAGGCACAAATAGGTGCATCTGAACATCTATACTTCTTATAAGACAAAACCCCACTAAGTTGCATTTATGATTTTTTTTTATCTCAACATGCAAGCTATGCACACCACCCACCATTTTAGCCAATCAATTATCCATGTCATCTCCACTAATAATTGTGATATTACATATTTCATGCCACATAATGATGCCATCATTTTTCAACCATATAATTATCCATGTGACTAATATTTATTTCTCAAAATATGCAATAAATTTACGGGAATTAAATTTAGTATAGCGATTATGTGATCAATTGAATCTTGATAATTGAATATTTTATACACCTTATACCCATTTCATTTATAGAATACTGTTTAAAGAGACACCCCCTGCGACGCGCAGGGATTTCTTCTAGTTATATGAACATCAGGTACAGTACTACAACAAAAACAACGAGCTAAGCTAAAAAAAAATCGGGCCTAAATAAGAACAGCAGGTCTCAAAACAAGTCATTTATTACTCACATAGCAAGTGCTTGCTGAATGCTGATTTGCCTAAAACATGACAGAGAGTTCTTAGTGCAAAGGCATTGCACGCTAAGCATGATTTGCCAAGAACATGCCAAAGAGTTCTTCAGTCTGCCATTCAGATCCAGTAATTGGATAGAATTTGAAGTACACAAAATTCCTCACAAAGAAACAAAGGGAAGCCTGTTTCGAGGAGGAAAGCAAAGTGAATCGATAGTCAATGTAACAAGCGCTTACAGAAATTTCTCAGGTTTTACACTTACTAGCAAGTTTTCAGTGTGAATGTCAGGCTGACATTAAAATGGAAGCTCACAAAACACAAAATAAGGGAGTCAATTGACATGGGTTTTATACTCTTCTCGTCAGAGTTCAATGTTAAATACTGAAGAAACATGTGTATGAAACTGCCAACATGCTCGAGGCATTCTGATGGATCATACGAAAGGATGACGTTGGGTAAATCGGGCACCGAAAACCATCACATTGGCATTAAAACTTGAGATCTCCTTAAATTTGAGTAAAAGCACAAAAAAAACGATATTATAGTTGGCTTTGCAACATCTCATAAACTCTCCAGATTTAACAAGGAGAAACACAAAGCCTAGAGCTAAACTAACAAATTTAGCTTGACTCAAGGCTAACTATATTGACCGACATGGCCAAAGTTAGGTTTGTGACATTAACCCAACTTTGCCCCTATCAACTTAACTACGACAATTTTTTTTTTGAAATGGAAGCCTATTGGCCCCGGCCTCTGCATCAAAATGATGCACACAGCCAGAATTTTATTAAAAATAAGTATAAAAATTCACGGAATAACCCGGTTACGGTCTCAGATCGCAAGAGTTCATATCAAGAAAGGCCAGCAAAAAAGAACGTAGTCCTAAACATCGATACGCCGATGATTAAGCCACCCATCCTGACTGTAGATAGCCCGAACGACCGCCATCATTCGAGCACATCCTGAATCCATAAGTCCTCGTTGGTCGGCATGCAGCAGGAAGGACCATGTTTGGATAGAATAAATCACCTTGTTGATAACCTGAAAGAAATGAGCATTTGGTCTCTTGTTAAACACAATATCATTACGACAGTTCCAAACCTCCCAAATAACAGCAGACACGCCTATCTGAATACGTTCCTTAGTTAACGAGTCTATACCGTTCAACCATCCACCAAACATATTCTCTATATTATTAGGTGGATGGATGTTAAACGTGAAATGAATTAATCGCCATATGTCTTTAATAAAAGAGCAAGAAATAAAGAGGTGTTCCACTGTTTCATTCGTACCACAGAAAACACACTTCTTATCGCCATTCCAACCTCTTTTAGCTAAATTGTCTTTAGTCAAGATCACTCTTCTATTAGCAAACCATAGGAAAAAAATCATTTTTAGAGGCACATTTAGCTTCAGGTCTGCATAATAAGATTTCGTGGACCCATGCATCAGGTCTGCATAATAAGATTTGACAGAAAACACCCCATTTAGTGTGAGATTCCATCTAAAATTATCTGATTCCTGTGATAACGAAACACCCATCAGACGCTCAACGAGATGCAGCATTGCACTCTCCTCTCCCCGGTGATGAACCTCCTAAACTGAATATTAAGCGGAATGTTTGCTAGCACGCTTGCTACCGAAACGTTTCTATGATGCGCAATATTATATAACAAAGGATACTCATGAGACAACGCATTATCCCCTAACCAAATATCCTCCCAAAACCGCACCGATTGTCCATCACCTAGTGTAAAAGAACATCTATCGAAAAAATCGTTCTTAACACGCATCAACCCTTTCCAAAAAGGTGAGTCCGAAGGCCTAGATTCAACTTGGGACAACGTTTTATCCCCTAAATATTTATTTACCAGAATCTCCTGCCAAACCCCTTCCTCATGCAAAATCTTATGAAACCACTTACTAAGAAGGCATTTATTTTTCACATCAAGCACCTCAATACCCAAACCCCCTTGATCCTTTGGACGGCAGACAATATACCACTACGACAAATTTATTGTAGAAAAATATATATTCCATATAGATTGTTATCTCAGGTCGGCATAATCACTCGTCATAAACTGCAACATAAATTTAACAAGGAAAATCATAGAAAAAACTGGCTCAATATCTCAGTTCTAACTAGCTCCAATCAGATGCTTTTCAGAAATTAGATCTAGGGCGAACTAAATATTATGATCTGTACTAAAATTTTAGAGTTTTTTAAATTAGTTTTGTATACTATAGTGCAAAGACCGTAAAATTTCTATAATTTATTTGCAATATTTTCCATATAGAAATGGTGCAATTTTTTTTTGCAATGTTACTTCTTATGCAATTGTAATGAATATCTTCAAATAAACTTGCTTGTACTCAAGAAAGTTTAATCATAGTTTACAATGAAATTTTCTTCTCGAATTATGTTTCAACAATAGCATAAACTATATAGTTTACACGTGTTCAGGACAAAGAAATCTACATAAATATCTTAATGAAGTTTTCTAGTATATCACTTCATAACCATATGTCATGAAAATTCTAGAAAAAAATCAAATTATTCTCATAATTATTTACGGATATTTGCTGGTCAAATGTGTGTTATAAGTTAGACGATCTCATTAATGAAGTTGAAATTTTGTGCATTAAACATATATTTCAAAAAATTGCTTGTAGCTATAATCAACAAACATAAAATGATGCGGATTCTTCTAGGTAGATATAAATTTAATTATTTTGTTGCTTGCAATGTGTTATACATATTATACAAATCCCTCCGACGGTCTCTAAAATAAAATTTCTTGTATGAAATTATAAAATGGTACAATGTTAATGCTATGGATCTTCTCCAACAAAATAATAGTTATATTTATTTTAATGTATTCAACAATGGTGTTAAGTGTAATAGAGAATTTTATTAGTATATTTATTATGTGGGTCATCCAGGGTGGTCGTCATGTTTGCCCTAGGCCTTGCTCTAGAGTAGAATTCATGTGTTTGCAATGTCCTGCACTTGCCGAGGCTGCAAGGTCCGCCGCATGCTCACCAGCCACCGCGAAGAGGGTAGCCACCCTTGGCCACCCGGACAGAGGCGCTTCCCAGGTGCTCTTCGGCTTGGCCCAGGTCTCCGTCTCCACGGCACATGCCCAATCCAGTGCAGAAGCAGCACAATCTAACGACTCGAGAGCACAACGAGTGTACCTCTCGGCGGTCGCCGCCCAGATAACGCCTACGCGCTCCTAGCCATGAGCGACGACTGCCCAGTAGAAGGACCCAGACGCCCATGCGTAATTCTCGAGAGACCATGATTCGTCCGATTGCGGAACCCAAGAAACTATAGCAATGCCCCAGAACCTCGTGGCAGCAGCCCAACGCACGCGGACCTAAGATAGAACTAGACCACGAAAGTGCGTGTTGCCGCGCCCGTCAATTAAAGTTAGGAATCAAGTACAATATAAATACAATTTGCATCATTATAGATGATGGAGCAAGTATATGAATGTTTGGGTAACATCGAGTAAGCTTTATTATTCTTTGGACATTCATAAACAATTTAAGTAATTTAATAGGATACACATTTATACGTGGTAAACAATATTCCTATGAACAATCATTTTCTGTGTGTCATATAAATATGGAAATACAGCTTATAATAGTTCAGTCAAGTAAAGGTTGGAGATGGGAAGTATATCGCCTTATTTTTGTACAAACATATAGAAATTAGAACCATATAATTGAGGAATGGTGCCATGAGAGACATGGTTAGCGACCTCGGTCGCCCAAATTGAAGAATCCAATAAGGAAAAGACCAGTTGGCTGCCGTTGATCATAGTGAAGCATGGGTCAGCATCTCTAAGATGCTGCAGAAGATATATTCCAGTTACCTATCGCATGCAGATCCCATATCACCGATGGAATGAATCACGAAAAATTAATTTTAATCTCCAAGGCCCTAGCAAAATGCATATGTTTACACCGACATACGCCATCTGCTATTAAAAACTATGTTATATGGCAATAAGTGGTTTATCCTTTCCCTCAGATTTGTTGAGATAAAAAATATGATTTGAAGCGGCATGAATTTCTACACACCTAATTATTTTAGGTGGCCATAATAGAAATACTTAAGTTATATAAGTCTAACACATGTACGGATGCAACCGGTGCAAACACACTTACTTGCATGCTTGGTGCAAACACTATAAGAGATAAATACATACTTAAAACTTGAATTAATGTCGTGTTATTATCTTGAAAAATAAGTGGTTCTGTCATACTCCCTCCATTCCGTAAAACAAGGCATGCATGTCTTAGCCCACATACCAAGGTGGAGCAACAGTGCTATAATCTTTCCGAATTTGCCCTTATGTACAGGAAACTTAGCATTAAATTCACCGGAAGGAGGTGACATGCATGCCTACGGTCATTTGCCCCTCTCTCTCCTAAAATATTCTCACCAATGACGCCATGTGCATGCATGTCGTCGGCTGCTGGAACACAGGGTTAAAATCGGAAAGATTCGAAGAAATCTTGCGGCGCGCCTTGCTTTGTGGAATTTTTGTAAACAAAATTTAACGCCTAGTTTTGTGGAATGGAGGGAGTATAATTTCTTCATGATCAAAGATGGTTCTCAAATACAATACAATGTTGAATAGCATATGATCATGGAGACTTTCAAAGTGAATTGCTCAGATAATACGCTTTGCAATTGAAGTAAAAAATAACCTCTTCTTGAGCAACATCGTATGATGTACAGTTGTATAAAGTGTACAATTTTGTAATGGGAATTCTAGAAACTAACGGCAAGAGATTTTCTTAACAAAAAAGATCTAGACATTTAATTGTGAGTCCAAATTACACAGTCTCGTGAAATCTAGAGTGATGGGACTGTTCACTTTCGGAACACTTCCCTAGATTTTCAGGTTATTTGGCGAATATTTTCTTTAGAGCTTTTCTAAAATACAAAAACTGGAGAAAATAGAAACTGGTTCTGGGCATCGTTTTAATGGGTTAGTCCATAAAATCATCCGGAAAACGAAAGAAAAACAAATAGAAAACATACAATAACATAAATAAAATAAGCATGGAGTATCAAAAATTATAGATACGTTTGAGACGTATCAGGGTTTCCCATTGTCATCATTTCGGAACTCCCAAAAGTTCTCGGACTCATCCGAAACTTTCCGAAACTTTATAGAACCATTCTACCACCTTCCATAAAATGTCTAAAACCATTCCGTCCACTTTCGGTGATATTACGGACTCCTCCATCATATCCCGAGACACTATGATACTTCTTTCAGACTTACTTCATATATATCTTTCATTTCGAACAAATCCTAAAATGTTGTTGAACGTTAAGTGTGTTACTCTATGGTTTCGAATACATGTGGACATGTCGAGAACTCCTTCCTCTACAATGATTATTAGCGGTAGCTTGATGCATATATTGAACCCCAGACATATCCATGAAGATCTTTATCATGAGAACCACCCATACTACTAGCATTCACTTGTCGCATTGCTTCTATATAGTTTACAATGCCTAGGGTGAAACATTCCCCGTTACCCGGTATGTTCTCCTTTACTCATTTTTTATTCCGATGTTCCTTTATGATTATCACCATGATCAAGTGTGTGGCTAGACGATGAAGAATACGACAATAATACGGCAAACATGAGTAAGGGTTTTACCTCCTCGAGGGCTCCGAACATGGGTAAATTGTGCCCCCTGTTAGACGCTGAGTCTACCAGCGCTTACTAGTCTCTATTCTCAAACCCCTAGCATGCCACCTGGGGGATATGTCGATAAGGGAAACCGACAGTCAATGTAAAATGCGCTTGCAGAAATTCCTCATGATTTCTACACTTACTAGCAAGTTTTGTGTCACTCACAAATAGCACTCATGATCAAATAAAAATGTGAGGTATCAAAACAAGGGATTCATATGTTTAAAAAAACAAAGGAGTCATTCAGTGTTAATGTTGAAGAAACATGTATATGAAAAATGCCGACATTCTCGAGGCATTTTGACAGCTCCTACGGAAGGATGTCATTGGGTAAAAAAAGGGCACTAAAAATCAACACATTGACACACAAAATTTGAGTAAGAGCAAAAATGTTACTTTGTTATATCTTTCATTGCAACATCCCATAAAAATACACCAACGTAACCAAAGTAGGGTTTATGACTTCAACCCAATTTCCCCCCTGTCAATTTAACTAGAGGACATATTCATTGTAGAATCAACATATAGATAGCAAGTTTTTAGTGTGTCACTCACACATTACAGTGAGGCTCAAGTAAAAACGGAAGGTCTCATAGCTGAACTGGAGAACCTGGTGGGTGTACGCGAACAATATATGAACTATGGAGTTGTTTGGTTGAAAAATGGTAACGTAAGTGTAATCATAATCGGGTCATAGCGACACTATAAACGTAATGAGGAAAATTGTGACCGTGTTTGGTTCAACTCTAAAAAGGACGGTAATATATTACAGCGCATGATTAGGTGAAAAATTGTGGAGTAGGATGCGACCAAAGCACACTCGAGATCCAGCAGTAAATTCAGAAAACAGATAAAAAATTCAGAAGAACAAAAAAGAAGAAACAGTAGGACCGGAGAACCTGTAGATCTTGGTGAAACGACGCGAGGAGGAGGAGATCCGGCAAAAGGGGTAGGTTGATGACTCGTCTTCTCATGTAGTTCCTTTGCACCAAGAAGGATAGCGGGGCTGCCACCGATTCCGGTCATGTTGCATGGAGGATCAATGGCGAAAGAGATTGGGGAAGGAGCTAACTAATCGATGCGGGTGAAAGGTGCGAAGAGGTATCGCTATTCGTTTGCGGAGGGGGATGGGCGGTAACAGGCCGTTAACTGTGGCGGAATCTATTTACACTGTACCTATTTCCGGTCATGTGGGCTCCTGCTCGGGCCATTCGGTCACACGGAGCGAGAGCAGAGAGGCGTGTGAGTACCCCTGCCCTAGCCTATCTGATGGAAAACAGCTGCTGCTGCTATAGGATGCATGTCTTCATTCATGTGGTTCTGCCTTCTGCCATATGGAGGTAAATCTTTATCTATTTCTAGGTCTATTTCAAATGTTGTTTTGTGTATGATCTGCTATTTAGTGAGATGCATTTATTTTGGCAAAGCACCTATATAATGCATCAGACTTGTTTGGAGTAGTCCCAATGCATCCTAGGCATTTTTTTGTTTTGTTTAACATGTTAACGTACTAGTCTGTAGCGAGATGCCGCTAGTGTAGCTATTTCTGATGTCCGAACGATGCAGCGGAAGTGAAAATAAAAAGATATGATGCTTAGACTGTTCAGTTCAGACAGGGAGATGGATTTATAGATATAGGGTTTATTTGAATGTCTGGCCAAACGCCGGACGAAATACCCAAACATAGACTCAAGTCAAAACTCATACCTCTTGCCTTCTTCCTCAATCCCACTCATTCTTCTTTTAAATTGTATTTTCTTTTAGTTTATCCTTCTTTATAAAAAAATCGAGAACATGATGGATTTGCTTCTTCTTGTCAATACCAACATAATAAATGTGGTTTCAAGTTGTTTTTGTTTTGGTTGTTTAAGCTCTCGATCCACAAGTGGTCAATAAGATAAAAATGTGAACATGATTTGGTGATATGCATTTTTTTGTTTGTTTTGTGTAGCACCTATATAATAATGGGCCAGAGGTTAGTTTCGATTGAGTAGTTGATCTTTGTCATGGTTCAAACTGCCTGTTGATTTATTGATTCACCATGTGTACATAGTAGTACATCAACCAAAACTATAAGATTTGGGGCCTGGTTTGGTACTGCCCTTTGAGAGCAAAAACTCGTATGTCAATAATTTTATCTTTTAAAAAATAATTGTTGTATTGTTGCATGTCAAGTGCGCATTGCTTGCCTGGTATATATGTTTGTTTTGGAGTCTATCCTTTTGCTCATTTGTTAACAAAGATTCTCACTTTTTTCTCATACATTACTTTACATGACTAGCCGGAAGCTTGGGGTGGTTGATAATATCATGATTTGTTCCTTGAAGTTTGTAAAAATAAATATCTTGAGCACCTGTGGGAGAGAATTTGAGCGGGTGCACAACTCGTCGGTATGGGGACTGGTACAGGATGGGAGGCTGGTTCAGGAGAACCCTCCCGTCCGACAAATTCCTCCACTCGGACGCCAAGTAAGAAGGACTACAACTGACTGCCACTGCCTTTTACTGTTAATTTTGTGTTGTTTTACCTGCCCATGCAATGCAACGTCCGTGTGTGTATTGTTTTGATACCCTCAAGCTTGAGCTTTCCTCGCTCAGTTGCAGTTGTGAATTCTTGATGTGTGCTTGTATTGCAAATCTAGTACTAGTAAGACTATAACTCCGTGCTTTAGGACTAAGTCTAGTATGATTGGATATTTAATTGACATGATAAACATTCAGTCTGCAATCACTAAGAGTACTAGAGTAGAATGGCCATATATATGTTTGCACTTGCTAGAATAATGTGCTCTAATAAATTCGTCGACCACGGTAATTTTAATTTACATGATAATCACTGTCTCTTCCATGTATTCTTGTCTTGCTAAAATTTGTGTATTTTTCCCATTGAATGTTACACAGTGGAGAAAGCATGCATGTATGAAAGTCTGTTTCACTTGATAAAAACCTTTGCGCGTGGACAGCGGATGCAATTTTTTTGAATTGTTTGCTGCTTAAGAATATGAATTGCTGAAGCCCGTATATTTTCAGGTTCAAACCATATCAGTGTCAACAGTGCATGCTGGTCGTTGCCCTTGTGTGCCTCGTGCATGGTTGTAGCCCCCCCCCCCCCCTGATAGGGACATAATAGAGGTCCATGCTTGAGTTGGAAAGAAATATTAAGTCTCACTGATGATTATTTTAAGGTGAATTCTTTCCTAGTAATAAATAATGTTTGTGTTTATGAGAATGTTATACTACCTAAGCCTATGAATTTTTGCATGATTAGGTTTATTAATAACACAAACATGGATGGAGAAGGGCAAGCAAAGAGCAAAGGAAGGAGGCATGGAAAACAAGGAAATAATGGTTAAATTCGGACTGCCAGGAGTCCCGAATTTGAAATAGTCATGGATTCTTCATACGGTCTCCAAATACAGCAAACGAGCACAATCCGTTTAGGAAATTTGAAGGACTTTCCAATGGATCCGGCCTCATCAAGAAATTCGACTCGTGCAAGCCGTGGTGACCGAAACAATCCACGAATAGTTTTCTGCCAGTTTCCAAATAGAGTCCAATTGGCTGCACCCATGTGGGGTCAGTTTGTATCCGAGTTGGAGGAGTCCAAACGAGTAGGAATAGGTCCAATTCGTGGGGAACATCCCCTCCCTCATATATAGCTACCACCTGCGTGTGGAATAGATTAGACCAAGTTTAAGATAAACCCTAGATTTTCTAGATTGAACCATGTTCATCTGAAATTTATGCCCACCTTGTTGGTGGTGTTACTCAAGTCAAAGTTGCGTGATATCTTGTTATTCCATCTGGGAATAGGGGGATACAGGACCACTCGTGATCTTTGATTACGTGTGCAAGAGTGTGTAGTTGAGAATATTCAAAGGGATTGGTTGTTGTTGCATTGGCAACAAGGGTCGTCCAAGTGAGAGGTCTCAGTGTAGCACTAGTTATCACAAAATCCAGAAAACTACAAAAAGAGTGAGAGAGTTCATCATATATAGCTACCACCTGCGTGTGGAATAGATTAGACCAAGTTTAAGATAAACCCTAGATTTTCTAGATTGGACCATGTTCATCTGAAAGTTATGCCCACCTTGTTGGTGGTGTTACTCAAGTCAAAGTTGCGTGATATCTTGTTATTCCATCTGGGAATAGGGGGATACAGGACCACTCGTGATCTTTGATTACGTGTGCAAGAGTGTGTAGTTGAGACTATCCAAAGGGATTGGTTGTTGTTGCATTGGCAACAAGGGTCGTCCAAGTGAGAGGTCTCAGTGTAGCACTAGTTATCACAAAATCCAGAAAACTACAAAAAGAGTGAGAGAGTTCATCGAGAAGATCGGGCCACCCCATATCACCCCCCCCCCCCCCCCGGTTGACTTCCAGAACCTCCTCAGCTCCCATCACTGTATGACGGCGGCGAGTTCATGCCATATTCACGGTGGTGGTGACGTTTGGCATCGGCTACACCCCCCTCAGTGAGCTCCTTAGTTTCTCTTCTTCCTCTTCTACGTGTTATATGGTACCATGGACATTAAGCCTTGGCGATTCCCATATTCGTGTGGTGTAGCTCCATTCATTGTTTAGATTTCCACTCGATGGACTGTGAAGTAGATCCTTGGGGGATATCAATCGATGTTATTACTGTTTTTATTTAGTCCTGATAGTTTGATTAGGAGTAGGTGACATTGTTATGGAATGGTTGCTTATTTGGTCAGATTTCCTTATTTGATTTTGGCTTAAGAACAAGCTAATAGGAATTTAATGTCGTTGTTCTTATGCTATTAGTAAAATCATCACAGCTCATTGTAGGTTATAGGTATACTTTTTAGATCATTTGCTTGCTTTCAACTTCAGTTTACTTTATCCTGGAGAATTTTTTGCATTCTGCTTGTAAAAGGAGTAAATCTCATTATTTTGAACCGTAGTCTCAAGCTTGTAAACCTCATTATTTTGAGAATTCTGGTGATGCATTGCCAAGACAGAAGTTGTGCAAGTATGTTTGCTTTGGAATACATTATAATCAGCCTTATGTATTTTCACTTAGAACAAAGGTTGTTTCTTTTAGCGCCTGTGAGCTAGGCATTACTAGTGAGTTTTATGTTTGAACGTGTGACCATTACTTCTGAGCTTTATGTTTGCTCTCTTGTTGATTATTCATTCTCAGTTTTGGTGTTTGGGGCTTTTCGTCGCTCTCTTGTTGATTATTCATTCTCGGTTTTGGTGTTTGGGGATTTTCGTCGAGCGTGAATTTTGACCTTGTTCATGCTCGTGTAATATTTTATAAAGGAATTGAAAGCTTGGGAGATTAATATGGTTTTTTTAATATCTAATAAATATAATTGATAACAAAAATATTTCTATTCCTGTGCTATGAGTAAAATGAACATTAGGCAATTTATGGTTTGCTTATGCTCGATTTTTGTGGGCTTCACATCTCAGTGTAGAGTATTAATATATTTATTAGATCATTTGCAACCTCATTTGCTTTTGAATGTCATGGTTATTAGGAATTTTGATTTGGAAACTAGAAATTCACTTTTACATGTACTGTTATTAACAAAACAAGTCATGCCATACAATGGAATTGGCAGGCAGTCTATGTATACCCGTCCAGCTAGGTCCTCTTTAGACATTGGCATTGACAACTGTTTATTGAAATGGAGGAAGAAGTAGGGAAGAGATTTTACCCCATGTTCCCGCTTCCCATTAGTCTGCTAATCCTTCAAGTTAGCTTATGAGATAGTATTGTTTAGCCAAATTCAATTTGCATTGTCAGCAATCAGAATGAAAATAATATGATGTGTGCAATGATTGAATCTCTTCCGATGACTAGTGTTCTCTCTGAGAGATGTTTGTGGCTGTTACCGGTGCTTTTGTTTACTTAGGCATCGTTGTTTTCTCATGGAACTTGGACAATAATACTCAGATGGAATTTGAATACCTCCTCCTTCTTCACCTCCGTCCTAGCTGTCGTGTGATGACGGCTAGTTCACCATGCCGCTAGCTTGGCTGGCAGCTATGGCCTTTCTCTAGGCCTCCGTGTTTTCGGTGAGTCCTCTATGTGCTCTGTGATACCATTTCCATTGAGTCGTGGATGTATTGTGCTCGGGCCATAGAGCTGATGAACTATATTTCCAGTCATGGGGATGGTGGTTATTTGGCCATCTAGCTTCTAGTTATGTTCGTGATTGACATCTAGGAGACTAGGACCGGTTATTAGAGATTCTTAGAGGGTCAGGTAGAACAAGAGTTTGGTTCCGGTTTATTGATGTTCATGGTATTGATGTTGCTAGATATATTTGCTTGTAGAATGTGTGGGTGTTTATGGTATTTATGTTGTTCAAAGGAAGAGGAGGATCATGTACGTTTCATCAGCACAAATGTACATTGTACTGCTGTATTCAAGTTATTTTGTATTGTATTCATTTTGTCTAATGCCTTTCCGCCTTGTTTTTGAGGTTGGGGATGCTGGAGAAGCCTTTTTTACTTGGTAGCCCCTCCTCCCAGTCATGTTGTCCTTTTGTGTATCGCTACTGTTTCTAGGACTTACTTCTTTTTTAGAAATGGGAGCCTAGGCCCCGGCCTCTGCATCAAAATGATGCACACAGCCGGTTTTTTATTAAATAATCAGAAAAAGCATCCAGAGTATGTAACTTATTACAATCATGGGTCCAAAAGCGTGGCCACATAGACAAGCCACCGAAACATAGACGAACTACGCATTAATTCGCCTAGAATTAAGCCACCCAGCCTGGCTGTAAATAGCCCGAACGACCGCCATCAAACGAGCACAACCGGAATCCATAAGTCCTCGCTGATCCAGAGGGAGAAGAAACGCCCACATCTGGATAGAATAGACCGCCTTGTTTACAACCTGAAAAAAATGAATATTCGTTTGTTTGTTAAAAACCAAATCATTGCGGCAATTCCAAATTGCCCATAGGAAAGCAGCCGCACCAACTCGTATTCGTGCTTTTGTTTTCCTATCAATACTATTTAACCAGTTACCAAACATATTCGCAATGCTAGTAGGTGGATAAATGCTATATGTAAAGTGTATAAGACGTCAAATATCACGGGCAAAAGGGCATGTTATAAATATCCTCTCTTAATATCCGTTGTGGAATGAAGAATGAGAAAGAAAATGCCGTTGATGAACATGTGCGTGTGTTAGCTTACTATGTACTAGCTTGCAAGCAGGTTGGTTCTACCTCAGTAAAATTCTGGGTGAGCAATTAATCTTACACAAATTTGCACAAAAAGTCGTTGGCAGCGACGCGAGGAAAGTCACCGTCGGTGACGTGCGTCTCGGGCGCAAGTGCGTCCTGCTCGGTGGGGATCGGCAGCGCCTCCCCGGGCACCACAGCGCCTGCCTCCGTGACGCTGCGAGTTTCTAGGTGCTTGCTCTTCTCGGTAAGACGCGCTTGGGGAGGGGCGGTGGGCTCCTGCCGCGGTCCGCGGCGGCACGACCAGGAGGCATGAGCGGCGGTTTCTGACGATGAGGGTCGCTGTAGGATGGGGAAGACGGCGCCGGCGTGCGCCGGTGGACAGCCCTGAGCATGGTGGCTGCGGTCCACGGGAAAGAGACTTTTGTGCCGATACTAACACATGATGTGCCGATAACAGAAATATTGCTATTCCGGTGCTACGAGTAAAATGAACATTAGGAAACATATGGTTTGCTTATGCTCGATTTTTGTGGGCTTCACACCTCAGTATAGGGTACGTATTAGTATATTTATTAGATCATTTGCTTGCCATGCAACTTCTATTCAGTATTTACTTTACTTTTGAGTGTCATGGTTATTAGGAATTTTGATTTGGAAATTAGCAATTCACTTTTACCTGTACTGTTATTAACAAAACAAGTCATGCCATGCAATGGAATTAGCAGTCAGTATATGTATATCTCCAGCTAGGTCCCCTTCATACACTGGCAGTGACAACTGTATTTTGAAATGGAGGAAGAAGTAGGGAAGACATTTTACCCCATGTTCCCGCTTCCCATTAGTCTGCTAATCCTTCAAGTTAGCTTAAGAGATAGTATTGTTTAGACAAATTTGATTTGTGTTGTTAGCAATCAGAATGAAAATAATATGATGTGTGCAATCAGTGAATCTCTTCCGATGACTAGGGTTCTTTCCGAGAGATGTTTGTGGCTGTTGCCAGTGCTTTTGTTTTCTTAGGCATTGTTGTTTTCTCATGGAACTTGGACAATAATACTCAGATGTATTGCAAAATGATTTGTTACAATTCGTAATCAAATTCCAGGTATGTGCTGTGAAATGACCCTAGCAACCTTACTGGAGTGGCTTGTCTTTATTGTTTTGTCCTTATATCAAGGCTCAAGAACCTTTAGATATTGTTTATTAAGTTCTTAGAATAATGTAGTGCCCTCCCGTGGCATGCAGTATTTGTTGCTATCCGACAGGCATCTTGACCGAATAATAATCTCCTTCATTTGTTGTATCCATTTTTCAGTTGATGGACCGGTTCTCGGAATTTGACTACCTCCTCCTTCACCTCCGTCCTAGCTGTCGTGTGATGACGGCTAGTTCACCATGCCGCAAGCTTGTCAGCTATGGCCTTTCTCTATGCCTTCGTGTTTTCGGTGAGTCATTGTGTTCCTCTTCCTCCTCTATGTGTTCTGTAATAGCATTTCCATTGAGTAGTGGATGTACTGCTCGAGCCGATGAACTATATTTCCAGTTATTGGGATGGTGGTTATTTGGCCATCTAGCTTCTAGTTCTGTTCGTGATTGACATTTAGGACTGGTTATTAGAGATTCTTTGAAGGCCAGGTAGAATAAGAGTTTGGTTCCGGTTTATCGATGTTCATGGTATTGTTGTTGCTAGATATATTTGCTTGTAGAATGTGTGGGTGTTTATGATATTTATGTTGTTCGAAGGAAGAGGAGGGTCATGTACGTTTCAACAGAAATGTACATTACTATTGTATTCAAGTTATTTTGTATTGTATTCATTCTGTATAATGCCTTTCCGCCTTGTTTTTTAGGTTGGAGATGCTGGAGAAGCCTTTGTTTACTTGGTAGAGAAGCCCCTCCTCCCAGTCATGTTGTCCTTTTGTGTGTCGCTCCTGTTTCTTGGACTTGCTGTGCCGCTTCTGTTTTTCGCCTTTCAAGAATATCTGTTGTGGAATGAAGAATGAGAAATACAATGCCGTTGATGGACATGTGCTTGTGTTAGCTTATTATGTAGCTTGTAAACAGCTTGGTTGTACCTCTTTTGTCTGTCATAAAATCTTGCTTGCAAACAGTAAAGTTTCTGGGTGAGCAATTAATCTTAGCAGGTTCATCATCTCTTTGTTGCAGAGATTCATTAGGAAGTCATGCTACATATATGTGGCTGTATTCATGTTGTCCTTTTGTGTGTCGCTCCTGTTTCATGGACTTGCTGGGCCTCTTCGGTTCTTCGCCTTTCAAGAACCAGGTACACATCTCTTAGTATCCGTTGTGGAATGAAGAATGAGAAATAGAATGCCGTTGATGGACATGTGCTTGTGTTAGCTTATCATGTAGCTTGTAAACAGCTTGGTTCTACATCTTTTGTCTGTCATAAAATCTTGTTTGCATACAGTAAAATTCTGGCTGAGCAATTAATCTTAGCAGGTTCATCATCTCTTTGTTGCAGAGATTCATTAGGAAGTTAGAAATATGTTTGTTGCTGACAGTAAAATTCTCCTAAGACTCGCCAACTTGGCTTTGCAGATTAGTATAACTGAATAGTCTCGCCAACTTGGCTGCACGTATGGCATGATCACCTATCTATCATCGTACTATGGCACTCTTATTTTGTTTTTGCGCTGCAGGAATCCTGACAACAAGGTTGGTGAGAAACTCCTCATGGATTGAGAGCGCTCGAGCAAGGTCATAGGAGAGAGTAGCGCCCGAAAAAAGCCCCTTATTGATACAGATTCTTCTGGCACGGTAGGGATCTGCGCCAGCGACGATATCTCGACAATTCTGGATGGTATCATGCATGGTGTTATTCCTGGGGGTCGATGTTGAGTTGATTGCCGGTCTGGTCCAGGGCTGCGAGATCTGAGATTTTTATTCGTAGGGTATTAGTTGTGCTCATTTATAGTTGCCGTTTGACATTAAGTTGTGTTGTTTCTAGCTGGACATAATTTTAAGATGATTTTGCAATTGTATTTGACATCAAGTGAATTTTTGAGTAACTATAGTGCGAAGTCCCGAGGCAAAGCTGTTGTTTGTTGGACGTGCTGGTAGATGTGTATGTATTTCCCTTGTGTTTTCTGAGGCATGGATGTACTCTCGACACAATATGATGTACTCCGTATGTATATTTTCCCCTTGTGTATTCTGAGGCGTGTATTTCCCTTGTTTTGTCCAAGGCATGGATGGTACTCGTGATCCTAGATGATGTATGTATGTATGTATGTATGTATTTTCCATTGCCTACGTTTTAATAAAAAAAAGGCTGGACATGTAGTGGGATAATGAAGATCCAACATTGGGAATTAAGTTGAGTTGGGCGATCAAGTTTTGACAGTTTCTATCTACTATAGGATCCATGCTCTCTATGGTGGCTCTTCCAGTGAAACGAACAAAACACACGTAGGAGTGAATTAATCTTGGGAACAAATTCTGTTTTCTAGGAAAAATAAATCTAAGGTTACGATTTGTTGGAAAAAAAATGTCCCTTATTTCTAGAGGAAATCAAGGACTATGTTTGGAAAAACGATTATGTGTTTAGATTTTCTGGACGAAATTAATTAGCACGGCCGGCCAGGAAACCCGCGACAGCTGATTGGGCTTAAAGGGGCGCTCTCTCGGAGGCACGTAATAATAACTAACGCCTTGTTTGCAGGGACCTTCCTCCTCCAAGTCAGCGATCCACGGCGCAAGGCATCGTTGCCATCTATCCTATGTAAAAGCGACGGAGCAGGACGAGAGATTTTCCCACGGTGCCACGCCTCTCTCTTCCTTCCAGCCTCTCTCTCTCGACCGCCCTACAAATATGAGGCCATTGTCAGAGTCCGCGTACGGGTTGCGCGTGACTTGTGACTTTGGATCTTTGGTCTTGGCGAGGCGTGGCGTGGATCGTGGTGGATGCGGGACGGGGAGCGAGCAGGCGTTTGGTCGTCGTCGAGTTGATGGGCAGGCGTCCGGAAGGTGATCCATGCGAGTGGTTCAGTTAGCAGCTATTAAGCGGTGAGGCGAGGCGTGAATCGTGGTGGACGCGGTACAGGGAGCGAGCCGCCCTAGATGGGATCCATCAGGTAATCGATGCTACTGGTTATTCTACACAAGGGAGGGCATGTACGTGGTTTATCATTTCCCTCAGATTTGTTGAGAAAAAATATGATTTGAAGCGGCATGAATTTCTACGCACCTAATTATTTTAGGTGGCCATAATAGAAATACTTAAGTTATATAAGTCTAACACATGTACGGATACAACCGGTGCAAACACACTTACTTGCATGCTTGGTGCAAACACTATAAGAGATAAATACATACTTAAAACTTGAATTAATGTCGTGTTATTAACTTGAAAAGTAAGTGGTTCCGTCGTACTCCCTCCATTCCGTAAAACAAGACATGCATGTCTTAGCCCACATACCAAGGTGGAGCAGCAGTGCTATAATCTTTCCGAATTTGCCCTTGTGTACATGAAACTCAGCATTATATTCACCGGAAGGAGGTGACATGCATGCCTCCGGTCATTTGCCTCTCTCTCTCCTAAATATTCTCACCAATGACCCCGTGTGTATGCATGTCGTCGGCTGCTGGAACACAGGGTTAAAATCGGAAAAATTCGATGAAATCTTGCGGCGCACCTTGCTTTGTGGAATTTTTGTAAACAAATTTTAACGCATAGTTTTGTGGAATGGTGAGGGTATAATTTCTTCATGATCAAAGATGGTTCTCAAAGACAATACAATGTTGAATGTCATATGATCATGGGGACTTTCTAAGTGAATTGCTCAGATAATACGCTTTGCAATTGAAGTAAAAAATAACCTCTTCTTGAGCAACATCGTATGATGTACAGTTGTATAAAGTGTACAATTTTATAATAGGAATTCTAGAAACTAACGGCAAGAGATTTTCTTAACAAAAAAAATCTAGACATTTAATTGCGAGTCCAAATTACACAGTCTCGTGAAATCTAGAGTGATGGGACTGTTCACTTTCGGAACACTTCCCTAAATTTCAGGTTATTTGGCGAATATTTTCTTTAGAGCTTTTCTAAAATACAAAAACTGGAGAAAATAGAAACTGGTTCTTGGCATCTTTTTAATGGGTTAGTCCATGAAATCATCCGCAAAACGAAAGAAAACAAATAGAAAACATACAATAACATAAATAAAATAAGCATGGAGTATCAAAAATTATAGATACGTTTGAGACGTATCAGAGTTTCCCATTGTCACCATTTCGGGACTCCCAAAAATTCTCGGACTCCTCCGAAACTTTCCGGAACTTTATAGAACTATTCTACCACCTTCCACAAAATGTCTAAAATCATTCCGTCCACATTCGGTGATATTCCGGACTCTTCCATCATATCCCGAGACACTATGATACTTCTTTCAGACTTACTTCATATATATCTTCCATTTTGAACAAATCCTAAAATGTTGTTGAATGTTAAGTGTGTTACTCTATGGTTTCGAATACATGTGGACATGTCCAGAACTCCTTCCTGTACAATGATCATTAGCGGTAGCTTGATGCATATATTGAACCCCATACATATCAATGAAGATCTTTATCATGAGAACCACCCATACTACTAGGATTCAATTATCGCATTGCTTCTAGATAGCTTACAATGCCCAGGGTGAAACATTCCCCGTTACCCGGTATGTTCTCCTTTACTCATTTTTTATTCCAATGTTCCTTTATGATTATCACCATGATCAAGTGTGTGGCTAGACGATGAAGAATACGACAATAATACGACAAACATGAGTAATGGTTTTACCTCCTCGAGGGCCCCGAACATGGGTAAATCGTGCCCCATGTTAGACGCCGAGTCTACCAGCGCTTACTAGTCTATATTCTCAAACCCCCAGCATGCCACCAGGGGGATATGTCGATAAGGGAAACCGACAGTCAATGTAAAATGCGCTTGCAGAAATTCCTCATGATTTCTACACTTACTAGCAAGTTTTCTGTCACTCACAAATAACACTCATGATCAAATAAAAATGTGAGGTATCAAAACAAGGGATTCATATGTTTAAAAAAAAACAAAGGAGTCATTCAGTGTTAATGTTGAAGAAACATGTATATGAAAAATGCCTCATTCTCGAGGCATTTTGACAGCTCCTACGGAAGGATGCATTGGGTAAAAAACGGCACTGAAAATCAACACATTGACACAAAAAATTTGAGTAAGAGCAAAAGAAGTTACTTTGTTATATCTTTCATTGCAACATACCATAAAAATACACCAACGTAACCAAAGTAGGGTTTATGACTTCAACCCAATTTTCCCCCTGTCAATTTAACTAGAGGACATATTCATTGTAGAATCAACATATAGATAGCAAGTTTTTAGTGTGTCACTCACACATTACAGTGAGGCTCAAGTAAAAACGGAAGGTCTCATAGCTGAACTGGAGAACCTGGTGGGTGTACATGAACAATTTATGAACTATGGAGTTGTTTGGTTGAAAAATGGTAACGTAAGTGTAATCATAACCGGGTCACAGCGACACTATAAACGTAATGAGGAAAATTGTGACCGTGTTTGGTTCAACTCTAAAAAGGACGGTAATATATTACAGTGCATGATTAGGTGAAAAATTGTGGAGTAGGATGCGACCAAAGCACACTCGAGATCCAGCAGTAAATTCAGAAAACAGATAAAAAATTTAGAAGAACAAAAAAGAAGAAACAGTAGGACCGGAGAACCTGCAGATCTTGGTGAAACGACGCGAGGAGGAGGAGATCCGGCAAAAGGGGTAGGTTGATGACTCGTCTTCTCATGTAGTTCCTTTGCACCAAGAAGGATAGCGGGGCTGCCACCGATTCCGATCATGTTGCATGGAGGATCAATGGCGAAAGAGATTGGGGAAGGAGCTAACTAATCGATGCGGGTGAAAGGTGCGAAGAGGTATCGCTATTCGTTTGCGGAGGGGGATGGGCGGGAACAGGCCGTTAACTGTGGCGGAATCTATTTACACGGTACCTATTTCCGGTCCAAGCCAACCTAACAGGATTAGACCCATCAAGTTACTATGTAATCAAATAACGGGCGAGAAAAGGTGAACCAAACACATCTTATTTGGTAGCTGAATCAAAGAACCTGGTGGGAGGACATTTGACAGGGTAATATTTTTTCATGGTTGGATCACCATCGATGGAGGATTTGTAGAGGGTGGACGGTCATGTACTTAGCATCAAATCTCAGTATGCACAATTTGTTAATAGTGGGTGGAAACCGGAGGAGGTAATGCATAAAGTTGAGGCGACGCAAGTTTGGGTACATGTTTCTGGCATCCCACGTCCTACGTTCTTGGGTCTCTAGACGGTGAGTTATATGCTTGGGACTACTATAAACAAACAAACAAAGCAAGCAAAAGAAACTAGATTTTTTTTTTGGATTTTTGATAAAAGAGGAAAAAGAGCTAAACTAAGGTCAACTAAGCAAGAACAAAACAAAAGAGAGAAAGGGGAAGTTTGTAATTTCCCTAGCTGAAGTCCCCGACAACAGCGCTAGAAATTAGGTTGCTAGTTGGTGAAAACACACACCAGTTGAGAAACCCCAAGAGGAAGGACTATCAATCCAGTAGGACTTCTAAGTCTTATAAGTAGGGTGCTTATTGTCTGGCGCTTCAACAAACATGGACCTGCACATACCCTCTCTTCCTCCCAACTTTCCAAGAAGGTTCTCAATCTTCCCGTCTTGCTAGAAACTGGAGAATTAATTGTATAGAATAGTTGGAGAATATTAAATGAAAATGGAACAACGTGCAAATGATGATGAAAACAAGTAAACGAGGTTGTAAACAATGAGTAAAATAGGACCAGGGGCCATAACTTCACTAGTGGTGTCTCTCCATAAAATAACAAACACGCTGATGAATAGCTGGGTAATTGACAAATCATGGGCATATGGCAATACTACTATGAAAAAAATAAGTTCACAGGTTCTAGTATTGTAGGCATTACATCAAGGTAAAATACAACATCATCCGAAAACATCTATTTTTAAGAGTCCACCTTGAGACAGAAATCCATAAAATTTCGCTGGTATTAAGTTGCATCAACGAAGTGATTTCTTGTGTGCAACAGACAAATGCAATAAGAACAATACGTAATGTAAGCAATAATTCTCACCGGTATATAAGAACACCGATGTTTTCTCCCTAGTGGAAACAACACATCCACCACCTTGCACGATTCTGTCACTCGAGCGCAGATGAAAAGTAGGCATGAACCCACTATCTAGAATATAAACCCTCTCTTGGAGTGTATACAATAACGTGGCCAAGGAAATCATACACACCGTAGAGCATTGCAACATAAGATTAAAACACGCTAAAGATATAAGTGAAGCAATCAAAAAGACATGAACAAAGTGATCATAAATTCATGGTTCATCGAAACCCAGTTAGCACAATATGTAGCAATTATATAACAGGATCTTGATCATATTAGGCTCACAAGATCTAAACATGGATTCACAAGGGAGAGAGAACACCATCTAGCTACTTCTATGGACTCGTAGTTTCGAGATGAACTACTCACACATCTCTCCGGAGGCAATCACGACAATGTAGAGGCCTTCAGTGACGAGCCGCCTCTCCGGCAAGGTGCCGGAGAAGGACTCTAGAAGCCCTAGATTGGAATTTAGAGGTGACTGCGCCTATGTATCTATTTCATGGAAAATTTCTCCGTCCTCGACAGTTTTAGGGTTAATGTGATTTTATAGGCGAAGATGCAGTGTGATGTGGTGCTCGAGATGGTGGGGGCCACCAGACAGGACCTAGGGTGGATCCGCGCCTGGTGCCCACCTGGCCACCCTCTGTCCCCTCTTCAGCTCTCCTTTGGACTTAGTCTTCGTTCTAGGCAAAAAATATCTCGTATATCTTTTTATTAGACCTTTTTCTGAAATACAAAAATAGCAGAAAACAAAAACTGGTTATGGGCATCTTGTTAATAGGTTAGTCCATGAAATCATCCATAAAACGAAAGAAAACATAAAGAAAATAAGCATGGAGTATCAAAAATTATAGATACGTTTGAGACGTATCAGGTTTTCCCATTGTCACCATTTCGGAACCCCAAAAATTCTCGGACTCCTCCGAAACTTTCCAAAATTGTATAGAACCATTTTACCACCTTCCGTAAAATGTCCAGAACCATTCCGTCCACTCTCGGTGATATTCCGGACTCCTCCATCATATCCCGTGACACTACGATACTTCTTTTATACTTACTTCATATATATCTTCCATTTCGAACAAATCGTAAAATGTTGGTGAGCATTAAGTGTGTTACTCTATGGTTTCGAGTATATGTGGACATGTCTGGAACTCCTTCCTCTAAAATTATCATTAGCGGTAGCTTGATGCATGTATTGAACCCCAGACATATCAATGAAGATCTTTATCATGAGAACCACCCATACTGCTAGCATTCACTTATCGCATTGCTTCTAGATACTTTACAATGCCCAGGGTGAAACATTCCCCGTTATCCGGCATGTTCTCCTTTACTCATTTCGTATTTCGATGTTCCTTTATGATTATCACCATGATCAAGTGTGTGGCCGGACGATGAAGAATACGACAATAATTAAGAGGGACCCAGAGTGTATCTCTACATCGTTAGGAGTAGCAATTCCCGTAACCACACCATATAGAAACCTGGTGTACGATCTGGTAATATTGAAAGACCAATTACATAATTACCCTTTTACGGTGTAACGTTTGGAGGTCTCCATCACATCCATATTGTACCCGGTCCTATATGTGTCTTACAGTCAAATGGTTTAACTAACGGTAATACTCGAAACTACCGATAAAAATATTGATGACATGTCTAAACGGTATATCAATTGGGCCTTATCCATCGGCGTTGTTTCCCCAAACAACTCTGATCCCAAATATTATTGACAACCTTAGAACACATTGTTACTTTCCACATAGTGAGGAAACCAGGACCATAAAAGTATACGAGCCAATCATAGAGGCATAACTGGGGATGTCAATGGTGTTTATATTCTACACATCTATTAGATTTTTTCTCCGAATACTCACTATCCAATACTAATACAATTATAGACTTATAGCATATAACATAAACTTAATTATAAAATAGAAATATAAATAATCAACCATTTATTATTATCTCTAGGGCATATTTCCATCACATTCTTACTTTTTGCAGTACTTGGAAATTAAGCAAGCGGGAAATGCTTTTTCGTGTCGTGGATAACTGTTTTGAGATTTGACTAGCAAAAGGGACAGGGATAGCTGAGATTAATATTGTGCCTGAAAGTTTATCTCGATATCTGTACCAAATCAAATCATTCCAAAGTCCGCTTGCGAGTGCTGGTTATAAAGCCTATCTTTCACGTGTTTTTTATGGCCGTGTGTTTTGATATGCATTTTCCCTTCTTTTCTCGACTTTTTCATATGATTTTTCTTCCGAAAACGCATTGTTTCATGCGAGTTCATTTGGTTGCTTTGAAGAGACCATGTCACCTCCTCCCGCATCGGCACTCGCGCCTCCATACATGATCTTCAACTCAGCAACTACACATTTCTTCATTGGCCCCACAACACCTACTGTCAAACTCCAAGCGGATATGTCGCGCCGCATGGCGATGTGACTACACACCAAATAAATCGAACAGGTCACAACATCCCCAAACCAGGTTTTCTCACGACACTCCGATTGTGCATAAATTGTTGACACCATGGTTTGAGCAAAGCAAAACACCAAAGCGCAAAACGCACCAGCCCTGCCATACAATCACGATGAATAGCCAACACGGCGAACCACGCTACTCCATCGGGTTTTTTTCTCTATTTTCCCCTGCTCTTTACACCCCCCCCCCCCCCCCCCCCCCCCCCCCCCCCACTCCCCATCTTCCCGGGTTATGGTAAATAAAATGGTTAGTTAATACAAAGTTGTAGCCGCTGAAAAAGATCAATATCATTATGTACTTTTAAAACAAGAAATATACACGATTTTTATAATCCATGTTTCGTATAAAACAAAAGGTGTAAGTTGCACAAGGAAATGTAATCAATACAAAAAAGTTGTGATTACACAAAAATAAAATATGCATTTTTTAGAAAATGTAATTGCACAAAAATTAATGGTTAATGAAAGAAACAAATGTTATTTCACAATTTTTTTGCAGTTGCACCCAAAAAGACCGCAATTGTACAAAATGTGCAAAACAAAATTTAAAAGATGACCAGTAGTGTTATGCCTAATACACCAAAAATAAATTCAAAATTTTAAATGGAAACAGAAAGAAATCAAAACCCTTTATAAAAAGGTACAAATGCTTTTCCTTTTGTTTCCCGGCACACTAATTCAACAAGTGAGAATAGATTGTGTTTTTTCAGGGAAAAAAGCGCACCAGCATTTCAGCTATGCTCTTCAAAATTCTGTACATATTTTTTTTCTTCTATATTTCATCATGAAATTAAAATATGCATGCATACAAAATGCACAAATGATTAACTCAATTAAGAAATAAATATTTTGTCAGTACATAATACTAGTGTTGAATAATTAGGCATAATTTCCACGATTAATTCCAGAATATAAATCATGATGACAACAGCTATTAACATGTGAATCTCGAACATACTAGATGCAGCAGACAACATGAATAATAGCAACACGATCTCTCTAAACATGTAAACAGTAGACATGTTAAACAGACAGATCAGGACACAGATTCCGTACCGATCGTTTGTAGTGACGTTGTTGATGACAACGTTGGCGATGACGGGTCGGAGTAGAAGACGCTTGAGGCTATGACTTCTTAGGCAGACGAGCCGTCGTGGAAGCAGCGAGCAGGCGCGCGAAGCGCTTCCCAAAAACCTAATTCGCCCTCTCCCGTACAGGATCACAAAGGCGACTGGTTCCGGAGACCTACTCTCCCGTTCGCCGGTGGACGCCGGCGCTCGGGATGGAGTAGACTACGGCGGCGGCGCAAGGAACGAGGTGTGGCAAAACCTAGATTGGTTTCGGTGTGTGTACAGCGCCCACGGTGCGCGGCTTTTATAGTGCGGTTCGGAAAACCCTAACGTGTGCGACGTGGGAGGCCCACGCCGCACGTCCGAGTCGGTTGCAGCACGCGATGCGGGAGCGACCCGAACCGCCTCGGCTGTGACGCGTCCGTCACGACTACGAAATTGGTTTTCCAAAACAGCAAAATAAACATAAGTATTGTCTTGGCTCGAGGCTCGATTCACGAAACGCGATCGCGACGTGTCGTGTCGTGTCGTGTCGAGTCGAGTCGAGTCGAGACGAGCGAGCGGCGGAGGAGGAGTAGGAGGAGTGCGCGAGAGGCTCTCTTGTTCTCACTCACATACAATCCCTACAACACTCCACCTTATAAGGTGGTGTGCAACTCCTCAAACTTCCAATGTGAGACTAAACTTCTCACTCCCACCACTCACTTGTACACATGGGCCATTTTGAGATTTCAAGATTTGTCTATTGGGCTACCCACATATGGGCTAAATATTCCAACAATCCCCCACCAGATCTTAAATGCCCATTTGAAGATTTGCCAATCCTCGCTACTTGTTTATATACCAGTGTTTCAGCAGAGACTGTTAAGTTGAACTTCGCCTAGAGTCTTAAGCTACATCTATCAGCAACTTGAACAATGGAATATGCCTTGAATTGCAAGTTTTGTGCCAATAGACTTTACTCAAAGTCATAACTAGTACTTGGCTGCCAGTAGCCTACCCCGCGGGTGGAGCATATGCGTCATACTCCGTGGTCTCTTCATGAGTTTACTAGAGATCACCCAAATCTCATAGACTGCGATGTTTACAGTCGAACTCACATAGGTGTGTTTTTTCAAGAATGCTCTGTAGGACAGCATCTTTGCTATTAATAGCCAAGATAAACACATTAAGGCATGTCGCCAACCTGCCTTACAGCTCTTTGAGAGTTATGCATCATCACTTAGAGAGGGTTTACCAAATACTCTCCTCAGTCAAACCACTAGCTTGTTCTTCCCAGGTCCTAATTCACGGGATCTCCGATCACATAGGTTGGGTTACCACTATGGTGTAACGCTCACGGGTCTCATACCCATCTCCCTCGATGCACTATCTATCACATTACGTGATAGTCCCTTCGTAAAGGGATCTGCCAGGTTTTTGTCTGTTTGAATATACGTAACAGTAATTACTCCGGAGTTTCTCAATTTCCTGACAGACTTCAAACGTCTTTTGACGTGTCTTGATGACTTCGCATTATCCTTAGAACTGGTCACCTTGGCAATCATCGTTTGATTGTCACAGTTCATGAGGATAGCCGGTAATGGTTTCTCAACCACCGGCAAGTCCATCAAGAGCTCACGCAGCCATTCTGCCTCAACAGTGGCTGTATCTAAAGCAGTAAGTTCTGCTTCCATGGTTGACCTCGTCAATATGGTCTGTTTACAAGACCTCCATGAAACCGCGCCACCTCCAAAAAGAAATGCATATCCACTTGTGGCATAGAGCTCATCTACATCTGAAATCCAGTTAGAGTCACTATATCCCTCAAGCACAGCAGGGTGCCCTGAATAATGAATCTCATATCTCATGGTACCATTCAGATAGCGCATGACCCTTTCAAGTGCATGCCAATGATCATTACCCGGGTTTGACATGAACCTGCTCAATTTGCTCACAACAAAAGAGATGTCAGGCCTCGTCGCGCTCGCAAGGTACATGAGTGAACCGATTATTTGAGAGTATCTCAATTGATCTTTCGTAATCCTCTTGTTCTTTCGAAGCGTCACACTAGGATCATAAGGTGTTGGAGAAGGCTTGCTATCAATAAAGCCGAAACGGCTCAAGATCTTCTCAACATAGTGTGATTGCGTCAACGTAATCCCACTCTCATCCTTAATAAGCTTGATGTTTAGAATTACATCAGCTTCTCCCAGATCTTTCATATCAAAACACTTTGATAGAAAAGACTTGACCTCATTGATCACAATTATGCTTGTACCGAAAATCAGTATGTCGTCAACATACAAGCATAATATAACACTATCGCCCCCACCATGGCGATAGTATACACACATGTCAGCCTCATTAATGACAAAGCCCGCGGAAGTTAAAGTTCTGTCGAACTTCTCATGCCATTGCTTAGGTGCTTGTTTCAGTCCATACAAAGATTTTAACAATTTGCACACCTTTCTCTCTTCACCTTTTACTACAAACCCATCAGGCTGATCCATATAGATTTCCTCTTCCAACTCTCTGTTAAGGAAATCTGTCTTTACGTCCATTTGATGAACGATAAGATCATAAGAGGCAGCCAGGGAAAGTAGTACACGAATGGTGGTCAGTCTAGCAACAGGTGAATAGGTGTCGAAATAATCTTCGCCTTCTCGCTGAGTGTAGCCCTTGGCTACAAGCCGTGCCTTGTACTTCTCAATAGTACTATCAGGCCTTAGCTTCTTCTTGAACACCCACTTACAGCCCACTGGCTTACAACCATAAGGTCGTTTAGATAACTCCCACGTCCCATTAGAAATAATGGAGTCCATCTCATTATGGACAGCTTCTTTCCAGTCATCTGCATCTGGAGATGCAAATGCCTCTGCAATAGACGTAGGAGTATTGTCCACAAGGCACACAATAAAATCATAACCAAAGGATTTTTCAATCCTCTGTCTCTTACTCCGCTTAGGAGCTTCATTGTCATCCTTCTCAAGGACTTTCTCATCATGTGGTTGTTCAGTATGATCACTAGATGTACTAGATTCCGGAATTAATTCAGAAGAAAATTCAGCAAAGCTATGCATATCTTTCATATGAAACATATTCTCAAAAAATGTTGCATCACGAGATTCCATAATAGTATCAACATGCATATCAGGTATCTCGGACCCACTAGAAACCTATAACCAATGCTACGCTGAGGATAACCTAGAAAGATATAATCCACTGTTTTTGGTCCGAGTTTGCGTTTCTTTGGAATTGGAACGTTGACTTTTGCCAAGCATCCCCAAGTACGTAAATAAAAAAGTGATGGTTTTCTCCCAACCCACTCCTCATAAGGGGTTTTCTCTTTATTCTTGTTAGGAACTTTATTCAGGACATGACACGAAGTTAACAGAGCCTCCCCCCACCATGCCTTAGATAAATCAGCAGTGTCCAACATGGCGTTCACCAAGTCGGTCAGCGTGCGGTTTTCCTCTCAGCAATTCCGTTTGATTGTGGCGAATAGGGAGGCGTCCTCTCGTGAATAATACTGTGTTCCTCACAGAATTCATCAAATACTTTAGAGAAATACTCTCCACCACGATCCGACCAAAAACGCTGGATCTTTCTCTCTAATTGATTTTCAACTTCAGCCCTATAGATTTTAAAGTAGTCTAAAGCCTCATCTTTAGTTTGCAACAAATAAACATAACAGAATCTAGTAGCATCATCAATGAGTGTCATGAAATATCTCTTTCCACCTTTTGTCAACACCCTTCATCTCGCATAGATCAGAATGTATGAGTTCTAGAGGTGCCAAGTGTCTCTCCTCAGCTGCCGTGTGAGGCTTTCGAGGTTTCTTAGATTGCACACAACTATGGCACTTAGAACCTTTGGCAATGGTGAAATTCGGAATTAAACTTAAACTGGATAGCCGCGACAGTAAACCAAAATTAACATGACATAAACGAGAGTGCCAAACAGTAGCATCTGAATCAACGTTGCCACAAATATGGTTTACTGACTTATTGCAAAATTCGGAAAGAGAAAAGCGGAACAAGCCTCCGCAATCATAGCCTTTACCAATAAATTGTCCAAATCTCGACACAACTACTTTATTGGACTCAAACACTACTTTAAATCCATCTCTGCAAAGAAGGGAGCCGCTGACGAGATTCTTATTCATAGAAGGGACATGCTGCACGTTCCTCAGCTGCACGATCTTCCCCGAAGTAAACTTCAGATGTACCGTGCCAACACCACGAACAGAAGCATGTGACCCATTTCCCATTAGGACGGAAGAATCCCGTGCGACCTGATAAGAAGTGAACATAGAGATGTCAGCACACACATGAACATTAGCACCCGTATCAATCCACCAACATGGAGATTGGAAAACTGAAAGTACCATCGGTATATTACCATACCCATCAGTGTTGCTAGCGGTCACCACATTGACATTCTTGGAGCCTTTCTTCCCTTTCTTGTCTGCACGGTCTGGGCAGTCAACAGAAAAGTGGCCGAGCGCTCCACACGTAAAGCACTCGAGCCCACTTTGTTTAGCACCTTCTTCTTCTTATTATTCTTAAAGGCAGTAGTGTTCATAGGACCATTGAACTAGGGCTTATAGTTCCCTTTGTTCTTGCTGTTATTCTTGACGTGATGATTTTTCTGCACCATATTGGCACTAGACTGCAAATCACCACCTCTTTCAGTTGTGTCATTTGCCCGAGCTTTCTCCTCAACATCAAGAGACGCTATCAGGTTTTCAACCGATATCTCCTGTCTCTTATGTTTGAGAGATGTGGCAAAATTCCTCCATGAAGAAGGCAGCTTTGCAATAATGCATCCAGCCACAAACTTATCAGGAATCACACACTTGAGCAGACCAAACTTGTAACATCCCAAGTATGAAAAACTTCCATTTAGAATGTTTGATTCTTGTTTAATTAAAGTTTTGCATCATGTCATCATACTCATTGCATTTGTTTCCTATTTGTTTGCATCTGTTTTTATTTGTTTTCACAATGGAAAATTCAAACAATATTTCAAATGCTTTGTTCATACTTGTTATGTTACAACTTTCCAAATAAAATGTTCAAATAAAACTCCCATTTGTTTCCATGAAAAATAAAAAGCTCAACTATTTAAATTGTTCTTTAATAATCCACTTAATCCAAACTCCATTCAAAATTCAAATCAAACCACAAACAACACCCAATTTAAAATTATGAAAATTTACCACAAACATTTCTAACCCTTTTGTTCCATTTAAACTTTAGGGTTCACCCTATTTAAATCTTGTTTCAAATATTTCAATTAATAATAAAATTCATCCAAATTTGAATTAATTTACAAACAGCATTTTATTTTGAATCTTTTTGAAAACAAAACTTGGCAAGTTGTTAATATTACATAATTAAGCAACCCAATTTTTTTTTTCCTAGAATTTTCCTAACTCAAAAATCCTTCTTTTTCTTCCTATTTCATTTCTGCAAAAAAAATAAATAAATAGAACCAAAATAAAAAAGAAAAAAAAGCCCAGAGGAGGGGAGCAGCACGGCCCAGCCCATCTCCAAGGCCTGGTACCCCTTCGCTGCCCCCCCCCCTATTTCTTCTATCTGTACGACGCAACATCCACCGGCGCCACGTCGACGCCGTTGCGCGCCGACGGCCACTGTGCGTCCCCTATGCCTATATAGCTACCCTAGGACCCCCCGAGCTGCTGCCCTAGCCCCTACCTCCCTCCTCCCTCGAGAGCGCCGCCAATTTTCCCTCTCTCTGCCGCAATTTCCACTCCTCTCTGAACCTCACCGTCGTCGCCGTCTGAATCCATGGACCTCACCGACGTTCTGCTCACTCTCCCCTCGGGCTAACCGCGGGGATCAACCTCCCTCACCTTCCTCGACCTTCTGAACACCCCAGCGAGCCCGGAGCAGGCCTGGAGCGACGCCGCCAAGCTCGTCGCTGACGCCACCGAGCGCCACCACCACCTTCCGCCGATGATCGCCGTCGTTCCCGTGCCCCACCTTCCACGCTGACCACGGGAACCAACTCGCCTCTGTACCCTCTTCATCCTCGTCCACGACACGGCGCCAGGAGGTTGTTGCATCGCCGCCGCCATCCCTGCTGCCGTCGTCGTCGACAGTCGCCACCGAGCCGCTGCCTCACCTGCAACGGAGGTGATCACCGTGCTCTCTCTTCCTCCTGCTCCCTCTCTGCAGCGCGTGCACACACCGCAGCACCCGCACGCGTCCACGCACCGCAACGCGCACGACAACGAGCACAGCAGCCGCGGCAGCTCGCCGCCGGTGTTTGTTTCCGTCAGGTTCAGAAAGGTGCAGTTTTTCGTCAATTTCAGTTAAGCTCGCGAACTGAACCTTAACCAGTTCGCGTCCCCTATACTGACAAGAACGAATCGATCACTGCAGTGGTTGCAACGCTTGCGCGCGCGCCCCCGGGTGCAGGTTCGAGCCCTAGCGCTCGCGATTAAAACCAACATTTTTTCGCGAGCCGCTGACAGGCAGGGGCCACTCGTCAATGGCCCGTGCTGCCACGCGCGCACACGCTGGCCACGTTGGCCCCAGGGGCCCTCTGTCAGTGGCAGTGGCTAGCCACTTCAGAGTAACATTTGTTTTTCAGTTTTTCTATTTCAAATTAAACCCTTTTCTTTTACAGATTGGTCCTCAAATTTAAAATGTGAATAACTTTTAAATTACAAACCCAACTAATAAAAGTAAAATATGTTTGTTGAACCAAATTTAATTCTCTACCTGTTTATAACGTTGTATTCTGTTTTGAATATTTCAAATGCATCCAAATTTCAAATTCAAACAATTCATTTGAAATTTGATTAATTGCATAACTAATTCATACTTATTCCAAATCACATAAATAAAATATGTTTTCCATGCCATTTTGAACCATCTGTCCAAATATAAATTTTGTTTCATGATTTGAATAATTAAAATTGCTTAAATAATTTAAACCTTGATTAATCATTTAAATTTGCCAAATTCATAACTTGTTTAAATTAAATTATTTTTGAACATATAAAATATGTTTTCAACCTAGAAAAACATAAGCTTTTCAAATATGAATTTGAATTTGTGTTTTGAACAAATAAAAATTCAAATAAATTCATACTTGAATTTAATTCATTTAAACCTTGTTTAACTTGTTTAATTCATAAATAATTCATCTTAATTCCTTTTTCAATAATTGAAATATGTAATCCACCTAAAATTTTGTGTTCTTTCCAAATATGAATTTGTTATTTATTTTGAACAATTTAAATTGGTGAAAACAACAACTAATTGTGTAACCCCTTTAAGGAACCAAAAAATTCCCTAACTTAATAAATAAATTTCTAAATTGGTAAATCTTATTTCCATTTGGTTCTATTGTTGTTGTTTTGCTGTTTCTCTAATCCATGCATCATACTAAACCACTTTCACCTGTTGGTTAGTTGTAAAACAATTGTTTCAACCATAATTCATGGGCTTTTCATATGCAACTCAAATTGCATGTGGGTCCATTTAATTATGTTATGTTACCATGTCAACTAGTTTATTTTGATGCATCAATTAAATGGTCATGCATCATCCCATGATTGTGCATTATGCCATGTTATTGATTGTTTGTCTCTCTGCGTTGTTTGTTTGCTTCTTCTCGGATAGACGACGACGTTGAGACAGACGATACTTACGACACCCCTTCTGAGGATCTAGCTCAGTACCAGGCTGCTGAGTTTGCAGGCAAGTATTCACTCACATGAACCATTGTGTTCCTTTCAACATTGGATACCGATACTTTCCGTTGTCTATTCTGCTAGCCCTATGAATCGTTGCTTCTGTTCGATCCTATCACATGTTATCCTTTAACCCTGATATTGCCTCACCTCCACACCTATAACCCCTTTGCTTGTTGCCCGTGTCTTACTAGCATGCTTAGGGTTGTTTTGCTCGAGTCTGTTACCCGTTACTTTCTGTTACTATATTTCTATTATGTTCTGGGGCTCGATGTTAAACAACAACCTGTTAATTTTGAGGTAATAATAATTTGCTGATAAGGCACCGGCAGGAGGCCCGGCGTGGTTTTGAGGCATGTTAGTGTCGACCCTAATTAGGAAAAGGGTCTTGTCTACTGATCCATGATGAGCGCACTAACCGCATGTGGGAAGCGTGTATGGGCGCCCCCCTCAATTTGATTCGATTCGCATCTCGTCCAAATCGCCACACTTAGTTCGGGCCTTCCATTTGATGCACTCATATGCAGGTACGAACCCGAGGCCAGGGTGGAACTTTTGTAGTCGGCATTTAGGGCGGCGTGGTCTTAGAGTGCTATGAGGGTCCCCTTTTCTTCGTGGGGCTCGATTAGCCGCGCACGCACAGCACGTGGTTCTTTGGGCTTGATGCGAAGAAGAGTTGAGTTGTGTAGAGTGCCTCGCTTGGTGGGTTTGATTCCCATCTGGCGGGATATTCTTACGTGTACGGCCAAATTGGTGCACCCCTGCAGGGATAAATCTTCTCGAGAAGCCGTGTTTTCCGCGGTTATGGTTGACTTGGTGAAAGTACTGGCTAACAAGTACTCAGAACAACTTACACCTAACTAATGTTAACTTGACTAGTAATAGTCCTATTGCCACAATAACTTGAATCATCACTAATACAACTGTGTGAGTTATCCTCGGATTGCTTTTTTGGATAAGGGCGAGATCCAGGATGGGTTTGTTTGGTGGTTAGTTATAGTTGGTTACGATACGCTATCTTATCCTCTTTCTGTTAGCCGGAAGTTGTATCATGTTCTGTAGTTGGTTAGAGCAGCCAGTTGCAGCATCTTTTATATCCCCTTCCTTCCGTTGAACCCAAAGCATTTGTGCTTGGTGTTGACGGGTTACACTTTGGTGAACTGTGAGTCTTGCTTGCCAGTATGTTTATGTACTGACCCCTTTTGGGCTGTGGTTTCCGCAGACTACGCCTACGAGGATCCCAGTGACGGCTACTACGTGGAGTTTGACGAGGCTGCTGACGAGTAGATAGCGGACCCGGGCAGGATCCGAGACATCGTGGATGGGCTCCGTTTTTCCTTTTCATTCCCGGCTTCTTAAGCCTATTTGGATTTTGTCTGTACTCAGACCTTTGAATGCTTCCGCTGAGATGTAATGATGATATGTTGGGACATGTGTCCTCTGGATGATTGTATTTGCTATCTCTGCTCTAGTGAGAGCTATTTGCAACTTATTTCTATTTATTCGTGTCTTAGAGATCTGTGGTGTTATCATTTTGTTCAACGCCGTTGACGTACCATGTGTGTATGGTATGAAGTACGTCAATGGTAGTATCCTGATTTCTATGGGATGGTTTACGTAGACGATGAACACATAGGGGTTGGTTGTCACACATACGTGTGTTGGCCTACTCGTAAGAGATGCGGGTGCCGGTAAGCCTCGTAATCCAATCAACTACTGTTCAACGGAACTGCGAGTATCCTCTAGAAGTCCGGGTGCGACAAATGGTATCAGAGCATGTCTGCCTGTAGGATCCCTTTTACTGGTCGCAGTTGAGTCTAGAAACTATTTTGTAGCTATATAGGAAAAATGAAACGTGAGAGTAGGAATTCTGTTCTTTTATTTCTTTCCCCACCCACCCTCCCTTTTCTGGTAAGGAAGTGCAACGTTGTTTTCTCTTCTCATCTAAACTTTCAAGTTAGGGTTTCACGTATCCTGGTTTCTCTAGGATAGTTATATCTACTAGACCATAGGAATGGAGGTGGTTGTGACATGATTTATCATGTTGCCTACTCATGATTGAGAACGGAGGCATGTAAGCCCCGGAAGCAGATCCTCTATTCCTTAAACAGTAGATATTGATCCTTTAGAAGCCCGGATGGGGTTTTCCGTAGTACCTCGGGAGTTTTTGGTCTCGTGTTTCCCGATGTTGCTTCGATATCCTGTTCTTCTCAACATCCTTATCGTCCGTTCAAACCTTGTTGTTGCTTTCCACTTCAGTTCTTCTACCGGCGTCTAATCAAAACTTCCCCGAACATCGGCAGATGGATCTCAGGTTCTACCCGCAGGTGGTTCGGATGACTCGTTGTGAGAGCACCGCCGGTTATCCGGAGATGCTGAGAGACATGGTCACTTATCTGGGGTTCCGTTGGGCACCAGAGTACCAGGTCTACGAGCAGCAGCGAGAGTTTGACCAGACCTACTACCAGGCTATCGTCTACATTCTGTCAGATGATGGCATGAGCGTTGTCCACCGCTACGAGGCAGTAGGTTCCACAGTGGATATGGCTGTGCAGCAGGCAGCTTATGTGAGTCTCACCGTCCTTCGTGCTGACTACTGGGGATTTGACGATTCTATCTATCGCCACATCCCCCGTGGTTACATCACTTTGGAGGGAGCTCACTTCACTCGCTACGACAACTTGGATGTCTACGAGCATGATAACTCCAGGCTGCACACCACCGCTCAGTTTGTCAGGCACAGTGACGCAGTTGCCAGCACACTATCTCAAGAGTTGGCTTCAGTCAGAGAGCAGCTCTACCTTGCTTTGACTCGTCTGCCGACGTACACCACAGACTTTGTTGGAGATGAGCGCTTTGCACGTTTCGATCAGCCAGTTGGTCGTCGTCTGCCAGATGCTGGAGGTTACGAGCCGATCAGAGGTCCACTCCTCAACCTCGGTGCTGGTTACACTGGGATTCCACGCTTTGGAGCACAGGGAGTCGACGCTATGTACTTCACCACACCTAGAGTCGCTCTCAGGCCACGTCAGATCTATGTGGATCGGCGTTCTACCTACTTTCGTGGGCGTGCTCCTCACCGTACCTCTCGTCGCACTATTCACCGCCGTCTTGCGTGATGAGCATGGGAGTACCGATGTATCCATTCTTATCTATGTTTAGTTATCCTTTGACATTCGAACCATTTGTGGTGTGTTGGATATTCTGATGTATTTGAACATGTGATGATGTACCTGTTGGTTATCTATTCATGCGTCGGAATAATCTCTCTTTCGGTTTCCAAGTCTATCCTTTTCTGTTGTTGTGCTAAAATGCATTTCCATTCAGGATGCCGCCAACAAGGAACAACCCGCCTGAGCCACCGCCAATCACGGAGCTGTTGACTCAGATGACCCAAGTCATGGCACAGATGGCCCAGTTCCAGACTAACCAGCACAACAACCAGAATGCTCCACGACTCAGTATCAAGGAGTTTCTGAGTCTGGGCCCGAGAGCTTTCGTGGCAACACGCGAGCCTCTGGATGCTGATGACTGGATCCGTGAGATAGCTAGGGCTTTGGAGATTGCTCACGTTGCTGAGGAAGACAAGGTCAAGTATGCCTCCTATCTCCTGAAGGGTCAGGCAGCTACTTGGTGGGAGAACTATCAGACCATGAGAGCTGGCTATCCAATCACCTGGGGTTGTTTCAAGGAAGCTTTCCTGAAGCACCACATTCCAGATGGTCTCATGGAAAGGATGCGTGAAGAGTTTTGCTCACTCAAGCAGGGCAAGCTGGACGTCATTGGCTATCAGAGTGAGTTCAATCGCCTCGCTCGATACGCTGGTGATGAGGTGTCCACTGAGGCTAAGAAGATGGCAAGGTTCCGCAGAGGTTTTAACCCGGAACTCAAGTACGCCCTCACCAACATCAAGGCCAAAGACTTCGAGGAGCTCGTGAACACCGCGCTCAATGAGGAAAATGGGCGCAAGGCGTTCGAGGAGTCTCGAAAGCACTCGCGTGAGGGTGGTTCCTCCTCCAACATGACCACCCCTCCGCAGAAGCGCCGCATCTGGGTGCCAAATGGTGCTGTCACTCGGGCTCCACATGCCCAAGCTTCTCCAGGCTTTGCTCCCCGCCCACCCAACCCAGCTCACATGCAAGGTCAGAGGTTTTCAATGGGGCAGCCAAGGCCAGATACTCCTCGTGTCGTCACTTGCTACAAGTGCAAGCATACGGGGCACTACGCTGACAAGTGCACTCAGAGGCAGCTACCTCCACCACCACCTCGTCCCAACACAAACCAGGCAATGGTGCGTGCTCCCCCGGCTAAAGCCTTCAACTCCAACAACAGGCCTGTCGGGAGGACCGCAAGGGTGAATCATGTCAAGATCGACAAAGCTGAGGAAGCTCCTGACGTCGTTCTCGGTACATTCCCCGTAAACTCTTTTCCAGCTAAAGTGTTGTTTGATACCGGGGCATCGCATTCTTTCGTGTCAAAGATCTTTGCGACAGCAATTAAACTCCCTTTTGTTGGTTTGGGTTCCCCGCTAGTAGTAAACTCCCCTGGAGCAACTACGCAAACTTCCAAGATCAGTCATGAAAATCAGATCCTAATTGGAGGTCACATATTCCTTGCTTCTCTCATGTTGCTGGGAAATTCTGACATTGATGTCATTCTTGGTATGGATTGGTTGAAGGCCAATAAAGCTAAAATTGGCTGTGCTCAAAAGTTAATAACTCTGTTCCACCATTCTGGCCAGATAGTCTATTCTCCAAATGAATCAAGTTCCATTCAATTGTACACCCTCGATGCAAAACCTCTACCTCTACTTGAAAATGTTCCGGTGGTTTGTGAATTCCCTGACGTCTTTCCAGAGGAGTTGCCAGGGATGCCTCCGGACAGAGCAGTTGAGTTCGTGATCAAGCTTGAACCAGGTACTGCTCCAATCTCTAAGCATCCATACAAGATAGGTCCTCCTGAACTGAAATTGTTAAAGGAGCAAATCGATATGTACATGGAAAAAGGTTACATTCAACCTAGTTCTTCAGCTTGGGGTTGCCCAACTCTGTTCGTTGCGAAGAAGGATCAAACAAAGAGACTCGTTGTTGACTATCGTCCTCTTAACGAGAAAACCATCAAAAACAAGTATCCAATTCCTCGTATCGATGATCTTTTTTATCAACTTGCTGGAGCCTCAATATTCTCAAAGTTGGACTTGAGAATGGGTTACCATCAAATAAAGATCAGAAAGGAAGATATTCCGAAAAGAACTTTCACCACTCGGTACGGTCTATATGAATACACCGTCATGTCCTTTGGTCTCACCAATGCACCGGCGACATTCTCTCGACTCATGAATTCAGTCTTCCATGAATACCTCGACAAGTTCGTTGTGGTATATCTTGACGACATTCTTGTCTACTCCAAATCTGAGGAAGAGCATGGAGAACATCTTCGTCTCACTCTCATGAAACTTCGCGAGCATCGTCTATATGCCAAGTTCTCCAAATGTGAGTTCTGGATTCTAGAAGTTGCTTACCTTGGTCATGTCATCTCAGCCAAGGGCATAGCCATTGACCCAGAAAAGGTTAAAGAAATTGTTGATTGGAAACCTCCTAAGACGGTAAAGCAAGTACGAAGTTTTCTTGGCTTGGCTAGCTATTGCCGTCGTTTCGTCCAAAACTTTTCCAAGATTGCCAAACCTCTCACTGATCTCACAAAGAAGGACAAGAAGTTCGTTTGGTCTCCACAATGTGATGAAAGTTTCAATCTCTTGAAGACTAAACTCACTTCTACACCAGTTCTGGTTGGCCCAGATACTACCAAACCTTTCCAGATATTCTGTGATGCTTCTCTCCAAGGTCTAGGTGCAGTTCTTATGCAAGAACGTCAAGTTGTGGCTTATGCTTCACGTCAGTTGAACGCACATGAGCAAAACTATCCCACTCATGACCTAGAACTTGCAGCAGTTATGTTTGCCCTCAAGAAATGGAGACAATACTTGTTGGGTAACCGCACTGAAATCTTTTCCGATCATAAGAGTCTGAAATACATCTTCACTCAACCAGATCTAAACCTCAGGCAAAGGAGATGGATTGAAAAGATTAAAGACTTTGATCTCACCATTTCTTACACTCTAGGCAAGGCTAATGTTATGGCCGATGCTCTCAGTCGCCCGTCGTATTGCAATAATCTCATGATCATGGAAAGCCAACCTCCACTTCATGAAGAATTCCAGAAGCTGAACCTTGGTCTTGTTCCTCAAGGTTATCTTGCAAACTTGACAGCCAGTCCAACTCTCGAGGACAAGATTCGTTCTGAACAACTTCATGATGCCGAGATCAAGAAGATGGTAGAACACATCAAAGAAGGCAAGGAGAAATTTAAGTCCTTCTCAATTGATGACAAAGTAACTGTGTTCTTTGAAGGACGCATTGCAGTTTCTCAAGTTCAAAGTCTCAAAGATATCATTCTCAAGGAGGCTCATGAAACTCCTCTTTCCATTCACCTTGGAAGTACAAAGATGTACCAGGATCTTAAGACACTGTATTGGTGGCCTGGCATGAAACGTGAAATTGCTCAATACGTTTCTGAATGCGACGTTTGTCAACGTGTTAAGGCAGTCCATCAGAAAACAGCCGGTCTACTCCAACCTCTGAAAATTCCTGAGTGGAAGTGGGACATGATTGAAATGGACTTCGTCACGGGTTTTCCAAAGTCCAAGAGGGGCAACGATGCAATCTTCGTTGTCATTGATCGTCTCACTAAAGTAGCTCACTTCTTTGCTGTCAAAGAAACAATCTCAGCTAGCCAGTTAGCGGAGCTCTACACAGCAAAGATTGTTCCTCTTCATGGTGTTCCATTGGAAATAAGCTCAGACCGTGGAAGCATATTCACTTCTCATTTCTGGAAAAGCTTTGAAGAAGCATTGGGCACCAAACTTCTGTTCAGCACAGCCTACCATCCTCAGTCTCAAGGGCAAGTCGAAAGAGTCAATCAGATTCTCGAGGATATGCTCAGAGCATGTGGTCTCTCCTTTGGCATGAAATGGGAGGATTGCCTTTCATATGCTGAATTCTCCTACAACAACAGCTTCCAGGCAAGCCTAGGCATGGCACCATTTGAAGCTCTCTATGGCCGCAGATGCAGGAGTCCAATCAATTGGTCTGGAGCTGGTGAACGTTCACTCTTAGGCCCTGACATTGTTAAGGAAGCCGAAGAGAAAGTTCGCATCATTCGTGACAATCTCAAGATTGCTCAGTCTCGTCAGAAAAGCTACTATGACAGCAAGCACAGTGATATGATCTATGCACCTGGTGACAAGGCATATCTCCGTGTAACTCCCCTCAGAGGCACTCATCGTTTTGGTGTGAAAGGAAAGCTTGCACCAAGATACATTGGTCCTTTCAACATTCTCTCAAGGCGTGCGGAAAATGCCTATCGTCTTGAACTTCCAGAAAAACTATCCAAGGTGCACGATGTGTTTCACGTGTCACAGCTCAAGAGGTGTTTCAAAGATCCAGATCGTGCAGTTGATCATGATTCCATTGAACTGCAAGATGATCTCTCTTATGAGGAGCACCCTGTTCGTATTCTCGATGAGACCGAGCGTAAGACTCGCAACAAGAGCACCAAGTTCTTGAAAGTGCAGTGGTCCCATCATTCCGATAAAGAGGCAACGTGGGAGACCGAAGAGGATCTTCGCAAGAAGTATCCGGACCTTTTCCCTTCTCAGTAGGAATCTCGGGGCGTGATTCCTTCAAGGGGGTGCGATTTGTAACATCCCAAGTATGAAAAACTTCCATTTAGAATGTTTGATTCTTGTTTAATTAAAGTTTTGCATCATGTCATCATACTCATTGCATTTGTTTCCTATTTGTTTGCATCTGTTTTTATTTGTTTTCACAATGGAAAATTCAAACAATATTTCAAATGCTTTGTTCATACTTGTTATGTTACAACTTTCCAAATAAAATGTTCAAATAAAACTCCCATTTGTTTCCATGAAAAATAAAAAGCTCAACTATTTAAATTGTTCTTTAATAATCCACTAAATCCAAACTCCATTCAAAATTCAAATCAAACCATAAACAACACCCAATTTAAAATTATGAAAATTTACCACAAACATTTCTAACCCTTTTGTTCCATTTAAACTTTAGGGTTCACCCTATTTAAATCTTGTTTCAAATATTTCAATTAATAATAAAATTCATCCAAATTTGAATTAATTTACAAACAACATTTTATTTTGAATCTTTTTGAAAACAAAACTTGGCAAGTTGTTAATATTACATAATTAAGCAACCCAATTTTTTTTTTCCTAGAATTTTCCTAACTCAAAAATCCTTCTTTTTCTTCCTATTTCATTTCTGCAAAAAAAACAATAAACAGAACCAAAAACGCCCAGAGGAGGGGAGCAGCACGGCCCAGCCCATCTCCAAGGCCTGGTACCCCTTCGCTGCCCCCCTCTTTCTTCTATCTGTACGGCGCAACATCCACCGGCGCCACGTCGACGCCGTTGCGCGCCGACGGCCACTGTGCGTCCCCTATGCCTATATAGCTACCCTAGGACCCCCCGAGCTGCTGCCCTAGCCCCTACCTCCCTCCTCCCTCGAGAGCGCCGCCAATTTTCCCTCTCTCTGCCGCAATTTCCACTCCTCTCTGAACCTCACCGTCGCCGCCGTCTGAATCCATGGACCTCGCCGACATTCTGCTCACTCTCCCCTCGGGCTAACCGCGGGGATCAACCTCCCTCACCTTCCTCGACCTTCTGAACACCCCAGCGAGCCCGGAGCAGGCCTGGAGCGACGCCGCCAAGCTCGTCGCTGACGCCACCGAGCGCCACCACCACCTTCCGCCGATGATCGCCGTCGTTCCCGTGCCCCACCTTCCACGCTGACCACGGGAACCAACTCGCCTCTGTACCCTTGTCATCCTCGTCCACGACACGGCGCCAGAAGGTTGCTGCATCGCCGCCGCCATCCCTGTTGCCGCCGTCGTCGACAGTCGCCACCGAGCCGCTGCCTCACCTGCAACGGAGGTGATCACCGTGCTCTCTCTCCCTCCTGCTCCCTCTCTGCAGCGCGTGCACACACCGCAGCACCCGCACGCGTCCACGCACCGCAACGCGCACGGCAACGAGCACAGCAGCCGCGGCAGCTTGCCGCCGGTGTTTGTTTCCGTCAGGTTCAGAAAGGTGCAGTTTTTCGTCAGTTTCAGTTAAGCTCGCGAACTGAACCTTAACCAGTTCGCGTCCCCTATACTGACAAGAACGAATCGATCACTGTAGTAGTTGCAACGCTTGCGCGCGCGCCCCCGGGTGCAGGTTCGAGCCCTGGCGCTCGCGATTAAAACCAACATTTTTTCGCGAGCCGCTGACAGGCAGGGGCCACTCGTCAGTGGCCCGTGCTGCCACGCGCGCACACGCTGGCCACGTTGGCCCCAGGGGCCCTCTGTCAGTGGCAGTGGCTAGCCACTGCAGAGTAACATTTGTTTTTCAGCTTTTCTATTTCAAATTAAACCCTTTTCTTTTACAGATTGGTCCTCAAATTTAAAATGTGAATAACTTTTAAATTACAAACCCAAATAATAAAAGTAAAATATGTTTGTTGAACCAAATTTAATTCTCTACCTGTTTATAACAGTTGTATTCTGTTTTGAATATTTCAAATGCATCCAAATTTCAAATTCAAACAATTCATTTGAAATTTGATTAATTGCATAACTAATTCATACTTATTCCAAATCACATAAATAAAATATGTTTTCCATGCTATTTTGAACCATCTGTCCAAATATAAATTTTGTTTCATGATTTGAATAATTAAAATTGCTTAAATAATTTAAACCTTGTTTAAATCATTTAAATTTGCCAAATTCATAACTTGTTTAAATTAAATTATTTTTGAACATATAAAATATGTTTTCAAACTAGAAAAACATAAGATTTTCAAATATGAATTTGAATTTGTGTTTTGAACAAATAAAAATTCAAATAAATTCATACTTGAATTTAATTCATTTAAACCTTGTTTAACTTGTTTAATTCATAAATAATTCATCTTAATTCCTTTTTCAATAATTGAAACATGTAATCCACCTAAAATTTTGTGTTATTTCCAAATATGAATTTTGTTATTTATTTTGAACAATTTAAATTGGTGAAAACAACAACTAATTGTGTAACCCCTTTAAGGAACCAAAAAATTCCCTAGCTTAATAAATAAATTTCTAAATTGGTAAACCTTATTTCCATTTGGTTATATTGTTGTTGTTTTGCTGTTTTTCTCATCCATGCATCATACTAAACCACTTTCACCTGTTGGTTAGTTGTAAAACAATTGTTTCAACCATAATTCATGGGCTTTTCATATGCAACTCAAATTGCATGTGGGTCCATTTAATTATGTTATGTTACCATGTCAACTAGTTTATTTTGATGCATCAATTAAATGGTCATGCATCATCCCATGATTGTGCATTATGCCATGTTATTGATTGTTTGTCTCTCTGCGTTGTTTGTTTGCTTCTTCTCGGATAGACGACGACGTTGAGACAGACGATACTTACGACACCCCTTCTGAGGATCTAGCTCAGTACCAGGCTGCTGAGTTTGCAGGCAAGTATTCACTCACATGAACCATTGTGTTCCTTTCAACATTGGATACCGATACTTTCCGTTGTCTATTCTGCTAGCCCTATGAATCGTTGCTTCTGTTCGATCCTATCACATGTTATCCTTTAACCCTGATATTGCCTCACCTCCACACCTATAACCCCTTTGCTTGTTGCCCGTGTCTTACTAGCATGCTTAGGGTTGTTTTGCTCGAGTCTGTTACCCGTTACTTTCTGTTACTATATTTCTATTATGTTCTGGGGCTCGATGTTAAACAACAACCTGTTAATTTTGAGGTAATAATAATTTGCTGATAAGGCACCGGCAGGAGGCCCGGCGTGGTTTTGAGGCCTGCTAGTGTCGACCCTAATTAGGAAAAGGGTCTTGTCTACTGATCCATGATGAGCGCACTAACCGCATGTGGGAAGCGTGTATGGGCGCCCCCCTCAATTTGATTCGATTCGCATCTCGTCCAAATCGCCACACTTAGTTCGGGCCTTCCATTTGATGCACTCATATGCAGGTACGAACCCGAGGCCAGGGTGGAACTTTTGTAGTCGGCATTTAGGGCGGCGTGGTCTTAGAGTGCTATGAGGGTCCCCTTTTCTTCGTGGGGCTCGATTAGCCGCGCACGCACAGCACGTGGTTCTTTGGGCTTGATGCGAAGAAGAGTTGAGTTGTGTAGAGTGCCTCGCTTGGTGGGTTTGATTCCCGTCTGGCGGGATATTCTTACGTGTACGGCCAAATTGGTGCACCCCTGCAGGGATAAATCTTCTCGAGAAGCCGTGTTTTCCGCGGTTATGGTTGACTTGGTGAAAGTACTGGCTAACAAGTACTCAGAACAACTTACACCTAACTAATGTTAACTTGACTAGTAATAGTCCTATTGCCACAATAACTTGAATCATCACTAATACAACTGTGTGATTTATCCTCGGATTGCTTTTTTGGATAAGGGGCGAGATCCAGGATGGGTTTGTTTGGTGGTTAGTTATAGTTGGTCACGATACGCTATCTTATCCTCTTTCTGTTAGCCGGAAGTTGTATCATGTTCTGTAGTTGGTTAGAGCAGCCAGTTGCAGCATCTTTTATATCCCCTTCCTTCCGTTGAACCCAAAACATTTGTGCTTGGTGTTGACGGGTTACACTTTGGTGAACTGTGAGTCTTGCTTGCCAGTACGTTTATGTACTGACCCCTTTGGGGCTGTGGTTTCCGCAGACTACGCCTACGAGGATCCCCGTGACGGCTACTACGTGGAGTTTGACAAGGCTGCTGACGAGTAGATAGCGGACCCGGGCAGGATCCGAGACATCGTGGATGGGCTCAGTTTTTCCTTTTCATTCCCGGCTTCTTAAGCCTATTTGGATTTTGTCTGTACTCAGACCTTTGAATGCTTCCGCTGAGATGTAATGATGATATGTTGGGACATGTGTCCTCTGGATGATTGTATTTGCTATCTCTGCTCTAGTGAGAGCTATTTGCAACTTATTTCTATTTATTCGTGTCTTAGAGATCTGTGGTGTTATCATTTTGTTCAACGCCGTTGACGTACCATGTGTGTATGGTATGAAGTACGTCAATGGTAATATCCTGATTTCTATGGGATGGTTTACGTAGACGATGAACAGATAGGGGTTGGTTGTCACACATACGTGTGTTGGCCTACTCGTAAGAGATGCGGGTGCCGGTAAGCCCCGTAATCCAATCAACTACTGTTCAACGGAACTGCGAGTATCCTCTAGAAGTCCGGGTGCGACAAAACTCCTTCGCAATGCACTGTATCTCATGAGCATGTTCGACTACAGAACGGTTATTCACCATCTTGTAGTCGTTAAAGCTCTCCATGATATACAGCTCACTGCCAGCATCGGACGCACCGAATTTAGTGTTCAGTGCATCCAAGAGCTCCTTAGCGTCTTCGATGTGCATATACACATCGCACAGACGTCCCTCCAGGACACTCAGAATACAGCCTCTGAAATTATTATTGGCTTCCTTGAACTTATTCTGAACCTCGTCAGAACCTCCTTCAGGAAGGCCATTCATAATAATGTCCCACACTTTCATGGACTGAAGCCATAGTTGGCTTCGCAGTTGCCATCTCTTAAATGTGGTACCATTGAACTTTTCCGGTTTCATTGAATCACTTAAGTGGGCCATAGTCAGTTCAGGAAATTGCCTACAATTAGGTTTTTGGATTGTTGAATAATTAGGCATAATTTCCACGATTAATTCCAGAATATAAATCATGATGACAACAGATATTAACATGTGAAACTCGAACATACTAGATGCAGCACACAACATGAATAATAGCAACACGATCTCTCTAAACATGTAAACAGTAGACATGTTAAACAGACAGATCAGGACACACATTCCGTACCGATCATTTGTAGTGACGTTGTTGATGACAACGTTGGCGATGACGGATCGGGGTAGACGACGCTTGAGGCGACGGTACGCAGCACCGCCTGACTTGTTAGGCAGACGGGCCGTCGTGGAAGCAGCGAGCAGTCGCGCGAAGCGCTTCCCAAAAACCTAATTCACCCTCTCCCGTACAGGATCACAAAGGCGACTGGTTCCGGAGACCTGCTCTCCCGTTCGCCGGTGGACGCCGGCGCTCGGGATGGAGTATACTACGGCGGCGGCGCAAGGAACAAGGTGTGGCAAAACCTAGATTGGTTTCGGTGTGTGTACAGCGCCCACGGTGCGCGGCTTTTATACTGCGGTTCGGAAAACCCTAACGTATGCGACGTGGGAGGCCCACGCCGCACGTCCGAGTCGGTTGCAGCAAGCGATACGGGAGCGACCCGAACCGCCTCAGCTGTGACGCGTCCGTCACGACTACGAAATTGGTTTTCCAAAACAGCAAAATAAACACAAGTATTGTCTCGGCTCGAGGCTCGATTCACGAAACGCGATCGCGACGTGTCGAGTCGAGACGAGCGAGCGGCGGAGGAGGAGAAGCAGGAGTGCGCGAGAGGCTCTCTTGTTCTCACTCACATACAATCCCTACAACACTTCACCTTATAAGGGTGGTGTGCAACTCCTCAAACTGCCAATGTGGGACTAAACTTCCCACTCCCACCACTCACATGTACACATGGGCCATTTTGAGATTTCAGAATTTGTCTATTGGGCTACCCACATATGGGCTCAATATTTCAGCACACTCATATGGGCCAAATATTCCAACAACTAGTACAGTTACATATTTATTTATTTATTTGAATAGGGGGAAGTGCTCTCATCTTTTTTATACATACACTTACATATAGGCAATTTGCAATGACGAAAAATATCACAAGGACGACAGCAGCACGAGGCCGTAATTCTTACTCACTCGGCACCGGGGCACGGGGGACTGCGGTCACCAACAAATCAGACCGATGGCGGGTGGCGAGCCCGGCCGCCTCGTCCATGTCCATCTCCTCGGGGACCATCCCGCCCGGCAGCTCCCAGTCGAAATGGAATAGCAGTGCCGCGAGGGCGAGCTCAATGTGTGCCATACCGAACGCCATGCCGGGGCACATCCTCCTGCCGGCGCCGAACGGCACAAACTCGAAGTTCGTCCCCTTGAATTCCCTGCCGGCTCCGCCACCTTGCGCCTCGAATCTCTCCGGGACGAACTCCTCCGGTGAATCCCAGTGCGCCGGGTCCGTGCCGATCGCCCATCCGTTGATGAGCACCATGGCGCCCTGGGGCACGTCGAACCCGAGCACCTCGCACGGGCTGCGGCACTCCCGTGGCACCAAGAGCGCCGCCGCGGCATGCAGCCGGAGCGTCTCCTTGATGACGAGCCGCAGGTAGTGCAGGTTTGCAAGGTTATTCTCCGCCACCTTGTCGTGGCCGGCGAGCTCTCTACAGACCTCCTCTTGTGCCTTCCGCATCACCGTCGGGTTACGCATCAGCTCGCCCATTGCCCACTGCAGCATGGTGGACGATGTCTCGCTACCCGCGGCAAACAAGTCCTGCAAGAGAAGCAGAGCACGTAAAAATGAAAAAGACGCGGATTTTTTCAAGCTGCTAGCGCGCGTTGCAGTTATCACAGCCGTGCATGCCCGGTTGGGATCTGAGCCAATTGTTGACTTCCCCCTTTCCGGGACTGTACACGGAGGAGGGGCTCGTATCTATAATAATAACTAAATAGGTGAACCCCACTAAGTCATTTCTCTAAACATGCAACTTGTCCACGTCGGCAAACATGACAGCTCAGTCATTTTTGGTTTCGTTCGTGACTTTTATTTTAGCCTTCATTTTTATCGAGAAGTTCTAAACGTGCGTACACTTGCAGCCCATCGTTTAGCACATTGCTTAGCCCAGCCCAGAAGACTCTTTCTCTTCTCCATCTAACCAATCTGGATCCACCGACTGCCGCAGCTATGTGGCTTCCACCTCTCCATCAATGTCCACACCGGTTCAGCATAGCGCTCTCTCTTCCTCTCCCCAACGATTGCCATGAAAAACCGCTTCTCAGGTAATTGATGGAGGATACGAGAAGTCCTAGGTGGTATGCCTCAGCCTATATATTCGCATCCCCACATCGTCGTTGGGCATCTGCCATACAGCTCATATTGGCGGCGCGGTGATCCGCTTATCCATGGTTTGTCCGCTCTGGCCCGGTTCACCACAAGGAAGACCCTTTACACATGCAATTTTGCTTCTGGACTTCTAGTGATCTACTGCATCCCAAGCATTATCCGCCCCTGGAAGGCTCAAGAAGGTATCTGCTTCTCCTACCTATCTGTCCCCCGAAAAAAATCCTATCTATCGTGCAGCTCCAAGGTCAAGGTCAAGGTCAAGCACTCATGTTGCGTCTTCAATCCTTCGTGCACGTATTTATCTTCCTCTTTCTTTTGTGTTCGTGCAATCATTTTTTTTTCTATTTTCTCCATTCATTCATGTCCGATTTCATCCAATCTGAGAAAAATTATTGATTACTGATGCGCCATCTTCCTTGTAGGTACTCGACAAACACCCCATAGTAGATCTACCTCAAACTGATTTCTCTATCCGGGAATTTAATCATTAGTAAGCCAATTTTTCTTAAATTTGAAGGTTTATCTCAATTTCCTTGCATTTGTTGTCCACTTATAGAAATCTTCTATTTTGTAGTAAGTTGGCTGCTACATTCTGACAAACGTTGTTATTGACTAGCTACATGTAACAATGTTAATATTTTTTTGAGAAAAGTAGGGGCCTCCACTGAAACCATGATCGATTTGCCAGCATGTGGACGACTTATGATTGCTATTCTTCTCCAGGCCGTCAGCCTGGACTCCACCTGTACCCGGATGCAACAATTGCCGATCTCCAGTTCATTAACGAATTGCACCTCCGGCTAAACTTCAGGCAGCGTTGCTTCTCAGCCTGTAAGTGGACACGGACCGTCCACGGCGCCGTGAGCCGTGCCCGCTTAATTCATGTCCGTGGGCGCCCAATGGAGACTGGGTTTTTTGGCGGGCAGTGGCGGTTATTCCAGCGTCCAGCTAAGCCCACTTATTAAGCAGAACCATACAGCTCGTTCTGAGAAAGAAACAAAGCGCTCCGCTTTTCTTGTTCCCTCAACGAGTTTAAGTGGGCCTGACGGACGCCGCCAACTATGCGCAAATTAAGTGGACAAAATATATAGCCCCGTTTAATTAGGTGGGCACAAGCGGCATGCAGATGGACAGCCGTGGACGTGTCCACTTACAGGTCTACTTGCTTCTGCAATGTGCTATACCCAAGTTGTTCGCTTCTGTTGAGCCTTTTGCTGAGTTGACGCATTTCCATTCTGCATTAGGCTCAGAACATTACTTTCCAATGATTATTGTAATATTGTTAGCCCGATATGAGATTTCAAAATTTCCACATGGTATTGTGATTTTTATAATTATGCCAGCTAAATTTGCACTGACATGTTGAATGATTTTGCACGGTCTCATTATCTTATATTTTCTTATATAAAGAGTTAGAGCACAAGATAAATCATTCAAACCAGAGCTCTCTAAAATTCTGTAGCTAATTGAGCTTGCAGCTGGTATTGAAGTGTTCAGCAGAGACTTAACGGTTTACTTAGCCGCTTAGCGCGGACACCCGTTGATTTTTCATGGCGCATTCCTCTTCATTGCAAGTTTATAATTTTATATGCTTAGATCAACAACTTTCTATTTTGTTTTGTCTCTGCAGCATTTCTTTTCATTTGTACAACTCTGCATGCATGCTCACTTCTGTTATGAATGCATGGTCACCTTTTCTACCATCGAAACTTAATGATTTTTTTCTTGGGAGTATGATGTTAAATATCCTCATCTTCCAATTATTTGGTGAGCCTAAGACTTCTTTGTATGAAGCAGTTGGGATGCCATTCGTTGTTCGCAAGGTAGATGGTTAGTGGTTTGAGGAAGATAGATGGTGCTGTTGGTGTCATTACTGTTGCTCAACTTTTGTGACAGACAAGGTCTACCATACTCCTACTTTTACACTATGCCACTAAACTACAATAACATTTAAATATCTCCTAATTACAACAGACCTGACTTTGAGATATTGCTAATTTGCCACTAATGTAAATATTGGTTAATTATTCGTTCTTGCCTACGGATTATAATTTTTACCATGACTTTTTATTATTTTTCAGCTAACAAGAGCATCCACATTGCTACATTAATACATTCTGGTGTTTCTCACAACATCAAAGCTAGATATTATGTTCTTAGTGTGTTATCTGAGGTTTTTTAAACTGCCAGAACCTTTGTAGAGATCATTGGAACAATGGATAATGCACTGCTGTAAATTTTATTTTGCTCTTAGCTTATGTCCCTAATACAATGTTGCTTTGATTCCTATAGTTCTTACACTTATGTACCCGCAGCAACGCGCGGGGTATCATCTAGTATCATTTATTTTTGGGGCTTGTATATGTAGTACAGTTACATATTTATTTATTTATTTAAATAGGGGGAAGTGCTCTCATCTTTTTTATACACACACTTACATATAGGCAAATTGCAATGACGAAAAATATTACAAGGACGACAGCAGCGTACTTCTTACTCACTCGGCACCGGGGCACGGGGGACTGCGATCACCAACAAATCAGACCGACGGCGGGTGGCGAGCCCGGCCGCCTCGTCCATGTCCATCTCCTCGGGGACCATCCCGCCCGGCAGCTCCCAGTCGAAATGGAATAGCAGTGCCGCGAGGGTGAGCTCAATGTGCGCCAGACCGAACGCCATGCCGGGGCACATCCTCCTGCCGGCGCCGAACGGCACAAACTCGAAGTCTGTCCCCTTGAATTCCCTGCCGGCTCCGCCATCTTGCGCCTCGAACCTCTCCGGGACGAACTCCTCCGGCGAATCCCAGTGCGCCGGGTCCCTGCCGATCGCCCATGCGTTGATGAGCACCATGGCGCCATGGGGCACGTCGAATCCGAGCACCTCGCACGGGCTGCGGCACTCCCATGGCACCAGGAGCGCCGCCGCGGGATGCAGCCGGAGCGTCTCCTTGATGACGAGCCGCAGGGAGCGCAGGTTTGCAAGGTTGGTCTCCGTCACCTTGTCGTGGCCGGCGAGCTCTCTACGGACCTCCTCTTGCGCCTTCCGCATCACCGTCGGGTTACGCATCAGCTCGGCCATTGCCCACTGCAGCATGGTGGACGATGTCTCGCTGCCGGCGGCAAACAAGTCCTGCAAGAGAAGCAGCGTACGTAAAAAAAAAGGATGTATTTTGGGGGCTTGATCTTGCTGATTGTGACGGGAGCTTACGATGATGACGGCTTTGATGTTCTGCGTGGTGAGCGGGTACTGGAAGTCCATCTCCTTCTGGAGCCGCAGGAGCACGTCAAGCAAGTCCTCGTGCTCCGCACCGGCGGCAGATCTGCTCTCCTGGCGTTGCTTGATAATATTGTCGATGAAGCCGAACATGGCGCTGCGGCGGCGCTGGATCTCGCCTGGGACGCGGCTGAGGCGCATCGCGAGACGGGACGAAGGGAAGACGTCCGGCAGGCTCATCCCCGGTATGACCTTGAACGCCTCCTCCAGCAGGCTCAGGAACGTGTCCCGGTCCGCGCTCCGGCAGCCGATGATGGCGCGCACCGAGGAGTCCGCGACGAACGTCGCGATCCTCTCGGACAAGTTCACCGGCCTCGCGGCAGACGCCTCCGACGCGACGGAGCAGAGGAGCAGACCGAGCTCGTCCTCGCGGACGGGGAGGAATGAGTGGACGCGGCGGGAGCTGAGGAGCTCGACGGTGCAGATCCTGCGGAGCTGACGCCACGCGTCGCCGTAGGGGGCGAAGACGAGGCCGTCGGCGCCCTGGAACACGCGGCGCAGCATGGGCCCGACGGGACGCGTCGCGAAGGCCACGTCGTGGGTCTTCATGATCTCCCGCGCGGCGTCCGGGGAGGAGGCGACCACCACGGGGACCTCGCCGAAGCGGAGCAGCATGAGCGGGCCGTGGCGCCGCGCCAGGTCGCGCAGGGCGCGGTGCGGGAGCGCGCCCGCGAGGTGGTGCAGATGTCCGATCACCGGCAGCGCCCACGGTGACGGGGGCAGCCGCTGGACGGAGCCAGACCTCCAACGAGCGACCGCAATGTAGAGAAGCGGTACCACGACTAGGAGTAGCAGGTAGAACGATGGGAGCTCGGCGGCCATGGCCACTGGCGTGTAGGTCGATTGGCTTGGTTTGAGCGGGAACAGTGCGAGAACTCAAATGTGTGAACTGTGATATGGATATGTGGTGGTGGTGTCGTTTATAAATGAGGTGGTAAGGGGACTAACGGTTGACTCGTTCCGTTCTTGCTGAGCACGTTGAGTTTTCGCGGCGGACTCTCATGCATGTTCGTCGAAGCAGTGGCGGTGTTCTGTTTGGTCTGTCTGCACGCTGCCTTTGCCAATTGTATGGCTTAGGGCATCTCCAGTCGTTCGGCCCCCCAGGTTTTAGATCGACGCTTTTTAGCGTTAGCGCCGCCCCGTACCAAAACCTGGGGGGGCGATTTCACCAGCCGTTCGGCGGCCCATAAATGAGAACGGCGATATTGTTTGAAACTTCATCTTCCCGCCCCAAAATATAGAGCCCTAGTTCGGCGATCACGGCAGGCATGGTTTGGGCAATAATATTACAAAAAACGCCACAGGTGGGCGATCAAATAGAGTCTAGATCGAATCACACGGACGGGCGCGCGCGGCGTGGGCAAACGGAGGCGATCAGGCAGACGCGTCAGCCGGCGTCGGAGCAGGCGGCGAGCTCGGCGCAGCATCCTCCAGGTCGATGACGGCGTCCGAGCAGGCGACGGGCTCGGCGTCCTCCAGGTCGACGACGGGCTCGGCATCCTTGTCGACGACGGTCGCGGCATCCTCCAGGTCGACGTGCGCGCTCGTCGGCGCGGTGGTGTAGCTGGTGCCACCAGACGACGTAGTCGGGGCCGGGGGCGTGGTGATGTCGGTCAGGATGAGGTTGCACTGCGCCAGGAACCAAGCTCTCACCTCGGGGGTCATCGCGGCCAGGTTTCTTGGCTCCCTCGGCTTGCGCGGTTTCTTGGCCGGTTCGGAGGCCGCGGGAATGGATACGGCGGTGGCTGCGGCGCAGGGACCTGTAAATCGGGCGGGAGCCATAGCGTCTAGATCTCGGGGGCGGGGGGAAATGGCGGGAATGGACCGGGGGAAGAGGTAGTTGTGGGGGGAAAGTGGAGGGAAGCGTCGAAAAAAGAGAGAGAAATCGTCTTCCGTCGCCGACAGGCGTGGCCCACGCGCGCATTTCGCCCCCCCAAGCCGAACCCAGCGCGTTGGGTTCGGCCTGGGTTCGGCGGCGCCAAACGGCGCGAAAAACGGCAGAAAGCGGCGCTAAATCGGTTCCTGGGGGGCGACTGGTGCGAAACGGCGCGAAAAACGCCTCTTGGGGGGACTCTGGGGGGACGACTGGAGATGCCCTTACACTCCACGGCGACACCATCAAGAACCTTTTCTTTTTGCACGTGGCACACATATTTTGTTAATGACTTATTTTGTGTACATTCTATAGTGTTTTATGTGTACTCAATGTATACCCGCTCATGCTTATGTGTGTACTTATAGTTTAGAACATGGAAATTTCATACTTTGTACGCCCACCTAGTTTTTCTTAGATTTTCTTTTTTACATGTGTATATTGTAAGATCTAACTGAACAAAATCTAGAAAAAAAATATAATTAAACACATTGAGGAGGACGACATATAACATTTTGCTTTTAAGCACATTTTATCGATGATATCATGTCTAAATCCGACAAGATCAGTATGCAAATCTTCATATATGTCTGACTTCTGTCTTCTAAATCCAAAAAAAGAAAAATCATAATGAAATAGGATACAATTTGATTTATTTCAAAAAAAAGATACAATTTGATTACTGTCCGACCAAATCTGCTTCGAAATCACTTCTACCTGGGGATATCCATCTCGTTAGAAAAAGGTGATTGGATTACATGCTGAGCTAAGCATGTCGTGCCATTCTTAAAAAATTATAACTATAAAACGATTAGTGTAGCCAAGAAATTAACCATGCTATATATCTTGATCATTGTTGGGCCAACGATACATATTTGACTATTACCGATACATATTTTTGGTGTGCAAAGTAGAAGTGTCGTGGTAGTGTCACGGCAGATGCCACGGGATGACTTAAATCGGGGTCGATGGACGTTGTTGGAACTGGAGAGGGATAGCGCGTTGGAGAATGTACACGGAAGACACAAAACAAACACACGATGTGAGCCCTCGTGAGGAGGTAAAACCCCTACTCCTGCCTCTCTGAGTGTATATGGGTGAGAATCCGGGTTACAGTGATGCTCCTAGAGCTGTATCTGCTCGAGGAGGATGAAGAAGCTCGCAATAGAGGAATGTTCTCCCTACCTAGCGAGTGAGCTATTGATTGTGTGAATGCTTCGCCCAAGTGAGCTCTCTCCCTCGTCCGCCCCACACACACGAGGGCCTGTGGTACCTGGTGCCCAACGTACAAGTACAGAACACTATGCTACCAACTATGGCCAAAGTCATGCCTATGTCATCCTCCATGTTTTCCTTGTCGCATCTGTCCTCGACAGGACGTGGCCTCCCCATACATGTCCATTTCTCCCACGTTCATACGTGGTCAGCGGTACGGGAGAGACCTTTTCACCTTGTAACTTGAGCCATGCCGTCTGTACCTTCTCCGCGTCAGCAGGAGTGTGATACTTCCATTGACCTGCATACGAAATCACTTGCACCTTGCTTTTCGGTGCCACACTTACTCAACTCGGTCGATCCTCCCCTGTAAGCAAGATGATACGAGGTTATTTCGACATGCATTACATATGTCGGTCAGGACATGTCGGTTTATACCAGTATGACTATATCGGCCTTATGTCGGTCTTTGCTATGTAGGTCAACATTGACCCGGTCCACACCTGGACATCATTTTATGTCTGCCATGACCCTGCCCGGGGGTCAGCCCCCGACATTAGTCCTCAAAGTTATCGCGGTCCTGCAGCCTCGGATGAAGGGACACGACAGATTTTCCCAATAAAAAGAACTTTCTCAACAACTGAGATATCTTATGTCGGCCGAGATCATGTGCCGGAACTGATTCCCAACCAAACATGATACTTGATCTTATGTCGGTCCGCTCTGACATGCGAAAGAGCTCCTCGTTTTCTCCAACTCTCTGGTTCAGGGTACATGGCAGAGATTTACCGTGCATCGTGTCGCCTCGATTCCCGCGCGTGTTTGCTATTTTTCATGGTTTTTGTGAAGAAATTGTGGAAGTATTCATGGACGATTTCTCCGTCTATGGAACTTCTTTTGATAATTGTTTGCACAACCTTGATAAAGTTTTGCAGAGATGTGAGGAAACTAATCTCGTTCTTAATTGGGAGAAATGTCACTTTATGGTTAATGAAGGAATTGTTCTTGGACATAAAATTTCTGAAAGAGGTATTGAAGTTGACAGAGCTAAAGTGGAAGCCGTAGAGAAAATGTTCTTTCCCGGGATGTTAAAGGTATTCGTAGTGTTCTTGGTCACGCTGGTTTTTATAGGAGGTTTATTAAAGATTTCTCTAAAAATATCAAAACCTCTTACTAATCTTCTTAAAAGATGTACCATTTATTTTTTATGATGATTGTAAGGAAGCTTTTAAAACTTTAAATAGGGCTTTAACTACTGCTCCTATTGTGCATTCGCCTGATTGGAATTTAACTTTTGAAATTATGTGTGATGCTAGTGATTTTGTTGTAGGTGTTGTTCTTGGACAGCGTGTAGATAAGAAGTTGAATGTTATTCATTATGCTAGTAAGACTCTTGACGCTTCTCAAAATAATTATGCTACTACTGAAAAAGAGTTCTTAGCTGTAGTTTTTGCATGTGATAAGTTCAGGCCTTATATTGTTGACTCAAAGGTTACTATTCATACTGATAATGCTGCTATTAGACACCTTATGGAAAAGAAAGATGCTAAGCCTAGGCTTATTAGATGGGTGTTGCTTTTACAAGAGTTTGATTTGCATATTGTGGATAGGAAGGGTGCTAAAAATCATGTTGCTGATAACTTGTCTAGATTGGAAACATTACTTTTGACCCTATTCCTGTTAAAGATAGTTTTCCAAATGAATAGTTGGCTACGATAAAGGTAAAACCCCAAGATAGTCCATGGTATGCTGATTATGCTAACTTTATTGTTTCAAAGTATTTGCCTCCAACATTTACAGCTCAACAAAGAAAAGAAAAAATTTATGATTTGAGGCATTATTTTTGGGATGACCCACATTTCTATAAAGAAGAAGTAGATGGTATTATGAGAAGATGTGTTCCAAACCATGAACAATGTGAAATATTGAAGAAGTCTCATAGTAGTGCTTATGGAGGACATCACGGTGGAGATAGAACCGCACAGAAGGTTCTACAATCAGGTTTCTATTGGCCTACTCTCTTTAAAGATGCACGTAAATTTATTTTATCTTGTGATGAATGTCAAAGTGTAGGAAATATTTCTAGACGTAATGAAATGCCTATGAGTTATTCTCTTGTTATTGAACCTTTTGATTGTTGGTGATTTAACTTTATGGGTCCTTTTCCTCCTTCAAATGGTTATACACATATTCTTCTTGTTGTTGATTATGTTACTAAATGGGTAGAAGCTATACCTACAAAAAGTGTTGATGGTGAGACCTCTTTAAAAATGATTAAAGATGTTATTTTCCCTAGGTTTGGTGTGCCTAGATATCTTATGACTGATGGAGGTTCTCATTTTATTCATGGTGGTTTTAGAAAAAAACCTTGCTAAATATGATGTTAATCATAGAATTGCCTCATCTTATCATCCTCAAACTAGTGGGCAAGTAAAATTATCAAATAGAGAAATTAAATCTATCTTTCAAAAGACTGTTAATAAATCTAGGAAGAATTGGTCAGATAAATTGAATGATGCGTTATGGGCTTATAGAACTGTTTATAAAAATCATATGGGTATGTCTCCCTATAAAATGGTTTATGGAAAAGCTTGTCACTTACCTTTAGAATTCAAACACAAAGCTTATTGGGCAATGAAAGAATTAAATAAAGATTTTAAACTTGTTGTCAAGAAAAGAATGCTTGATTTGAATCATTTATATGAATGGAGATGTGAAGCCTATGAAAATGCCAAGATCTTTAAAGAGAAATTTAAACAATGGCATGATAAAAGAATCCTTAAAAGAGAGTTTCATGTTGGCGAGAAAGTTCTATTGTATCGGTCTCGTCTTAGATTTTTTGTAGGAAAATTACTCTCCAGACGGGAAGGAGCTTATATTATTGAAAAAGTGTATCGTTCGGGTGCAATCAAAATTGCTTCCCTCAAAGATAACACTACACAAGTGGTAAATAGGCAAAGACTCAAACATTATATTTCTGAGGATTCCTATGATGAAGATGTTGATGTTATTCAAGTAATGACTCCGGAGAAGTTCATCGGAGGGAAGATTCCAGAATCTGCAGAGTCTGTTTTGGAATAGGTAACAGTTCTGTTAAGAAAAAGTTCATGGATTACCTTCCAAGTTATAATTTATTGGTTTTTGGAAAATATGAAAAATACCGAGCCAAAGAGGAGTTGGAGATGGTGCCCGGAGGCACCACACCACCTGGGGGAGCGGGCCCACCCTTGATTGCGCCACCCTATGGTGTGGGCGCCCCGGAGGTCCGTTTATCATTTTCTCATCGTGTTTCTGTTTGAGCTGTTTCTGCCGGATTACGTCTTCGGATCTAGAGCCAAAATGTCCTCTCCCGGATCTCCCAAAGACAGTTTCTTGGAGAACGTCGTCAACCCGTACATGAACGAGTTGAAGATGCATCCCAAAGAGTTGCTGCTCAAGGATGGGGAGGTGCGGATTGAAGATGTTCGGGTCCCTAAAGGAGAAGGCAGTCTGGAAGCTAGGATGGAAGAACTGGAGTAAGAAGTCTTTAGGTACAAGAAGATGGCGGAGCGTGAGGTGAGATCATCCACAGGATAAAGACAGAACAGGTCGCTGAGTACAAGAAGGAGGCTTTGAAAATTCGGGAGGATATTTTCTCACTCACCAAGACCACCAACGATTTGCAAGCACAACCCTATGATGTGCAGAATCAGAACTGTGAGTATGAGAACAGGTTTAAACGTATAAGTTCCACTATTCAAAATATCACCCGATATGCAGATTTATCGCATCGAGTTGTGACCGATAAGATAAATGAATATCGGTGGAGTTTATCATTCAGGCCGTTTTATCGGCCTTACAAGCGATTTATGGGTCGATATGCCGATAAATTGGCCGATATATCAATTTTACAGCACTAAAACATGTGATTAATGACATCCACCGTAGATTTTTTTTAGTATTATTGAGTATAATATATCTATATATATCATAATTTAGAGGTTTTAGTGCCGATATGATATATTTCTATAGCAAATTTTAGATGTTTCAGTGCTACAATTTGGGATTTACAAGAAAAATGGCTGATAAATATTCGACCGATAAAATAGATTTATCGGCCGATAAGCCGATATATCTCTTATCATGGGGCGACCAATAAGTTAATGATACGCGATATCCTGAAACTTGATAAGCTCTGCTGCTAGTTTCAGGATATTGGTGACCAGGACATCATTTGTGGACGGAGATCCTTTACCTTGGAAGTCTGATGATGCGAAGGATCCACCACCACCACCGAAGAATTAATTTGTTATTGGTATTGGCATCCCCTTGGCTTGTGCCAAGCTTGGGGGAGTGTCGCGGTATCACTTTTATCTTTCACCCCTTTTTTACCTTTTAGTCGAGTCGTATCGTGAGCAGAGAAAATATCATATAGTATGGTTTGCAGTATGGAAGTGTCACTCCTTAAATGGTTATCATTGTATCCCTTGGTTTGAGTTGTCGTAATGAAATATTAATGAGAAGTTTCATCATCTACTTGTTCTACTTTATTTTAGTTTGCAATTTTTGTTATATGATTGATCTTGTTATTAGTATTAGTATCAATTTTGGAGTTCCAAGATAATCTAGTTGGTTTTGGCAAACTTAGCATTGCTCAGTAGCAACAATACGTTGATACATAAGTAGAAAAGAGGGAGTTGCATGTAGATATATTATTCCATGATATTTCTTTCTTGGTAACTCATAAGCTTAGTATTCTCAAATAATTTTGTTTGCACCTTCAAGGAAGGTTGCATGATTGGCTTTATCATATATGTTTTTTTTTGTTTTACTTTAATTCTTATGCTTGCTACCCAACCTTCCTAGCCAAAAAAGTGTACTGAGAGGGAATGCTTATCGTGCATCCAAACTCTGAGCCCAAAACCTTGCCATTTGTGTCCACCATACCTACTTACATGTGGTATGTCACCGCCACTCGAAGTAAATTGCTTGTGTGCTACCTTTAAACCTTCAAAATTACACTGTTTTGTGCTCCTGTTTTAGCTCATGAGGATGCAAATAGAGAATCTTTATCTCACTTGTTGATTGGATTTCACACCCTGGACTAGTGGCTTCATCCGCTTATCCAAATGCCAGAAGAGCTGGCAACAGGGTCCCCAGCTCCAAATAATAATACAATTTATCTTCACTATTTTTGCCCCTGATTTATCAGTCAAAGCATAATTGTGTAAATAAAAGAGAAGGATGGATGACCTTCTATACCAGTTGCGTCCTTCTATGCGAGCCGTGTCGGATATATACTCATTAGGGGTATATCAGACGGTGTCCTAAAGTGCCGGATTACCAGGGTGGCCTAAATGGTAATGGATTACGGTCCATTAGGCGGCCCAGTAAGCTGACGCGCAGAAGCCGAATTCTAGAAGAACCCGGACCACGGCCCCACGTGGTACGGTTTGGAGTAGAAGGCAGATTCTTGCCTTCCAAGTTAGAACTTACCGTAGTCTTCTAGCTTTCCTATTCTGTAAGCCCTAACCCGGCTATTATATAAATCCGGACGGGAGATAAGAAACATATAGACAATAATCTAGAGGCTAACTCGCCGAGAGGTTGATCCTTGTCGAGTAGCTAAACCCAACTCACATTGTACTTTGTATACTTCAGGCTTCAGCCCTGATTTAGTGAGATTGCAAGAGTAGGAACGCCGCCTAGTTGCGACGTACCGAATCTGGGTAAAACCTTGGTGTCATTGTTTGTCATACTACCACGTCCCCCACATATCTATCAGTAGTCTCATGGCATGTAACGCCCGGGGTTTTTACCCAAATAGAATTGATTGTTGTTTTCCTTTTTGCATCGCATGACATCCTCATGCATCATCATCCGTTTAAAACTTGCAAACTATTTGAAATTAATCAAATCATGTTTTCACAAATTCACTACAATTTATTTGATGTTTAAATCTATTTTTCTTATTGCCTAAACAATTTCTGGAAAAAAAAATAAGCAAACAAAAAAAAATTGAGAGAAGGGAGAGAGCAGCCCACAGCCTGGCCAATTTTCGGCCCAACTAGCCCAAACCAGGCCCAGCCAGCTAGCCTCCACCGAAACCCTAGCCTTTTTGCTTCCTACCCCCTCCAATTTTGCAGCCGCCACCCCCCTCGTCTTCTTTTTCGCGATCGGGTCCCTGCCTTTTTTTCCACCCACGCACAGAACTCACGCACGCTCACGGGAGGGGATCGATCGATCCCCTCGTCGTCCCCTTCCTCCCGAGCCCAGCTCGCTCCCTGCCTCCCGTCGCCTCCTACTAGTCCATCGCGCCTCCTCCCTTGATCCCCAACCCCACAGCCTCGTCGTCCCCTCGAGCTCCCGGCGCCCCCACACACCCAGCTCCCTCCGTCCCTTCATTCCCCGCCAAACCCTAGGGGATGGCTGCCGCTGTCTCGAGCGAGGAGCCAAGGATGCCATGGCGCCTTCCACCACCGCCCCACTCCACCTCCTTCCCTGGCTCGAGACACCAGCCGGTGGGACGGCCCAAGCAAGTGTCCGCTGCAGACCGAGGACCTACTCATATGCAGATACGGAGGAGCAGCTCCCCGAGTTGCCGACCCCGTCGCCCTCCTCTCTCTGCTCGCAGCCACGCACGGCCGAGCCCCTGCTCCTCACCGGCCGCTGCCGACCTCCCCATCCTCCTCCTTTAGCTCCTCACCCCGAGACCATGACGGCGCCCGGCAACGGCAGCAGTAGCAGGAGGTCGGGCTCCCCGACGTGCCGACGCCCCGCCGGGCTCCTCTCCTGCCTCCACGCGCGCGGACGCCGTCGCCGCCACAGCCGTCACTCGCCGGAGACTGCCGCTCGAGCACGTCCGCAGCCACCGGTTCCTGCCGCTCGAGCTCCTTCCACGATGCCCGCCAGGTGCTTGACCGAGTGCCCGCAAGCGGTTGGCGCCACTCCATCTCGCTGTTGTGGACAGGGTCTTCGTGCCTCGGGTTTCACGTGTAAGTCCCCGTGTGGTGGATTCACACGTCCGAAGACCGACCCCGATGACAATGGGTGGCCGCAATAATCGACAAGATCTACTTTGAGCCGTGAACGTCTACATACCACTAACCCTGGACGCGTCAAGTTCTTCTACTCGCAAGACCGGAACCTTGACAAGATCTTTCGTGTCCGCTTTCCGTTGGCCGCCTTCGTGCGCGCCGTGAAGATCGGGACCTCCACCAACCCCGAAGGTCATCGATGATGCCGATGGAGCCTCGAAGATGCCCGGAGGCAAAGAGTACCACTACTTCGACTATGGACCGACGACTACTTCCACTACGGAACGAGAATGCCTACAACGACTACTTCCTCTACTACGCCAACTATCACGACGACTCGAGAACAACGGATATGATGTTGCGATTCCACCACAACTACGACCCCGGAACAACTACTTCCTCGACGTCGACTACTCCTTCTACAACCCGTGAACGACTACTTCCTCCACTCCCCGAAGACATCGACGTTGAACCTGGATCCTCTTTCCAACGTGCGAACCCAAACCCCAACCCTATACCTATATGCCTATTTTCTAAATGTCATCTATGTCGTGCATATCAAATCATTCATCTTGTTGCATTGCATATTGTGGGTGCGGGCAATAATAATATCACCTAATAATTAAATATGGAATGAGTTGGGATAATTAAATATTGTCCCGGTTCCATTTAAATTGTGTAGATCATCTATATTCTTGCCTCCCCATGTTAAACAACATTTAATCTTGATGGGTAGATAAATAACTCGAACCTCCTAAATTAGATGTTGGGCTTCCGGCTCAATTTAAATTGATTTAATTGCATAAATCATAACTAATTCATTTTAACTCCAAATTTGAAAGGTAAAATATGTTTTCCAATCAAAATTCTCTGAACTTTGCAAATATCAACTTTGTTTTCTGTTTTGAACAATTTAAATTGCTGAAAACAACTATTTCTTAATTAATGCATTTAAAATTGTCAATTTGATAACTTGCTCATCTAAAATCCAAATTCAACAAATGAAATATGTATTCCATCTAAAATTTTGTGTTTTTTCCAAATATGAATTTTGTTATCTGTTTTGGACATTTAAAATTGGTGAAAACAACAAATGCTTGTGTAACTCACTTAAGAAGCCAAATTTCATAACTTAATAAATAAAATTTCTAAACTTGGTAAACACCTTTTCAAATTGAAGCTATTGTTGTTTTCTTATTGTTTTCATCATCCATGCATCATTCTAATCAACTTTCACATGATGGTTATTTTGTAGATCATTTAATTCAACATTAATTCATGGGCTTTTCCATAAGCAATCCAAATTGCATATGGGCCCATTTAAATATGTTTACCATGTCAACTAGTTTATCTTTGATGCATCCTTAAACTTGTCATGCATCCATATCTTGATCATGCTGGATCTTTTGCCGTAGTAGTAATTGTTGCATCCGGTGTTTGTTCGAAGTTCGTTGCTTCTTCCCGGATAGGACGTTGAGATGATGTGAGCAACGACAAGTTCTTCGGATGTACCTCTACTTGCTGGATTCCAGGCAAGTATACTCACTTGCTGCCAAATGGCTGCCTTTCATCACTTGTTACCGATTCTTTCCGTTGTTCTTATGCTAGCCTTATGATTTGATGCTTGTGTCTCGATCCTATCCTATGTTTACCTTGCAGCCATTATATATCCTCCCTTCCACTTCCTATTAACTGTTGTTTGTTTACCCCATTGGCCCTCGTGTCGTAGTTGCATGCTTAGTGTTGTTTGCGCTCAAGTCTTGTGGTCCGTCCTATCACCTGTTTAGTTTGATAGTTGGGTTTTCAATTCAATCAACAACATGTTAATGTTTTGGGTAATAATAATTTGATGATAAGGCACCGGCAGGAGGCCCGGCGTGGTTTTGAGGCCTGCTAGTGTCGACCCTAATTAGGAAAAGGGTCTTGTCCATTGATCCATGATGAGCGCACTAACAACATGTGGGAAGCGAGTATGGGCGCCCCCCGCAATTCTAATTCGATTCGCATCTCGTCCAAATCGCCTCATTTAGTTCGGGTTTTCCATTTGCCGCATGCATATGCAGGTGCGAACCCTTGGCGCCAGGGTGGAACTTTTGTAGTCGGCATTTAGGGAGACACGTTCTTAGAGTGCTATGAGGGTCCCCTTTTCTTCGTGGGGCTTGATTAGCCGTGCGCTCAACTGCACGGGGTTCTTTGGGCTTGATGCGAAGAAGAGTTGGGTTGTGTTGAGTACCTCGCTTGGTGGGTTGATCCCCCGTCTGGCGGGTTATTCTTACGTGTACGGCCAAATTGGTGCATCCCTGCAGGGTTAATCTTCTCGAGAAGCCGTGTTGTCCGCGGTTATGGATGACTTGGTGAAAGTGCTGGCTAACAAGTACTCAGACAACTTACACTTAACGATGATAACTTGACTAGTAATATAGATTACCTCCACCATAAAAATGAATGACACCTTAATGAACCGTGTGAGTTTCCTTGGGTTGCTTCCTTAGTAGGGGGTAACATTGGATGGGTATTGCTTGGTGAGTAGTTGTAGTTGGTTCTGATACGCTATCTTATCCCTTTCTTTTAGTCGGATGTTGTAGCGTGTTTCTGTAGTTAGTTAGTGCAGCCCGCTGCCGCTTCTTTGCAATAATCCCTTCCTTTCCGTTGTACCCAAAGTATTGGTATCTTGTGATGATTGGTTACACTGGTATCTTGTGGGTATGGTTTATCCACTTGCCAGTACTTAACCGTACTGACCCACAAATCCTTTTCGTGGCTGCATATTCCACATTGCAGTCAACAGGTTTGAAGTCTGACGACGTTAGCTTGGGAATCCCTCCGGCTTGGCCTGGGCAGGGATTGGACGCCATCGGTTATCTTCAGGACTCTTAGTCCAATTTGGATCTTGTCCGTAGTCGGACACTATGTTGTTTCTTCCGCTGTTATTTGGATCTTTGTATTGTATCAGTTGTATCCTTGACTCGTTTGAGTCATCTTGTATATCTCTTTTCTGTTGTTGTTGCGGAATATTCGTGAACTGTTGTAATGTTATCACAAGTGGCAACCTGGAATCGGTTATTATGTGGATTTTGGCGGGAATGCTGAAATCTGCATAGTGCCCGATCTCGGGGCGTCACATGGCACCCCCGTCTATGAATTCTACTACCATGTCTAGACAGTTGGTGCCCACCGTGGGGCCAGCGACGTCAGGCGTTATGTTTCGATCGGGGATACTCGGCGGAATTGGCAGTACCATAACTGTCGGAAGTCTGGAATTCGACAACGAAGTCGGGCGCTTCCTCGACAACGGATCGTACATGCCAGCATGAAATCATCTGGTAAGTGCCTGCGTTTTACCAATTGGATCCACAAACATATTTATCGGATTAATTGCAGAGGCAACGGGATCATGTGGTGGAAGCAAATTTATCCCACCCGCCCTATACCCAGTCGAAGAAGACTATGACGCCGCATTTTGCTCAGATCGCCGATATCACGCTAAATCGCACTTTATCGGTATGGTGCAATCCGAGATCGCCGAAAACACGGATGAAAACAATCCCGTGGAAGAGGTAGAAAACAACAATACCACAATAGAGGTGGAAGATCCGACATCCGTCAATATAACGACGAACTCGGAAACTGACTCTGTACTAGCCGCCATTGAGGCGAGATTGGAATCAGAACCCAGATCAGATGAATTCGATTCCGAAGATGAAGACAAAGACGCTTTTGAAAGAAAGGTCAAATCTCTTCAAGAGAATTCCATGAGGTACTTATGGAAAAACCGGCTGAAAACACGGATGCCGAAAGTCAGGAAAGTCCTAAAACACCTCCGCCAGAGGAAGAGAGAGAAAAGGGGGAAACCACTCCAACATACCCAGATGTCAAGGAATTGACAGAGGACGAACCTGGTAAAAAACCTCCCTCTTACAAGAAAAAACACAAAGCTTCCAAGAAAGTCCAGTACAAGCTCCGGAAGAAAAAACTGGCTGATCCAGCCAACGAAAACCCGGAAGCAGGAGGAGGAAGTGGAGTTAAGCCTGCGGATAAGAAAGCGAAGGAAATCTCTGTTCCGCCAATGTCAGAACAAGACGAACAGGATCTACTTCAAACACCAGTGGGACCCCATGAACCCCCTGAAGTGCTGGAAGCCAGGAGACAAGCTCTCCGAAGGAAACAACAACATCTATTCAGAACTCAGGAACATCTCCAAAAAACCCAAGCTGACATTAAGTTGAAGCAGGAAGAAATCGAGGAATACGAGAGAAGGAATAGATCCGGCATTAAACCTACACGGTTACCCGGAATCGCAAGACCAGAAGTACTGCCGCCAAAGGAACGGTTTCAAAACCCGGCCTGGCAAAAGCAAGTAAACGGCACAGATGCCAGGGGCGAACCTATATACAAAACCACAGCAGAAAACGCGGAGGCCACGTTCGCCATCCTCAACAATGACATGTACTCCAATGGCGAAAAACTTCAAGGGGTGTATGCTTTCTTAGGAAAGGCATTGCAAAAGCAACAACGAGGACAAGAAAGATCAGGGAAGTTGCATGACGACTCAGCCCTATGCAAAATAGCTACATGCGCCGCTGGAGCACCTGGACCTGAAGAACCTGGAGATTCAAGTAATTCGAAAGAGAAGAAAGCAGATCCGAGAAAGGACAAGAAAAAGGCCCATAATAAGGATGCATCGTCCAGAACCGGATCCCATCTATCGAAAGATGGAATTAATCCTCGAGATCGGGAAGAACAAAACCAGAAAGACGGAAAAGCAATGCCGCCTCCGAGACGCCCTGCTGAAAAAGCCGGAAGACATGACATTCCTCACGGGCGTGAGAGATCCCGTACACCCCCTAGGAATAAGAAAAGACACAGGAGTAAAACTCCACGTTATCCCAAAGGGCACGATAACGGAGGAAATAGAGACAATCCCGGAAAAGCGCGTTCGTGCAACAATGGAAAAGAAAGGAGAAGATCCCCTTCTATCCATTCAGCCGGTAGATATTCCGTACATGCCGATAGAGCGGAAATAGATGATTAATACTTTGGACCTAAGTGTTTCACTCACAGGATCCGAAGAATAACTCTACATTCTAGCTTCGCCAAAGTTGGTCCAACATATCAAAAATATACCGGCAGTACAAACCTGGATACCTGGCTCTCAGACTATTGCACAACCGTCCAGATTAACAATGGGACAGACCTAGAGGCAGTAAAATTCCTCCCCCTTATGTTATTGGATGGAGCCAGAGATTGGATCAACGGACTTCCGTCAAGAACTGTCGATAGCTGGGATGATATGGCTAGAGTTTTTTCTTAGCACTTTCGGGGAACTTACAAACGCCCCAACAACATCAACCAGTTAAACCGCTGCACCCAGTTTGAAGATGAGACATACGTGGACTTTATCTCAAGGTGGACTGCAATGAAAAATAGCTGCTCTAGAGTAACTGATGTACAAGCTATGCATGCTTTTGTCAATGGCTTAAAACCTGGACTCGTACCGTTCATGATTGGTTCAAAAAATCACAAAGATCTCGGATTTATGCTTACAACCGCAAATGAGCACGCAGCGGCCGAAGACGACATCAGAGCGAGAGGTGGAAATATTGATACTTTGATTCAAGCCAAAAAGACCCCTCGTCCTGAGAAAAAAGCAACTCCAGAAGCACAGCAAAAGCCCAAGGAAGTTAACATAGCCTTTGGAAGAGAAAATGGGAGCAAATGGAAAGGACGAAGCACAGAACTGATCGCCTACACGAAAGAAGAGTGGGAAAGAATCAAGTCGGAAAACTGTGTCCACCATTCGCAATTTGGGAAACCCACCCATACTAACGCACAATGCCGACTCAACAAGCATATGAAAGGCAGTGCAGGATCCGAAAGCAAAGGGAAAAATTCCAAGAGGAAATTCTCCAAGCAAAAGTCAGAAGCTGAAAAAGAAGACAGTGAATCGGACACTGACGAAAAAATCCAGGAACAACGGCGAAAAGGCGAGCCTAAGTTTCCGAGAGTTGACGGAGAATGCAACCTAACTTTCCTGGCAACTCCCACAGCAAAGGTGGCAAAGAGAACACTTTGAGAAATAAACGCGGTTGTCCCACCAACCCCGAAATTATTGAAGTATTCAAATACACCGATTACCTGGGATCAGTCTGATCATCCCGGAAATATCCCAGAACCCGGCAAACAAGCTCTAGTTGTAAGTCGTATTGTTCAAAACACTAGGCTAAAAAGAGTGCTGATGGATGGAGGATCTAGAATCAACATAATGTATTACACTGAAGCATCTGCGAATCTCCGAGACCCAGCTCAATCATAGTAACATACGTTTTCACGGTATAGTCCCTAGCAGGAAAGCACAATCCCTAGGAGAAATTTCCCTAGACGTAACCTTTGGAGAGAAAGAACATTTTCGGCAGGAAAAAGTATCCTTCGAGGTTGTGCCGTTCGAAAGCGTGTATCACGCAATACTCGGACGTCCAGCTTTCGCCAAGTTCATGGCAAGATCATGGTATATCTATAGCAAGCTGAAGATGCCAGGGCCAAAAGGAGGAGTAATCACCATAAAGGGAGACTTCAAATTGGCCAACGAGCTGGAAAAAGAAAACGCCCTTTGCACAGAAAAGGTGATAGCAAAGGAAGAACTGAAGGAGCTGGCAAAAGAAGTATCGCCGACAGAAATGCCGGCAGGAAAAGAAAGCCGGAAGCCGGCAAACAGCTTCAAAACTTTCGAGAATACAAGAAAGGTTATCCTAGATCCCAAAGATCCGACAAAGTTTGTCGTAGTGGGAACTGGCATGACCGACAAATAGGAAACGAGCTCATCAAGTTCCTCCGTGAGAACTGGGATATTTGTGCATAGTGTCCAGCTGACATGCCAGGCGTACCCAGGGAACTTGCTGAGCACCAACTCAAGGTGATTCCAGGATCTAAACCCGTCAAACAAGGTCTCCGTCGATTTGATGGAAGAAGACGGAAGGCTATTGGCAAGGAAATTATCCGGCTATTGGCAGCTGATTTTATCCGGGAAGTTATACATACCGAATGGTCTGCAAATCCAGTATTAGTCCCAAAGAAAGATAGTACTGTTCTTAGGATGTGTATAGATTACACCGGCCTGAACAAATTGTGTCCAAAAGATAGGTTTGCGTTACCGCGAATCGATCAAATAATAAATGTCATTGCTGGCTCCGAGCTTTTATGCTTTTTGGACACTTATTCCGGGTACCATCAAATACGTATGAAGGAAGAAGACCAAATCAAAACCTCCTTCGTAACCCCATATGGAACATACTACTACATAACCATGCCTTTTGGCTTGAAGAACGCAGGTGCAACCTACCAGCGTTGCTTTGCACAGTCAGATTGGCAAAAATGTTCACATTTACGTGGACGACATTGCCGTCGTTTCCAAGGAAAAGGACACGCTCCTTGAAGATTTGCGAGAAACCTTCGAAAATTTGCGCACTTATAAAATGAAGTTGAATCCATTGAAGTGTGTATTCGTGGTTCCCTTAGTAAAACTTCTGGGTTTCATCGTTTCTCACAGAGGAATAGAAGTAAACCCGGAAAAAAGCAAGGCAATCCTAAACATCTCAAGGCCTACATGCTTAAAAGATGTACAAAGATTGATGGGTTCCGCGGCTGCCGTCGGCGGGTTTATAAGCCGGCTAGGAGACAAAGCTCTGCCATTATACAAATTGTTGAAGAAATCCAACAAATTTGTGTGGACAGAAGAGGCAGATGCAGCATTAACCCAGTTAAAAGAAACCTTGATGAAAGCTCCGATTTTGGCATCACCAAAAGACGAAGAACCCATGTTATTGTACATCATAGCAAAAAACAGGGTTATCAGCGCAGTGATAGTTGTGGAAAGGTGGAAAGACGAGCAAAGCATATCAGATCAACATCCGGTATATTATGTAAGTGAAGTTTTTTCCGACTCCAAGCAAAGATACCATCACTATCAAAAACTGGCGTATGGCGTATTTTTTGCATCTCGAGAACTCCGTCATTATTTCCAAGGACATTCCATAACAGTGGTATGCAAAGCACCACTAGGGGATATAATCAACCATACGGACGCAACAGGCCGAGTAGCCAAATGGGGCATCGAGTTGGCTGCGTTCGACATTAAGTACTAACCTTGGACGGCAATAAAATCCCAGGTGTTGGCAGATTTCGTTGCTGATTGGACAGAAGCAATGGAAAACACACCAATGCCGGAGTCGAAATACTGGGTTATGCACTTTGATGGATCCAAGATGAAGGAAGGCGCTCGACCTGGTGTAGTGCTAAAATCCCCAAAGGGGGACACAATGGAGTATGTATTACAAATACACTTCAACGCCAGCAATAATGTGGCAGAATACGAAGCTTTGCTTAATGTCTTGCACATTGCACGAGAAATAGGTGTCAAACGCATCTTATGCTATGGTGATTCAGATTTAGTACATCATCAGCTCAACCAAACATGGGACGCCAAAAGCCCCATCATGGCCGAATATCGGAGAACGGTGGACGAGTTTGCTATTTGCTTACTGGGATTTGAAGTACTTCATGTCAACAGAGAAGAAAACTGGAACGCGGACGTTTTAGCCCGCATGGGCTTGGAAAGAGTGAAAACCCTACCACCATGTGTGTTTGTCTAGCATTGGCACGAACCATCCATAAAAGATGGAGATGTCGACTATCCTCTCGTTTCCGAGTCAATCGAAGTCTTGCTTGTCAACCCGGATTGGACAATTCCATATATAAACTTCTTAGTAGATCAGAAGTAACCGGATGGAGCAAACGAGGTCTTGCAGAGACAAATAAAACGTCGATGCAAAGGATACACGGTAATCAATGGTTGCCTGTATAAACGCAGTACTACCGGAATTTTTCTGCGATGTATTTCGACAGAAGAAGGACGAGAAATTCTGCAAGAAATTCATGCTGGAGATTGCGGACATCATGCTCAATCAAAACATAGTTAAGAAAGCATTACGTGCAGGATTTTCTGGCTAACAGCCAAGACAGACGCCGAACACATAGTCAATACATGTGTCGGATGTCAGTATTACGCCAAGCAGACGAATATGCCAGGCCAAGCACTCAAAACTATCCCTATCACATGGCCGTTTGCGGTCTGGGGGCTAGATATGATGGGACCATTCAAAACTGCAAGAGGTTGACTTGCACATCTGCTCGTTGCAATGGATAAGTATACCAAGTGGGTGGAGGGAAAACCAATCAAAAAGCTTGACGGTGTAACTGCCAGAAATTTTATCATTGACGTAGTCATGAGATACGGCGTTCCACACAGCATAATAACCGACAACGGGACAAATTTCTCTATTGGAGAGTTGGCAAAATATTGCCGACAAATGGGAATACGCCTAGATCTCGCATCTGTGGCACACCCGCAATCCAATGGGCAGGTTGAAAGAATGAATAGTTCCATCCTGCAAGGAATACGCCCAAGACTCGAATCTCCTCTTCATAGAGCAGCTGGAGCATGGGTGGAAGAGTTACCCTCTGTGCTTTGGAGTATTCGAATGATGCCAAATAGGTCAACAGGGCAAACCCCGTTTTTCCTAGTGTACGGCGCGCAAGCAGTCCTTTCAACGGACATGATCCATGATAGCCCAAGGGTGCAGGCTTTTTATGACTCGGATGCCGAAAGCGCATGACAGGATGCCGTCGGTCTCCTTGAAGAAGAACGAGAACTTGTGCCTTAAAGATCTGCCATTTATCAGCAAGGTTTACGACGTTACCACAGTCGGAAAATCAGGCATCGTTCTTTTAAAGAAGGTGACTTAGTGCTAAGATTGGTACAACAAAAAAAGCACAAATTGGCCCCAGTTTGGGAAGGACCATTTGTCATCAGCAAGGCCATGAAAAATGGATCATACTATCTTGTAGATATTCGAGACACGGAAGACGATCCCGAAAAACCGAATCGCAAAAGAAAGAGAAAGATAGATGAAGAACTAGGGGAGACCAAAAGACCCTTGAGCATCCAGCAGTTACGTCCCTTCTATACTTAGTTCAATATCTATGCAAACATCTTTGAGATCATGAAATAAAGTTCTCGGAATTCGTGCATTTATGTTTTTACATGTTTATTATAGTATAAAGCATAATTCCGTCTTATCTATTTCCCAATGATCTTTCAAAATACTCAATGTTAACCCGAATTGTGCCTATGTGCTCGGTGTTAAAGAACTGAATGATTTTCAGCCTAAAAATGGCTTGGAAACCTAGATTGTGCCTGCGTGCCTGAGTTCCATTCAAAAAATAAATCCCTACTGTTCTCTAAGCATTATCTGATTGTTTTTATGTTGAGTCACTGGAGCTAGTAAGTAAAAATGCCTTTAGTATGATCCATGTTTCCGAGTTTCGACTGATTGGTTATACCCAGTCACTTGGCATAAAGATTAAAATACTATCGAGCCATTTCCAACAGTAAGGACAGTTAAAGCATATAAACCAGAGAACTTAGAAGATAAGGGAGTAACCCGGAAAACTTGCAAAATACTTAATAATATTGTTGCAAAAGCGGAGTACTTGTTTATACAAAAGAATAGAAAGAATTAAAATAAATTTACATTGTAAGATCAATAATGCTTATATTTACTATTTTCTACCCAGGACCAGGAAACTTCCTTCAGGCATCCAAATCTTCTTCGCAGCTGGATTCCTCGGGAGTTTCCGGAATAGCTTCCTCCGGGTAGAAGGTGGAGACATTCACCATGGTGGAAATCTTGGTGGCATGTGTTTTGATATCTTCAAAGATGCTGGCCCGCTGCGCCTCCGTGTATCCTTGCGGGATGCCGGACGCCACGCGCCAAGATTTGGTAGTTGGGTAGTGCATGCGCATGAGGCCTAGAGCCAGGCCCGCATGACCGTGTGCCGCGGAGCGCAGGGTGGACTCCCTGGACTCCGCCACCTCCACGATGGCTCCCGAAAGTTTTTCAACTTCCGAGAACTCCCCAGTCCTAGAGAGAGGCATTTGTTGATCATCAACATCCCCGCAGCCTTGATTGCGGTGAATACCTTCCCAAAAGCTCGGATTTTCTCAATCCGAGTAAGCTGGGGGCTATCTCCTGTTTCAATAAAACACAAAAGTGTTACAGAAAACAGAGAAAGATGTAAACATGGAATATTCGGCAAAAGACAAAACACTTACCGAGAATTTTGTCCATCTCGGTGCCTTCTTCCAGGCGCTGGTTCAAGGCGTTTTCGAGATCCCGGATGGTGGCCTTATCCTTGGCAGCTTGGTCGGAGGCCTTAGATTCGGCGATGCCAACAGCTAGTTGGCTGGCCTCCAGTTCCTACTGCAACTTCACAGTGAGCTTGTGAAGATCCAGGTTTTCGCGGCGGAGGTTTTCGGTATTGCCGGCATCTTCAGCAATTTGTTTGGCTTTCGCCAAAGAAGCTGAAAAGCAAGTAAAAAAGACGAGTTAGACAACTCGGAAAAATACTTAGAAAAGATTACACAACTGGAAGCAGAGAAATATCTTACCTGTTGATTCCTTCAGCTGTTGCTGAGTGGATGCTAAAATCAAGAATAGAGAGAAGGTTTTTCACCTCCTTGTTCTTGATGGTAAGTATGTTGAAAACTTCCAGATTTATGTTCTCAGCAGTTTGCTGAAACACGGAAAAGAGACAAAAAATGCTTAATTTACAAACAAGCATAAAAGTGAAAAAGCATTAAGGCAAAAGCATGCATTTGACTATATTGTTTGGGGGCTAGAGATATTACCTGGCTCATCCGCTGCAAACCTGACAAGTTTTTGTTGAACTCTTTTGGAAACGCTGCAAAAAGAGTCCCGACATTGCTAAGGCCTTCATGGATAACCTTGAAATCCTTATCAAACGTGGGAATGGGATCTTCCTCAGCTGTCTGAGAAGGACCTCCCTTTTCCGGGGCCACCCTTTCCCTCGTGTGCGTTTCCGGCACAATGGGATGGCTGGTCTGCTGGGTTTCTTCGTTCGTAGCAGCAACATGTTCTTCTGTAGCAGCAACTGGAGTATCTGGGGCAGTTGCATGAGAAGGATGTGGACCTCTTTTGGCCACAGATTTAAGCCTTTTTAGCTTTTTGGGCTTCAAGGTTGTGGGAGCCAGGCTAAAAAGAGAAGTACCGGAGAATTAAAAATCCGAGACATAGGAAGAAAGTTCCGACAAAAATAGCAAACCCGGATGTCAAACCTGGAGGTAGCGACGGGAACTCCGTCAAGATCGATTATTTCCTGGGAGACGAAAACCTTCTTGCGTTTCCGTCCACCTGCAAAGTTGGCACGCGGTGTGTCCAACTCGACATCAGTTGCAAGGTCCGTCTCAGGAAGATCGAAAATCTGTCAAAAAACATAAAGTCCGGGTTAAGATAATTATCCGAGAAAGAAAGAACGCACAACCCAAAATGTAAAAGATATACCTTTGGAGCCGGGTTAGTCTCCGTGTACATCGGCCGTCTTTCCTCATATTGGTCGCGTGCTGCGACCAACTGATTCACGCGCTTTCGCAAATCCTTTGCCGTCAAGGATTTGTTCGTCGTCCGCATGGCGTCCGCGGTTCCCATGTAATCGCATAAGATCCGGGGACCGTGGTCAGCCAAAGGCTGAATTCGCCTCTCTAACCAGCATATAACGGTATCCATGCCAGTCAGAGGTGGGTCGGAAGTGACGAGTTTGGTGATGCATCGCTTAATTCTAAGAAGATCTAGCGGCAGGGTCTGCACTTCTTCGGTTGCCCAGTTTTCCTGGGGAGTGGCGGCAATTTTGGCGAAAGGTGGAATCCCTGTTGCCTTTCCAGGAAATGGGACGTCTGGGTGGTAGAAGAAGGAACCCGTCCAGAATTTGACAGATTCCGAAGTTTTTATCTTGGGGACCAATCTTCCCTGAATCTACGCAGGGTAAAAGATATGATCCCGCAAGTCGGGAGTGCGCCCTCAGAGGGGTTTCGCTTAACCCCGAAATAGTACATCCAGAAATCTAACCTAGGGGCTAAACCTAGATACCCTTCGAAGAGGGCCTGGAACCCGGCTAAGTATAGAATGGAGTTAGGTGGCAAGTTGTGAGGCTGGATGTTGTAGTGATTGAGTACCTGGAGGAAGAACGCGGATGGCAGAAATCCCGTACCTCGTGAGATATGAGAAGTGAGAAGAACCCACTCTCCGGCCCTAGGTAAAGGCTCGAACTCTTCCTCCTCGCACCGCCACTTTCCTTTCTCAATCAACCCCTCCTTATCCATTGTCGGAAGAAGGGACGGGGGAACGTTGCACCGACTCCAATTGCCGGAAGTCTCGCCCTTGTCCTCGGCTCCTGCGGTGGCGGCGAGCTCCTCTCCGACGAGGATGACTTTTTCCTCTGCCATTTCGGGGGCGAGTGGCGGAGGCGGCGCAGAGGAAGATGCGGCCAAGTTATCGGCCGCGAGATGTAGATCCTCGCGGGCCTGTCCACCGGAAACATTCTCCGGCAAGTCGACGGTGGCGCGGCTCGGCGATTCGAGTTGCGGATCCATTGTGTTGATGATTTCATCGATGTCCGCGGCGATGGAGTGCTCCTGGGAAACGCGTGGTGAGTCCATGGTTTGGCGGCACGGTGAGGACCTCGAGCTCCCGGTGAGAAGTCCAGGAATGGTGCTTGGATGAGCACGAGCCCTGCTCTACTCTCGTTGGGACGGTGGCTTGGGGGCTATGGCGCTTAAGCTAGAATGTGAGAGGAGAGCGGAAGGATTGCCGGAGGGCACGAGGAGGGATATTTATAGCCGGAAGTCCCTTACGATGCGCGCTAACGGCTCTTTAGACCGTTGGATTTTCAATGCGTGTCACTCGCCAAAAAATCCGGGAAATGAATCGACAGGTGATTATTGCTATCTCCTCGTTTCCCGCGAGAATCTGTCAGAGATACGTTTCAGGGTTTCACAATCGAAAACCCAAACGTCCCTAACGTCAGCATGATTTTATCGCTGGCGTAGGAAGTTCCTTCTCCACGAAGGCTCGTGGAAGAAAAAGGAGAATTTCCCGAAATCCGAGTTTTGCGTTAAATCATGATTTGAAGGAAAAGAAGAATCGAGACGAAAAGCTGACATTTCTCGGAAAGAATGCAAAATTTACAAGAGACGGCGAATTGAAGTCTCCATCCTTCTTGGGGTCTACTGTCGGATATATACCCATTAGGGGTATATCAGACGGTGTCCTAAAGTGCCGTATTACTAGGGTGGCCTAAATGGTAACGGATTACGGTCCATTAGGCGGCCCAGTAACCTAATGCGCGGAAGCCGAATTTTAGAAGAACCTGGACCACGGCCCCACGTGGTACGGCTTGGAGTAGAAGGCGGATTCTTGCCTTCCAAGTTAGAACTTACCGTAGTCTTCTAGGTTTCCTATTCTGTAAGCCCTAACCCGGCTATTATATAAAGTCGGACGGGAGATAAGAAACATATAGACAATAAGCTAGAGGCTAACTCGCCGAGAGGTTGATCCTTGTCGAGTAGCTAAACCCAACTCACATTGTACTTTGTATACTTCAGGCTTCAGCCCTGATTTAGTGAGATTGCAGGAATAGGAACGCCGCCTAGTTGCGACGTACCAAACCTGGGTAAAACCTGGGTGTCATTGCTCGTCATACTACCACGTCCCCCCACATCTCTATCAGTAGTCTCATGGCACCCCCGTCTATGAATTCTACTACGATGTCTCGACAAGCCGCTCTTGTGAAGTCTAGTTGGCTCGTGACATATTGTATTTTCTGTTTTCTATTCGTTGACATAAACATACACCTCAAAATTAGACATTCCTCCATGGTTTATGATTGTTGTCAGGCACCCGAGGATTCTGTTAGCCATGGTTTGTGTAAGATGGATGGGAGGAGTGTCAAACATTTCATACCTCTGTTTTATTAAATAAAATCTCTACCACATGAGTGGTCCATGCTTCCCTCTACGAAGGGCCTATCTTTTACATTTATGTTGAGTCAGTAAACCTATTTCTTTCTGTCTTAACCAAACATTTGAGTTGTTGTGATTCATCCAGCTACATGTTGATTTACTCAATCATGTTCTTTATTCTTCCTTGTTTCTGCAAATGCTTTTATCTGTTTGAGTATCACTTTGAAAGTTACCAATGTATGCAAAGATACCGTTATAATTGAGCATGATAAACTCTGCAATATAGCTCTAGTATAAAGACTCTGATCGAAAGAAAAGTACACTGTTAATTGTTCTCTGACCAAGAATGAAATTTTCCTTTACCAATTTTGATTTACATTTTGCACCTTTATTGTTCCTTTGCTTGTTTTAAGTTTAATTATATGATAGTAAGTTGCTGTCTAAAATGACTTGTTCTTTGTTAGATGTGATGCCTCTTGTCCGTATTTTATTTATCGACACCTCACTCCATAAACCTGTCGTCATGTTTACTGAGTTCAGTTTCGCTTGGGGACAAGCGAGGTCTAAGCTTGGGGGAGTTGATACGCCCATTTTGCATCCCTATTTTATATTGTTATTTTCTATTATTCATCGATATATTTCATGTTATGATGCGTCACTTATATTATTTTATCTTATTTTGCATGTTTTATAATTTTTGGAGAATAGACACTCGGACCTGAAATCTGATGGAAAAAGCACCGTCGAAATACCCTATTTCAGAACATCAAAAGAAAAGGGGGACACCGGAGATGTCCTAGAAGTCCAGACGATGGAACCAGCCACGAGGAGAGCCAGAGGGGGGCCACCATGATCCCACACCATGGGGTGGCGCCACCCTGGCCCACCTCTGGTCGACCCCTTTCGCGTACTTGACCCCCAGAGAACCCTAAGCCCTAGGGGATCATCGAAGAATTATTCCGCCGCCGCCTTGGGGCAGAAAACAAGAGAGAGAGAAATGCTCTCCGGCAGGGAGAAATCTGTCGTGGAAATTCCTCCCCTGAGAGGGAAAATCATCGCCATCATCACCTTCATCACTCCGGCTTCATCGAGATCATCATCATCATCCTCATAACCAGCACCAGCACCACCACCGTCCACCTTCATCCCGCTGTAAAAATTAGGGGTCTTTATCGTTGCTCTTCATTAGATCTCTCTCCCGGTGTGGATTACTTGTTAGTAGTTGATACTTGTGAGATTTATCGGTGTTTACACTTTATGACCAGATTGTTATTATCCATTATCACCTCTGATTATGATCCATATGATGTCTTGTGAGTAGTTCGTTTAGTTCTTGAGGACATGAGAGAAGTCATGATGTTAGTAGTGAAGTTATGTTGAATTAATATCTCGTGGTTCGGTATTTAAGTTGTTGTGCTATTCTTCTAGTGGTGTCATGTGAATTTCGACTACATGATACTACACCTTTATGGGCCTAGGAGGATGCATTGTGTATTTTGTTGGGAATATGCCCTAGAGGCAATCATGTATGATGTAATTCCGAATGTATTCATAAAGTTATTAAGTCATCCTTGTTTTGAACATCTGATATATATCATTGAATATGTGATTCGATTGTGGAACTATGTATTCATGTTGTTCATGCTAAATTGTCCTTGGTCATTAAGGTTGTGCTGACACACACCCTAGACTAATGTGAGTGTTGGCTGATGACTCGGTTCAACTTGTCATGGGCATGGAGATGCCATTCCAACGTTCACGGACTCGGCTAAAGAGTTTAGCAAGTCGGACTGACCCTTATTGAGATGAAACAAGTAATTCGTTATTTGCATGTCTCAATCAATTTAATCCTTAGACCTGAGGTTGTCGCACAATCCGAGTTGTGGATCATCGACTTAGGTTCTGTCAAACGTTGTTCCGTGACAAGGCAGAGTTCGGGTCGAATGAGAAGCAAGCTGCGTGATGTGGATAATCAAGATGGGATTTTGCCCCTCCAACTGGAGAGATATTCTTTGGGCCCTCTCGAGTGATGTGATTCAAAAAGCATGGCCATGCATGACTCGGTTAAGTGTTAACTGGGTCTATTGACTAAGAGTTAGTCAGATGAATCATATATCACGAACCGAGAAGAGAGTTGAGCTATTTAAGGGATGATGATGATTCGCCTATAGTCCGAAAAGGTATATCGTGAGACAAAAGGGACTCAGATGAAACTCACATTGAAATGTATGTCGTCATGACTCTATGGCACTTGGGAGTCAGCACGTTCTGCTAGAAGCCGCTACCGGTTGATCGACTGGGAGTCGGAATCCAATCGTGTCCAAGTCGCCATGAGCGTGCAGGGTCGCACACTTAAGAGAGGGAGCAAATATATTGGTTGGGTTGGACCCGAACCGGAAATGGACTGGATTTGTGAGTTGGACTCACAGAGGGAATGGGCCACAAGCGTTGTGAGGCCCACTCCCACTCGCTATATAAAGAGGGGCGCAGGTTGCCCAGCGGGCACAAGTTTTCCACACCCATGCGTTGGGAACCCTAGACCCACTCAGTCCAGTCGTCGTACCGGACCTAGCAGTCCGTCGTCGGAGCTCCTCCTTGCAAGTGTGGATACTGGCAGAGGTGTTTTACGATCAGCACTTCGACGATCTCGGGATTGGATCGGCTGGATCAGATCGTGGGACTACACTGCATCGACGTGCTTCATCGATAATCCACACCTGCGCGTCTAGTGGTAATCCTCGTGGCCTTCTACCTTGGCTAGATCTTGGAAGTATCGCGTAGAAAAGTTTTTGTTTATCTCTACGTGTTCCAACATATTTGGCTACTAATTGTGGGGTTGCCGGAGTGACGGAAACCTAAACCCCCGTTAGGAAACCAATGCACGAGGGAGCGTAGAATCCCAGAGTTTTAAGGTTGTGGTTAAATTTATCTTAATTACTTTCTTGTATTTTCGGATACTTGCAACGGGTATAATCATAAGTATGTATTAGTCCTAGTTGGGCGGTGCTTTAGCATAGTGTCGTGGGATAATCACGGCAGACGTTACCGGGGGTAACTGATCTTGGGGCAAGACGACACAGGCGTTTGGGAGAGGGTTTAGCTCAGAGGAAAACATGATGGAACTCGATCCGGTAGCCAGCAATCAAGTCGCCGAGTCTCCGATCTCAATATATTAACTCAATTCTCGTGTTACACTGGATACTCGATATCAAGCGATATTGCTAGAACTCTTTTTTCTGTCTAACTAGACCTAGGGGCGGGTTTATAAAGCACCCGAACCCCTTGACTTGCCCTCCAAGGCGCACCTTGAATCCTACCCGGTCACTGAATATTAAACCCTAACTTTCCTTACCGTAACCCACAATCCGGGTTACGAGGCCTGCAAACTTGGGCCTTCTAGAGGTTCTTTTATCCTTAGCCAGATCTTGGGCAGCGTCCTTGGGGCCGAATTACACCTTGGAGTTGGCCTACCGCGTTGTTATCCCTCCATCAGTAGTCCCCAGGATAGCTTGGGCTTCATAGGGTCCTCTTTGAAGCGCACGCTATTCCCTGCAAAATTATCAAACTTACAAGTTCAATGGAGGCCGGGTTAATTAGCTTTGATAAATAGCTAGGCCTAACTCCACGGTGGCCATATAGTAACCCGGCTTTCTCCAATCTTTACTTGTCTTTCCGGGTCAACGCCCTGATAAGAATGTTAAAGATCCGGCTAACTTTACTCGATAATTGACCATAACATTGCGGAGAAGATCTCATTCTTGTTTCCGTCCGGATATCACGTTTAGCACTCAAAGCACACCCCACAGAATCCAGGCAAATAGCCGTTTAACCCGAAATTTCCGGTTGCCAACCGTTGAGCTAGGTTTAGCCGCCCACACCCTTATAAATAGTCACTTAGGAGCAAATCCAACCCCAACGGCTCATTTTCCCCCTTTCTTCTTCCTCCTCGCCTCCGCGCCCAAGCTCACAGAGCATCGCCACGGAGACCTCACGCGCATCACCAGAGCCAATCGGCCGCCGGCTGCGCTCCGCCACGGTTCGCCCCGTGCCGCCGCCAAGATCCGCCGCCGCACCCCCAACCTGCCCGCCAGGAATCGCAAAGGGACACCAAGCTTGCGCTATCTGCCTCCGTCGGGCTTCACTTCGATCTCCTCCAGTAAGTCTCTTATATCCATTAACTTGTGCTTGCAATTTCTCGATTTACCTCAGATTAGATCTAAGTCAACCCGCCGGCCATTTTTCTGGTCACGCCGAATTAGGTCGCCCGAATTCATTCTAACTCATCCAATGAATTAAATATAGATTTCACTTTGCTCCCCTACTGCCCATAATCACTAATTTCACCACAAATCTAGAAATGGAATCTCCAATCTAGGCTCGGGCCGCCCAAAATTTCCGCGCTTGCCACTGACACCCGGAAAATTCTCTTTTTCCGGCTCCTTTGTTTGCAGTAGATACATGGGTAACCATCCATCTTCCCCCAAACACCTCTCAACACATAAGCACTTCATAGTTTTCGTAACGATGTTTGATACCCGGATAACTCGTAACCTTGCTCCATAGAATGATACCCGGATAACTCTTTTACTTCCATGTCTTCTTGATATTCCTCGCAAACATTCGGATGACTCATGATTTCCGAGTCTTATTTCTTGTACTCTTCTATCTCGTGCTTTTGCAGGTTAATCTCATGGCTCCCAAGAGGCAGGGGAAACAACCGGCCAAGGCCAAGACCACCAACTCCATATCCGCCAACTGGGCGCGGTCCACGGTTACAAAGGCCAAGTTAGAAGAACTGGCCGAATTAGGAGTCCTCCCCTCTCAAAAGGATATCCATTGGAGGGTGTCGGGTGACGAGACCCGGCCCACGCCCACCAATGATGAGGTAATATGCTTTGTAGAGCACGTGACCCGGGGGTTCCGTCCTCCGGGTCACCCTTTCTTTCGAGATGTTCTGAGCCATTATGGCCTCCGGATATTTGACATAGGGCCTAACTCTGTGTTAAATATTTCCCACTTCATTGTTCTTTCCGAGTCATACTTGTGCACACCGCCAAGTTTGGCTCTTTTTATCGAACTTTTTCAGTGCAAACCGTGCCGCGAAAGCGGTGACGGGGCACTTCTTGCTTGCGGCGGGGTCTCTATCCAGCGCCGCAAGAATTCTCTAATGCCACCTCTCACTCTCAACTCCCACGTCAAACACTGGCAACTCTCATATTTCTATTGCCAAGACACCTCCCCACCCGGCCAAAAGAAACTGCCGGGTTACTCGGAGGGCCTTCTCGATATCTCCGAGACCTTCAACGCCTTTGCCCCTGACTCGGACAGGGAGGCAATCCGGCCTTTATTAGCCAAAATATCTATTCTTTCGGCCCAAGGTCTCATTGGGCTTAATCTGGTGAAAACTTGGGTCCATTTCCGGATCCAACCCAATTCCATCCGCACTAAGTTAATGTGCGAATATTCGGGGCATACCACGGACTCACTCCGATACTCCACCCATAGCTTTGCGGCCGGAGACACCAACAAGACTATCAAGAGCTTCTTGACAGAGAAGTTGGAGGTAATCCGGAATATAGCCGGGTTAGAACCCTTCACGCGTGAGAACCCGGCCCCCAAGGTAAAGACTCGGCTTTCATATCTTTATCTTCACACCTTCCACTCGATATGGCCAATAACCCTTATTCTTATATCTTCATTTCAGGCCGATGATCCCTTTTGGAAGATTGAAACTCCTCCTAACTCTGAAACTCCATAGGAGAAAGAAGACGCCGCTAACTCGGATGAAGGTACATTCCGAGTTTCACTTAGCTTTTTTTGAAATCACTGTTGTTCGTTCTTCATTTTCCGATTGTAAATCCTGATAACTTTCAGAACAAGAAGAGAAGGACGACGAAGAAGAAGAAACTGAAGGCAAGGTGGAGTCAGCGAGTGACGAGGACGACGCTGAGCCAACAGTCAAGGTCGGAACAAAGAGAAAACCCCAAGGGGTCGTCTTCAAGGTTCCATACCTTTTCCTTGCCTCTAAACCATACTTACTTGATATCATGCACGAACTAACCCGGGAGCTGTCCTTCTGGCCATATCTGAAGGAACCGCTCGCGACCAAGCGCCGGATGACTCGGAACTTTCCAGGTGATGGTGCTCTTAACCCGGGCATTTCATCGTCTCCGGCTCAACGCGCCGGTATTTACCTAATCCTTTCTTGAATATCAAAGTCTTTCCAAACCATCTCCTTACAAGATAATTCCGTGTCTTACTTGATGTTTTTCAGCTTCATCCGGGTCCAGCAGTGAGCTCCCCTCGGACTTTGTGGTGAATCCCGGGTAAAGTTCCCTTCCTGATGCTTTATCACTGTTTCATCACTTTTTTCCAGCTATACGCTAACTGCCTGCTTACATTGTCCATAGAGCCGCGGTCACTGTTAGCGTTCAAGAAGATATGGGGACCGATGACCCGGATACGGAGAACCGGACTGATGATATGCACGCCGCAGCTGGCGGAGAAGAACAACAAGTGCCACCAATAAACCCCACCGACCGAGAGGCCGAGTATCCCATAGCCTCTCATGTACTCGAGGAGGAAGACTCTGCAGACTTGGGCGCGGGAGAGAGGGCACCAGACTCCGATACTCGAACGACCCGGATACCCTCTCGCACCAAGAGGAGAGTCCCTCCTCCAAGTCCCCAAGGTCCCGGGTCTTCCAATTTGGGCGATAAAACTTTTGACCAGATGATGAGCACTCTCCTTGCTATGAAGGCCTCGGAGAAAGATGTGCTAGAGCGCATGGCAACGGAGCACCAGGTAATGTTACCTAATATCTCTTCTTATCCATCTAGTCCCCAAGTGCCGAGTATAATTTGTTGAAATTGAGCTCGGTATTCTGCGCGATAATCGGCTTGCCATGATATCCGACTAATTCTCATACTTTGATTTCTCATAGGCACAGGCCACCCGGTCCGATGAACTTTTGCTCAAGACCGAACAACTGCTGCTTGCCGAGGTAAAGCGGAGGGAGGCCCTTGAAGATGAAGTGGAAACTTTGAAGAAAAATGTTTCCAAATATAAGAAAAGGTGTACCACTTCTCGAAGCGCACTGAAAAAGTTGTCGGAGCAAGTTACCGATACTTATCGTATCTTTCTTAGTAAGTTTCTTGCTGCTGACTGCCTTCACGCCTCTATTTTGTTACATGATACTCGGGATTAATGATATGGCCTTTCTTTGTTTCAACTGCAGGTGCTAACCTTGCAACCCCAGAAGAAGATGCCGTTGCAAAGGCCAAAACCTTAAATACTGTGCTCCGGACTTTCTTTGCCGGCACCAAGTATATACTAGATGCCGTGAAGTGGCCGACTGAGGTATATCCGGGTGAAGAAAATCTTATCCAAGCTTGCTCCACTTTGCCTGCATGGATCGAGATCTGGAAACGCTCGGCGTGCCGGATTGGTATGACCCGGGCCTTTGCGCTGGCGAAGGCTTATTTTCCTAAGCTTGAGCCGGCAAAAGTGATATCCGGGTTTCTAGAATTCAAAGCAGACGGCTCCAAATTTGGGCCCAAGGACTTCAAGGCCGTACAATCCTCAGTGCGTCACTCGGCAACCTCTTTGGCCGATAGTATGGATCTGGGTACGTTAATGAGTTCGTACGATGCTGAAGGCAAAATCGTGAAGGAGGAAGCACCCCCACCCTTCGACATTTTGGAAAAATGGGCTGCTGATTCGGCCAGGAAGAGGGAAGAAACCGCAAAGAGGGAGGCCGAGTTAGGATCGGAGCCAACCACTTCTACACCGGCTGTCCTCCCGCCTGTCCGTCCTGATGCGAAGAACCCGGGTGATGATGCCGGGAGAGCTGCGGAGCAAGCCCGGGACCAAGACCCGGAGGGCAAGGGTAAGGGTGTGGATCCTACTCAAGAAGCCGAGTAAACAAATGCTATCACGATACCTTGATCGTTTTGCTGCTCTTGTTCGAAACAGATATTCTTTTGTCGGTGCATCTATGCACCTTTGATACTAGTACCAAGATTTGTAACATACTTTAATTCCCTGATATACCTCGTGCCTCTTCTGGCCTCTGGATGAACTTGATATTTATCTGGTTTTTTAAGCTTATTCTCGATATCCGGCTTTCCTTATGGTTCCTTTTGTGAGACTCGGTTTCCGAGCATCTTGGGTTCTGACAGGCGGACTTTTCTCTAAGTCCCCAAGCCCCCAAGACTCGGATGTTAGGGTTTGTTGGGCTTAGTAACAACTTGTTTCTGTTTCAAAATCCCTGGTCCCCAAGGCCCGAAATCCGAGTCTGGGATGTGCGGTCTTTTCCAGAGAACAAATTGTTTTTACTAAGCCCAAGCCCTAGAGCCGTTTCACGTTAGTATTGAAGTTATGCTTGATAAACGTTGAGTTTCCAGCTATTAGCCTTATACTCTGCATAACTTGTGGTTTAGATGACCCTTTTGACAATCTTGTACAATAAGCCGGCTTTCGCGTGGATATCATGTTGTTACATCTGTACGAAAACAGGGTCAGGCAAGTCCCATTGGGCTTCATGGCTGATTGTAATCGTAAGCGAGCAAATCATGCCACTTTAGTGCGAGTCACATCGAGCTTAAGTAAGAAAAGTCAAGAAAATTTGGCTCCTTTGTCCGGTTATAAGATTGAAGCCGTACTCGTTTGCGAGTAATCGGCCCTTATAACTCATAGGCATCAAGGCCGGGTCTTTGAGTTTGTAACTGTACGATTCAAGCAATCAACCCTCAAGACCTATATATATGCAACATACTTGATGATACTGATGTACTGATAACAATAAATAATGCTTACCTGTAATCGAAGTAAAGATCATAAAATAAGACTTGATAACCATCTCTTTATTGATACGAGAAAGTTTTGGGTCAGCAGGCCGCCTCATTAAAAACCTTCCAGTCCCCTTAGGTACCCTGGATAGGAAAAGAGTGCGTCTGAAACCTGCTGCCCGTTACATTGTTTAGTTCTCCTTGGGAATCTGTCTGGAACTGTCATAATCGATACACATTCTCCACTTGTTGATCTTTTTTACTATGAGTACCGGGTTTGCCAGCCAATCCGGATAAGGCGTTTCCATGACGCGGCTGGTTGTGAACGGCTGCACAATTTCTTCTCTTGTGGTGGATTGTTTGAGGGAATCACCCTTTACGAAAGCCACCATCTTGGTATCTCGTGCTGCCTTGAGTTTTGCCCTTTCGCCTTCAGTACTCGGCTTTTTCAGGGTTGTTCTGTCATCCGAGTCTGTTTGAGCCCGGTAATATTTGAGTTCCTCTTTTCTACAAGCTTGTTCAGCCATTGCTGCATCTCCTTCCTCGCACTCAGCCGCTATGTCCCGGCTTCCATGTATGGTGATGGTCTGTTTAGGACCCGGGATTTTTAGCTGTAGATACACGTAACACGGCCTAGCCATGAATTTAGCATAAGCCGGCCTTCCGAATAGCGCGTGATAAGGACTACGCAATTTGACCACCTCAAAAGTGAGCCACTCAACTCGATAGTTATCCTTTGATTCCCCAAAAGCTACCTCCAATGCGATTTTTCCCTCGGGACACGCTGAATGACCCGGCACTATCCCATGAAAAATTGTTGAACTTTTTTGTAGCTGAGACTCCTTGAGACCCATGCGTAGGAAGGTTTCCCAATACAGTATATTGATGCTACTTCCACCGTCCATCAAGACCTTTTTCAGCTCATACCCATTGACCTGCGGTGCGACTACTAATGCTAAGACTCCCGGGTGTTCTATTCTTTCCGGGTGATCCCTTCTGCTCCATGTTACGTCCTGTTCTGACCATCTCAGGTATCTCGGGACAGCCGAGGACACCGAGTTTACCGCCTGTTTCAGTATCTTCTTGTTCTTGTTGGAACTTCCTGTAGTATGCACGTGATACTGACCCAATTGCTTGGGGTTGGCCTGGAAACCTCCTGCTCCCCCTTGGTTATTACCTTGATTTCCAGCTGCCGGGTTACCGGCTGGGGGTGGGCCGTTGCCCGGGTTTCCACCTGTACCCGGTCCTCCTCCCCGACCTGCACCTCGCATGGCTCTGCTCACTTCCTCATTCTTCCATCTTTGTAGGTCGGCGCACCGTTCCTGCTGTGCTTCGGGCATGCCATTCGGAATATGTCCCAATTATTACTCGGCCTTGGTGGCCCTTGATAGTTTCCTCCATTGTGATTCCCAGTATTGAAATTTCCTTCTGCCCTGGGTCTGGAAGATCCGGCTTCAGTGTTGGCGACAAACTCGGAGCCTCCTTCAAACGGGCGCTTGTTCTGGCTGTTGTTACCCGGCGCTGATCCATTGCCGGTTCTTCCGTTATTACTTGTGTTTGCTTTTGCTTTTTTATCGTCAGTTTCCTCTTCCGTAGTGTCCGTTGCGGCATGTTTGTTGCATGCATCCATCAGTTCTCCCATTGTAACCTCCGAGGCATTCCGACTAGATTTCATGCGAGTTAATTTTTGTACTAAAGGTGTGTACTTGCAGGTCTTTGCCATAGCTTGCAGCGCATCCTTGGGCTGAATATCTGTAGATGAATGAAGTATTTCCATAACCCAGCGCACCCAGCTGCGCGCCGATTCTCCCTTCTTCTGAACACATCGCTCTAGGTCATCAATAGTGAATAACTTTCTGCACGTCCCGTGAAAGTGCTTGATAAACGCAGTTTTCAATTCTTCCCATGACTTGATAGATCCTTCCGGTAGATTGGTGAACCATAACTTTGCTGCTCGCTCTGACATCATTAGATACATGAATTTCGCTTGAAGATTCTCGGACGCGTTGCGAATCGACATGGCCATCTCATAACTGCTCAACCATGTTTCCGGATCCATAGTCGGCTCGTAATTCACTACTTTACCCGGTTCTTTGAACTTTTCCGGGTAAGGCTCAGCCCTGATGCTATCTGAAAGACACTTAGGTCCTGTAAGAATGGTCGAAGCTGGTCTTACTCGGGAAACGTGTGATCCTGCAGGGGGTACAGCTGGACGCGGTACTGCTGGTATCCCATGTACCGCAGACCCGGCCATGGCTCTCCTGGCTCTGGAACTGTCCACGATGGCCTGTGCTGCTGATGCTGCTGGTACTGCCTGAATGTGTGGATGAGGCGGCATTTGCTGCTGCTCTTCCCTCCGCCGTGCCGAACTTGTCTGGATATTGCCGGCGTTACCTTGCTGTTGGCTGACATATGGTGTCCCATGCATTCCACTTCTGTGATCCGGGTAATTAACCTGTTGTGCCACCGCGGTGCGCAGCATATCTATCGCCCGCCGGGTCTCCTCTGCGTGGGGTGACTCTCTCACGGGGATTTGATTTAGTGCAAGCGTTGTCGCGTACACGTTGTCCATGGGATTGTTGTAATGACCCGTTGGTGTGTGAAAACGTAATGGTGGTGGTGGTGGTGGTGGTACAGTATTGCCGGTAGTAACTCCAGTCTGTGGTACGGGTAACCCGGCCTGCGTGTCTACCGGATGTACTCCTCCGGTTGTCGATTGAGGGGCGGTTCCTTGATTTTCCGCTGGGATCGGCTGATCCTGAGGCGTGATAAATAGCGCGGCCGGGTTTATGACTCCTCCCAATGCTGGCAATCTGGTTTGGTGCCTTTGATGTATTCTAGTCGTTTCCTCTCGGAGCCGGGTTTCCAGTGCATCCAGCTCGCGTTGTCGTGTGGCCATCCCTTGTCTTTCTGCTTCTACTTGCCTTCTCTGCTGCTCCAATGCATGAAGGGCTACGTCCAAATCCCTAACACGTTCCGCTGCGTTCTCTGGGGTGATAACCGTGGCAAGAACTGTCGGATCTAGGATCAGATTGTTGTCGAATAGGGCCGGATGTTGTGGATTGGAAGGACCCGCTCCTGGTGTCCGGTTTGCTAGGAATCCAAACGTGTTCGCGTGTAACTCGTTTTCTGGCGCTTGACTGGTAACCGATGCTGACTCTCCGTCAACCTGGGCCAAAACCGTGTTGCCGTTAGCCGGCCCTTGCTGCCGGGTCAATGCTTGTGCTGCCCCGACTGCGGCCGCGGTTACGCTCTCTTGGTTGAGATTGGTCGCGGGAGCCGTGTAAACCGCAACCCGACGCACAATGCTTGGTGCGGATCCATATTTTTCCTCTTCGCTGCTGTGTTCCTCGTACCGGTTCTCCAGTAGATGCAGGATAGACTCGGTATCATCTTCTTTCTCGACCCGGCCACGCGGGGTCCATGCCGGCTCCTCCGGCTGTTCCCACTTCGTGGTGGGCTCTTCTGTCGGGTTTGTTGTCCCAACTGATTCTTCTCCATCTGATTGGGTATAGCTGGTCTTTCCTGACACAGAATCAAACCCAAAGTCGTCAGGGATCGAACCGGAAGTACGTACCATACCGATGAAGACGCTGATCTGGCCGATTGTCATGATAGATCCGGATTCGAGGTGATCTGACTCTGGTCCCCAGCTGGAATCGTCCACCATCTTCTCTCCTTCGTGGTCGATGTAGATCTCGCCGATGACTAGTTTCTCCATATTATTCCGAGCTTCTCCCGTGATGTAAACACCTTTGGACGCAGGCCCCACGGTGGGCGCCAACTGTCGTGGGATAATCACGGCAGACGTTACCGGGGGTAACTGATCTTGGGGCAAGACGACACAGGCGTTTGGGAGAGGGTTTAGTGTCGGGGGGTTACCCCCGAGTAGGGTAAAGGCAAGTGGTAAAGGCGTCTTACAGAAGAGAGGTTTGGTCGAGTAGCCGACTACCCGGTACCCGCTACCCGGCAGACTGCTACTCGGTCTCACCTCAAGATGGCCAGAAGGAAGAATCATTCAAGTTCTCTACGTTCGAGTAGAAGAGTTGGCCCGAGTACAATTGGCGGGAACAATTGGCGGGAACCTACTCGGGCCAGAAAGTCAAAGGAGCCGTTCTGACACAGGATCCCGCGTATCCTGGGTCCGTACTTGGCAGCATTCGAACTACTGTTCACCTGGGACCGGCCTGCCTGACAGTGACAGCATGGAAGCAGGCCGTGGCAGGATAAGGGGGGCCTACTCTGTGCTTAGGTACAGTGATACCAGTCTGTCCCCTAGTTTTGCCCAACGACTTTCCAGATGAAGCCAAGGTTAGGAACCAAAGCTGTCAGCGGGAACCCGGAAGAAGGACGGTGTGCACACAATGTCGACACTTGTCTAGATTTGGACGTATCCGGCTGGGCACCAGGTATATAAGGTGCCCCGCCGCCTCCTGCGCGAGGCATGCTCACTTGGAACCCTAGAAACCCTAAGTTCTTGACCTAGCTCTACTCGGAGAGAGGAGAGTGGCTACTCGGTAGCGATATCCTTTTGTCGCACCCTGATTTCTAGGGGATACTCACCGTACGAACTGGATAGCAGATGCTTGGATTATGGGGCATAACTGCTCCCACGTCCCAGCTTCCTGGTAGGCCTGCGCTTATGCGCGACAACACAAGCCCTGCTATTCCATCGTCGATGTAAACTATCCACTAGAGATCAAAGGCACTTCCGTCGACGTACTTCAACCATACACACATGGTACGTCAACGGCGTTTAACAAGTGATATCACAACAGATCTCTACGACACAAAAGATTGAAATAAGTTGCAACTGGCTCTCATTAGAGCAGAGATAGCAAATACAATCATTCAGAGGGCACATGCCCCAACAATACATCGTTACAATACAGCGGAAGCATTCAACATGTCTGAGTACAGACAAGAACCAAATAGGCCTAAGAGGCCGGAAACAAACAGACGGAGCCCATCCACGAAGTCTCGGAAACGTAGGTCTGCCCGGGTCCGCTATCTACTCGTCAGCAGTCTCGTCATACTCCACGTAGTTGCCACCATGTAGATCCTCGGAAACGTAGGTCTGCGGAAACCACAGCCCCAAAGGGGTCAGTACATAAACGTACTGGCAAGCAAGACTCACAGTTCACCAAAGTGTAACCCGTCAACACCAAGCACAGATGCCTTGGGTTCAACGGAAGAGAGTGGGTATAAAAGATGCTGCAACTGGCTGCTCTAAACAACTACAGAGTTTCTACCACTTCCGGCTAACAGAAAGGAGATAAGATCGAGGATTGTAACCAACTGGAAGATAACTTCAAACAAACCCATCCTGGATCTCGCCCCTTATCCAAAGAAGCAATCCGAGGATAACTCACACTGTTGTATTAACGGTGAATCAAGTTATTGTGGCATCAACCTATTACTAGTCAAGTTATTAATCATAGGGTGTAACATGTTTGATCATTATGTTTAAGTTGTCCTGAGTACTTGTTAGCCAGTACTTTCACCAAGTAATCCATAACCGCGGAAAACACGGCTTCTCGAGAAGATTATCCCTGCAGGGTTGCACCAATTTGGCCGTACACTCATGAATATCCCGCCAGATGGAAAGGCCCTTCCACCAAGCGGGGTACTCAACACAACCAACCATTCTTCGCATCAAGCCCAAAGAACCTTGGGCGCACGGCTAATCAAGCCCCGAAGAAAAGGGACCCTCATAGCACTCTAAGACCGTGTCCCCCTATATGCCGACTACAAAAGTTCCACCCTGGCCTGGGCTCGCAAAAACATGCATGCGGCAAATGGAAAACACGAACTAAATGAGGCGATTTGGACGAGATGCGAATCAGGTCAAGTTGAGGGGGGCGCCCATACTCGCTTCCCAAATGCGGGTAGTGCGCTCATCATGGATCAGTAGACAAGACCCTTTTCCTATTAGGGTCGACACTAGCAGGCTCCAAAACCTCTCATGGGCCTCCTGCCGGTGCCTTATCATCAAATTTATTATTAATAGTAACATTAGCATGATTGATTGATTAAACATCGAGCCCCCAGAACATAATAGAGATAGTAACAGAAAGTAACGGGTAACAGACTCGAGCAAAACAACCTAAGCATGCTAGTAAGACACGGGCTCAAGCAATGGTTATAGGTATGGAGGTGAGGCAATATCAGGGTTAAGGGATTCATGTGATAGGTTCGTAACAGAAACAACTACTACTAAGGCTAGCAGAAAAGGACAACGGAAAGTATCGGTAATCAATGTTGAAAGGAACACAGTGGTTCATGTGAGTGATAACTTGCCTGCAAACCCAGTAGCCTGGTACTGAGCTAACTCCTTAGAAGGGATGTCGTAAGTATCGTCGGTCTCAACGTCGTCGTATATCCAGGAAGAAGCAAACAAACATTGCAGAAAGATAAACAATCAATATAATGGCATAGTGCACAAACATGGGATGATGCATGACCATTTAATTGATGCATAGAAATAAACTAGTTGACAAGATAACAACATGATTAAATGGACCCACATGCAATTGGATTGCATATGAAAAGCCCATGGATTATGGTTGAATTAATTGTTCTACAACTAATCATCATATGAAAGTGGATTAGCATGATGCATGGATGAGGAAAACAGCAAAATAACAACAATTGAATCAAATAGAAATAAGGTTTAACAAGTTTGGAAATTCATTTGTTAAGGTTGGGAATTTTGGTTCCTTAAAGGTGTCACTCAAGCATTTGTTGTTTTCATCAAGTTAAATTGTTCAAAACAGATAACAAAGTTTATATTTGAAAAGAAAACAAGATTTTAGTTGGAATACATGTTTCACTTGTTGCAAAAGGATTTCAAATGAATTATTTATGAATTAAACAAGTTTAAGCAAGAATTAAAGGAATTTAATTCGAACATGAACTTATTTGAGTTTTTATTTGTTCAAAACATTAGATGAAGTTCATATTTGAAAATGTTATGTTTTTATGGTTTGAAAACATATTTTATATGTCCCAAAAGAATTTGTTTTGATCAAGTTAGGAATTTAGCAATTTTAAATGAATTAAATAAGATTTAAATTATTTAACCAAGTTTAATTATTCAAAACATGAAACAAAATTTATATTTGGAAAGATGGTTTAATTTTGCATGGAAAACATATTTCATTTGTGGAAATTGGATTTAAAATGAGCAAGTTATTATTTTGGCAATTTTTAAATGCAATAAACAAGAAACAGTTGTTTTCAGCAATTTAAATTATTCAAAACAGCAAACAAAATTTATATTTGGAAAGTACATGAAAAGTTGATTGGAAAACATATTTAGTTTGTGGAATTTGGAATTTTTATGAACAAGTTATGAATTTTACAAAATTAGGTGAATTTGACAAGTTTTCAAATTTTGCACCAATTTAAAATATCCAAAACAGTAAACAAATTTTATATTTGGGTAGAGTATTTAATTTGGTACAGAAAACATATTAAAAATGTTGAATTTGGAGTTAGGATGATTTATTTATGCAATTTCCAAAATTTGGGGTAAATCTGCCATTTTTACTGCACTAGGGGCTTAGAAAATATATTTCAGGGACTAGAAATAAGTGTCAGGGGCCTATGTGTGATTAACAGGAACTTTATGGGTCTGGATAATCGAAAATAAAAAGATGTGTAATATGCAGGGGGTGGGATTCGATCCCCCCACCTCCTGGACGCGCCAAGGGAACAACACCACTGGGCTGGTGCACTGCGTTTGGATAGAAGGGATACGCGAGAGGGATAAGGTGTGGCATGCGGATAGTTTCTGAAATAACTGAAACCGAACAGATGCTTCATCTGCTAGCGACAGAGGAAGATGGCGCGGCCGGCGGCCATGGCTGCTCGCAGCGCTGGCGTGCGGTGGCCGGCCGTGCGGGGTCGTTGCGTGCAGGTGTGCGTGTAGAGGCGGACAACAAGAAAGGAAGGGAGGATAGGCAGGGGGTGAGCACCTGTTGCTGGCTGTTGTCGATGCAGTAGGTCGGGTGCAGCGGCGAGGAAGATCCCGGCGATGGCGCGGCCGCATCGGAGCTTCCCAGCAGCGGGCGAGGGGATGGGGAGGCGCACCGCACCGCCGCGGTTCCATTCCCGGCCGCGGAAGCTCCTCGAGGTGGCCGGGGCACCGGCGTTGAGGGGAGGAGGTGGCGGTCTGTGGTGGTCTCGGTCGATGTTCAGAAGTGCAGAAAGAACAGAGGGGCTCGGGTTCAGGTTCTGATAGCGGAGGAGATGCAGAGAGGGGAGGCGACGGCGCGCTGCGAGGGGAAGGAGCTAGCTAGGGTTCCTAGGGGCTAGCAGAGGGGAGATAGATATAGGGAAGTGGGGCTTGTACGGCAAAGCATCGGGAGGGCATGGAGATGATCGTGTGGCTGTTGCGTGGATCGTACTGTTATGACAGTGAGAGGTGGAAGAAAAGGACAGGAGGGGGGGTACTGGGCTGGAAAGAAGGGGTTGGGCTGGGCTGCTGCACTCTCTCTCTCTCCCTTTTGTTATTTTTTTCGTTTTTTCTGTTTTTTTTTGTAGCCTTAGCTTTAGGAAGAAAAACATAGGTTTTAACTTAGCAAAATTTCTGGAAAAAAATTGGTTAGGTTTGTTAGACCAAATGCAACCATTTGGTAGCTTGGTTTACAAAATTTTAAATGTTTGCTTGTTGTTTAAGATGTAAACCAAATTAAGTGAAATTTGCAATATTAATTAATATGAGAAAAACAAGGCATTTTCAATAGGGTTTCCCATAGGGTTTTAAAAGTGATTTAAAGAATTCCAAATAGTGGTGAATTTCATGGACTCAAGAATGAGAAGGTTTGAGAAATGGTTTGAGTTTGGAAAATGATTTAGGAGTTAATGATTTGAACTAGTTGATTGGAATATTGGTTTGATTAAAACCAACACTTTTATAAGTGAGCATTATGGGATTATTTGGAAACAAATGATTGAATGGTTTTGCAATTTGTATAACTTTCAAAAGGGGTTGTTGTTTGGTGACTGCTTTGAATTTGGAACCAATTGGGAAAAAAAATAATTAATTGAAATAAAGCACCATTTTATTAGTTGAACATTATGGGATAAAAGAAAACAATTTGGTTGTTTTTATTTGAAATAACATTTTGGAAATTGTAACATCACAAGGATGAAACAAAGGGTTTGAATTTTGGTTTGAAATTCAAATAGAAAACAAAGGAAAACAAATGAAAACGGTTGGAAAACAACTGAAAACAGAGAAAAACAAATGGAAAATAAACAAAACAAATGCAACCAACATGATGCCATGATGCAAAACATAAAATAACAGAGAGCAAACATTCTAAAGGCTATTTTTCAGACTTGGGATGTTACAAAACGCCCCCCCTTGAAGGAATCGCGCCCCGAGATTCCTACTGAGAAAAGAAAAGGTCCGGAAACTTTTTGGGAAGATCCTCTTGAGCTGTTACACGTGAAACACATCGTGCACATTGGATAGACGTCAGGGAATTTGCAAACCACCGGAACATTTCCAAATAAAGGGAGAGGTTTTGTATGGAGGGTGTATACCTGGATAGAATTTGATTCATTTGGAGAGTAGATTATCTGGCTAGAATGGTTGAACAGGGTTATTGACATCAATGCAACACCAAGAATAACATCAATGTCAGAATCATCAACATGAGAGTAACGAGGAATATGTGGCCTCTCATTAGAATTGGATTGTTCTTACTTATCTTGGAAGTCAACATTTGAGATCCCGGGGAGTGAACAGAGTTTTGATTGCTTAGTGGAACCAGAATTGGGTTGTATGTTTTGGAAAAGATTGTTGACACAAAGGAATGTGATGCTCCGGTATCAAATAACACTTTAACTGGATAAGAGTTTACGAGGAAGTTTTGATTAGACGCCGGTAGAAGATTTGAAGTGGAAAACAACAACAAGATTTCAACGGACGAAAAGGATGTTGAGAAGAACAGGATATCAACATCGGGGAAAACGAGAACAAAACTCATGAGGTACTACGGAAAACCCATCCGGGCTTCTAAAGGATCAATATCTACTGCTTAAGGAATAGAGGATCTGCTTCCGGGGCTTACACGCCTCCGTTCTCAATCATGAGTAGGCAACATGATAAATCACGTCACAACCACCTCCATTCCTATGGTCTAGTAGATATAACCATCCTAGAGAAACCAGAATTCGTGAAATCCTAACTTGAAAGTTTAGATGAGAAGGGAGAAATCAACGTTGCACTTCCTTACCAGAAAAGGGAGGGTGGGTGGGGAAAGAAGAAAAAGAACAGAATTCCTACTCTCACGTTTCATTTTTCCTATATAGCTACAAAATAGTTTCTAGACTCAACTGCGACCAGTAAAAAGGGATCCTACAGGCAGACAGGCTCTGATACCATTTGTCGCACCCTGATTTCTAGGGGATACTCACCGTACGAACTGGATAGCAGATGCTTGGATTATGGGGCATAACTGCTCCCACGTCCCAGCTTCCTGGTAGGCCTGCGCTTATGCGCGACAACACAAGCCCTGCTATTCCATCGTCGATGTAAACTATCCACTAGAGATCAAAGGCACTTCCGTCGACGTACTTCAACCATACACACATGGTACGTCAACGGCGTTTAACAAGTGATATCACAACAGATCTCTACGACACAAAAGATTGAAATAAGTTGCAACTGGCTCTCATTAGAGCAGAGATAGCAAATACAATCATTCAGAGGGCACATGCCCCAACAATACATCGTTACAATACAGCGGAAGCATTCAACATGTCTGAGTACAGACAAGAACCAAATAGGCCTAAGAGGCCGGAAACAAACAGACGGAGCCCATCCACGAAGTCTCGGATCCTGCCCGGGTCCGCTATCTACTCGTCAGCAGTCTCGTCATACTCCACGTAGTTGCCACCATGTAGATCCTCGGAAACGTAGGTCTGCGGAAACCACAGCCCCAAAGGGGTCAGTACATAAACGTACTGGCAAGCAAGACTCACAGTTCACCAAAGTGTAACCCGTCAACACCAAGCACAGATGCCTTGGGTTCAACGGAAGAGAGTGGGTATAAAAGATGCTGCAACTGGCTGCTCTAAACAACTACAGAGTTTCTACCACTTCCGGCTAACAGAAAGGAGATAAGATCGAGGATTGTAACCAACTGGAAGATAACTTCAAACAAACCCATCCTGGATCTCGCCCCTTATCCAAAGAAGCAATCCGAGGATAACTCACACTGTTGTATTAACGGTGAATCAAGTTATTGTGGCATCAACCTATTACTAGTCAAGTTATTAATCATAGGGTGTAACATGTTTGATCATTATGTTTAAGTTGTCCTGAGTACTTGTTAGCCAGTACTTTCACCAAGTAATCCATAACCGCGGAAAACACGGCTTCTCGAGAAGATTATCCCTGCAGGGTTGCACCAATTTGGCCGTACACTCATGAATATCCCGCCAGATGGAAAGGCCCTTCCACCAAGCGGGGTACTCAACACAACCAACCATTCTTCGCATCAAGCCCAAAGAACCTTGGGCGCACGACTAATCAAGCCCCGAAGAAAAGGGACCCTCATAGCACTCTAAGACCGTGTCCCCCTATATGCCGACTACAAAAGTTCCACCCTGGCCTGGGCTCGCAAAAACATGCATGCGGCAAATGGAAAACACGAACTAAATGAGGCGATTTGGACGAGATGCGAATCAGGTCAAGTTGAGGGGGGCGCCCATACTCGCTTCCCAAATGCGGGTAGTGCGCTCATCATGGATCAGTAGACAAGACCCTTTTCCTATTAGGGTCGACACTAGCAGGCTCCAAAACCTCTCATGGGCCTCCTGCCGGTGCCTTATCATCAAATTTATTATTAATAGTAACATTAGCATGATTGATTGATTAAACATCGAGCCCCCAGAACATAATAGAGATAGTAACAGAAAGTAACGGGTAACAGACTCGAGCAAAACAACCTAAGCATGCTAGTAAGACACGGGCTCAAGCAATGGTTATAGGTATGGAGGTGAGGCAATATCAGGGTTAAGGGATTCATGTGATAGGTTCGTAACAGAAACAACTACTACTAAGGCTAGCAGAAAAGGACAACGGAAAGTATCGGTAATCAATGTTGAAAGGAACACAGTGGTTCATGTGAGTGATAACTTGCCTGCAAACCCAGTAGCCTGGTACTGAGCTAACTCCTTAGAAGGGATGTCGTAAGTATCGTCGGTCTCAACGTCGTCGTATATCCAGGAAGAAGCAAACAAACATTGCAGAAAGATAAACAATCAATATAATGGCATAGTGCACAAACATGGGATGATGCATGACCATTTAATTGATGCATAGAAATAAACTAGTTGACAAGATAACAACATGATTAAATGGACCCACATGCAATTGGATTGCATATGAAAAGCCCATGGATTATGGTTGAATTAATTGTTCTACAACTAATCATCATATGAAAGTGGATTAGCATGATGCATGGATGAGGAAAACAGCAAAATAACAACAATTGAATCAAATAGAAATAAGGTTTAACAAGTTTGGAAATTCATTTGTTAAGGTTGGGAATTTTGGTTCCTTAAAGGTGTCACTCAAGCATTTGTTGTTTTCATCAAGTTAAATTGTTCAAAACAGATAACAAAGTTTATATTTGAAAAGAAAACAAGATTTTAGTTGGAATACATGTTTCACTTGTTGCAAAAGGATTTCAAATGAATTATTTATGAATTAAACAAGTTTAAGCAAGAATTAAAGGAATTTAATTCAAACATGAACTTATTTGAGTTTTTATTTGTTCAAAACATTAGATGAAGTTCATATTTGAAAATGTTATGTTTTTATGGTTTGAAAACATATTTTATATGTCCCAAAAGAATTTGTTTTGATCAAGTTAGGAATTTAGCAATTTTAAATGAATTAAATAAGATTTAAATTATTTAACCAAGTTTAATTATTCAAAACATGAAACAAAATTTATATTTGGAAAGATGGTTTAATTTTGCATGGAAAACATATTTCATTTGTGGAAATTGGATTTAAAATGAGCAAGTTATTATTTTGGCAATTTTTAAATGCCATAAACAAGAAACAGTTGTTTTCAGCAATTTAAATTATTCAAAACAGCAAACAAAATTTATATTTGGAAAGTACATGAAAAGTTGATTGGAAAACATATTTAGTTTGTGGAATTTGGAATTTTTATGAACAAGTTATGAATTTTACAAAATTAGGTGAATTTGACAAGTTTTCAAATTTTGCACCAATTTAAAATATCCAAAACAGTAAACAAATTTTATATTTGGGTAGAGTATTTAATTTGGTACAGAAAACATATTAAAAATGTTGAATTTGGAGTTAGGATGATTTATTTATGCAATTTCCAAAATTTGGGGTAAATCTGCCATTTTTACTGCACTAGGGGCTTAGAAAATATATTTCAGGGACTAGAAATAAGTGTCAGGGGCCTATGTGTGATTAACAGGAACTTTATGGGTCTGGATAATCGAAAATAAAAAGATGTGTAATATGTAGGGGGTGGGATTCGATCCCCCCACCTCCTGGACGCGCCAAGGGAACAACACCACTGGGCTGGTGCACTGCGTTTGGATAGAAGGGATACGTGAGAGGGATAAGGTGTGGCATGCGGATAGTTTCTGAAATAACTGAAACCGAACAGATGCTGCATCTGCTAGCGACAGAGGAAGATGGCGCGGCCGGCGGCCATGGCTGCTCGCAGCGCTGGCGTGCGGTGGCCGGCCGTGCGGGGTCGTTGCGTGCAGGTGTGCGTGTAGAGGCGGACAACAAGAAAGGAAGGGAGGATAGGCAGGGGGTGAGCACCTGTTGCTGGCTGTTGTCGATGCAGTAGGTCGGGTGCAGCGGCGAGGAAGATCCCGGCGATGGCGCGGCCGCATCGGAGCTTCCCAGCAGCGGGCGAGGGGATGGGGAGGTGCACCGCACCGCCGCGGTTCCATTCCCGGCCGCGGAAGCTCCTCGAGGTGGCCGGGGCACCGGCGTTGAGGGGAGGAGGTGGCGGTCTGTGGTGGTCTCGGTCGATGTTCAGAAGTGCAAAAAGAACAGAGGGGCTCGAGTTCAGGTTCTGATAGCGGAGGAGATGCAGAGAGGGGAGGCGACGGCGCGCTGCGAGGGGAAGGAGCTAGCTAGGGTTCCTAGGGGCTAGCAGAGGGGAGATAGATATAGGGAAGTGGGGCTTGTACGGCAAAGCATCGGGAGGGCATGGAGATGATCGTGTGGCTGTTGCGTGGATCGTACTGTTATGACAGCGAGAGGTGGAAGAAAAGGACAGGAGGGGGGGTACTGGGCTGGAAAGAAGGGGTTGGGCTGGGCTGCTGCACTCTCTCTCTCCCATTTGTTATTTTTTTCGTTTTTTCTGTTTTTTTTTGTAGCCTTAGCTTTAGGAAGAAAAACATAGGTTTTAACTTAGCAAAATTTCTGGAAAAAAATTGGTTAGGTTTGTTAGACCAAATGCAACCATTTGGTAGCTTGGTTTACAAAATTTTAAATGTTTGCTTGTTGTTTAAGATGTAAACCAAATTAAGTGAAATTTGCAATATTAATTAATATGAGAAAAACAAGGCATTTTCAATAGGGTTTCCCATAGGGTTTTAAAAGTGATTTAAAGAATTCCAAATAGTGGTGAATTTCATGGACTCAAGAATGAGAAGGTTTGAGAAATGGTTTGAGTTTGGAAAATGATTTAGGAGTTAATGATTTGAACTAGTTGATTGGAATATTGGTTTGATTAAAACCAACACTTTTATAAGTGAGCATTATGGGATTATTTGGAAACAAATGATTGAATGGTTTCGCAATTTGTATAACTTTCAAAAGGGGTTGTTGTTTGGTGACTGCTTTGAATTTGGAACCAATTGGGAAAAAAAATAATTAATTGAAATAAAGCACCATTTTATTAGTTGAACATTATGGGATAAAAGAAAACAATTTGGTTGTTTTTATTTGAAATAACATTTTGGAAATTGTAACATCACAAGGATGAAACAAAGGGTTTGAATTTTGGTTTGAAATTCAAATAGAAAACAAAGGAAAACAAATGAAAACGGTTGGAAAACAACTGAAAACAGAGAAAAACAAATGGAAAATAAACAAAACAAATGCAACCAACATGATGCCATGATGCAAAACATAAAATAACAGAGAGCAAACATTCTAAAGGCTATTTTTCAGACTTGGGATGTTACACCTTTGTACTGTGGCTACTCGGAGAAACATCTTAATACATACAGAGAGGCAGGAGTAGGGGTTTTACCTCCTCACGAGGGCCCTGAACCTGGGTAGATCGTGTTGCTAGCAGTGTGTTGTTCTTACCTCACGCGACTACTCGTCGCGTGATCCCTCCCCGAGCACCTCCAGCGTCCTTCGTCCCCACATCTTTAGCCATCCCATGGCATCTGCCGTGACACCACCACGACAGTTGGCGCCCACCGTGGGGCAACCAGCAGCGCTGGCTGGAGTTTCAGTTCGGACGGGATCTTCTTCAGCGGAGCGCGTGGTCTGTGGCCTTGTCCACAGATTCGGCTCCTTCGACTTCGTCACCGACAACGCCGGCTGTTTCGGAGGCATGGCCATGCCTGAGGGCGGCACGGTGATCTCCTTCGGCTCTCATCTCGTCTACATCGCCACCGTCGCCAACAGTGCGTACCCCAAGCTGGTGCATGACGCGGAGGATCCTCCCGCGGTAATTGCTGCTCGCGGAAGGCCTGCATGCAGCTCTGCGGCCTGCGCTGAGGTGATGGTGACGGGTTTGGCGGCAAACACTGGCGCAGCTGCTACTGGCGCTGCGGCCGTCGTCGAGGAGGTTGACGAACCGCCCGCTGGTGGCAGGACTCACCGGCCCTACGAGAGGGAGAACAACTTGCCGCCTTCCACCTCTACGGTCATCCCCGCGTCTGCTGCGCGAGCCGGTATGCCCACTCCCACCGACATCGAGCTCTTAGCCGCGAGGGAGCAGCTAGAGCGGCAACGCCAGGAGCTGCTTGCCGAGCAGGCGGAGTTGGAGAAGATCAGGCTTGAGCTGAGTCTAGACCAGCTCGAGTACAACAAGGCTCACGGCTTCACGCCGGTCGCCAGGAGGCCTAGCAGAGTAGGCGCTACGCGGCGTAACTTGGGTGTCGAGATGGCAACGGTTGCGGAGGTGCCCGCTCAGTCCGCCACTGCGAACACCTTCGCAAGGCCAAGGTACAGCACACCCGCCAAGACGCTCAGGGCTGCAGAGGCCGTGGCTGCCGAGTTGCCGCGCCTGGATGGAGAGGCGCGTCTCAGGCAGCAGGAGAGGCTCAACGAGTTGGTGTTGGAGGCCGCTAGGCAGAACGAGGAGTTCCGGAAGGCCAACCCGGGTGCTGGAGCTTCGCAAGTGGTTCACTCGCATGCGGCTAGATCTAACGATCAGGCCTCGTCTCCGCATCCTAGCCGCGAGAAGAGCCGCAGCGGGCGTTCGGGTAGAGACAGGCAAATGCAGGTGTATGACCCGGCTGCTGCCGCGAAACAGGTTGCTGTGCCGCAGCAGCCCGGGCGGGAACACAACGCTGCAAGAGCAGGCTCTCAAGCCCATCAAGCTCAAAGCCGTGCCCGAGAAGCCGCGCGTCCAGGTTCTTCTCGGCAACCCGCGGCTCAGCCTACTCGGCAGAGGCAGCAGCCGCGCCCAGTGGCACCAGTCGCCAACCCGGTGGAGCAGCCTGCAGCTGTGCAGGTGGATAGGTATGATGATGGCTACTCGGCTATGGAGATGGCTGGCTATGATATTCATGACCGTGTTGGTGAGCGCGTGTTGGCGCCCGGAGATGCAAGGCACCAGCTGGACCGTATCAGCTTGTCGGCGCGGCTGGAGAGCACGGGTCCTCCTGGCCCCGAGTGCTTTGGCCCGCGCATCATGAACGAGCCTTCCGTGAAGGGCTTCCAGCTTGCAAGAGGCACCAAGAGCTACAATGGCAGCACCAAGCCTGAAGATTGGCTCAATGACTACGTCACCGCGGTCCATATCGCGAATGGCAACAGGAGATGGGCGGTGCGCTATGTGCCGCAGATGCTAGAGGGTCCAGCTCGCACTTGGCTCAACAACTTGCCCAAGAACAGCATTAACTGCTGGCTGGACTTCTCGGATGCCTTCATCAGCAACTTCACGAGCACGTACAAGAGGCCGAACATGCCACAGCAGCTATCAGCTTGCAGGCAGCGAGAAGACGAGACGGACCGCGAGTACCTTACTCGGTGGAGCACTTTGAGGAACACCTGCGAGGGTGTGAATGAGGCACAGGCCATCACTTGGTTCGCGCAGGGTTGCCGACATGGCAGCATGCTTTGGCAGAGATTGCAGAGAGAGATGCCGAACACCCTGGCCGAGACCATCAAGATTGCGGATCAGTACGCACTCGGTGATCCTACTCAGCCACTGATGGACTCCTCTGAGCCGAGAAGAAACTTCAACAGCAGCAAGCGCAATGAGTTCCGCAACAAGCGCCGAGTAGATACTCGGTATGATCCTGAAGAGGTGAATGCAGTGAATGTCGGAGGCGGTGGTGGCCAAAGGCAGAAACCTGCTGGAGCCTACGGGCAGAACCAGAACCAGGGCCAAGGCAACAAGAAACCGTTCCGTGCTGCTCAGTCGGGTAGCGGGAACTCCGAGCAGCCGAAGAAGTTTGTCTTTGACGACATGAAGGATGGCCCATGCAGCTTTCACACTCACCACCCCTCAAGGCCTGCGAACCATACTACTCGGCAATGCGAATGGTGGGATGTGATCAAGAGTGATGGCTTGCCTCCTCCTCCTCCCCTGCCAGCCGCCAATGCTACTGTTCAGCCTACTCGCGCACCCGCAGCTCGGCCGCCAGTGTACCCGAGAAGGGAGAATGTGAACCAAGTGGCTTTAGGAGCCAACCAGAACTTCAACAACGAGAGATACCGCAACAACAACAACAACTACAACCGCAACAACTACAACAGAAGCAACAACAACAACTATCAGGGCAACAACAATGGCAACAATGGCAACAATGGGGGCGGTGGCTCCAACCAGTACCAAGAGCACCATGAGAGCTATATGATCTTCACTTCTGAGGCAGTCGACAAGCAATCACAGCACAGGCGGTCCATGGAGGTCAATGCAGTGATTCCTGCTGTCCCTCACTACATGTATTGGTGCGATCAGGAGATCAGGTGGACTCGAGCAGATCATCCCAAGGTGATGCCCAATCCGGGTAGCTATGCCTTGGTGCTGGATCCTACCTTCCTGGGTCCCGAGAAGAATGTGAGGTTCAGCAAGGTGCTAATCGACAACGGCAGCAGCATCAACATTGTGTACAAGGACACACTCGAGAAGCTTGGCCTGGCCGAGAACATGATGCTGCCTAGCAAGACCACCTTCCATGGCATCGTGCCCGGGATCTCGTGCAACCCGATTGGCCGAGTGTGGATTGATGTGCTATTCGGTACCCGGGAGAACTGCCGCACAGAGCATCTGCAGTTTGAGGTGGTGGATCATCAGAGCCCCTATCATGCTCTGCTCGGCAGGCCAGCTCTGAGCAAGTTCATGGCCTCTACGCATGTGGCTTATCTGAAGATGAAGATCCCTGGTCCCAATGGCATCATCACCATCTCGGGAGATTACAAGAAGTCCATGGAGTGTGCCTCTGCTAGCTCCCAGCTGGCGGAATCGATGGTGATTGCTGCCGAGAAGAAGAAGATGTACGAGGTGGTGGCCATGGCTCAGTCCGCACAAGCTGGCGCACAAGGTGTGCCGAGTACCCAGCATGGTACTGCCTTCCAAGCTGCCAAGGAGACCAAGACAGTCCAGGTCGACCCCGAGTTCCCCGACCGCGTAGCCATCATTGGTTCCGGGTTGGTGGAGAAATAGGAAAGCGCGCTCATCCACTTCCTCCGTGAGAATCGGGATGTGTTCGCCTGGACCAATGAAGATCTACCAGGAGTCCCGAGGGAGTTGGTTGAGCACTCTTTGCATGTGCGTCCTGACGCCAAGCCAGTGAAGCAGGCTATGCGCCGTTTCGGGGATGAGAGAAGGAAGGCCATTGGTGACCAGATCACCAAGTTACTGATAAGCAATTTCATCATGGAGGTGCTGCATCCGGATTGGCTAGCCAACCCGGTCATGGTCGAGAAGAAGAAGGAGGATCCCAAGGCTGCCACCGCATGGCGCATGTGCGTCGACTACACCGACTTGAACAAGGCATGCCCCAAGGATCCTTTCCCGCTACCTCGCATCGATCAGGTGATCGATTCCACTGCTGGTTGTGAGCTGTTGTCTTTCATAGATGCCTACTCGGGTTTCCACCAGATTGCACTCAACCCTGCTGATCAAATAAAGACTGCTTTCATTACCCCGTGCGGGGCTTATTGCTATCGTGTCATGTGTTTTGGCTTGAGGAATGCGGGTGCAACCTATCAGAGATGCATGCAGAAATGCTTGCACGACCAGCTCGGCAAGAATGTGCAGGTGTACGTAGATGACATTGTCATCAAAACGAATAAAACACATACTCTGCTTGCCGACCTGGAGGAAACCTTTGCTAACCTACGCAAGTACAAAATGAAACTGAATCCGAGTAAGTGCACCTTTGGTGTACCGGCTGGAAAGCTACTCGGTTTTCTGGTTTCTAGTCGGGGCATTGAAGCCAATCCTTCTAAGATAAAAGCTATTGAGAGCATGTCTTTACCGAGATCACTGAAAGATGTGCAGAAGTTCACGGGTTGTCTGGCATCTCTGAGCCGTTTTCTGGGCCGAATGGGCGAGAAGGCTCTGCCTCTATACCAGCTGATGAAGAAAAGTGACAAGTTTGTCTGGACTCCGCAAGCGGACGTGGCATTCAATGAGCTGAAAGCAATGCTGGCTAGCGCTCCTGTCTTGGCTAGTCCGCTACCCAAGGAGCCTATGCTGTTATACATTGCTGCGACTAACCGAGTAGTGAGCGTGGTGATAGTGGTGGAGCGAGAAGAAGAAGGCAAGAGTGTGCAGCGCCCAGTCTATTATCTCAGTGAAGTGCTGTCCAGCTCCAAGCAGAACTATCCGCACTACCAGAAGATGACATATGGTGTGTACCTGGGCGCCAGGAAGCTGAAACATTATTTCCAGGAGCACCCCATCACTGTCGTGAGCTCTGCTCCCATCTCGGATATCATGGGCAACAAGGAGGCGAGTGGCAGAGTAGCCAAGTGGGCAATCGAGCTAGCCGCGTACGCTCCCGCGTATGCGAGAAGAGAAGCAATCAAGTCTCAGGTCCTAGCGGAGTTTCTTGTGGGCTGGGCCGAGATGCAGTATGAACCCCCTGCTCCAGTTTCCAACTACTGGAAAATGCACTTTGATGGCTCAAAGGTGAAAGAAGGCCTTGGCGCTGGTGTTGTGCTTACATCACCCAAGCGAGATCAGCTCAAGTATGTGCTGCAGATTCATTTCAAGGCATCCAACAATGTAGCCGAGTACGAGGCAGTGGTGCATGGTTTGCGAGTAGCAAAGGAGGTTGGTGTGCAGCGCATTATATGCTATGGCGATTCAGATCTAGTGGTGCAGCAAGTCTCAGGTACCTGGGATGCTTTGGATGCCAACATGGCATCGTATCGTTTCCTGGTGCAGTCTATGACTGGTTTCTTCGAGGGTTGTGAGTTCCAACACATTCACCGAGCAGAGAACGAAGCAGCAGACGAGCTATCCAAGTTGGGATCTTCTCGGCAGTCCATCCCGGCAGGGATTGCCTTGGAGCATTTGAGGAAGCCATCCATCAAGCCCTCTCCCAACTCGGAGTCTATATTTGTCCCTTCTCTGCCAAGTGAAGAATCTGACCCAATGGAGATTGACTGGGAGAGTGCTGCAGGGAACCCGGGGACTGCCGTCCTCTACTCGGGGACTGCCGCTCCCTACTCGGGGACTGCCGCTCCCTACTCGGGGACTGCCGCTCCCTGCTCGGGGACTGCCCCTCCCTACTCGGGGACTGCCAATCCTTACTCGGGGACTGCCACTCCTTACTCGGGAACTGCCACTCCTTACTCGGGGACTGCCGCCCTCAACCCAGAGGCTGTCGCATTTATTGAGGAAGTTCTCGCCAATCGATCTGGGCTGCAAAGAAGCGCTCCTGCTCCTCCTGTGCAACCGCAAGAGCCCGTCCCAATGGAACTGGACGAACCAGTGTTTCCCATACGGGAGACACCGAGTTGGGCTATGCCCATATTATCCTTTCTAAGGGACGGCACTTTGCCTGAAGATGAGGTGACTGCGAGGTAGATTCAGAGAAGGTCCAAAGGCTACACCATAGTCAGAGATGTGCTACACAAGAGAAGTGCCACTGGCGTGCTGCAACGTTGTGTGAGCCCGGAAGAGGGAGAAGAAATTCTGGTGGAGATACACCAAGGAGAATGCGGGCATCACGCCTCTTCTCGGGCATTGGTCAAGAAAGCTTTTCGGCATGGCTTCTATTGGCTCACTGCACTACAGCAAGCTGAAGATATTGTGAGGAAATGCAATGGCTGCCAGATGTTCGCAAGTAAGATTCACATGCCCGCTTCCGAGTTGAAAACAATTCCTATCACATGGCCGTTTGCTGTTTGGTGCTTGGATATGGTTGGCCCCTTCAAGCCGGCTAAAGGCAATATGACACATATCTTGGTCATGGTGGACAAGTTCACCAAGTGGATTGAAGTGAAGCCTATTCGGAAGTGCGATGGGGTCACAGCTGTGAAGTTCGTGAAGGATGTGATCATGAGATATGGCTACCCGCACAGTATCATCACCGACAACGGCACCAACTTTGCAGAGGGGGCAATGGTGCGATTCTGCAGAGATAAGCATATCCGACTAGACGTTGCGTCAGTCGCGCATCCTGCCTCCAATGGGCAAGTTGAGAGAGCAAATGGAATGGTACTGGGAGGCATCAAGCCAAGGCTGATTGAGCCGTTGCTGAAAACACCTGGGTGTTGGCTAGAAGAGTTGCCAGCGGTGTTGTGGAGTCTAAGGACTACCCCTAACCGCTCAACCGGCTACACGCCATTCTTCTTGGTATACGGGGCTGAGGCCGTGTTGCCAATAGACTTAGAGCATGACTCCCCCCGAGTAGCCCTCTACACTGAGGTGGAGGCGAGAGAAGCTCGAGAAGACGACGTTGACCTGCTTGAAGAAGCAAGAGAGCTGACTCTGTCACGTTCGGCTATCTACCAGCAAAACCTGCGGCGTTATCATAGCCGAAAGGTGAACCCAAGGGTTTTCCGAGAAGGAGACATGGTCCTTAGGCTTGTGCAGCGCACAGCCGGGATGCACAAATTGTCTCCTCCATGGGAGGGGCCTTTCATTGTGAGCAAAGCGCTGCACAATGATGCGTACTACCTTGTAGATGTGCGCCCGTCGCAGGCGAACAGGGCAGATAAAGCTGGAGAGGAAACCAAGCGTCCTTGGAATGTAGCTCTACTCCGTCGTTTTCATTCGTAAGCAAAGATGTGTATGTACCCTCTTATCCGAGTTGAAATTCTACTCTGCAATCTCAAATTGTTCTCGGGGACTGCCCTCGTCCAAAATTGCTCTAAGTGTTTTTACTCGGCTTTACTGTTTTCCTACTCGGTTGCTTCACTTCGAAACTCATAAGCGTATTGAGTACTGTGTCTAAACCTATATGCCAACTCTTCGACTCTGCTGCTGTCCGAAACCCGGCTTCATGGCAAGCAAGAGAACAAGCAAAAGGTCAGTGAGCACAAGAAAATCGCTAAGGAAGAAAAAGTGCAGGAACCGAGTAGGTTGTTTATTACTTTTGTTTCCTGTTTCGTCTTCTCGGCTAAGTGGTGGGCTGCGTTATCATGATTGTTTCTAGCGGCTAAGAATTTGCAGCTCTACTCTTTGATTCTTGTGACTCGAATACCAAAAAAGCAACAAGTTGCGGGTAGAGCAGAGATGAAAAGATAGGGTGAATAAGGAAAGCAACTCGGGGACTCGCATGGAAACGCAACTCGGCATTGAGCCAGTGTTGCTCAAATTGATTAATGTCGAAATAAACAGAGTGGGCATAAAAACTGAGTAGCAAGCAAAACAAAGATAGTCTATTACATCTGCTCCCGGCATCCCGGGGATCTGATAAGTGTTCGAGTAAAAAAGTTTGCAGGTAAAGTTATGTGGAGGAAGCGGTGTTGTCGGTGCTGGCATTGGCTGCTGCAGCTTCTGTGGTGGCCCTGGCTGCCGCGTTTTCCTCGGCGCTGGCATGGGTGGCATCCGCCTCCGACTGGACGGTGGTGGACGCCTCCATCACGACGTCCTGCTCGGTGGCTGCCTGGTCAGAAGTGGCCGTGGCCACCGAGATGGGCCCTGGAGCTGTAGAGGAACCGGAGGCTCGGCTGGGGGCGGGCATCGTGTCGTCAAGAGCGGCCCCTGAAGAGGTGCCGAAGTCGAGTGGGGCGGTGTCGATGTGCTCGGCCTCCTCATCGCTACTCGAGACGGCCGTGCCCTTCCCCTTCCCGGCCTTGCTCCTGGGGGACTCGAAGAAACCAGACTCCAGATCAGAGTCTGTCTCCTCATCATCTTCCTCGTCCTCCTCCACCTCGGTGTCGGGCTCGGGGGGCCCGTCGATGTAGATCTCCGTCTCAGCGCACTCCGCCACTTCATACGCGATCAATTTGCGCGCGGCTACGAAGTCGGGGTCTGTCTCCCACTTGGAGTTGTTGCGTTTCCCGCGGATAAGTTGCATGTCAAGATTTTCGTACCAGGAGGCGATGCAAAGAAGCATCAAGTCCGCGCCTGCCCGAGCTCCAGAAGCACGCCATTTCTTCAACTCGGCCTTCACATTCTGTAGCTTGAGTGCGAGGCCCCGGATGGTTGTTGGCTCAGGATCCTCAGGCCAGAAGAGCTTGTGAAGCTCAAAGCCCACGCGCACGAGGTCTCTACCAACGCCGGCTAGGCGTTCGAACTGGCCTCGCATCACCAGCATGCTGTCTTCAATTTCGGCCCTGGTGTCCTCTGGCTCGCCGTTCGCAGCACGTGCTGCTTGGGCCTTGGCCAGAGCGGGCACACAGGAAGAAATAATGGCAGGAAAGATTTCTGGGAAAACAAGTAAGAAATTCAGAATCAGAGAAGAAAAGAACCGAGTAGAGGAAGAACCGAGAAGAAATTCGACCGAGAAGAAAAAGATGCAGAGAAGAGAAAGCTTACTCTTAAGCTCGATGCGAAGCGCTTGCAGCTGGGTCTTCCAGGATTCTTCATTGGATATGTGCTTATCCTGGATCTGGCGCAGAGTATCCATCTGTGCGAAGAGCCCAGCATTGGCCTTTGTCAGAACCTCGCACTCCTGTTTGAGGGTATTGATTCTGGCATTGAAAGTGGTCTCGGCTTTGGCCTTCTCGGCGATTGCTCTGTCCCTCTCGGCGCCAAGAGTAACAGCGTCCTAGAGTGCCTTCTGCAGCTGGAGTTGCAGTTCCGCCACCTCTGTGGTGTGGTCCTTCACCAACTCGACAGCCTGGTCGGACAGCTGCTTCTGCACCTCTTCCGGTTTGACGCAGTCTTGATGTTCTTCAACAAACAACTTATGATCTTCTGCGGAGAGGCAAATAAGGTTAGCAGAGAAGCAGAGAAGAAACAGAAACATAATCACGCCGGGCAGACGGAAACTCACCTTCTAACTTCTTGATGGTGGCCTCGGCGTTCTCCACAAATGCGCGGCACTTCTCGTGCTCCTCAGCTAAGTTCTTCAGGTTGTCTGCAGAGTAGGGAAGGTTAGCGCAAAAGAAAGCAGACGCGGGCGTAAACAGGAAACGCAGTAACCGCATAGCTAAAAGCGTACCTTTCACTTCAGCCAGCTGCTGAGTGCTGTCACTGGCATTCTTGTTCGCTGCCTCCGCAGCTGTTTTTTCCTTCTCCAACGCAGCGATCCGCCTCCTGGCGATCGAATGGTTCCAGAGAAGCACGCGGTATAAGTTGGTCCGTTTCAGGACGCTATCCTGAGAAGCGAGAAGAAAACAAGTTAGACAGAGCAGAAAAGATTCAACCCGAGTAGGAGGCTACTCGGAGAGTATTCGCCTACTCGACCAGAATCTCGGGGACTGGGTGATGGTAAAGGAAGATAAAGGCGAATAGAAGAGAAGAAAAATTCAACTCGGAGAAGGGCAAGCTGAGACTTACTGCATACGCTTGCTCGATGTCCTCGGCGTTCTTACGGTGCAGGAACATCTTGGCAGCGAGAGTGGCGGTGGCGGTGGAGACGGTCATGGGCTTGTATCCCAGATCCACTTTGTTCCACTCAACGCGCATATGGTCAATTGCGCCGAGACCAAGGCCGTGCCAGTTGTCCGTGCCGAGAACCTTGCTGTCCCATTTGGCGTCGATATAGCCAATGGTATCCAGCACCTGCTCGAGGCTCTTCGTGGTTATCGTTGGATTTTGGACTCCCCGAGAGGCAATGGTGACGGACTGGTTCTGGTTTGGATCTGGGGGAGGGGAGTTCCTGGCTACGGCCTTTCGTCCCCTCAAAAGGGCAAGCTGCTTGTCCTGGGGAGAGAAGCCAATTGTGTTTTGCTGGCTAACCTGAACCATGTACTCCGGGAAGCAAGGTTGGCCAGCGGCGATGGCGGCGGCAGCGGTCGCAGTGGCAACCGGACCGGACTCTCGAATCACTAACGCTCCACTCGAGGTTGGCGGTGGCATCTGATCTCTGGCCCTTTTCTTCGCCTTCTCCTTTTCGGCTCTCTGCTTCTCGGGATCTTCGAGCTTCTTTCCCTCAGCTCTCGCCTTCGCCTTCTCGGCGGCTTCCTTCTCGGCTGCCTCTTTCTCAGCCTCGATCTTCTCGGCAGCCTCTTTCTCGGCTGCTCTCTTCTCAACCTCCTCCCTCAAAGCATCAAGGGCCTGTTGCCTGGCAGGATCAGTTGGCGGCGCCAGGGGCGCGCTATCCGGTGCGCCAATCGGCTGGGCGCTACTCGGTGTGGCGCCTGACTGCACGTCGCTCAGTGGGTAGACGTCCGCCATGGTGGCATCCGTGGTGGTGGCGTCCTCTACCCGCTGCTCGCCGGCGGGATTCTCTTGTGCGGCAGCCCCTGTGGTGGGCTGCTCTTGCTCAGCGTCTGGCCGCTCATGGGTGGCGGTGTCCTGCATCTCCTGGTCCTGATTCTCCTCAGCATTGCTGGCTGGAGGAGAAGGCGCTCTGTCCTGATGAGCAACAGTGTCCCGTGCTGCTGATGATGCACGGTTCTGCTGTTCTGCTTCTGCTCCCTGGGTGTTGGTGGCGTCATCCTCCTCATCGTCAAGATTGATCAGAGGTACTGGTGGTTTATTGGCCTGGTCGGGCGCGAGAACGGCATTCGCGTCCATGGCAGGGCTGCCGAGAAAGAAAGAATCAGAAATTAGAAGCAGATTGGGGAAAACAGCACAGCGCGAGAGGAGAGACGACCGAGAAGAAAACTTACGCAGTGGTGGAAGGGAGCGTCCGCCTCGGTTTCTTGGCAACCGCCTTGGTCGGCTTCTTCTTCTCGGCTGGCTTCTTCTTCTTGGTTGGAGGCTCTTGAACGTCATTGCCTGTCCGCTTGCGGGTGTTGGGGGCTGCGACGGACAGAGGTTTGACGACAAGGACCGCATCGTCCTTGTCCTCGTCGTCGTCCTCGTCCTCGTTCTCGTCAGCAGCTTCATCTGCGGGTTCGAGAAAAGAAACGAAGAAAATTAGGAACAGCAAGCAAGGGATTGACGCTTCTCGCGAGCAAGCAAAGTGAGTACGTTGTTACCTTCGAATTCGTCTTCAGACCAATCGCGAAGAGACGGTTCGGCCTCGCGTTTCTCCGTCGTTGGGGAGCGCGGGAGGTTGATCTGATCCGCGGCATCGAAGGAGGGCACATCGTCCTCCTCGCGATCGGCAGAGAAGTTGCCATCGAAGCGCTCGCAGCTTTCAATTTTCTGGCGAGTAAGGATCTGAAAAACAGAGAAGGGACACAGGTTAGCCGAGTATCAGGAAGGAATTCTACTCGGATAGGCGTGCAGGCACAAAGCACACTAAGCCTAGGCAGCTCACTGATTGTTTCTACCCGGATAGGCGTGCAAACACAAAGCATACGAGGCCTAAGCGTGATTGCTGAATATCCTACACGGAAAGGCGTGCAGGCACAAAGCACACTAAGCCTAAGAATTGTTCCCGAGTAGGCTACTCGACAAGGCGTACAAGCGTAAAAGCACATTAAGCCTAGGTGATTCGGCTAAGTACCCTACTCGGCGCAAAAGGCAATTGCTACTCGCGGCAAGAAGAAGATCTATCTACTCGGAAAGCATATGCAAAAACAGAGTAAGGAGGACGTACCTGCTCAATCGGCTTCGTACGGCTATACGGGACGAACCCGTACTGCCAATTGTCGCTGAGGTTGGTCATCAAGATGGCCCTTGCGTGCCCGGGAACATCAATGTTGTCGATCTCGATGGTTGTCGTCCTGGTGCAGTCACGGGGGCCTCCCATGTAGCACATGAGATGGCAGCGCTCCTGCAGAGGCAGCACTCGGCGCTGAATCCAGCAAGCCACCGGATCATCATTCTTGAGGCCTTGCTCTATCAGCCAGCCTAACCTCTTCTCTATCTCGATGGCGTTGTCGTCATTGGCGGGCTTCTCCTTCCAGTTCTTCCCGGTGGGAGCACGGAGGCTCCAGGCGGGAAGGTTGATCCTGTCATTTACCTGGGCTCCTTCGGCGGCGGGGATGTTCTTGACATAGAAGAACGTCTTCTGCCACAGTCGAACGGAGTCCAGCCCCTTGATACGGGGGTGGTTCGTCCCGGTCCGCTGCACCATCATGGCGCAGCCGGTGTCGGTTGCGCGGCCGACGCCCGCGCTGTCCTTCTTCCCGACAGTCTGCTGGCGGAGGTGGAAGTACCTCAGCCAGGTATCCGACGTCGGGTGGATGCCGAGGAAAGCCTCGCACACCACGGCGTGGTAGGCGAGGAAGACGACGGCGTTCGGCGGCAGATGATGCATCTGAAGGCCGAAGTGGTCAAGAAACTTACGGAGGAACTCGGAGGCCGGCAGTCCGAAGCCGCGCTCGAAGTGCGACATGAAGACGACGCGCTCACCCTCCCGCGGAGTTGGCACGACTTCATCGTCAGGCGCCCGGCACTCCACGCCGGGAGGAACTCGCCTGGTATTAACGAGCCAGGCGAAATCCTCACTGGTAACGATTGAGCCCGCCCAGCCGGCTTTAGCCATCGTTGCGAGTAGAAGGAGTGGAAGAAACTGGACGGAGTTGGTTGGGCGAATTGAGTCCGCGGCGGCGCGAAAGCTTGCGCGGCGGCGGAGAGCTCGGTGGCGGAGGAAAGCAGAGGACGAAAGAGGAATAGTGCAAGGGAAGGGGAAAAGGAAGTTACCGGCGGGGGTATTTATACCCTCTCCGCGATTTTACCGTTACCATCGGCGTAGTGGGATCAATTGTGGCCATGATTGCTGTGTGGTGGGGCCTGTGGCCGAATAGAAACGCACGTAAGCGCGGAACGCGCGCGTAACGGCCACAGTAGATCCCACGATCAGATCGTGGTCTATTATTACGATTGATGGGACATAACGAGCCAGTGGGCCCGCCCCGTGAAAACTGGGCGCGTGGCACGATGTGTCGTGGGCAGCGAAACGACATGGTCGTGGATGCTTGACACGCGTCCGGCTGCGGTACGGACGGCTGGATAGTGCCCTACGCCGCAACGGCTCAATTCAAGAAAATTCTCTAAGTCTTTTTACTCGGTTGCCGAATAGAAGGCTGGTGTTACTCGGAAGACACAAGACGCCAGGTACTTTTCAGAGTACTACTCGGAGGCTTTTTACTCGGCATCTTGAAGTTCAAGGGCTATGAGGCGAAAATTGGTTTTAAGCTGGCAGAGCCTAGTGAACGAGTTCGCAAGACTCAACCAGCTTCGGGGACTGCTGTCGGGGGGTTACCCCCGAGTAGGGTAAAGGCAAGTGGTAAAGGCGTCTTACAGAAGAGAGGTTTGGTCGAGTAGCCGACTACCCGGTACCCGCTACCCGGCAGACTGCTACTCGGTCTCACCTCAAGATGGCCAGAAGGAAGAATCATTCAAGTTCTCTACGTTCGAGTAGAAGAGTTGGCCCGAGTACAATTGGCGGGAACAATTGGCGGGAACCTACTCGGGCCAGAAAGTCAAAGGAGCCGTTCTGACACAGGATCCCGCGTATCCTGGGTCCGTACTTGGCAGCATTCGAACTACTGTTCACCTGGGACCGGCCTGCCTGACAGTGACAGCATGGAAGCAGGCCGTGGCAGGATAAGGGGGGCCTACTCTGTGCTTAGGTACAGTGATACCAGTCTGTCCCCTAGTTTTGCCCAACGACTTTCCAGATGAAGCCAAGGTTAGGAACCAAAGCTGTCAGCGGGAACCCGGAAGAAGGACGGTGTGCACACAATGTCGACACTTGTCTAGATTTGGACGTATCCGGCTGGGCACCAGGTATATAAGGTGCCCCGCCGCCTCCTGCGCGAGGCATGCTCACTTCGAACCCTAGAAACCCTAAGTTCTTGACCTAGCTCTACTCGGAGAGAGGAGAGTGGCTACTCGGTAGCGATATCCTTTGTACTGTGGCTACTCGGAGAAACATCTTAATACATACAGAGAGGCAGGAGTAGGGGTTTTACCTCCTCACGAGGGCCCTGAACCTGGGTAGATCGTGTTGTTTGCAGTGTGTTGTTCTTACCTCACGCGACTACTCGTCGCGTGATCCCCCCCCGAGCACCTCCAGCGTCCTTCGTCCCCACATCTTTAGCCATCCCATGGCATCTGCCGTGACACCACCACGACATTTAGCTCAGAGGAAAACATGATGGAACTCGATCCGGTAGCCAGCAATCAAGTCGCCGAGTCTCCGATCTCAATATATTAACTCAATTCTCGTGTTACACTGGATACTCGATATCAAGCGATATTGCTAGAACTCTTTTTTCTCTCTAACTAGACCTAGGGGCGGGTTTATAAAGCACCCGAACCCCTTGACTTGCCCTCCAAGGCGCACCTTGAATCCTACCCGGTCACTGCATATTAAACCCTAACTTTCCTTACCGTAACCCACAATCCGGGTTACGAGGCCTGCAAACTTGGGCCTTCTAGAGGTTCTTTTATCCTTAGCCGGATCTTGGGCAGCGTCCTTGGGGCTGAATTACACCTTGGAGTTGTCCTACCGGGTTGTTATCCCTCCATCACATAGGTTCACCCACACAACACTTCACGAGTCAATGGATATTAATCAACCGCGACGAAGCAAAAGCACTTGACGAAATTCCCATGTGTCCTCGAGAATTGGTAATTATAAGTAGAACAACCGGCTTGTCCTTTGCTCTCAAAAGAATTGGGCCACTCGCTGCAATATTATTACTCACACTTTATTTATCTGATATATCAAAAACCACGAAAAACTCGTTTGCTAGTGTTTATAGTGAAATTTCTATCCAACCTTCTTGTCAACACCTTCTGCTCCTCGTTCGATTCAACACTCTTATTTATCAAAAGTACTACGATACACCGCCTATACTTGTGGGTCATCAGGGTAACAACCAGGAATTTCATCATTTACATTGTCATGAGATTCGGCGTCCCGCATAGCATAATCACGGACATTGGAACTAACTTTGTCGTAGGTGAACTAGCCAAATATTGTGAAGGCGGCGGAATCCGGCTAGATTTAGCCTCCGTAGCACTTCCACAGTCAAATGGAAAAGTTGAGCGAATGAATGGCTCAATGCTCTAAGGCATAAAGCCAAGGCTAGAAGCTCCCTTGCATAGAGCATCTGGGGCATGTGTAGAAGAATTGCCATCCGTCTTATGGAGCATACGAACAACGCCAAACAGATCAACATGTCAGACGTCGTTCTTCTTAGTATATAGGGCAGAAACAGTACTACCTACCGATATCCTGCATGACTCTCCATGGGTACAAGAATATGTGGAAGAAGATGCGGAAGAAGTGCGCCAAAACGCGCTAGACCTCCTGGAAGAGGAAAGAGATATTGTACTACAAAAATACGACGTTTACCAGCAAAATCTACAAAGATATCACAATTGCCAAGTAAAATCCAGGAAGGCGTTTTGGTGCAATGGTTGGTACATCAAAAGAAGCACAAGCTAGCCCCAGTTTGGGAAGGACCGTTCGTCATCAGCAAGGCTATGAAGAATGGATCCTACTACCTGGTTGACATCCGGGATACCCAAAAGGATCACAAAAGGAAGAGGGATCTAAACGACGAACTAGAATAGACAAAAAGACCCTCAAGCATCCAGGAGTTACGTCCCTTTTATTCTTAGTCAAAATCCTTTTGTAAACACCATTTGTTGATCATGAAATAAAATAACTGGATTTTCCCCAACTTGATGTTTGTGCATGAACCTCAATCCCTTTTATTTCCCAATAATCCCAATTTTTCATATACATGTTAACTTAAATTTTTCCAGTGTGCTCGTGGTTAAAAAATGATATCTCTTTTGCCAAAAACGGCTTAATGCTTAAGTTTTCTTCTTCCCCCTTATGAATATTCATCTGATTGCAAAATATATGTGTTGGATCACTGATTAGGCATTATGGGACCTAAATAACGACTCATGATTCCGGGTTTAGACAAATTGGTATAATAACCTATTGCCTGGCATGACAAATCCGTCTTTCAGGATTGCCCAATGTAAAAAAGCTTAAAACCGTTGTTGCGAGATAGCTCGAAAGGCGGAAGCAAGCATTCCCATAAAGCAGTGTAAAAAAAACATAACACTAAGGGAAAATTGGAAGGCAAAAGCACAACTTTAAAGAGTATGCCAATAAGTTTGGCATTACAAAACATTGAAGTACATGATAATGCAAGTTTTTCTCTTATTTTGCCTCGCAGGGCCTACTCCTGGCTATCCTCTTCATTATCCCCGTCGTCATCAGATACGCCTATGTCTTCCGGCGTCTTCGGAATCTCCTCTTCCGGGAAGAAGGTCCTGATAGACACCATCCTGACAATCTTCATGGTGTACCCCTTGACAGAGTCAAACAACCCCTCCACGTGTTGAGAGGAAAGGGAAGCCGGGACACCGGTCGCCAGACGCCAGCATTCGGCGTCCACATAATGTCAACAAAGAAGGACAAGAGCCATCTTCTCCCCACCACGGGCAGCGGAACGCGGGAGGCCGTTCTACGCTCAACGGCGGTGTCCAGAGCAGCCGAAAGCTCCGTTAACCGCTCCACCTTCTTCTCGGGAAGAAATTTAGCAAAAGAAAATCTCCCCCATGCGCGGATGTCTGCGAGGTAGGCGGAGAAAGCCCAAATATTGTGAATCCGAGACTTGATCTTATCCACCTCCTCTGTAGAAACAAGAAATCTTGTTGTTAGTCAAAGCAGTAAAAGAAAAGGATGTACAATAGCACAATGGAGAAGTTTAAAAGAAAGATTACCAAGCAGATCGACATCGAGGACGTTGAGGTCATCTAAGGCCTCCCCCAACTTCTTCTGAAGGTCCCGGGTCTCTTCTGTGTCCTTGACTAACTGCGCCGCTTGCTCCGCCACTTTTCTATCTGCCTCGCGAAGGGACTTTTGGTAGAGCAAAAGTTCCTTGTTGGACTTATCCAAATCCTTCGCAAGGCGAAGGTTCTCATCGCGCAGACCTTGGGAATTGATGAAGCTTGAGAGAGCCTCCTTGGTAGCCTAAATGATGGTTGGATAGGAAGAAGAATAAGAAACTTGGATTTGAAGAAAATCCGAACGACAAAGCTGAAAAGTTGAAAGACGGAAAGGAAAACCAACCTAGGTTGTTCGCCATCTCCGCCCGAAGATCGGAATATTGCTGCTTTTTGTCTTTCACTAGGCTTATCATCTTCCGCATCTTCTTGTTGCTTTCCGTCAAAGCGTAAAAACTTCCGCGTTTGCTTGCTCCGTTGTCTTCTAGGGCGTAAGGCAAAATAATAAGGAAAAGTACAATGAAAATCCTTTAGGCAACTAAGAGTAATCATCTGACAAAAGGTTCGAAAAATTACTCGGGGGCTAGGGATAAGGATATTATATGACGGACGCGTCCCAGCACTTCCAGGAAATCCTTGCCATAGCCCTGGAACTGGGTTTCCAGGAAGGAAAATCCCTCGTCCATCACCTCTTTCAGGAGGAAGGTGAGTCCCTCCGATAGATGTATGAGATGGTGGGAATCTTGCTGGACCTCGGAAGAGGGACATGCACAAACTTGTGCTCAAATCCCGGAATGAGCCTACCATTCTTGTCAAAGCACTCTTCTTTGACCTTCCGGCATTGGGCTTCCCAGAAGACGTAAGATCCGTCGTCTTATTGCTTTGACGGAGAGGGCTCTTCTCTTCTGTGGCCGCCCTTTCCAAGACATCTGCATGAGAGGCCTCCGGCTGGCTGGGCTTAGCTTCCCTTGGATCAACCAAAGGCCCCTATTCAAGAACAACAGGGACCTGGACGAAAGGCTTCTTCTTACGACCAGAAACCTTCTTCTTCCGCCCCTTCAGAGAGACAGGGCTGAAGGGCGGGAAAAACAATAAGAAAGCCATAAGACAAACGACAGAAGTAAGAGAAAACAAGGAGAAGCAGGATGGCAAAAAAGAAGAAAAACGCCGAATGAGAAGTAAAACTTATGAGGAAGACCCAACACTTGCTCCTTCCAGGTTTATAACCTAGATGCGTTTTGGGATCGTGCGTGCCCGCTTCCGGGTATCCCTGGGGGCTCCGGGACGTCGGACGTTGCCTTCTCCTTCCACTTTTTCTTTGCCACTGAATCCCCTAGAGAGGAGAGATACTCGTCTAGAAGATTGGCAAACTGCAAACAAATTTGGGAACGCATGTTAATCGCAAAAAATAGCCAAAGTAAATACAAAGATAAAAAACAGGACAAAGAGAAAAGTACTTACGGCGGGTGGCAGATTCCCCGCTGTGTACATGGGCACCAGTTCAACGTCAGGTTGTGAGGCTGGATGCCGTAATAGTCTAGGAGGGAGAGGAAAAAGGCAGAAGGCGGTAATCCTAACCCGCGTTGCAAAAGTGACAAGAGGACGACGCGCTTGCCGCCACGGGGCTTGGGTTCGGTGTCGCCTTCCGCGCTCCGCCATTTCTTTCTTGGCAGGAAGCTGTCATCTTCATACCACTGGAGCTCCGTCGTTGTGACGGAGCTAGGAAGCCAGTACCCATTGGAACTTTCTTCCTCGGCTCCACCGTCTTTGTCCCCGTCAGGGTCGAACTCCGGAGTGGCGGTGTCATCTGCCGCCTTCACTTTACCCTTCGCCGCTGCAGATGCAGCGGATGCAGGCGTAGAATCAGCCACACCCCCGACCAGAGGATAGGCTGTGGGCAATGAGGGAGGGGAGACGTGCGCCTCACCAAAAATGGCCGCCGCCGCCACTACCATGGAAGTTTCTTCTCCCGCCACCGTGTTGTCACCGCCGGAATGGACATCTCCGAAGGCCATTTCGCTGCTCGCGCCGGAGTTTGGTCGCTTTAAATATGTGTGCTTTTATCTCTGTACGGGAAGATGAGCTCGAGCGCGATGGAGATGGAGGCGAACAGAGGTGACCGAGGAGGAAGGAAAAAAGGGGTGCGGCCTGGGGGGTTTATAGCTCCGAATGGCTGCCTCGGCTCCAACGGTCGCACGCTTGGATGAGAGCCGCGTGTCACGGTTTGAACGCGTGTCACACGTGTGACCGTTGCCACACGGGGCGCCTCCTCGATTCCTGCGCCAGAATTGGTGGAGTGATCATTACCTGTCGTTTCTGTCAGGGTTAATGCCTCGATAATTGTGCCACGCACACTGTGGCTCTCAATTCGCTCTGCCCGGAGCAGGACACCGTGTGGAGGAAACTTAACCGGGAAGATCCTCCTTCCTACTTTATGACGGACTGACGTGAGGATAAATCCTGGACCTATTGGGCTCAGGCTACCCGGTCCAAGGCCGAAAACCTAAGTCCATAGAAAGGTGACACCTACAGTTCTAGAAGGCCCAATTGAAGCCCACCCGCAAAGACTTGTGGGTCAAGAAGGAAACTTGTAACCGACCTAAAGCTAGGGTCTGTAACCCTCCGGGTACGGTTTGAGACCTGGCCACCTATATAAGGCTAGGAGAACCACCAAGGAGGGGGCCCATCAACTTCTCACCACCAAAGCCTTGAGCTTGAGATCATACTCTCGACTCGAGCACCCCCCCCCCATTGTAACCGATCTACTCATAATACAGATCGAAAGAGTAGGAGTAAGCGTTTTACCTCTACGAAGGCTCCGAACCTGGGTAAATTGTGCCCCTGTTAGCCGACGATCGTCACTAGTGTCTATATGTTCTCTTAATCGAAACCCTACCGGATCATCCGAGGGACTTGTTGAGATGACTAATCGACAATTGGCGCCGTCTGTGGGAATGGCGAGCGCTGGATCTACGGCGTCTTTGGCCTCATCATCGCCAACCTTCAGCTGGAGCCCTAGAACTTCGACTCCAGCGGAACCGGTCCGCTTCGGGTCGATCATCGTCACGCCCCGCGTTCAGCGGATTGGAAAAGGGCGTCAGCTTGACGTTCTGGAGCCTCCAATTCCACGCCAACAAGGCGGGAATCTTGCACTTCCCTGAGCAGATCGATCTCGGCGAATCATACTCTGAGTCTGTCTCAAGCCCGGCAACCCTCGACTCGCCGCCTGACGACACTGGTCGCGATCTAGCGCCCAGTGGTGGATCCATCCGCCTCAGAATCCGAAACTTCCACACTATCGCGGCTGAGGAACCCTCTCGGGTTGGTAAAAGTTGTCGACCCACTCCTAGGACTCGCGAGCCATATCTGGCCCAGGACTGCATAGCAGGATCAGCTGATCCACCCGAGGAAACTGAGGAAAGCCGGAAGGAGAGAGAAGAGCATCAAAGTGTCGCAAGATGCCTGGGTCAGAGCAAAGGATGTCGTACACATAGGCCAGCCAGTCGCAGAGGGAGCTCCCCATGAAGATCTGACCGCGTACCACTATCATCTGGTGCGAGCAGGTCGACTGATCAACGAAGCCCGCAGAAATCTGGAAGCACGAAATAAAGTGGCGGATGAGTCAAGCGCGCGCCGTGCGGCCCTCTCTCTGACACGCTCGGTGGGAAACAATCCCACGAAAAAGAGGTACGTCTCGAAGACCGCTGCCATGGATTACGAATCCCTCAGCGGAATCAGCAAGACACTCGAGACATCCCTCATGCACGTCGACAACGGCAACATGCACCCGACGACTCCCGCCGCCTCGCTCTTGGCAGCAGCCACATATCTACAGGCGAACCAACCGCTTGAGAATGATCCCCGCGCAGAGCAATACCGACAAGTCCAGAAGGGGCTAGGCATGGCAGCCGCAAGAATCGCCGCTCAAGGCCGCAGGCACGCAACGGCGCAAGAAACTGAAAAAACCCTTCAGAAGGACAAGGAAACATCCCGCAGACACGGGAGCACGTCGCCTAGAAGGAAGAAATCACCTTGTCGCGCCCGAGGGAAAGAAGCGCGGCGCCGTGGCGATAGCCCGAGTAGCTGCGACGATAGCCCGAGAGATCGTGATCACAGTCCACGGCATCACAGCATCCGCTCGCGACACCGCAGCAGGGAGCCGCAGAAGGAGGATAATCGTGACCGGCCTGAATACGACGCACGATACGCAATCACGAACCGTGCACGATCACTATCCACATCTTTCGATGAAAAGGCCTGTGGCGCATTGTGCTTCACCCGCGACATCCGCGAGGCACCGTTGCCCAAGAGGTTTAAACTTACGACGGAGGTCCCGAAGTACGACGGGTCGCAAGAGCCCAAGGCTTGGCTATCAGATTACCTCACAGCAGTAAAATGTCAACGTGGGAATAAGACAACGGCCATGCAGTACCTGAACCTACACCTTGTAGGCTCCGCACGCAGATGGCTCGAAGGAAGACCGCATGCATGCTACGGGTCATGATATGATCTAACCTATAACTTCCGCAAAAACTTTCAAGCAACACACAAAAGATCCGCGTCTATTGAGGAGCTGCGGGCGTGCAGGCAGAAGAGTGGCGAGTCTACTCGCGAATATATTCAGCGATGGACCACGCTCAAAAACACGGCGGGAAACATGTCAGAGGAGGTTGCGGTCGAAGCTTTCACCAAAGGAGCTCGGCGCGCTGCTTTCCGAGAAGAACTGGGACAAGGTGCGCCCAAAACCATCGGGGAGTTGATGGCAATAGCCGACATATGGGCTAACGGTGCAGATTATGTGCGCAACGAGAAAGCATCTTCACCCGCGCATGAGGAAGATCGCCACGGTCGAAAGAAGAAGAGGAGACACTACGACCACGACGATCGAGAAGAACTGGTGGAAGCATAGTTCACCAGAAATCGTGACAACAGGCCTCGTGGAAATCGCGAATGGAAGCCAAAACCAGATGAAAAAACTCCCGAGGAAGACCTTGAAGGTTATTGCACGCTACATCTATTCACAGATAAGCGCACATGCAAGACCAAGGCAACTCATCTCCTCAAGGACTGCCGAAAGTTTCAGGACATCCACGAGGCTTACACGAAGAAGAACAGAGCCGCAGTCAATCAGGGATACCCGCAACTCTCAGGAGGATACCAGCTGCCACAGCCCCTATCTCCACCAGGACATAAGAACGCGGTATTGGCCACACTACCAGCTCCACCCGCCGCAAACCAAGAAGCCAATGGGTACCCGAACCCACAAGGACTCCTAGGAATGATACAGACGGTCTGCCCCTCCCGAAGGGTCCAGAAGACAAACACACGCCAAGTGATCATGGCAGTACAAACTCCACCGTCCACAACCGAATACCCGAATATGGCAGATCAGTCAATAACTTCCTCCAAAGAAGACCATCCTCCTCGGGTATATCGACCGGGACACGCCGCGCTCGTCATTCAGGCACAAATAGGAAACTACGAACTTGCGCGAGTGTTCATGAATGGCGGCAGCGGAATCAACATCATTTACGTGGACACACTCCGCAAGATCAACAAGAGCCTGGACGGACTCGTAGAGTCAGAAACATCCTTTCACGGGATAGTACCGGGAAAAGTAGTCCGACCACTCGGAACAATCAACTTGGAGGTGGTGCTCGGCAACCCGAGAAACTATAGGAGAGAGTTCCTCGACTTCGATGTAGTCAACCGGCCCTCACAGTACCATGCCATTCTCGGCCGAACAGCATTCTCGAGATTCATGGCAGTACCCCACTACGCCTACTTGAAGCTCAAACTCCCAGGGAAATACGGCACCATCACCATAGATGGCGACTTCCATAAATAAGAAAAATGCGATATTGAGTTCAACGAGATCACGAAATCTTTCGGGATGCAGGAGGAGCTGGAAGAGTTAGCAAAAACCATGGATCACTCCGTGATGCCACTCACCGAAAAGAACGCCGCAGAAATCAAGTTCAGTGCAAACAGCGACACTCGAAAGCATCAAGTGCACCCGACAGAATCCACGCCAGACGACGATGGTGTCCACCACCCTATTGCCCGCATAGGAAGGCGCGCTCGTCGAACTCCTCCGTGAGTACTGGGAAATCTTCGCCTGGCAGCCTTCAGATTTGCCAAGGATACCCAGGGAGTTCGCCGAGCACTCACTCAAAGTATTCAAAGACGCCAAAACTATCAAGCAAACGACACGACGATTTTCTGAGCCAAAGCAGAAGGCACTCGGAGAAGAGGTGAATAGACTACTCGCCGCAAAATTCATCATAGAAATAAAAATATCCACCTGGTTAGCAAACCCGGTGCTGGTCCCGGAGAAAAACACTGACATCATTCGCGTGTGCATCGACTATACGTCATTGAACAAACACTTCCCCAAGGATAACTTCCCCTTGCCACGGATCGACCATATCGTGGACTCCACTGCAAGCTGCCAGCGACTCTCCTTCTTGGAAGCCTACTCGGGCTATAATCAGACCAGGAAGAAAAAGGAGGATGAGGAGAAGACAACGTTCATCACACCTCACGGTGTATACTGCTACACAACAATGCCCTTCGGGCTGAAAAACGCAGGCGCTGCATGCAAAAATGCCTCGCCAAGCTCATCGACAAGAACGTACAAGTGTACGTTGACGACATCGTCATAAAAACTCGAGTGGAGGATATGCTCCTCGAGGACATTAGGGAGACATTCGACGCTCTCAACGCGTACAGGCTCAAGCTTAACCAGACAAAATGCATCTTTGGTGTTCCTGCAGGACAACTTCTCGGTATATGGTGTCCGCCCGAGGAATCGAAGCCAACCCGGAGAAAATTCAAGCAATCTTAACAATGAAGGAGCCAACCAATCTTCGCGGCGTACATCAGCTCGCGGGAAGACTAGCCACTCTGAGCAGATTCATTGCAATATTAGGCGAGCAAGCGCTGCCCTTCCATTAGCTGCTGAAGAAAACAGATAAGTTCGAATGGACACTCGAAGCAAAAAAAAAAAGGCGTTCATCGACCTAAAAAGAGTACTGCAGAGCAAGCGCGTCCTGGCAACGCCACAGGAGAAGGAGCCCCTATCCCTTTACCTAGCCGCAACAGACCAAGTCATCAAAACGGTTATTGTCGTTGAGTGCCAGAGGAGGGAAAAGGCGTATGGCGTCCGACGGCCAATATATTACATCAGCGAGGTGCTTTCGCCGTGCAAGCAGCGATACCCTCACTATCAGAAGCTCGCGTACGTCATAGTCCTCACAGGCCGAAAACTCAAGCATTACTTCCAGGAACATACCGTCATGGTGCTAAACGACGCATCACTTGGTACTATCATGAACAACCCCATGGCATCCGGAAGAATCTCGAAGTGGAGCATCGAGCTAGGCGTTTGGGACATAATATACGCAGGACGCAACTCTGTAAAATCTCAGGTCGTCGTAGAGTTCCTAAGCGAGTGGACGGAGCTGCAAACACCAGGACCCCCCAGAATACACGAGCAACTGGATCATGTATTTCGACGGGTCGAAAAGAAACGAAGGAGACAACGCCGGAGTTATTCTCATATCTCCGAAGGGTGATAAGCTGCAGTACGTCTTGCGATTGGACTTCCTACCTGATGACCCAACATCCAACAATGACGCGGAATACGAGGCCCTCCTACATGACATGAAAATGGCTATCGCCTGCGGAGCCACTCGATTGATGATATATGGGGATTCAAATCTCATCGTGCAACAGACGATGAAGGAGTGCGATGCTATCGCGAATAACATGGTCGCCTATCGTGACATGTACAATCTACTAGAAGGAAGTTTCAAAGGGTCCAAACTGAAGCACATCGCGTGATCGAGCAATGATGAAGCAGACAAGCTGGCAAACATGGGGTCAACAAACGCCCTCATCCCGCCAGGAATCTACTTCGAAAAAATGATCAAGCGATCAGTCAAAGTCAAGAAGCCAGCAGGAACACCCGCGACAGTGGAAGCAGACACCAGCCCACAAATCGCTATCATCGACCTCATCCACAATATCTCAAGGCAAGTTTTTCTGGTTGAGCCAGTATGGACGCAGAAATACCTCGACTACTTGTCCAACAAACAGCTCCCAACAGACATTTGCGAGTCCCGACAAATAGTACGGCGCAGCAAATCCTTTCGGGCGATCAACAAAGAGCTATACAAACAAAGCATATCAGGAGTATTGCAGAGACGCATATCACCCGAAGATGGCAAGGAGCTGCTCCCAGACATACACCAAGGAGACTGCGGGCACCATGCCAGTTGGAGGGCAATCGTGGGAAAAGCTTTGAGGGCAGGATTCTACTGGCTCATGGCAGCCAGAGACGCCAAAGATCTAGTCGACAGATGCAATGCCTGCCAAAGGTTCGTGCCCAAGCCACACGCCCCTGCCACAGAACTCCACATGATCCCTATCGCCCGACCCTTCGCTCAATGGGGGCTAGATATGGTGGGACTACTGCACAAGTCAACACCTGGAGGATACACCCACATGCTCGTAGCAGTCGACAAGTTCACGAAGTGGATAGAGGCTATGCCAGTCACCTTCGCGCACGCTGAGTGGGCAGTGAGATTCCTCGACTCCATCGTGTGCAGATTCAGCATACCGCACAACATCATCACGGATAACGGCAGCAACTTCACAGCCCAGGAAACACATGACTTCTGCGAGGAAAAAGGAATCACCCACAGCTTCGTCTCGGTGGCTCACCCACAAACTAATAGCCAGGTCGAACGATCTAATGGATTAGTTTCGGCTGGCCTAAAGAAGCGGCTGCTGGATCGGCTGCACCCAGCAGCAGGGCACTGGACCGAAGAACTACCATCAGTGCTATGGAGCCTACGAACAACACCAAATCGATCGACAAACTACACGCCATTTTTCATGGTATACAGAGCTGAAGCCGTCCTACCCGAAGACGTCAAATTCAGTGCCCCACGAGTCGTTGTATACAACGAAGAAACCTCAAACAAGTCACTCGCGGAAGACATGGACGCACTGGACGAGATCAAGGACATTGCACTCGCAAGATCCGCAGTCTACCAGCAATCGCTGCACAACTACCACAATCACCGCATACGCCACATATCCTTCGTGGTAGGAGACCTGGTGCTACGGCTCAAGCAAAAGGAAGGACACAAGCTCGAGCTACCATGGGAAGGACCTTTCATAATACATGAAGACATCCCAGGAGGCGCCTATCGCTTGAAGAACCCGAAGACCAGCGGTATCTACTCCAACCCGTGGAGCATGGCGCACCTCCGCAAGTTCTACCCCTAGGATTATTCTGCTCGCAAGAAATAAGGCTGTACCAACCATTTTGTAGCTCGATCAAACACATGGCTTCTCAGCCATATCAATAAACACATGGTTTCTCAACCATAGCTATCACGTTTTTCCCTTACATGCTAAAACGACAGGTACACACCTCGAACACACGGGGGCTACGCCTAACTAGCATCATCACATTCCTTTGAGTGCTGCAACTCGATAAAATAATACAAGGTACAACAAGGTGCACACCTTATAAACACCTTAAATATATCGAGTGAAATATACAAGGTCACAAGGTTTACACCTTCAAACACCTTACAACAAAATACAAGATATTTACATCTTAAAATTACAAATAATGGCGAGTAGCCGCATCCGCAAGTAATTGATCAATCTCCTCGGAGGTCAGTCGAACAATCTGCTCCGCTGCAGGGCGCACGACCGCATAATGAGGAGAAAGATCCACCGGAGGACCTCTCGAGTCAGGAAGCCGTACCACAGAGCTAAAGTTGACCTCATGATGCCAAAGTCGAACGAAGGCAAGGGCCACTTGAGCTCCAATGATAAGTTGTTGACGCACACACTCTCGAACTTCCCCTACCCGATGAAAAATCCTTAGCAAACCACTCAAGTCTTCTGGGACAACACCCAAGGGATAAAACGCCCGATGGACAGAAGACAGAGCCTCGCGAAAAGACTCGACGAGTATCTGCGCCTGACTTGCCCGGTACTTCAGGGTGGCCATGAAAAAACCTCGGTTGTTGTCAGACCAGAAGTTACTCGTGTGAGGCTTTGAGCTACCCGACTCATGAGCAATGTGATTGTCTACCCAATGGGTTTCACAGACCCCGTCAGGTTCAACAACTACAAAAGCAACGAACAAGTCAAAACAAATACGGAAGCAAGCAACGAAGTACTCGGGGGCTCACAAACTTACAGAGCATGCCCTTCGCAACAGCCGCCAGTTCTTCCATCACAAACTGCTCACGCTCCACCGCAAGTTTCTTCTTTGACTTGGCAACATCAGCCACACATCGCAGAGCCTTCAGCTTACGATCACCACTCTTGACACGGTCACGGAGTGATGCAAATGTGCTGGCAGCAGCAACCAAGGGATTAACCTGCGAAGCAGTTCCACTCGAAGACTCTAGGCTGGAATCCACTACCTGAAAGAGAACAAAGAAGGTTCAGAAACATCACAAGATTCCACTCGAGAATATACCACCCAAACCTCGGGCGCTCAGGGGCTACTCCCATCGGGAGAACACAAAGTAAGGCGCAAGAATCAAACGCCGACGCTTTCGGAAAATACTTCGATTACGCGATATAAAGTACGGAATACATCCCAAGGTTCATTACATCAACAACACAAGAAAAAAAAAGCTATCCTACGGAGCTGCAGAAGTAGTTCCACTTGCGGAAGGCTGTCCCTTGCGACTAGCACGGGAAAGCACCCCAGAAAGCATCTTCGCGAGCACTTCAGCTCGCTCGCCAAAAAGACGGATTGCTACCTTTTTGCCAAAGGAGTCGCGAGGAACGTCCGAGTACACCTTCTCCGGGTCACCCGAGACCCCGTGCGCCAAGGAAATCTGGATAGCCATCCTAGCCCCGCACTCGGACTGCGCGACCGAGTACTCCTGGAGAAGATCTTCATCACCCAGGAATGCCTGCAGGAGACCACCCAGCGTAGGAGGAACTGCCACGTCCACCAGTAGGCGCTCGTGGAATCGCGTCAACACTCGGGTGGCGTCACCAACGAGGGAGCAGAATCTACTCGCGTGCTCCTGAAGCTGGGTACACGTGTCCGTGAGGGCATCCAGTCGCTGGCTTCCAGGCAGCTCCAGTCCAACCCCAAGGGCATCTAAGACAAATACATAAAAAATTATCAGAGGAAAAGGACGGCGAAACAACAGTCAAAGAAACAACGAAACACAGCTTACCATCAAGCTTCTGAGCCAAATGTCGGATGGTGCCGACAAGGTCGTTGTCGTGCTCGCACCTGCCTCTTCTAGCTGCTTCAGCGCTCCCTGAGCTTCTGCGAGGTTCCCCTCAAGGACGGCTAAGCGCTTGCGAGTGGACTCCAACTCCTTTCGGGAGGACTCCAGCTCCGTCTCAAGTGTTTTCACCCGAGTGATAGCTTCAGCCTTCAGCGAGTAACTTCGTCTGCAATACAAAGGATGTGGCTGGAGCAACCATTACTATAAAAAAGAAACAGTAAGGACAAGAAAGGCGCACTAGCCTACCTTGAAGGGAACAGACATCCTGGACGAGCCGGTCACGATCCACCCTAAGGGAAACGCAGTCCGCTTCAGCCCAAAGCACTCGACGCCCGAAAGCAGCGAGGGAGTCGAGGAGAGCTTACAAAAAAATCCAAGTCATCAATCCAAGTCAAAGATGTATCACTTGAGCCTACACACGACTGTACACAATCGAGTATAGCCTCGGGGGCTACTCCCATCGGGAGCACTGCCGTTCACCCGATAGAATTCAAGGCAAACAAAGAAACAGGAGAAGAAAATTTCGACTTGAGTCCATGGCCAACTGCAAGCAATTGACCACATACTCGGGGGCTACTCCCATCGGGAGCACTGTCGTGCACCCGATAAAACTTCGAGCAAGCAAAGCAAGATGCGAGAAGATAAATGGACTTACTTTGCCCTGGGCAGTAGACAGAGGGTCTGCCGAGCTACCCGAAACCTCCTTGCTCGCTGATGCTCCACCCGCGAAGCTAGGCAGCCCATACTCCGGGGTTTCGGTTGCTCTCGCGGGACTTGGAGATCTTCGGGAAACCTCAGCAGCTGGAGCTTTATCCACGGCAACCTCTTTTCTCTTCACGGAAGGAATCTAAGAAGCAAACCGACCTGGGCTGATGGTCATAAGACTGCTGTTAAAAACAGAATCAGATAAAGATCCAGAACGGAGAGAAAGGGCCGAAGATTCGCGGTTAAGAACAAAGCGCAAAAAACTTACTCATCCTCGTCATCATCATCTAGACTGTCTATGTTCCAGGCGGTGGGAACCTTCGACTGACGGCCCGTGGGAGGAAGCGCGTTGAGAGGAGCCATCCGAAGGGGCTCAGTGTCCTTGACGGCCTCGTCACCCAAGGAGCTACCCTTTGAAGTGACCTCATCCTCCTCGTGCCTACGGCGCTTGCGGCACTAGAGTTGGTCACTACCCGACTCCTCCTCATCATCCATATAATCGCGTTCGGAGCTCGAGTCAGCCTCCACGATGCTAGTCTCATGGGGGGCTTCCATGTTACTCGCCAAAAGACCTGAGACTTTGTCTGCAGAAACTGGCGGATAGCATGTTGCCACGTCCTTGTTCTATAGAAGAAGAGCAAATGAAGATATCAATCGAAGGAGGCTCCAGCGTGGAAGAACAAAAATCAAGACACAAAAATCTCACCTCAGTCGGAGGATTCCCTGCTTCGAATGGTTCGAGAGGACATGTCGAACAGACCTCTCCTTTCTTCAGCTTCGAGAGGACATGTCGAACACAAGAGACAGGAGTTTTCCGTAATGGACCTCATCGGATCTCTTGATGTGGAAGAGAAGGCGAGAGCAAAGGATACACGTGCTCGGGTTGCTGAGGTAGGTTCTTCTGCTCATGTGGTACAGAAGAAACATTACCCGCCCAACAAGCCTAAATATAACAAGAAGAAATCCGAGGGTAAAGGCAAGCCCGATGGCAAGTTTAAGCCGTCGCACTCTACCAACTTCAAGAAGAGAAAGGGGTCATGTCACGTTTGCGGTGAACTGACCCATTGGGCTCCAAAGTGCCCTAAGCGTTATGAGCTGCAGCAGCAGGAGAACAGCGGCAAGACCGCTAATGTTGTCATGGCTGACACTGAGATGAAGGATTCTGGGTACGGTATAGTTCCCACTATTCTTCCAGTTTGTCATTCACCTGAATGGTTAGTTGACACAGGTGCCAATGTACATGTTTGTGCTCATGCTTCCATGTTCTCTTCTTATCAGGTCACAGGGACTTCCCCCGTGCTGATGGGGAACGGGTCACATGCTACTGTTCGTGGTGTTGGTACGGTCGATCTGAAGTTTACTTCGGGGAAGATCGTGCGGCTGAAGAACGTTCATCATGTGCCCTCCATCAATAAAAATCTCGTCAGCGGCTCACGTTTATGTCGAGATGGTTTTAAGTTGGTTTTCGAGTCTAATAAAGTTGTAATTTCCAAGTATGGACAATTTATTGGTAAAGGCTATGAGTGCGGAGGCTTGTTCCGCTTATCCTTGTCAGATATTTGCACCAAAGTTATTAATAATGTTTGCCACGATAATGATTGTGATGTTTGGCATTCACGACTATGTCATATTAATTTTGGTTGCATGACGCGGTTAGCAAATATGAGTTTAATTCCGAAATTCAGTACTGTTAAAGGTTCCAAATGTCAAGTGTGTGTTCAAGCTAAGCAACCTCGCAAATCTCATAAGACTGCGGAGGCGAGAGACTTGGCACCACTAGAACTTATACATTCTGATCTTTGTGAGATGAATGGCGTATTGACAAAAGGTGGAAAGAAATATTTTATGACACTTATTGATGACTCCACTAGATATTGTTATGTGTATCTTCTGAAATCTAAAGATGAAGCTTTAACTTATTTCAAGAACTATAAGGCCGAAGCTGAGAACCAACTTGATCGTAAAATTAAACGGCTTAGGTCTGATCGTGGTGGAGAGTATTTTTCCAACGAGTTTAATTCTTTTTGTGCTGAACACGGTATTATTCATGAGAGGACGCCTCCCTACTCACCCCAGTCAAATGGGGTGGCTGAAAGAAAGAACCGAACGTTGTCTGATTTGGTTAACGCCATGTTAGACACTTCGGGTCTCTCCAAGGCATGGTGGGGGGAGGCACTAATGACTGCATGTCATGTCCTAAACCGAGTTCCCACAAAGAATAAAACCATTACTCCGTTTGAGGAATGGGAAAGGAAAAGATTGAAACTCTCCTACCTACGTACTTGGGGTTGTTTGGCGAAAGTCAATATACCAATTCCCAAGAAGCGCAAGCTTGGACCTAAAACCGTAGATTGTGTTCTTCTGGGCTATGCTTTTAATAGCATTGGTTATAGATTCTTGGTAGTAAAATCTGAGGTATCCGACATGCATGTTGGTACGATTATGGAGTCGAATGATGCGACTTTCTTTGAGAACATATTTCCTATGAAGGATATGTCTAGCTCATCAAATCAGAAGAAACCTGTTTCATCTAGTCAGGAATTAGCTGAGATTCCTGAATCCACCATTCCGATAGAACACGTTGAGAATCCCGAGGAGGATGACAATGAAGTTCCTTTAAGGAGCAAGAGACAGAGGACTGCAAAGTCCTTTGGTAATGATTTCATTGTGTACCTCGTGGATGACACACCCAAGACTATTTCAGAAGCCTATGCGTCTCTTGATGCTGACTACTGGAAGGAGGCTGTCCGTTGCGAGATGGATTCCATCTTGGCTAACGGAACCTGGGAAATCACTGATCGTCCTTATGGGTGTAAACCTGTAGGATGTAAGTGGGTGTTCAAGAAAAAGCTTAGGCCTGATGGTACAATTGAAAAGTACAAGGCAAGGCTTGTGGCCAAGGGTTATACCCAGAAAGAAGGTGAAGACTTCTTTGATACTTACTCACCTGTTGCTAGACTGACCACTATTCGTGTGCTACTATCACTGGCTGCCTCACACGGTCTTCTCATTGATCAAATGGACGTTAAGACGGCTTTCCTTAATGGAGAGTTGGACGAGGAAATTTACATGGATCAGCCAGATGGTTTCGTAGTACCCGGTCAGGAAGGCAAGGTGTGCAAGTTATTGAAGTCATTATACGGCCTCAAGCAAGCACCTAAGCAATGGCATGAAAAGTTCGAAAGGACTTTGACTGCTGAAGGCTTTGTTGTAAACGAAGCTGACAAGTGTGTGTACTATCGCCATGGTGGGGGCGAGGGAGTTATTCTATGTCTATACGTTGATGACATATTGATCTTTGGGACCAATCTTGATTTAATCAAGGAAGTTAAGGATTTCTTATCTCGCTGCTTTGAGATGAAGGATCTAGGAGTAGCTGATGTTATCTTGAACATCAAGCTGTTGAGAGATGATAATGGTGGGATCACACTGCTTCAATCTCACTATGTGGAAAAGGTCTTGAGTCGCTTTGGGTATAGTGACTGCAAGCCTTCTTCAACTCCATATGATGCTAGTTTGTTGCTTCGAAAGAATCAACGGATTACTAGAGATCAACTGAGATATTCTCAGATTATAGGCTCGCTTATGTATTTGGCGAGTGCCACGAGGCCTGACATCTCTTTTGCTGTGAGCAAATTGAGCCGGTTTGTTTCCAATCCGGGAGATGATCATTGGCGTGCGCTTGAGAGAGTTATGCGCTATTTAAAAGGCACTGCGAGCTATGGAATTCACTATACCGGAAACCCGAGGGTTCTGGAAGGATATAGTGATTCTAATTGGATATCTGATGCTGATGAGCTTAAGGCCACTAGTGGTTATGTTTTTACACTTGGTGGTGGCGCTGTTTCCTGGAAGTCTTGCAAGCAGACCATCTTAACGAGGTCAACTATGGAAGCAGAACTCGCAGCATTAGACACAGCCACTGTTGAGGCAGAGTGGCTTCGCGAGCTCTTGATGGACTTGCCTATGGTTGAAAAACCAATACCCGCAATCCTAATGAACTGTGATAATCAAACTGTGATCGTCAAAGTGAACAGTTCTAAGGATAATGCAAAGTCATCAAGACATGTGAAGAGGAGATTAAAATCTGTCAGGAAATTGAAGAACTCCGGAGTTATTGCGTTGGATTATATCCAAACGTCCATGAACTTGGCAGATCCCTTCACAAAGGGTTTATCACGGAATGTGATAGATAATGCATCAAGGGAGATGGGTTTGAGACCCACGTTATGAGTTGCCCACAGTGGTAACCCACTCTATGTGATCGGAGATCCCGTGAATTAGAAGTGGGAGACAAGCTGTTGGTCGGCTGAGAGGAGAGTATCCTTATATTTTATTCCACTCCATAAAAGATGCAATACTCTCCTGATCTGTACGGTAGGTTGACATTTGTCTTAATGTGTTCCAAGTGGCTTATTTATATAAGCAGAGATGTGTCCTACAGAACATCTCCTGAGGAACTCACCTATATGAGTCTGACTGTTAAACGTCGCAGTCTATGAGAATCGGGTGCTCTCTAATAAACTCATGAAAGGCCTTCGGAGTATGACGCATACGCTCCAAACCGCGGGGAAGCCTTGCGGCAGCCTAGTATCGGTTCAGACGTTGTGTGAAACGGGTATCACAGCAAACTTGTAGTTCAAGGCGTAGTCCACTATTCAAGTTGTGAACTAGTGTAGCATGATGTTCTAAGTGGAAGTTCTACTTAACAGTCTCCACTAACACCGGTATATAAACAATTTTTGGAACAGAGTTTATGAAATGTGCTAATGACACTTTATGGGGGATTGTTGGAATTTTACATGGGCTCCATCATATGGGCTCACTTGGCTAGCCCATTAAGCCCACTAAAAATCCTGAAATTGTCATGGCCCATTCATGAATAATAAGTGGAGTGAGTGGGACTAAAGTTTAGTCCCACATTGCTAGTTTGAAGAGAGTGGAAGCACCTTATAAGGTGAGCCATTCTAGCTCATGTATGAGTAGGCAAGGCAAGAGGAGAGGTGTGCCACACGCGCGCTCCTCCTCCTCCGCCGCCCGCCTCGTCACGACACGTCACAACGCGCCGCGCCGCGGGTTGCGGGAATGAGCCGAGCCGAGAGCGTTTATTTTGTCGGTTGGGAAAATTTAATGAGTCATTTAATTTGGTAATTGACGGACGCGTTAATTCCAAAACCCCGACTCAGACGTGGAGTTACGCCCACGTCTCTCCCAGCCCGCATATAAATACGCGCATACGGTAAACCCTAGCCGCCACTTCGTCATACCGTTCCAAACACTGCGCCGCCAATTCAAGTCTTCTCCATCCCTCCTTCCGGCGTGCACCGCGAGAAGGGACAGCAGGCCTCCAGAACCCCGCCTCTTGTGATCCTGTACGGGAGAGGGGCGATCAGGTTTTTGGGGAGCGCATGAGCGCGACTGCTGACGGCGACCACTTCCCCAACGACGATTTCTTCCCCGACATCGGCAACCTCTTCATCGACGACATGGCCGACGTGGACAACAACAACGGCGGTGCCGCTACCGCTCCATCGTACGTAATTCTATTCCATCTGTATGAGATACTCCTGGAATTCTTATGTCTAGTTCTAGCTATAGATTGGATCAGTTTGTCTACTGTACTAGATCTAGATATTTGCATGATTACTGTATTTGCTACTGTCGCAATTCATCTGCTGCTATTTCGAATTAAATCATGTGCTAAATTGCTAATATATTCAACAATCCAAAAACCTGATTATAGGCAATTTCTTGCACCTGCGCCGTCTGTCATTGCGGCGACAAGGCCAATCCCTTTCAAGGGTGTGGACTATAAGAGGTGGCGCACGAGAGCAGTGCTATGGTTTCAAACCTTGCGCTGCTATGCGGCCACCAAGGGCAAGCCTGAGGGCGATCTCAATCCAGCACAGCTGGAGGCCTTTGAGAATATGGACACTATGTTTAAAAGTGCCCTCCTCGGTATTATCGATGATTCCATCGTCGATCCGTATATGTCGTTTGATAACGGCAAGGATATGTGGGCTGCACTCGAGGCCAAATTTGGGGCCTCGGATGCTGGCAGCGAGCTGTATGTCATGGAGCAATTCTATGACTACAGGATGACTGATGAGCGCTCTGTTGTTCAACAGGCTCATGAGATACAGTCACTCGCTAAAGAACTTGAGCACTTCAAGTGTATGTTACCGGACAAGTTTGTGGCCGGAGGCATTATTGCCAAGCTTCCATCTTCATGGAGCACCTTTGCTACTTCTCTAAAACACAAGAGACAGGATTTTTCCGTAATGGACCTCATCGGATCTCTTGATGTGGAAGAGAAGGCGAGAGCAAAGGATACACGTGCTCGGGTTGCTAAGGTAGGTTCTTCTGCTCATGTGGTACAGAAGAAACATTACCCGCCCAACAAGCCTAAATATAACAAGAAGAAATCCGAGGGTAAAGGCAAGCCCGATGGCAAGTTTAAGCCGTCGCACTCTACCAACTTCAAGAAGAGAAAGGGGTCATGTCACGTTTGCGGTGAACTGACCCATTGGGCTCCAAAGTGCCCTAAGCGTTATGAGCTGCAGCAGCAGGAGAACAGCGGCAAGACCGCTAATGTTGTCATGGCTGACACTGAGATGAAGGATTCTGGGTACGGTATAGTTCCCACTATTCTTTCAGTTTGTCATTCACCTGAATGGTTAGTTGACACAGGTGCCAATGTACATGTTTGTGCTGATGCTTCCATGTTCTCTTCTTATCAGGTCACAGGGACTTCCCCCGTGCTGATGGGGAACGGGTCACATGCTACTGTTCGTGGTGTTGGTACGGTCGATCTGAAGTTTACTTCGGGGAAGATCGTGCGGCTGAAGAACGTTCATCATGTGCCCTCCATCAATAAAAATCTCGTCAGCGGCTCACGTCTATGTCGAGATGGTTTTAAGTTGGTTTTCGAGTCTAATAAAGTTGTAATTTCCAAGTATGGACAATTTATTGGTAAAGGCTATGAGTGCGGAGGCTTGTTCCGCTTATCCTTGTCAGATATTTGCACCAAAGTTATTAATAATGTTTGCCACGATAATGATTGTGATGTTTGGCATTCACGACTATGTCATATTAATTTTGGTTGCATGACGCGGTTAGCAAATATGAGTTTAATTCCGAAATTCAGTACTGTTAAAGGTTCCAAATGTCAAGTGTGTGTTCAAGCTAAGCAACCTCGCAAATCTCATAAGACTGCGGAGGCGAGAGACTTGGCACCACTAGAACTTATACATTCTGATCTTTGTGAGATGAATGGCGTATTGACAAAAGGTGGAAAGAAATATTTTATGACACTTATTGATGACTCCACTAGATATTGTTATGTGTATCTTCTGAAATCTAAAGATGAAGCTTTAACTTATTTCAAGAACTATAAGGCCGAAGCTGAGAACCAACTTGATCGTAAAATTAAACGGCTTAGGTCTGATCGTGGTGGAGAGTATTTTTCCAACGAGTTTAATTCTTTTTGTGCTGAACACGGTATTATTCATGAGAGGACGCCTCCCTACTCACCCCAGTCAAATGGGGTGGCTGAAAGAAAGAACCGAACGTTGTCTGATTTGGTTAACGCCATGTTAGACACTTCGGGTCTCTCCAAGGCATGGTGGGGGGAGGCACTAATGACTGCATGTCATGTCCTAAACCGAGTTCCCACAAAGAATAAAACCATTACTCCGTTTGAGGAATGGGAAAGGAAAAGATTGAAACTCTCCTACCTACGTACTTGGGGTTGTTTGGCGAAAGTCAATATACCAATTCCCAAGAAGCGCAAGCTTGGACCTAAAACCGTAGATTGTGTTCTTCTGGGCTATGCTTTTAATAGCATTGGTTATAGATTCTTGGTAGTAAAATCTGAGGTATCCGACATGCATGTTGGTACGATTATGGAGTCGAATGATGCGACTTTCTTTGAGAACATATTTCCTATGAAGGATATGTCTAGCTCATCAAATCAGAAGAAACCTGTTTCATCTAGTCAGGAATTAGCTGAGATTCCTGAATCCACCATTCCGATAGAACACGTTGAGAATCCCGAGGAGGATGACAATGAAGTTCCTTTAAGGAGCAAGAGACAGAGGACTGCAAAGTCCTTTGGTAATGATTTCATTGTGTACCTCGTGGATGACACACCCAAGACTATTTCAGAAGCCTATGCGTCTCTTGATGCTGACTACTGGAAGGAGGCTGTCCGTTGCGAGATGGATTCCATCTTGGCTAACGGAACCTGGGAAATCACTGATCGTCCTTATGGGTGTAAACCTGTAGGATGTAAGTGGGTGTTCAAGAAAAAGCTTAGGCCTGATGGTACAATTGAAAAGTACAAGGCAAGGCTTGTGGCCAAGGGTTATACCCAGAAAGAAGGTGAAGACTTCTTTGATACTTACTCACCTGTTGCTAGACTGACCACTATTCGTGTGCTACTATCACTGGCTGCCTCACACGGTCTTCTCGTTGATCAAATGGACGTTAAGACGGCTTTCCTTAATGGAGAGTTGGACGAGGAAATTTACATGGATCAGCCAGATGGTTTCGTAGTACCCGGTCAGGAAGGCAAGGTGTGCAAGTTATTGAAGTCATTATACGGCCTCAAGCAAGCACCTAAGCAATGGCATGAAAAGTTCGAAAGGACTTTGACTGCTGAAGGCTTTGTTGTAAACGAAGCTGACAAGTGTGTGTACTATCGCCATGGTGGGGGCGAGGGAGTTATTCTATGTCTATACGTTGATGACATATTGATCTTTGGGACCAATCTTGATTTAATCAAGGAAGTTAAGGATTTCTTATCTCGCTGCTTTGAGATGAAGGATCTAGGAGTAGCTGGTGTTATCTTGAACATCAAGCTGTTGAGAGATGATAATGGTGGGATCACACTGCTTCAATCTCACTATGTGGAAAAGGTCTTGAGTCGCTTTGGGTATAGTGACTGCAAGCCTTCTTCAACTCCATATGATGCTAGTTTGTTGCTTCGAAAGAATCAACGGATTACTAGAGATCAACTGAGATATTCTCAGATTATAGGCTCGCTTATATATTTGGCGAGTGCCACGAGGCCTGACATCTCTTTTGCTGTGAGCAAATTGAGCCGGTTTGTTTCCAATCCGGGAGATGATCATTGGCGTGCGCTTGAGAGAGTTATGCGCTATTTAAAAGGCACTGCGAGCTATGGAATTCACTATACCGGAAACCCGAGGGTTCTGGAAGGATATAGTGATTCTAATTGGATATCTGATGCTGATGAGCTTAAGGCCACTAGTGGTTATGTTTTTACACTTGGTGGTGGCGCTGTTTCCTGGAAGTCTTGCAAGCAGACCATCTTAACGAGGTCAACTATGGAAGCAGAACTCGCAGCATTAGACACAGCCACTGTTGAGGCAGAGTGGCTTCGTGAGCTCTTGATGGACTTGCCTATGGTTGAAAAACCAATACCCGCAATCCTAATGAACTGTGATAATCAAACTGTGATCGTCAAAGTGAACAGTTCTAAGGATAATGCAAAGTCATCAAGACATGTGAAGAGGAGATTAAAATCTGTCAGGAAATTGAAGAACTCCGGAGTTATTGCGTTGGATTATATCCAAACGTCCATGAACTTGGCAGATCCCTTCACAAAGGGTTTATCACGGAATGTGATAGATAATGCATCAAGGGAGATGGGTTTGAGACCCACGTTATGAGTTTCCCACAGTGGTAACCCACTCTATGTGATCGGAGATCCCGTGAATTAGAAGTGGGAGACAAGCTGTTGGTCGGCTGAGAGGAGAGTATCCTTATATTTTATTCCACTCCATAAAAGATGCAATACTCTCCTGATCTGTACGGTAGGTTGACATTTGTCTTAATGTGTTCCAAGTGGCTTATTTATATAAGCAGAGATGTGTCCTACAGAACATCTCCTGAGGAACTCACCTATATGAGTCTGACTGTTAAACGTCGCAGTCTATGAGAATCGGGTGCTCTCTAATAAACTCATGAAAGGCCTTCGGAGTATGACGCATACGCTCCAAACCGCGGGGAAGCCTTGCGGCATCCTAGTATCGGTTCAGACGTTGTGTGAAACGGGTATCACAGCAAACTTGTAGTTCAAGGCGTAGTCCACTATTCAAGTTGTGAACTAGTGTAGCATGATGTTCTAAGTGGAAGTTCAACTTAACAGTCTCCACTAACACCGGTATATAAACAATGTTTTGGAACAGAGTTTATGAAATGTGCTAATGACACTTTGTGGGGGATTGTTGGAATTTTACATGGGCTCCATCATATGGGCTCACTTGGCTAGCCCATTAAGCCCACTAAAAATCCTGAAATTGTCATGGCCCATTCATGAATAATAAGTGGAGTGAGTGGGACTAAAGTTTAGTCCCACATTGCTAGTTTGAAGAGAGTGGAAGCACCTTATAAGTGAGCCATTCTAGCTCATGTATGAGTAGGCAAGGCAAGAGGAGAGGTGTGCCACACGCGCGCTCCTGCTCCTCCGCCGCCCGCCTCGCCAAGCCGAGAGCGTTTATTTTGTCGATTGGGAAAATTTAATGAGTCATTTAATTTGGTAATTGACGGACGCGTTAATTCCAAAACCGTTTCCGTTTCCTTTCTGGATCGTGGATCCGAACCGACTCAGACGTGGAGTTACGCCCACGTCTCTCCCATCCCGCATATAAATACGCGCATACGGTAAACCCTAGCCGCCACTTCGTCATACCGTTCCAAACACTGCGCCGCCAATTCAAGTCTTCTCCATCCCTCCTTCCGGCGTGCACCGCGAGAAGGGACAGCAGGCCTCCGGAACCCCGCCTCTTGTGATCCTGTACGGGAGAGGGGCGATCAGGTTTTTGGGGAGCGCATGAGCGCGACTGCTGACGGCGACCACTTCCCCAACGACGATTTCTTCCCCGACATCGGCAACCTCTTCATCGACGACATGGCCGACGTGGACAACAACAACGGCGGTGCCGCTACCGCTCCATCGTACGTAATTCTATTCCATCTGTATGAGATACTCCTGGAATTCTTATGTCTAGTTCTAGCTATAGATTGGATCAGTTTGTCTACTGTACTAGATCTAGATATTTGCATGATTACTGTATTTGCTACTGTCGCAATTCATCTGCTGCTATTTCGAATTAAATCATGTGCTAAATTGCTAATATATTCAACACCTGTATGTTGAGCAACTCTGCAACTTTGACTGCAAGGTGCAAAGCGAAGGCTTCAACTGATGTGAAGGTCCTGCAGGAGCCTTCTCTTGTCCTGGCTGTGTTGTCCATGCTGCACCCGTGAAGAAATATTTAATAGGTAGAAATCTTGCATCAGTATGTGTGGTGAAACAAATTTATAATATACATGCAATATTGAATAACACATCAGTTTTTACTTTTTTGTCGATGCAAATTACTGTGCACCGAAGCATCTGTTAGACAAAATCAAGAATGATAGTTTCACGGGAAGAATCAATCTTCATGTTATCAATTGCAATTACATCAGAACTGTGTGCCATGCAGGATTTCGTCAATTCAGTTAACATCAGTAATGATAAAAACTTAAAGGAGATCCTAATATACTATATTATGTATATATTTTTCGAAATTAGGGGCTGTATTAATCAAGAAGAATTAAGGTGCCATGTGCCACTACATTTGGCATCCTATTTACCTTCTGAAACTGCACTGAAGGGAGAGTGGAGCTGGTCTTCTTTAGATCAAGCACTATACTGCTAATAGTATACCTGGAGCGTTCCGAAGACTGAAGCTCTTTCACCAACATAACGCAATCAGATTCCACAATAACCGGTTTATCACAAGCCATGGCAATAACTTTGAGCGCCTCCAGACTCAGCACGGGCCTCCGAAACTGAAGCATTCTCACAACGACCAAGCTCACCCCAGGCCGACATCACAACCTGGCCATGCTCATCTCTCAGTACAGCATCCCAAAACACACATCCCAGATTCTCCAGAAAGCTAGCGTCAGTATTCAGCTTGCACCGTTCCGGACGGTGAATAGGGCACAGGTTCAGGAAACAATATCTTTTTACCTTTGTCGCTAGCTAGACTCTGAATCCGTGGCTTTTCTGATGTCGATTCCAGGTAATGAATAAGAAACTGAACCAAATCATCAACATGGCAGGTACCTTTGCCGAAGATGCAATCATTAATGATGTGCCAGGCCCTCCACCAAAGAAGCATCCTTCTCCTCCTAGTATCCTCATTCAGATAATTCAATAAGACCAACACCCAATATTGACCTCAGAGAGAGAGAGTATTTTCATCAGGTAGTGCTTGCCAATCGCATTCCTCAGCGCCCTTGCTTTGTAAGGTGCCAGTGTTGTACAAAGGCTTATAGCTCAGCTAAAAACAACAATTTGGACTGAATTTTGTAGCTTTACAGGATCAAAACAGCTGGAGTTAAGGAAACATATATCATGTGTGTAGCTACCCTCAGTGCACCTTTCTTGAATTGATTCATGGCCCTGAATTTGTTCATCATGTCGAGAACGACGTTGTCAAGCGGCGTGTCGGGCACGTCCCCGTCTTCCTTAATCCACGGGTAATCTGAAGCTCAAATAATTTCTAGTCATGGATCAATCTTGTTTTTTTTTCTGAAGAATTGCCACATTCCATTCAAATCAGCCGCTCGCCTCCGTGGACAATGGAGATGTGTTTACTTCCGCCACTCTCTCATATTTGAGTGACGAGTCTGTTGAGAGAGGTGTGTCGACACCTTGCTCGGATGCTCTATTTGCAAAAGAGCTTGGTGGGTTGCTCGTCGATTTGGAGGCAGGTTGCCCTGAATATGGCAAGGAGATTGCTTCCATCCTGGCGGGACAGATTTTGGAGGATGTTATTATGAAGGTGGACATGTCTCTCAGAAAGACAATAAAGAAGAAACATGTTGCATAGAAAGTTTCCACTTCTGCCTGGTTGTTGGGGTGATTTCGGGTCGTCGCGGTGTTCGTCTGTGTGTAGTTGTTTTAGAGCATCTCCACTCGCCTCCCACCACGAAGCCCTCCCCCCCCCCCCCCCCCCGGGCCACGTTTTCGGTGTTTTTTCGCCGGCGGAAGAAAAACCTCCCACTCACCCCCAGCAGCACAAAAATCACCGGATTGGGCCAAAAATAGAAACCGGCGGTGGACCTGTCTTGCCAGCGGGTGCGGCGTCTTCGTCTCATCACCTCGCCCCGTTGCCTGTGTGAATCAATGCGCTGACAGCGTTCCCTCACCAGGCGGCGGCGTCCACAGGCTTTTGCCAGGCGATTCGCCCATGCGGCGGCCCAGTGACTAGCCAGCGCCGCCTTCGGGTTTCCTGTCGCTACACCCGTCTCGTTGTTGCTACACTTCTCCCGCGCGCCCGCCCGACGCTATAAAATGGCGCCCAGCTCGCCGGCGACCACTCATCTCTCAACTCGCCCACTGCTCGCCCGCCACCGTAAAAAACACGCTTTCTTATACTCGCCCTTCTCACACGTCATCCAAATGGTGGAACGTTTCCCCGACGGCGCGGTGACGAACGGTTTCGGCCGCCGATGGCTGTGGGAGGATGAACTCTACCTTCTCATTAGCGCGGAACCGGCGCCACCGGGCATGCGCGTGCCGGGCACATGGCACCTCAGCAACGGCGGCGTCCCCGTTCCACCTGTGCCAACCGGCGAGCAACGTCGGGGCCAATGTGCAGGAAATCAGGGCTGCTATGCCAGCGGACGCGCAGGTCGACCCGCACCGGGCAGCCAATAACATGGCCGTATGGACGGTCTACTTCGAGCAGCGCGACGACCAGCAGGTGGAGTCCGCGAACAGCGATGCTGTGCTCGCCGGCCGCCAGAACTCCCGGACGCAGTGGCAGAGCCAAGGCCCGGCATGCCCGGGCACCTGCCCGGGCTAGGCTGCTTAACTCCCCTTAATTACTACCGGAAACTGAAGCTTTATGCTGCTTAAATCCCCTTAATGACTACCGGCAATGGATGTTTACTTTCATTTTGCCCGGGCTATAATAATCTGCTAGCTTCGCCACTGCCCGGACGCACGCTCTCGGCCATCCTCGACCACATCGAGGCCAACAATACCCCGCGGATAGAGTACCCACCGCCGTCCATGTCTTACCGCCGTGGGGCGGCCTGGCTACCGAGGCAGTTCTTGGGATTCTCTTCGCCACATCTCTGCGGTCATCCGGCTCAGCGACGCAGGCCCCTGTTCCCGGTAATGCCAGAGCCTGAGTCGTCGCCGGAGACGCCGCTCCTCAGGTGCTCTCCTCGTCACGCAACCCCCTCGTTATAAACGAAGGTGGCCGCCACGAGCCCTCGCCTCCGAGCCGTGGCCAGCGCGCCCCCTCGGCTGCTCGTCAAGTCGCCAGTGGTGAAGTCAAAGGAGGAGTGCGCGAAGTGGGCGCCCGATGACATCGAGGTAGGAATCGCCTTGTACCGCGACCAGTTCGTCGCGAGGAGCTAGAGCGCTAGTGCCGCGCCCTCGAGGAGATCGATGCTCGCTGTCGCGGCCGCGAAGACAGCAGGGGCATCGTCGTGCTGGACGGCAGCGACGAGGAGGACGTCGGGCCGACGAAGAGGCCGTTCAACAATGTCGGGGAGGGATGCAGCTATGAGACACCCCCGCCCAAGGACGAGCCGCCGAGCGACGGAGGCGACGACGGCGTTTACACCAGCCAGATATACCACATCCTCGGCATCAAATAGCCCTAGCTCTGTTTAGTTTGAATCATGCCGACTACGCGGTGTTGTCTCCTAGTTCGCCCAAATATTAATGTAAACGTATTTGTTCTATCCTAGTTTGCCGATTTTCGTGTTGTTTCATCGAATTTTGCCGAATTTGTGTGGGCGCGTCTAGGCCAACGACCAGAAAGTACTGCCCCCAGACCGAAGTTTACGCCAGCACGCCCCCAGCCGGCGACTTTTTCGAACGGAAAAACGGCCCGAGGGCTGAACGGGTGGATATGCTCTTAGTTTGTGCAAATTTGTTATAGGTCGGGTGGCAGTTTGCTTGTGGGCTGTTGGCTTGAGGCATTGTATCGGTTTTCTTCTAATTAATCGAGCAAATCTCTTCTTGTTAATCAATAGATCGAGGCAAAACTTTTGCCTCCGTTTCAAAAAAAAAACTCCTCTCTAGAACATTCCGGAAAGACAACTCAACAAGAAAATTACAGGAAACCCCCAAAATACGAATATTTACAGAAGGTCCATGCAACCACCATTTCACATCCATGGAAGCCATGGCCTCTGCCGAAGGAGAGAAATCCACGACTCCAACTTGCCACGATCCAAACAAGCGCCATGGCAGCCTTGGTGCATTATGAACCTCAGAACAGACGCAGTGGCGAAAGACGACGCGCTTGACGATGTGGATTGTCGACCGGGGAAAATCCCCACGCCTCTTGGATCAAGTCCAAATCTCCTCGCCGGACTGGACGCACGATGAGAAACAAGTCCGAAGCTCCTCGCCGTCGTTGCAGAACACGGTCAAGTCGGTGGCCTGTAAGACTTAATTCGCGGTGGCGACGTCGACACCGATCGAACGCCATCACAACAACAAAATGATCCCACCTAACTACAGATGAGGGATCCTCCACCCACCTTCCACTGCTTGAGCGACGAGAGGGAGCAAAAGAGCCTGCTCCTAACATGCCTCAGCTGGGGAATCGCTCGCCTCCATTCGCCTATGTTGGAGAGAGAAACCGATGCGTGCGGTGGATGATATAGATCAATCTTGGTTATGTAAAACGTGTCACGCTAGAAAGCATTTGACAGGCACTGGTTATGACATGCAGCGAGTCCACCCCAAAATAATCAGACTTAGGCACTGTTGGGCTGGCCATCGGCGAGCGACGGGCTAGGGGACGAGCTGAGAACCCTCCTTTGACTCCACACTATCACCGGAAGGGAGGGGTTAGAGGCGGCGGCAAGATGCGAACCCGAGGGTCACTGGTGAGGAGCAGACGAGGGTGAACGGGCACAGATTTGCAGAACGCGGCATGAACCACCAGATGCGTGTCCTTTTTTTACATGGAACCCTAGTGTTCCATCAAGACACGGTCGAAACACCGTCACCAAACGGGTTACTCTGTCGGAGTTTCTGTTCTGCCAACGACAGGGTAGCACTCTAAGGTTCGAACACTGAGGGCTAACCACATTTTCTCGCACCTTGGATGGCCTCGGGAAAGGAGTTCTCGAAGGAAAACAATGGAGACACGGGGGGTTTATCCAGGTTCAGGCCACCGTGATGGTGTAAAACCCTACTCCTGCTTGTCTGGTTGATTGCACCGAGGAGGTTACGGTACAATGGGAAGTCTTTGTGGTCTAGCTAGTTAGCGTCTAGTTTCTTCTCTTTTCCAACGGTGGCAAAGGTAGTCTACTTATACCAGCGATTGGTCCTCTTTCCCGCTCACTTGGCTGGAAACGGATACCACATAGTGCCAAACAAGGGAACACCCCATACTACTGCGCCTCATGCGCGGTCCTGGTCGTCGGGGGACAGCTCCACCGTCCATAACGTCACGGTGGGGGAACCCGGTGACGACTCCTCCATCTTGTAGCGCAGACTGGCTCTTCTTGCACCAAAGAGGAAAGCCCCAGACTGGGCTTTGATGCGCGCAGCGGAGCTCCACACTTTATACACGAGAATGGAAACTGCAGCCAAAGCCGCTCTATCCCCTGCGTCACCTCCGCAGAGGCCAGAGCGTCACCCTCACATGGGTTGTCTCCCGACGGGCGAGGCTCCTTCCGGGAAGGAGCGGGGGTGGAGCAGGGCTCCTTCCTAGTGAAGCGTGGTGAAACCCTCAGGGGAAGACTCCTCGACAAAGGGCTGCCCCTAGCGAGGAACCGAGGGCTCTTATCCTTGTGGTGGACAGGTAAGGACTCCTTCCGTACCTAACGGGCTGGGCCAGCAGCAGACGGCCCAGGATACCCTGGTATCCATGAGTCCGACAGTAGCCCCCGGCCCCATGACACGCGCGTTTGAGGAAAGGCGAAGTGGTCTAGGCCCTCCAGCTGCAGGCCAGCCCTTCCCTGTGGCGCTACGGTTCGTGGGCGGTCCCACGGTCTTTCCGTGTGGCAGAATCGTCTTGTTGCAATTACTGCTCCGGCTGGGCGGAGCAGAGCAGCAAGTGCCTTGGCGTCTGGTCACACCCCCCTCAGGACGTGGCCCCTTCTGCCTCGGTGCTCGAGCTGGTGGGAGACCAAACGGGCATGGTGCCGTTTCTTCGGCTCAGCATAAATAGGAGGGGACGGTGCCTCTCCCATTCCCACACCGTCTTTGCCCCTTCTTTTCCCCGTTCTTCACCTGCAAAGAATAAAAGAAAAACGAGCATGGCTCGTGGAGGTCGGGGCAGAGGCCAAGCTCTAGGTTCCGGCGTTGCTCCCAGGCGGAGCGCGAGGCGCACTGCGGTGGTCGTGGATGAGCCGGAGGGGTCTGCCGCTCGGGCAGAAGCCAGCACTCGGGGCCAGCGTGGCCGCGGTGGCCATGTGCCTCGTGGTCATGGTGTGATAGGGAACTCCCTTCCCTATTGGGTGGAGGACCTCCGTGTGCCAGCGCACGAGTTCTTGGTGGCCCTCTGCGAAAGTGCGTGTCATGTGCCCTTCTCGTGAATTCCTCGGGAGGAAGTAACACAAAGTACTTATGTGAGGTGTCGTGCATGGTAGCAACCCGTTTAGACAGAGCTCTGCAACTTGGGTTTATTCTGATTGGGTCTCACGCGTGCACGGGTACTGATCCTAGACCCCGCTCGCGAGGCTTCGTCGAGAAGGAGTAACAGTTGCGCGCTCCCGAAGGAAGGAAGAGGGACTTGCCGGGGGACAAGTGTAGTTAGCAAAAATGATTTTTACTGCTAGGGTGAGGCTCTACATTACACGCTTGGGGATGTCATGACCCTGCGGTCCCTCAAGAAGCACTTGACGCCCCGTGCGGACACGGGACTCCCATCGTCATGAGGCTGAGACTCGCGCGAGCTCAGTGCAATGGTTTTCCATTCAGCTTCCCACTTGTGTGGGTAGAGGCTCTCGCGGCAAGGCGACCGCCTGATGAGATTCCCCCTAAGACCCTCGTGGGGGTCCTGGCGTCATTTTTACCGTGGCATCAAGGGGTCCCCTCGAGGGTGCATCACCACGGCCTAGGGATGCACGTGGAGCGAGCAAGAACTAATAGTAGAACTTCTGCATATGTTGGATGTTCCACAGGTTTGGCACAGACGTGCCGTCTTCAATCTACAGTCGTGCCGCACTAGGTCTCGCAACGTGCGTTACCCGGTACGGCTCCTCCCACATGGGAGAGATTTGTGTAAGATCTTTTGGGAGAGAATCCTCCTCAGGACCAGGTCGCCCACCTCCAGTGTGTGTGGCATGATGGTGTTGCTGTGGTAGCATCGGAGGCCTTGCTGGTACCGAGCGGCATGGCGGCGGCTCGGGTTCTCGCCTCCTCGAGAAGCAACAAGTCATCGGCTTGGAGTCCCCCTGCCTATCCTCGCCGAAGGCCATGGTACATGGAGAGCTAAGCCTGAGTTCGGCTGGGAGAACGGCCTCAACCCCATAGACTAGGGAGAAAGGCGTTGCCCCAGTGGGCTCGGTTGCGGTGGTGCGGATTGACCACATGACCGACGGTAGCTCGTCGATCCACTTCTTCCCATGTGATTTGAGCTTGTCAAAGCTCCTCGTCCTGAGGCCCTTGAAGAACTCAGCGTTGGCGAACTCTGCCTGGCTGTTGCTGTGCGGGTGCGCGACGGAGGCGTAGCAGATCTTGATGCCGAGGTTGGCGCAGTAGGACTTGAAGAGGCCGCTTGTGAATTGCGTGCCGTTGTCGGTGATGATGCGGTTGGGCACGCCGTAGCGGCATACCAACCCCTTGATGAATTTGATCGCCTTCCTTGCCGGGATGTCCCGGGCAGCTTCTACTTCCGCCCACTTGGTGAACTTGTCGATGGCGGCGTAGAGGTAGCGGTAGCCCTCGAGCGCTCGAGGGAAAGGTCCTAGGATGTCCAGCCCCCAGACTGCGAACGGCCAAGAGAGGGGGATGGTTTGGAGTCATTGCGCTGGCTGGTGCGTCAACTTGGCATGGAACTGGCACGCCTCGCAAGCCTTGATGAGCCCCGTGGCGTTCTTGAGATCCGTAGGCCAATAGAATCCATACCCGAAGGCTTTGCCGACGAGGGTTCGCGATGAAGAGTGGTGAATGCAGTCGCCTTGGTGGATGTCCTTGAGAAGGTCCACGCCATCGTCCGGGGGGACGCACAGTAGTGCCACGCCGTTGGGGCGTCTTCGGTATAGCTTGGAGTCGATGATGCATTACATCTTGGCTAGGCGGGTGACCTGTTTGGTCTCTTCTTCGTCCTCGGGCAGGTCGCCCTTCTGGAGGTAGTCTATGATGCTCTTGTTCCAGCATGCTTCCTCATGGGTGAAGGCAAGCACCAGGTGGTTTCCCGAGAGAATCCCACAGTCCGGTGCGCCTTGGGAGGGAGCGGGTGGGAGCTCTTTGTCGAGGTACTGGTGGCCTTGCGGTTCCTCGTCGTCGACTGGAGGTATGATGGATGGCTTGGAGAGCCTTTCTTCAAAGACTCCTATGGCATGCTCTTAATTCCTCGATGCTCGCTTGGCGAGGTCGTTTGCTTCTTGGTTGTTCCCGCGTGGGATATGTTGTAGCTCCATGCCGAGAAAGCGCTTCTCGAGCTTGTGGACCTCTTCAAGGTACAAGGCCATGTGCTTGTCTTTGGCGAGGTAGCTCTTGTTGGAGAAGTTTACCAAGAGCTAGGAGTCTCCCTTGATGACAAGGCGCTTGATGCCCAGGGCTATGGCGACCCTGATGCCGGCGAGGAGGCCCTCGTACTCAGCAATGTTGTTGGAGACTTTGGCCTTGTGGCTGTGATGGAGGGATAATAACCCGGTAGGCCGACTCCAAGGTATAACCCGGCCCAAAGGACGCTGCGCAAGATCCGGCTAAGGATAAAGAAACTTCTGGAAGACCCAAGTTTGTAGGCCTCGTAACCCGGATTGTGGGTTACGGTAAAGGAAAGTTAGAGTTTGTGTGCGGTGTCCGGGTAGGATTCAGGGTGCGGCTTGGAGAGTAAGCCAGGGGTACGGGTGCTTTATAAACCGACCCCTAGGTCTAGTTGAGAGAGATCTAAGAACCCTAGTAGTACCGTTTAATATCGAGCATCCAGTGTATACGAAAGATCGAGCTAATACATTGAGATCGGAGACTCGGCGGCTTGATTGCCGGCTACCAGATCGAGTTCCATCATGTTTTCCTCTGAGCTAAACCCTCTCCCAAACGCCTGTGTCGTCTTGCCCTAAGATCAGTTACCCCCGGTAACATCTGCCGTGATAATCCCACGACAGTTGGCGCCCACCGTGGGGCCTGCGTCCAAAGGTGTTTACATCACGGGAGAAGCTCGGAAGAACATGGAGAATCTTGTCGTCGGCGAGATCTACGTCGACCACAAAGGAGAAGAGACGGTGGACGATTCCGGCTGGGGGCCAGAGTCGGATCACCTCGAATCCGGATCCGTCGTGAGAATCGGCCGGATCAGCGTCTTCATCGGTATGGTACGTACGTCTGATTTAAAAGGACAATATCATGTGCATACTACGGGAACTTCTGACAGGAACAAAAGGATACTCAAGCAAGCTGTGAACTCGGTTTCCTCGGCTATTCCGGAACACCTGGGATGGGCGGAACAAGAGATAACATGGAGCAGAAGAGATCACCCGGAAAGAATAGAGCACCCGGGAGTCTTAGCATTGGTAGTCGCACCACAGGTTAATGGTTACGAGTTAAAAAGGGTCCTGATGGACGGTGGAAGTAGCATCAATATCTTGTACTGGGAAACTTTCTCACGCATGGGTCTCAAGGAGTCCCAGCTGCAGAAAAGCTCAACAATTTTTCATGGAATAGTGCCGGGTCACTCGGCATGTCCCGAGGGGAAAATCGCATTGGAAGTAGCTTTCGGAGAATCAACGGATAATTATCGAGTGGAGTGGCTCACGTTCGAGGTAGTCAAATTGCGCAGTCCTTATCACGCACTATTTGGAAGACCGGCTTACGCCAAATTCATGGCGAGGCCGTGCTACATGTATCTACAACTGAAGATTCCAGGTCCTAAGCAAACCATCACCATACATGGAAACCGGGACATAGCGGCCGAGTGCGACGAAGGAGATTCGGTAATGGCCGAGCAGGCTTGCAGAAAAGAGGAACTCAAGTATTATCGGTCTCAAGTAGACCCGGAGGACAGGACCGCTTTGAAAAGGCCGAACACTGAGGACGAAAGAGCAAAATTCAAGGCAGCACAAGACACCAAGATGATAGACTTTGTTGAAGGTGATTCCACTAAGCAATTTACTATAGGATCTAACTTAGACGGCGAGCAGGAGAAGGCACTTGTGGAGTTCATTCGTTCAAATGCGGACGTATTCGCCTGGACACCTAGCTTCGGAGATTCAGACCTTGTGGTACAGCAGGTGTCAGGAACTTGGGATAGAAAGGACGCGACTATGGCAGCATACCGCAGGGAAGTTGACAGGGTTGCAGGATGTTTTTCCGGGTATGAGGTGGAGCATATAGATAGAAGGAAGAATGAGGCAGCCGACGCCCTCGCTAGGCTCGGCTCGCGCAGAGAACCGGTCCCACCCAACGTTTTCCTGGACGAGTTATGGCGACCATCAGTTAAAACCGAGTCAGAGGAGGAATTGGCAAGTCAAGACCCGGAGTTAGGACTCGTGGCCACTGTACGCGCTATTCCAGAGTGGACAGAACCATTTTTGGCCTACCTATCACGAGGCGAGTTACCACAGCAAGAAGTGTTAGCAAGGCAAATTTTGCGGCGAGCAAAGGGATATTCTATCATGAACGGAGAGTTATACAAGAGAAGCACCGCGGGGGTCTTTTTGCGTTGCGTGGCACCAGAAGAAGGCCGGCAGATCCTCAAGGAAATCCATGAAGGCGATTGCGGGCATCATGCATCCACAAGATCCCTTGTGGCCAAGGCTTATCGACACAGATTTTTCTGGCTCACGGCTCTAGCAGATGCGGAACGACTAGTAGCAAGGTGTGACGGATGTCAAAGGTACGCTCGCCAAACCCATGTGCCGGCTATGGAATTACGGACCATCCCGTTAACTTGGCCGTTCGCTGTCTGGGGGATGGACATGGTTGGCCCCTTTCATATGTCACCTTGCAAGAAGACACATCTTTTAGTGGCTATTGATAAATTTACCAAGTGGGTTGAGGTTATGCCAGTTACTAATTGTGAAGCAGCTACAGCAGTCAAGTTCCTGAAAAGAATTATCTACCGGTTTGGGTATCCCCACAGCATAATTACCGACAATGGAACCAACATGTCCCTTGGTGAGATGGAAAAATTCTGTGGCAACAACGGAATCCGGCTCGATGTAGCATCAGTGGCTCATCCACAGGCCAACGGACAAGTGGAGCGGGCAAACCAAGAATTGCTCCGCGGGTTGAAACCACGATTGCGAGTACCCTATATCAGAGCTGCTGGCGCATGGGTCGAAGAACTTCCTTCCGTGGTTTGGGGTATCAACACTACACCTAACAGATCCACTCAAATGACACCCTTCTTCATGGTCTACGGAGCGGAAGCAGTGTTACCGAGTGACATTATCCATGATTGACCGCGAGTATCAGCTTACGTTGAAGTGGAGAATGAAAAGACCCGGCAGGATGCCGTAGATATGTTAGAAGAACAAAGGGAACAAGCCCTGGAGAGATCAGTCATTTATCAGCAAGGTTTACGGAGGTATCATAGCCGGCACGTGAAAACCCGGGTCTTCCAGGAAGGAGACCTGGTTCTGCGCCTGGTACAGTCAAACGAAGGAAAACACAAATTATCACCGCCATGGGAAGGACCGTTCATCATAAGCCGGAATCTGCATAATGGATCGTATTACTTGGTAGATGCAAGGGAGGAGTCGGCTACAGTTAATGACACCGCTCACACTACTTCATCTATGCAAGAAAGAGACAGGCCATGGAACGTGGCTCAGCTACGCCCATATTATACTTAGTAAAGACTATATTGGCAAGAGGAATTGCACGATGTAACAGGCAGCAGGTTTCAGACGTACTCTTTTCCTATCCAGGGTACCCTTGGGAACTGGATGGGTTTTTAATGAGGCGGCTTGCTGACCTAACTTTTTCATATCAAGTAAAGAGATGGTTATTCTTATGTTCTTCAGTCCCAGTACGTTGCATATATTCAGGTCTTGGGGACTGATTGCTTGAATAGCACAGTTGCAAACTCAAAGACCCGGCCTTGATGCCTATGAGTTATGGGGGCCGATTACTCGCAAACGAGTACGGCTGCAATCTCATAACCGGACAAAGGAGCCAAATTTTCTTGACTTTTCTTACTTAAGCTCGATGTGACTCGCACTAAAATGGCATGATTTGCTCGCTTACGATTACAATCAGCCATGAAGCCCAATGGGACTTGGTTGACCCTGTCTTCGTACAGATGTAACAACATGATATCCATGCGAAAGCCGGCTTATAGTACAAGATAGTCAAAAGGGTCATCTAAACCACAAGTTATGCAGAGTACAGGGCTAATAGCCGGAAACTCAACGATTATCAAGCATAACTTCAGAACCTATGTGAAACAGCTCTGGACTTTTTGGATTTAGCAGCAAACAATGCGTTCTCCTTAAAAAATCACGCATCCCCAACCCAGAAATCCGGGCCTTGGGGACTCGGGATCTTGAGAAAGAGAAAAATTGCTTAGTTGTTCAAGCTCAAAAAGTCCAAACATCCGAGTCTTGGGGGCTTGGGGACTTCGAAGCAAGTCCGCTTGTCAACACCCATGAAACCCGGAAACCGAGCCTCACAAAAGGAACAATAAAGAAAGTCGGATATCTAGTGCGAATGAGTTCAAAAGTAAATAAATTTAAAAGCCCCGAAGAGGAATAGAGTGTATCAAGACCTTAGCGTCCATTACAAAATCCCGGTAAATGATATCAAAGGTGCACAGGCGCACCATCCAAAAAATAATTGTTTAAACGGCACATCGGCCGACTGACGCATGAGAAGTGGCACGAAGGAACAGGTATCACTCGGCATCCTAAGCCCCGGCATCCATCTTCGCCTTACCCTTGCTGTCACTTGGGGTAGCAGCAGCACCCGGATCAGCAGTGCCGGCTCGCGCAGGAGGAGGAACGACTGGTGTGGAGGTAGCGGGCGCAGAGTCGGCTTCAGCCTTCTTTTTAGCAGCCTCCTCCCTCAACTTAGCAGCTTCCTCCTTCCATCGGGCAAGCATGTCATACGGCTCGGGAAGATCCGACTTAATAGCTTCACCAGCAGCATCATAAGCAGGGACGAGGGAATCGACATCTAAGCCGTCAGCAATCACGCTGGCCGGGTAACGGACCTCCTTCTGGACGGCCTGGAAATCCTTCACGGAGAACTTGGACCCATCAAGCTTGTATTCCGGGAAACCGCCCATAAGCTTGGCTAGCTCGAGCTTAGGGAAGTAAGCCTTGGCAAGCGCAAGACCCCGGGTTACTCCAACCCGGCAGGACGAGCGTTTCCAGTGCCAAATCCACTCAGGGATAGTGGAGCAAGCGTCTAGCATTCTCTTCAGGTCGCCATGCCCTTTACCCGGCCACCGTATTTCTTGAAGGATCCATTTGGTTCCGGCGCATAGCTGCCGGATCACGCTCTTGATAGTTTTCAGCCTGGCAATGTCACCCTCGTCCGACATCACTTCATCCGGACCTGCAGAAATAGAAACATAAGTCAGGAAATTCCGGCTATTTATCAAACGAATAACCCGGATGAAGAGGCGTACCAAGCAAAGCACGGTACGTATCAGCAATTTGAACAGAAAGGCTCGTCAGATCATCTTCTGCTGAGTGAGCCCTCCTCCTATACTTCTTCATTATCGTCCTGCTCCTCCTGGCCTCAGCCTCGGCCGCCTCACGTAGAGCCACCTCCTTTTCAATGAGCTTGGCGGCCTCGGTCAGCTTCTCCTCAGATTGAGTCACGAAGGACTGCATGGACACAGGAAGGATTAGCCGGGTAAAGGGGTAAGTTATCAGTCGCTTATATCGTAAAAGTTCCAAGCAAATTGTGAGTTAATTCACTCGGAACTTGGGGACCGGATAAGGACACAGGCAATATTAGTCGGATTTACCTCGTGTTTGGCTATTAAAGCCTCCAAAATGTTCTCTTCATTAGCCCTCAAAGCGCGCAGGGTTTCGAGCATCTGGGCAAACGTCAGGTCCTCGGGTCGGGCACCGGAAGAACCGGCAGCCTGGTCACCTGATGGGGGAGCTCTCCCCGCCCTGGGAGTTGAGACCCGGATAGTATGAGTATCCGGGTTGGGAGAACCCATCCTTGTGTCCAAGACCTCGATCTCCTCGTCTACTGGTTCGGATGACTCAGGAGACTCGGCGGCTTGTTCCTAGTTGTTCTCAGTATCACCTCCGGTAGCGGCGTCTACGTTCTCAGTCGGCTCCTCTGTCTGACGGTTATCCACCTCCCGGTTATCCATCTCCGCATTCTCCGGGTCACTAACGGTGGCTTGAGCACTAAAGAAAAATGGGAAGGGGCAGTTAGCAATGGTGATTGAAAATTTTCAGGCATCAAAGGATGTTATATAGCAAAAGCTTACCCGGTATTTACGGCGTAATCCGGCGGGAGTTCGCTGCTGGAAGCAGACGAAGTTGTCAAAGGGACCGTTAGCGGAACCCGAAATTGCCCGGCGCGTGGATGGTTAGGAGAGGGGTGGCGCTGAGGAGAATTGGAAGGACGAGGCAGAGGAGCACTGGCACGATGGACGGGGGAGGTGGAGATGCCCGGGTTAAGAGGATCCTCACCCGGGGAACTCCGAGTCACTCTGCGCTTGGCTGGAAGAGAATCCTTCAAGTACGACAAGTTCGATAATTGATGATTTAGTTGTCGCATGGTATCAAACGAGTAAGGCTCAGAGGACATAGAAGAGAAAGGAACCTTGAACACTACCCCTCTGGCCTTCCTCTTGGCCCCAACTGGAGTTTCTTGATCAGATTCGGTAGCTTCCGGGTCGTCTTCGTTCTTCTCGTCTTCATCCTCCGGTCCTGCGAACCGGGTATGTATCCATGGAAAAGTTAAATAGGAGGATAACGATGCAAGTAAGGGTAACACAAGATCCGGGTGAATACCTTCGTCACCGTCAACCGGCTCGTCTTCGTCTTCCGGGTCTACGGAAGGGGGGGAGGTCTCAACTGTCCAGAAAGGGTCGCCGGCCTGGGACGGAAAGGTGAAAATAAGAGTTAGGAGTAAGTATCGAGTAAAGATGAAGAAATAAGCTTATGAACGTCGGGTCTTACCGCTGGGGCCGGGTTCTCCCGAGTAAACGGAGGTAACCCGGCAATGTTTTTTATCACTTCCAGCTTCTCCGTCAGGAAACCCTTGATGGTTTTGTTGGTATCCCCGGCTGCAAAGCTCTTGGTGGAATATCGGAGTGCATATGTGGTGTGCCCCGAGTATTCGCACATCAACTTGGTGCGGATGGAATTAGGTTGGATACGGAAGTCAACCCAAGTTTTTACTAAGTTGAGCCCAAGAAGGCCTTGGGCTGAGAGAACGGCTAACTTAGCTAACAAAGGTATGATTGCCTCCCTGTCTGAGTCAGGGGCGAAGGCATTGAAATTCTCGGAGGTATTGAGGAGGCCCTCCGAGTAACCCGACAGTCTCTTCTCGCCGGGTGGAGAGGTGTCGTGGCAGTAGAAGAAGGATAGTTGCCAGTGTTTAACATGGGAGTTCAGATTAAGGGTTGGCATTGGGGAGTTTTTGCGGCGTTGGATGGATACCCCGCCGCAAGTGAGAAGTGCTCCATCACCGCTTTCGCGGCATGGCTTGCACTGGAAGAGTTCAGTAAAGAGAGTCAAACTTGGCGGAGTGCACAAGTATGACTCGGATAGGACAATGAAGTGAGTAATATTCAACATAGAGTTAGGCCCTATGTCAAATATCCTGAGGCCATAACGGCTCAGGACCTCACGGAAGAAAGGGTGACCCGGAGGACGGAATCCCCGGGTCACGTGCTCTACGAAACAGATTACCTCGCCGTTGGTGGGTGTGGGCCGGGTCTCGTCACCCGGCGCCCTCCAGCGAATATCCTTCTGAGGGGGGAGGACCCCCAACTCGGCCAGCTCTTCCAGCTTGGCCTTTGTGACTGTGGATCGCCCCCAATTGGCAGATATGGATTGGGTTGCCTTCGCCTGAGCCGGCTGTTTCCCTTGCCTTTTGGGAGCCATGGGATCAACCTGCAAACACAAGGAAGAAAGATACAGGAAATAAGACTCGGGAATACTAGGTTATCCGGGCATGCACTTGGAGTATCAAGAAAGTATGAAGACCAAGAATTATCCGGGTATCACATCACGGAGTGGAGGTTGCGAGTTATCCGGGTATTAAGTACAACTCTAGAAATTATGGTTCACTTACGTATTGAAAAGTGTCTGAGGAAGACGGATGGTTGCCCATGTATCTACTGCAAGCAAAAGAGCCGGAAAAGGGGGATTTTCCGGGTGTCAATGATATGCGCGGAAAGTTGGGATGAAATGGATCTAGATTGGAAAACTTGCGAACGATTTTACGAAGAAATTGGTGATTAATAATGGTAGGAGGGTGGTGTGTGATCATCAAATAGGTTATTGAAGGAGCTGGCAAGCATCTAAACCGTCTAATCCGGTGTGGCGGGAGAAACGGTCCGTGGGTTGACCAAGATCCAATCCAGGATGAATCATAAAATTGCGGGGCTAAATTAGCGAGTGCAAGGAACTTATAGGGAGATACTGGAAGCGTAATGCGACGGCTGCGGGCGGCGTGGTCTGAATGCCCCTTTGCGGTTCTTGGAGAGCAGGACGAGGGCGCGGGAACGGAGCTTGGTGGCGGCGCGGATGGCTTGAGAACGAACACGGCCGGTGGCGAGCCCTAGATTCTTGTGGTGGCGTTGCGAGAGCGCAAGGTGTGAGGAAGGAAAGGATAAGTTGGAGTGAAGCGTCGGGTTCTAGGTTACCCTTTGAGCACTATTTATAAGGTGAGGATGAACCTATTCTAACGGCCAGAAGCCAGAAATTATGGGGTAATGGTTATCCATGCGGATTTTGCGAGATATGCTTCAGGTATTGAGCGAGGTATCCGGGCGAAAAAGAGAAAGAAATCCACTCCGTGAAATCAGGATTAATTATCGAGTAAAAGTATAGAATCTTGACGTTTTTATCAGGGCTTTGACCCGGAAATCTGAGCAGTGTGCTTGGAGGGAAACCGGGTTACTATATGGCCACCATGGAGTTAGGCCTAGCTATCTGTCATAGCACCTTAACCCGGCCTCCGTACACTTGTGCGTTTGATATCTTTGCAGGGAATAGCAAGCGCTTCAAGGAAGGATCCGTGAAGCCCAAGCTATTCTGGGGACTACTGATGGAGGGATAATAACCCGGTAGGCCGACTCCAAGGTATAACCCGGCCCAAAGGACGCTGCGCAAGATCCGGCTAAGGATAAAGAAACTTCTGGAAGGCCCAAGTTTGTAGGCCTCGTAACCCGGATTGTGGGTTACGGTAAAGGAAAGTTAGAGTTTGTGTGCGGTGTCCGGGTAGGATTCAGGGTGCGCCTTGGAGAGTAAGCCAGGGGGTACGGGTGCTTTATAAACCGACCCCTAGGTCTAGTTGAGAGAGATCTAAGAACCCTAGTAGTACCGTTTAATATAGAGCATCCAGTGTATACGAAAGATCGAGCTAATACATTGAGATCGGAGACTCGGCGACTTGATTGCCGGCGACCAGATCGAGTTCCATCATGTTTTCCTCTGAGCTAAACCCTCTCCCAAACGCCTGTGTCGTCTTGCCCTAAGATCAGTTACCCCCGGTAACATCTGCCGTGATAATCCCACGACAGGCTGAAATGGAGCAGGACGACGTAGTAGAGCTTGTCGTCGGTTGGCGACGTGAGCACGACGCCAGCCCCTCAGCCCTTGGAGGAGAAAGCGTTGTCGAAGTGCATGGTCCATTCTCCAAGAGCCAGCTTACCGGGGACGGCTGTCTCCTCCTCGGGGTCTTCTTCTGGCGGTGGATTAATCCACTCAGCGTTGAACTCCTCCAGGATTCCTCCCATGATTGTCTTGGTCGTGAGGAACTGGAGCTCGAAGTGTTGGAGCTCAACAGCCCACTCGGTGACACGCCCCGTGGCGTTGGAATGTCAAAACATCTGTTTGAGAGGGAAGGCGGACACCACTGTGATGGGGTGTCCATCGAAGTAGTGGCGAAGCTTCCTCGAAGCTACAAGGAGCGTGTACATGAGCTTCTCTTGCACGAGGTACCTCTCGCGGGCATCTCAAAGCACGGTGCCTACGAAGTAGACAGGGTGTTCTACGAGAGCGATAGGAGGGGTCCCGGCAGTGAGTTGTTCCTGACGCATTGGGGCTCTGCTGAGGCTACATGACGGTATCCTTCTTGTGGAGGCCTTGCTGTGAAACAGGATCCTCTTGGGGAGATCCTCTTGGGGAGTCTTGTTGAGGTCGGTGAAGTCCACACAGAGATGGCCTCCGCCCGTATGCTTGGAGAAGACGACGGGGTTGGAGATCCACTTGGCGTAAATAACCTTGCGGATGATCTCGGCCTCCAAAAGCTTCTCCACTTATCGAGCAATGAATTCCTGCTTCTCTGGGCCCTGGCGACGGGCTTTTTGCTTGACCGGGAGCGCGCCCGGGCATACTGCTAGATGGTGCTTGATCACCTCCCTTGAAGGCATATCGGACGCTGTTCGCGCGAACATGTTCGCGTTTGCCCGAAGGAAGGCGACGAGCGTGCTTTTCTATTTGGAGGCAACCTGGCCCCAATGGTGAGTGAGGGTCCCGTGCCGTCGGGGTTCATGGAGAAATTCTTTGTAGCCGCCCTCTCATGAGAGAACAACTGCTTCTTCTTTGGGGGTTCGAGAGCGTCCCTGAGGTTGCCCTCATCGTTGGGGTGTCATGCTGCCACCTCCTTGTAGGCGTCCTCCAAAGAACGCACCACGTCCTTCACGTCCCCGTAAACAGCGAGAGGCCCGCTGCTCGCGGGCATCTTGACCATGTTGTACGCGTGGTGAGTCACGGCCATGAACTTGGCCATCGCGGGGTAACCGAGGATGGCGTTGTAGGGCAGCCCGATGTGGGCTATGTCGAAGTCGATCTCCTCGGTGTGGTAGTTCTAGCGAGTGCTGAACATGACCGCCAAGCTCACCTTCCCCAACGGAACGGTTGTCCCGCTGGTAACGTCGGTGAAGGGCCTGGTTGCCTTGAATCGATCGCGTGAATACGCAACTTCTCGAAGGTCTCGAGAGATATCACGTTGAGGCCGACGCCTCCGTCCACGAGCGTCTTCGAGATGGAGACGTGGTTGATCGTAGGGGTGCACACCAGGGGATGGATCCCACAGAGCCGTTGGCCTCTAGGCGGTCGTTGGCATCGAAGGAGATCTCTTGCTGAGACCACTTGAGTGGTGGCGAGAGCGATGTGCCTTCATGATGTGCCGCATTGACCTCTCGTGTGGTCCCCTTGAGGTGGCGCCCGGAGGGCGGAGCGAGCGACCTGCCCAGGATGCATTAGGCATGGCGGGTAGCGTCGTGCACCCCGGGCGCGCTGGGACCGCCTCGTCCCACGGAGAAGCGCCAGATAGTGAAACTCTCCGGCTCGGCGTGAGAACAACGGTCGCAGTGGCGGAAATGTCGGATGAGCTGCACGCGCAGGTCCTCCCACGAACTCACCGAGCTGTCAGGGAGATTCAGCAGCCAGGCAAGCATGGGGCCGCAAAGCGCCAGGGGAAAGTACCTAGAGAGGCACCGGTACCTTCCCCTGGCTGCCCTGACTTGCGTCTCATACTCCTACAGGAAACGTAGCGGTGGGGAGTCACTGGTGAAGCGAAGTGGGAGATGGGGCCGGAACGCGGAAGGCGGCCTTGCTTCCTGCAGGTCCCGGGTGAACATGTAGCAGCACCCCGCTCGGGCGCCCGACCGCCGCTCTCGGTAGCTGAGCCACTCTAGTCGGCAGCGGCGTTTCCCAAGTCGGAGTGTGTCGTGCCGCGCGCTCGGGACCGTCGGGCCCTGCGTGCGCGAGGTCACGTTGGGCTAGCAACTGGCGCAACCTCCAGTGTGGAACTGGTTAGCTCCCAGGCGGCGGACGGAGCGTTGGAGTCGGCTTCAAGCGTGGTTGACGAATGCGGGGCGAGTGGAGCCCACGCAGGAGGCCAACCGTGTCGTGCTGAGCCCGTGAGGTATCTGCCCGCGGCCGTCGCGCCGCGCCCTGCGTGCGACGGAGGCGAGCGAGCGTGGAGGAGACCGATGTTGGAGAAGCTGGTGACGAGGTTGCCGATGTCCGTCCGCTTCCAAGAACGAGCCCGACAGATGGCCCGGTCGGAGCAAGAGGCGACCATGGCGGAGGAGATGCGATCTTAACACCTTAGCTCCCTACCTGGCGCGCCAAATGTCGGAGTTTCTGTTCTGCCAACGACAGGGTAGCACTCTCAGGTTAGAACACATGGGGATAACCACGTTTTCTCACACCTTGGATGGTCTCGGGAAAGGAGCTCTCGAAGGAAAACAATGGAGACACGGGGGGTTTACCCAAGTTCAGGCCACCGTGATGGTGTAAAAACCTACTCCTGTTTGTCTGATTGATTGCACCAAGGAGGTTACAGTACAACGGGAAGTCTTTGTGGTCTAGCTACTTAGCGTCTAGTTTCTTCTCTTTTCCGACGGTGGCAAAGGTAGTCTACTTATACCGGTGATTGGTCCTCTTTACCTCTCACTTGTCGGGAAACAGATACCACATAGTTCCAAACAAGGGAACTCCCCGTACTACTGCGCCTCCTGCGCGGTCCTGGTCGTCGAGGGACAACTCCACTGTCCATGGCGTCACGGTGGGGGAACCCTGTGGTGCCTCCTCCATCTTGTAGCGCGGACTGGTTCTTCTTGCACCAAAGAGGAAAGCCTCATACTGGGCTTTGGTGCGTGCAGCGGAGCTCCGCACTTTACACACGAGAATGGAAACTGCGTCCAAAGCCGCTCTGTCCCCTGCATCACCTCCGCAGAGGCCAGAGCGTCACCCTCACATGGGCTGTCTCCCAGCGGGCGAGGCTCCTTCCGGGGAGGAGCGGGGGCGCAGCAGGGCTCCTTCCCAGTGAAGCTTTGGTGAAAACCTCGGGGGAAGACTCCTCGACAAGGGGCTGCCCCTAGCGAGGAACTGTTGGGGGCTCTTCTCCTTGTGGTGGACATGTACAGACTCATTCCGTACCTAACGGGTTGGGCCAAACATGGAGCATCAAAAATTATAGATATGTTTGAAACGTATCAACATGCCGACCGTGGAGCCTACCGCGGACCACGCGGCGCTTCTCACGCACGCCTCTGTCACGGCGACAACGGCGGAGGGTTCTTCTTCGTCTACTCCGGTGGCTTCCCCGAGCGTTGCATCTGCTACTCCGGAGATCCCCACGGGTGCTTCGGTGGGTGGAAACCGTAGCTCCCCCACCGGATCTGTGCTGCCTCCGCCCTCGACCACTCTGCCACCTCCCGTCCCCAAATCGGGAGATGAGGAAACTGTTCTTCACACCGGTGAAGATGCATAGGGTGCGACCGCCATTGGAGGCAATGAAGACGAAGGGGGTGAAGCCAGAAACTAGAGTCAGTGCAACACTACTTTAACCCTTCTGACCAGCCTCGAAAAGAAGGGATTTATCTTGAAAGACAAATGGAGGCTGAGAACGAGGATACAGAGCCGAATCCAAAAGACGGACAACGAGTAAACCTGGCTTCACACATTATCCAAGGTATGGGATTTCCTCCATCCGCCTTTTTTGGCAAGTTCTCTAGCATTACGGGGTTCAACCCCACAATCTTCCCCCAAATTCCATCTTGTACTTAGCCAACTTCCAGGCTTTGTTTGAAGGCTACCTAGGAATAGAACCTAGGTAGATTTTTTGCAGTATTGCTTCTACGTGAAGCAAAATACCTTCGATGGCCTCCCTCCTGTTTAAGGGATCATATCTTTCAACCTGTGCCATGGCAGGGAGATATGGTTCCCCAAGATGAAAACCTCAGAATCCGTAAAATTTTGGACGGTTTCCTTCTTTTATCACGAGGATGTCCCGTATCCTAAAAAGGATTTCGGGATTCCTGCTTTCGACAACTCCGCCGCATCTCCCAGGGAAAACTGGGCTCTGGACACCGTTCAGATTCTGCCTCCACGTCTCCTTAGGATCAAAAGGTGGATAGCCAAGCTGGTCGCCTCCACTCCACCTCTCACAGGAATGGACATGGTTCTTTGCTGGTTTGGAGGGCGGATTCAACCTCTCGCCTTCCACTCCGACCGCCTTCTTTGTGAGTATTCCGTACCGGAAGACGCCATGTGGGTTACTTCGACTGCAATGTCGGAGAAATTCTTCCGGAAGAAGGTGAACCACTTGGTGGCCACCCGCGACCAGTACGAGGAGAGCATGCCTATGTACAACACAAAAATCTTCCTCCCAGGGTAAAGCATTCTTTTCTGCCTTTGAAAAGGATTCCATACTTTTACACTTACGAATGTATACTTATGTTTTATTCGTGTTTTTGCAGCTTGATACTCTTACAGAGGCTCAGTTTGTTTCTGCAACGGAGGAGGAGGCGCTGAAAGACCACTTTGCAGGGGCCGGCGGAAGGAAACGCAAGAAAATTGCCATGTCCACTAAAGTTATTGATCTTTACGGATTTCCCATCGTGACTTCCAGGTAACCTAAATATTCATGCTTTCCTCTTTTCTTTTACAAACTCTTTCATCTCTGGTTTTTTTGTTCCATCTTTCTTCCTTTTTAGTCTCTCCATCTCCACTAAAGAGGAAAGGCCGGAAGAAGCAGAAGGTCACTTCTCGCAGAGGCCCAAAGCCTTCCCCTGCCATCGCCTCGGATACCCCAACGGCGGATGCTGCAGAAGAGCATTGCGCTCCCTTAGGAGAATACGACTTCCCCCCTCCCCAGCCAACCTAGCCAGACGAGGAAATTCCAACTTAAGACCATAAGTTTAAGGTAAAGCAAGAAGACCGCTTTGACGAAGACGGATATATGCATATCTAGGCGAAAAAACAGTTCGTCAAAGACCCCTTGATCCGTGATTGGCCACAAGGCAGTTTAATAATCCAGAATAATTACACTTTCTCGCCTTGGCAGGTCATCCAAGACATAATTCGTCATATGGGGATCTCCTTTATGAGTACAAAAAGGATTTCACCGAGATGTTTTTGGGGCTTCAAAAGATGAGCCAGGTATACTTGCAGCCCCCAAGTAGTAAGTCGAAAGTATTCTTTTCGGGTTAATACTTTATTGGATTTCTGTTTATATTTTGGTTTTAACTAATGTTTCTGTCCTTATGCTTGCAGCAAACTTCCGAAAGCATTAACATGGACGTTCTTGGAGAAATCAATGCAAAGAACAAGTAGGTGAAATCCCTCCTTCTTATCACAGAAGAGAAGGAAGCCGAAATTGCTGAGCTTTAGAAGGAATTTAAGGAGAATGCCTGTAAGCATGCCTTTTCCATTTTTTTCTTTTGTGACTTGCGAGTTTTTCCTTTTGAATACTTTCACGTTTAACTGAACCTTTCTTCTTTTCAGCCTTACTTGCTGAAGCTAAGAACGCTGCCGCGGATGCCGGAAATGCGCATCAGCTCCGCTCCAAGAATTTGGAGCTTCATAAAATAAATGTGAAGATCCAAAAGGACTTGGACGAAAGCCAAAAAGCGCTAGCGCTTCTGAATCTGGACTTAAGGACCCAAGTGAGAAGGATAAGGCCACCACTCTATATTTGGAGGCTTCTCTTCATCTTTGCCTTGAGGAAGTTGCCGAGATTGACAAGCACATCCTTGGTAAGTTTTTAACTTTTACCAGTTTTTTCATGCTGTCAAAGTGCATACTTTCCTTCTGATTTTTTCTGATTTCTGCCTTCTGCATTTTTTAGCAGAAGGCGACTCGTCTACTCAGATCGATCACATCCGGGTGTTCGGCATCTTCGTCAATAACATAAAGAACGCCGGAAGGAAACTTGTTAGCAAGTTCCTTCTGGATAAAAAAAAGACAACTACGATAACATCGCGCAACTTCCGGATGCGTTTCCCGAGGTCATCGCCCGGAGGGAAACATGGATGCAATCTGCTGCTCGCGGTGGAGTGCGCATGGCTCTAGGCCTCTTGAAGATGCACTATCCCAACGCCAAAACCTGGCGCGTGGCGACTGATAGGCCATAAACGTATCTATGATTTCTGATGTTCCATGTTGTTTTCATGTTATTTGCTACATGTTGGCTATACACTTTATGTCATTTTTATCGATTTTCTGGGACTAGCCTATTGACAAGATGCCATAGAGCCAACACCTGTTTTTGGTTTCAGAAAAGTTGTTCTAGAAATATTCTCAGAATTGGACAATTCAAAAACCAGGGGGCTTAGAAATCTGTCGCGCACACGGAGTCCGGTGGACACCCGGAGGGGGGAGGGGCACAGGGCCCCACACCTTAGGGCGGCGCGCCCCCTAGCCGCGCCATGGGGTGGTGTAGGCCCACTGGCCCACCGACGTTGCCCTTTCTCTTATTTATTCCCCTCGGAAGGTTAAACCTAAAACAATCAGTCGTTTCCACAAAAAACAACCGAGGCCGCCATAATCATCAACCTTAGTCCGGGAGGGTTCTGGAGCTCTCCCCGGCACCCTCCCGGGAGGGGAAATCATCACCGGAGGGCTCTACACCACCATTCCCCCTCCGGAATGATGCGTGAGTAGTTCATCCTTGGACTACGGGTTCGTAGCAGTAGCTAGATGGTTGTTCTCTCCTCTTTATGCCTCATGTTTAGATCTTGTGAGCTTCCCTACATGATTAAGTTACTTTTATCGTAATGCTACATGTTGTGTTTGCTGGAATCCGATGAATATTGAATGCTATGTCTCTTGATTATCAATCTATCATGTTCTCTTCATGTGTATGTTTTTATGATCTTGCATGCTCTCCGTTGTTAGTAGATGCTCTGGCCAAGTAGATGCTAGTGACTCCAAGAGGGAGTACTTATGCTAGATAGTGGGTTCATGACTCCAAGACGATGTTTACATTATTTACATTACACACTTTTACATTACATACTTTTCTTAATGCGATTATCTGTTGCTTCCAACTTAATACCCAAGGATTGCTCGGATGACATTCGCAGGGTAGATTATTAGTCATAGATGCAGTTGGATAACGGTCTATGAGTCTTGTTGTAATACCCGTATGAATCACATAGTAATCATCATGTCATGAATATGCACTACAGTGCAGCCTTTATATCTGTCAATTGCCCAGCTGTAATTTATTCAACACACATGCTATTTATCTTCTATGGAGAGGCACCACTAGTGAACTATGGACCCCGGTCCATTTCTTCATACTGATAATACAACCACTTCAATTACTGTTTTCACATTGTTTCTACTGTTTTCACACTACTACTACTGTTTTCACATTGTTCTCCAAACGTTTTCCACACCATAAGTTTAACCTCTTTGTTTTCAGCAAACCCGGTGAGATTGACAACCTCACTGCTTCGATGGGACAAAGTGAATTGATTGTGTTGTGTAGGTTCCACGTTGCTACTAAACCGGTAGTGCTCCCTACCATATCAACCGCACCAACCTTCAGAAGTTGCTTCTTTCACCTACTGGTCGATTCAACCTATGTTTCTTTCTGAGGGAAAACTTGCTGTTGCACTCTTCACACCTTGCACTTGGGGTTTATGAACGAGGGTGTCAATTACACCATCAAGATTTTATGGCACCGTTGCCGGGGAGAAAGAGAGTTTCTGCAAGGGGAGTCTCTCACTTCCAATCTCTTTACTTTTTTTTAGTTTTGCTTAGTTTATTTATTTTTATCTTATTTGCCTATCTATATCAAACACACACAAAATTAGTTCTTATTCTAGTTGCTATTTTTATCATGTTTTTAATCTTGCTAAAATGAGTACTCCTGTTCCTTTTACCATGTCACATGAGGAAATGATCTTCACTTTCAAACAAGGGAGTGACGAGAGTTTTAAGGAATTGGTCTAGGGTTTTTTATTCCTATTGCAAAATTGAACCATCGTAGTTTTTATTTTGGTATTGTACTTACCTATAGATATGCTTTGGATACCGTGGTAGGGGGAGTTTTCCTCCATTGTGATGGAGATCAAGCTTTTAATGCCATAAAAAATTAATTGCAACCTATAGCTCACCTAGTAGCTCTGATAAAGCCTTTGCAAGAATTTATGCTAGATTGAAAACTCTTGAGACATGTATGTCTTGTTTAAAATAAGGTTATAATCAGATGGGTGATCATTTTGAATATTCCCCAATAAACTCTGAAACCTCAAATATGATTGCAAGAGTAAAGGTTGATATAGATGGTGAAACTTTTAATGCTTGTTGTGATATTATGTCTGAATTTTGTCTTATGCCTAAAGAAATTTATAAATCTTTAAGTCTTTGGGGACTTTCCGAGGGAGGAGAAGAAATACATCTCACTAATAACACCACTATATTTCCCATTGGGATAGCTGAGGGAGTATTTACAAAAATCCTAGGAAGAATTGTATCCACTAATTATCTTTTTATCGAATGTGTAGGAGGAGGCCAAATTTCCCTTGGAAGATCTCTACTAAAGCTTTTGGGAGCAACTATTGATGTGGGGAAAGGTACCATGACTTTCACTTCCAAACCATGCCCCAACCATCAGTTCCCTAAAAGTAAGAATAAGGGTAAGAAATGTAAACGTAATCCTAGTAAAAATTTGGATGCTTCTTCACTTGAAAACACTTTATTTTCTCTTCCTATGCCTCGCTAAAAGGCGTTAAAGAAAAGCACTTCTTGGGAGATAACCCATGGTTTTATTTTTTGCTTTGGTTGTCTCTGTTTTCTTTTAGTCAATGGGTTGTATACTTCTTTAGCAACTCCTTTGTACATGTATTTTCATCTATTAGTTGTGCCAAGTAAAGTTTCTAGCGAAAAGTGGAGTTAGTTTTGGATTTATGCGCAGAAAACAGATATCTGCTGTCCATCGTAAATAATCGTATAATTCACAGAAAGATCAAAATGACCTGAAACCATTTGTGCTTATTACTAAGATAATTACAAAACTTTTTTGTTCTTTATTCTTTTCGATTTGAGAAACTTAAGTGCCCCGAAAAAATCATCATTACAGACAGGTCTGGTTTTTGCAGATTCTGCCATTTTTCTTGCATTCGCTCTTTTACTATGTCGAGTGGATTTCTTTGCTTCACAAAATATGAGTGGATGTAGATAATGTTTAAAATTATCAATAGAACTTTTTCCCATGTAGAACCTATGAATTTTTGATTGTGCACTAACCCTCTAATGCGAATTACTTTGAGTGTGGTGTGAAGGAAGTTTTCCAGGGTCAAGAGAAGAGGGTGATATAATGTGATCAAGAAGAGTGCAAAGCCAAAGCTTGGGGATGCCCCCGTGATTCATCCAGAAAATTCTAAGAAGACTCAAGCGTATAAGCTTGGGGATGCCCAAGGAATCCCCTTCTTCATCAACAAATTATTAGGTAACTTCTAGTGAAACTATATTTTTATTCGGTCACATCATATGAATTTTGCTTGGAGCGCCTTTTATTTTTCGTTTTGTTTTATTTTGTTTTACTCTCTGCAATAAATATCATTGGAACCTAGAATTCTTGTTTGGGGGAGAGAGACACTCCGTTTTTTCATTTGAATACTCGTTATGCTCGTATTCTTAGTTTTCTTCTAGCTGCTGCAATCCTTTTAGCTCATGTTTTTCATGCATCTCTTATTCATAGCTGTTAGTTTTAGTAGAGTTATGTTAGTACTCTCTTGCTTAATTTCTGTATCATTTTGAGAGTTTTTGTTAAAACATATATTGAATGGTTCTTGTTGGAAAAAGAAAATGCTGCATGTGGTAAAATTTATAACGGTGCAAAAAGAAGTTTGTATAGACTGTGGCTAGACTTTTTCATGTCATGTTAGATGTTATTTTAATTCTAAGCCTAGTGGTTATTTTTGTAGCATGACTTTTTTCAAATATCTGAGAGTGTTTAATGTGCCGTTGAAAGAATCATGAGTTGTTTTTATCACATTGAAGCATAAATTTGTCGTGTTCTCCCTTGAATGTTTTATTTGGTTGACTTGGAGCATGCTTACACTATGTTTATGACTACAATCCAGTCACTTATAGCCTCTATGATCATTTAGTTTTTGACTTGTAATACCACTTATGCTTTGATTAATAATGTTTTTGACACTATGCATGATTATGGACATTATGCTCTCTTGATTTGTCGCTCTCAGTCTTTGCTAGCCTTCACCTTTACTGAATATGAACTCTTCTCGTGCATCCAAATCCCAAAAACCAAATTATGCCAAATGTGTCCACCATACCTACCTACATGTGGTATTTAACCACCACTCTAAAGTAAAATGCTCATGTGTTACCTTTAAAACCATCAAAATTACTCATGTTTTAGCTCACGAGGACGTGAATTGAGAATGTTTGTCTCACTTGTTGATTAGTTTTCACACCCTGGACTAGTGGCTTCATCCTCTTATCCAATTGCTAGAAGAGCTGGCAGCGGGGTGCCTAGCCCCAAACTTAATACAACAATTTCTCTTCACTATTTTTGCCCCTGATTTATCAGCCAAAGCATAATTGTGTAAACAAAAGAGAAAGAGGGATGACCTTCTACCCAGTTGCGTCCTTCTATGGGAGCCTCTCTTGCGAAGTCTTGTTGGCTTGTGACGTACTGTATTTTCTGTTTACCATTCGTTGACAAAGGCATACACACCTCTCTAAAAATTGTTTTCAATATCTCTGTTTAACAAATAAAAAGCTCTAGCACATGAGTGATCCGTGCTTCCCTTTGCAAATGGCCTTTCTTTTAATTTTATGTTGAGTATCCATCTTCTAACTTTATGCACAATTGAGAGAGCATAGTTGTTATTCCGAGTTTAGTGTGCATTTATCCCAAAAATATTATTGATTGATTCATACCTTGTTATTACTTGCTCTCAAATTATTTGTTCTAGTCATCCTCTTAAACCGTGAAGGTGTCCTGGCATTTATGTTTTTCCCCGCTCTTAAGGACAAGCGAAATATCAACTTGCTATGTTTTCTTGATGCTCGAAATAAACGTATAACTTTCAAATGCATTATTATTCAGGATCTTCTATTTGTTTTACATTTCATGATTGTCGCACCCGGACTGCTAGAGGATACTCGCAGTTCCGTTGAACAGTAGTTGATTGGATTACGGGGCTTACCGGCACCCGCACCTCTTACGAGTAGGCCAACACACGTATGTGTGACAACCAACCCCTACTGTTCATCGTCTACGTAAACCATCCCATAGAAATCAGGATACTACCATTGACGTACTTCATACCATACACACATGGTACGTCAACGGCGTTTAACAGAATGATAGCACAACATATCTCTAAGACACAAATAAATAGAAATAAGTTGCAAATAGCTCTCACTAGAGCAGAGATAGCAAATACAATCATCCAGAGGACACATGTCCCAACATATCATCATTACATCACAGCGGAAGCATTCAAAAGGTCTGAGTACAGACAAATCCAAATAGGCTTAAGAAGCCGGGAATGAAAGGTAAACGGAGCCCATCCACGATGTCTCGGATCCTGGCCGGGTCCGCTATCTACTCGTCAGCAGCCTCGTCAAACTCCACGTAGTAGCCATCACGGGGATCCTCGTAAGCGTAGTCTGCGGAAACCACAGCCCCAAAGGGGTCAGTACATAAACGTACTGGCAAGCAAGACTCACAGTTCACCAAAGTGTAACCCGTCAACACCAAGCACAGATGCTTTGGGTTCAACGGAAGAAAAGGGGATACAAAAGAGGCGGCAGCTGGCTACACTAACCAACTACAGAAACATATACTGCAACCTCCGGCTACAGAAAGGAGATAAGATAGCGTATCGTAACCAACTAGAACTAACCACCAAACAAACCCATCCTGGATCTCGCCCCTTATCCAAAGAAGCAATCCGAGGATAAACTCACACAGTTGGATTAATGATGGTTCAAATTATTGTGTCAATAAGACTATTACTAGTCAAGTTATCATTAGTTAGGTGTAAGTTGTTCTGAGTACTTGTTAGCCAGTACTTTCACCAAGTCAACCATAACCGCGGAAAACACGGCTTCTCGAGAAGATTTATCCCTGCAGGGTTGCACCAATTTGGCCGTACACGTAAGAATATCCCGCCAGATGGGAATCAAACCCACCAAGCGAGGCACTCAACACAACTCAACTCTTCTTCGCATCAAGCCCAAAGAACCACGTGCTGTGCGTGCGCGGCTAATCGAGCCCCACGAAGAAAAGGGGACCCTCATAGCACTCTAAGACCACGCCGCCCTAAATGCCGACTACAAAAGTTCCACCCTGGCCTCGGGTTCGTACCTGCATATGAGTGCATCAAATGGAAAGCCCGAACTAAGTGTGGCGATTTGGACGAGATGCGAATCGAATCAAATTGAGGGGGGCGCCCTTACACGCTTCCCACATGCGGATAGTGCGCTCATCATGGATCAGTAGACAAGACCCTTTTCCTAATTAGGGTCGACACTAGCAGGCCTCAAAACCACGCCGGGCCTCCTGCCGGTGCCTTATCAACAAATTATTATTACCTCAAAACTAACAGGTTGTTGTTTAACATCGAGCCCTAGAACATAATAGAGATATAGTAACAGAAAGTAACGGGTAACATACTCGAGCAAAACAACCCTAAGCATGCTAGTAAGACACGGGCAACAAGCAAAGGGGTTATAGGTGTGGAGGTGAGGCTATATCAGGGTTAAAGGATAACATGTGATAGGTTCGTGACATAAGCAACTATTCATATGGCTAGCAGAAAAGACAACGGAAAGTATCGGTATCCAATGTTGAAAGGAACACAGTGGTTCATGTGAGTGAATACTTGCCTGCAAACTCAGCAGCCTGGTACTGAGCTAAATCCTCAGAAGGGGTGTCGTAAGTATCGTCTGGCTCAACGTCGTCGTCTATTCGAGAAGAAGCAAACAAACAACGCGGAGAGATAAACAATCAATAACATGGCAAAGTGCACAATCATGGGATGATGCATGACCATTTAATTGATGCATCAAAAATAAACTAGTTGACATGGTAACATAACATAATTAATTGGACCCACATGCAATTTGGGATTGCATATGGAAAGCCCATGTATTAAGGTTGGAATAATTGTTTTACAACTAATCAATAGGTGAAAGTGGATTAGTATGATGCATGGATGAGGAAAACAGAAAAAATAACAACAATAGAATCAATTGGAAATAAGGTTTACCAAGTTTGGAATTTTAGTTATTAAGTTAAGGAATTTTGGTTCCTTAAAGGTGTTACACAAGCATTGGTTGTTTTCATCAAGTTTAATTGTTCAAAACAGATAACAAAGTTCATATTTGAATAGAACACAAAATTTTAGGTGGAATACATGTTTCAATTGTTGAAAAAGGAATTAGAATGAATTATTTATGAATTAAACAAGTTTAAACAAGATTTAAATGAATTTAAAACAAGTATGAATTTATTTGAATTTTTATTTGTTCAAAACATTAATTCAAATTCTTATTTAAAAGTTTATACTTTTCTAGTTTGAAAACATATTTTATATGTTCAAAAATAATTTAATTTGAGCAAGTTATGAATTTAGCAAATTTAAATGATTTAAACAAGGTTTAAAATATTTAACCAATTTTAATTATTCAAATCATGAAACAAAATTTATATTTGAATAGATGGTTCAAAATAGCATGGAAAACATATTTTATTTGTGTTATTTGAATTAAGTTTGAATTATTTATGGAATTAACCAAAATTAAGATGATTTGTTTGAATTTGAAATTTGAATACATTTGAAATATTCAAAACAGAAAACAAATGCTTTGAATAGGTAGATAATTTAATTTGGTTCAGCAAACATATTTTATTTGCATTATTTGGATTTAGCAATTAAAAGTTATTAGCATTTTAAAATGAGGGACCAAACTGTAAAAAGAAAAGGACTTGATTTAAAATGAAAAGGGGCAGAAACCTTTTTCTACCTCGCAGTGGCTAGCCCTAGCCACTGACGAGGGGGCCCTGGGCACTGTGGCCTGCGTGTGTGCACGCGTGGCAGCACAGGCCACTGGCAGGTGGCCCCTGCCTGTCAGTTGCCCGTGCGAAAAAGTTGGGGGTTTTATTCGCGAGCGCAAGGCTCGAACCCGCGCTGCGGAAGCGCTAGCAGTGGTGCGTTAACACTACGGTGTGTTTCGTTTTTTGTCAGTAACGAAAGCGCGAACAGGTTAAGGTTCAGGTTGGTGTTTAACTGAATTTTCTGCGTGCGTTTCTGAACCACGGCGAGGCGACGGTGGTCACCGGCGTTGTTCTGCACGCTGCTCGTGCTCGTGTGCGTGTGCAAGGAGTGTGGTGCTGCGCGTGCACGCGTTGCAGAGAGGAGGAAGGAGAGGGGTGAGGAGGAGGCGATCACCTCGAGGGACAGAAGAGGAAGCAGGCGCGGGGCAGAGGTGGTCGCCGGCGACAGCTGCGAGGATGGCGGCGGGGGAGCAGGGGTTCCCTAGCGTCGTGCAGGTGTCGATGAGGTCGAGGATGCTACGGGGGGCTGATCCCCGTGGTCAGCCAGCGAAGAGGAGCGAGGGAACGGCGGCGATCGCCATGGATTCAGAAGGTGGAGCTCCGGTGTGAGGTTCAGAGAGAGGAGAGGAGCGGTGGAAGGAGGAAACGACGGCGCTCTGCGAGGGAGAAGGGGTGGTAGGTGGTCTAGGGCTGCTCGGGGACCTAGGGGGTAGGTTATATAGGGGGCTAGGGCGCACGGTGGCCGTCTGCTCACGACGACGTCGACGTGGAGGTGGCGGATGCGCTCCGTACAGCGAGAAGAAGACCCCGAAGGGGTATCGGGCCGTGGGGGGTAGCTGGGCTGGTGGGCGCAGCCCACCTGGCTGGCCACTCCCTCCGTTTTTTTTTAAAAAAATTCTGTTTCTTCCTCTCTTTTTTTTGCTGAAAAGAATTAGGAAGGAAAAGAAAGGTTTTGGGGTTTATAAAATTTTGGAAAATTTTGTGTAAGTTAGTTATTACAACAGCAACAAATTGCCAACTTTGGTTTTCCAAAAAGTTCAAATTATATTGCTGTTTGTAATTGATTGAATTTGAATGAGTGTTGAATATTAAGTGAAATATTAAAAGAACCATTTCAAATAGTTTGAACCCTCAATTTTATTTGAAACAAATTGATTAGAATGGCTTTGTAATTTCCATAATTTTCAAATGGTTGATGTTTGGAATTTTATTTGAATAACATTTGAATTAAGTTTGGATTAAGTGAATTATTAAAAGCCATAATTTTAAATGGTTTGAACCTTATGGTTTAATGGAAACAAGTGGATGTTTTAATTGAACTTTTTAGTTGGAAAAATTGTAACATAACAAGTATGAACAAAGCATTTGAATATTGTTTGAATTTCAATTGGTAAAACAAAGGAAAACAGATGCAAACAAATGGAAAACAAATGCAATGATTAAGATGCCATGATGCAAAACAATAATTAAACAAGAATCAAACATTCTAGGGGTGTTTTCATACTTGGGATGTTACAAAACGCCCCCCCCCCTTGAAGGAATCGCGCCCCGAGATTCCTACTGAGAAGTGAAAAGGTCCGGATACTTCTTGCAAAGATCCTCTTCGGTCTCCCACGTTGCCTCTTTATCGGAATGATGGGACCACTGCACTTTCAAGAACTTGGTGCTCTTGTTGTGAGTCTTATGCTCGGTCTCATCGAGAATTCGAACAGGGTGCTCCTCATAAGATAGATCATCTTGCAGTTCAATGGAATCATGATCAACTGCGCGATCTGGATCTTTGAAACACTTCTTGAGCTGTGACACGTGAAACACATCGTGCACCTTGGATAGTTTTTCTGGAAGTTCAAGGCGATAGGCATTTTCCGCAGGCCTTGAGAGAATGTTGAAAGGACCAATGTATCTTGGTGCAAGCTTTCATTTCACACCAAAACGATGAGTGCCTCTGAGGGGAGTTACACGGAGATATGCCTTGTCACCAGGTGCATAGATCATATCCCTGTGCTTGCTGTCATAGTAGCTTTTCTAACGAGACTGAGCAATCTTGAGGTTGTCACGAATGATGCGAACTTTCTCTTCGGCTTCCTTAACAATGTCAGGGCCTAAGAGTGAACGTTCGCCAACTCTAGACCAATTGATTGGACTCCTGCATCTGCGGCCATAGAGAGCTTCAAATGGTGCCATGCCTAGGCTTGCCTGGAAGCTGTTGTTGTAGGAGAATTCAGCATATGGAAGGCAATCCTCCCATTTCATGCCAAAGGAGAGACCACATGCTCTGAGCATATCCTCGAGAATCTGATTGACTCTTTCGACTTGCCCCTGAGACTGAGGGTGATAAGCTGTGCTGAACTGAAGTTTGGTGCCCAAAGCTTCCTGAAAGCTTTTCCAGAAATGAGAAGTGAATATGCTTCCACGGTCTGAGCTTATTTCCAATGGAAAACCATGAAGAGGAACAATCTTTGCTGTGTAGAGCTCTGCTAACTGGCTAGCTGAGATTGTTTCTTTGACAGCAAAGAAGTGAGCTACTTTAGTGAGACGATCAATAACAACGAAGATTGCATCGTTGCCCTTCTTGGACTTTGGAAAACCAGTGACGAAGTCCATTTCAATCATGTCCCACTTCCACTCAGGAATTTTCAGAGGTTGGAGAAGACCGGCTGTTTTCTGATGAACTGCCTTAACACGTTGACAAACGGCGCATTCAGAAACGTATTGAGCAATTTCACGTTTCATGCCAGGCCACCAATACAGCGTCTTGAGATCCTGGTACATCTTTGTACTTCCAGGGTGTATGGAGAGAGGAGTTTCATGAGCCTCCTTGAGAATGACATCTTTGAGACTTTGAACTTGAGGAACTGCAATGCGTCCTTCGAAGAACACAGTTCCCTTGTCATCGATTGAGAAGGACTTAAATTTCTCCTTGCCTTCTTTGATGTGTTCTACCATCTTCTTGATTTCAGCATCACGAAGTTGTTCAGAACGAATCTTGTCCTCGAGAGTTGGACTGGCTGTCAAGCTAGCAAGATAGCCTTGAGGAACAAGACCAAGGTTGAGCTTCTGGAATTCTTCATGAAGAGGAGGTTGGCTTTCCATGATCATGAGATTATTGCAATACGACTTGCGACTGAGAGCATCGGCCATAACATTAGCCTTGCATGGAGTGTAATAAATGGTGAGATCAAAGTCTTTAATCTTTTCAATCCATCTCCTTTGCCTGAGGTTTAGATCTGGTTGAGTGAAGATGTATTTCAGACTCTTATGATCGGAAAAGATTTCAGTGCGATTACCCAACAAGTACTGTCTCCATTTCTTGAGGGCAAACACAACTGCTGCAAGTTCTAGGTCATGAGTGGGATAGTTTTGCTCATGTGCATTCAACTGACGTGAAGCATAAGCCACAACTTGACGTTCTTGCATAAGAACTGCACCTAGACCTTGGAGAGATGCATCGCAGAATATCTGGAAAGGTTTGGTAGTATCTGGGCCAACCAGAACTGGTGTAGAAGTGAGTTTAGTCTTCAGGAGATTGAAACTTTCATCACATTGTGGAGACCAAACGAACTTCTTGTCCTTCTTTGTGAGATCAGTGAGAGGTTTGGCAATCTTGGAAAAGTTTTGGACGAAACGACGGCAATAGCTAGCCAAGCCAAGAAAGCTTCTTACTTGCTTCACCGCCTTTGGAGGTTTCCAATCAACAATTGCTTTAACCTTTTCTGGATCAATGGCTATGCCCTTGGCGGAGATGACATGACCAAGGTAAGCAACTTCTGGAATCCAGAACTCACATTTGGAGAACTTGGCATATAGACGATGCTCGCGAAGTTTCATGAGAGTGATACGAAGATGTTCTTCATGCTCTTCCTCAGATTTGGAGTAGACAAGAATGTCATCAAGATATACCACAACGAACTTGTCGAGGTATTCATGGAAGACCGAATTCATGAGTCGAGAGAATGTCGCCGGTGCATTGGTGAGACCAAAGGACATGACGGTGTATTCATATAGACCGTACCGAGTGGTGAAAGCTGTCTTTGGAATATCTTCCTTTCTGATCTTTATTTGATGGTAACCCATTCTCAAGTCCAGCTTGGAGAATATTGAGGCTCCAGCAAGTTGATCAAAAAGATCATCGATACGAGGAATTGGATACTTGTTTTTGATGGTTTTCTCGTTAAGAGGACGATAGTCAACAACGAGTCTCTTTGTTTGATCCTTCTTCGCAACGAACAGAGTTGGGCAACCCCAAGCCGAGGAACTAGGTTGAATGTAACCTTTTTCCATGTACATATCGATTTGCTCCTTTAACAGTTTCAGTTCAGGAGGAGCTATCTTGTATGGATGCTTAGAGATTGGAGCAGTACCTGGTTCAAGCTCGATCACGAACTCAACTGCTCTGTCCGGAGGCATCCCTGGCAACTCTTCTAGAAAGACGTCAGGGAATTCACAAACCACCGGAACATTTTCAAGTAGAGGTAGCGGTTTAGCATCGAGAATGTAAAGCTGAACAGAACTTGATTCATTTGGAGAATAGACTATCTGGCCAGAAGGGTGGAACAGAGTTATTGACTTCTGAGCATAGTCAATCGTAGGTTTATTGGCCTTCAACCAATCCATGCCAAGAATGACATCAATGTCAGAATTGCCAAGCAGTATGAGAGAAGCTAGGAATATGTGGCCTCCAATTAGGATCTGATTTCCGTGACTGATCTTGGAAGTTTGCATAGTTGCTCCAGGGGAGTTTACTACTAGCGGGGAACCCAAACCAACAAAGGGGAGCTTAACTGCTGTCGCAAAGATCTTTGACACGAAAGAATGCGATGCTCCGGTATCAAACAACACTTTAGCTGGGTTAGAGTTTACGGGAAATGTACCGAGAACAACGTCAGGAGATTCCTCAGCTTTGTCGATCTTGACATGATTCACCCTTGCGGTCCTCCCGACAGGCCTGTTGTTGGAGTTGAAGGATTTAGGCGGGGGAGCACGCACCATTGCCTGGTTTGTGTTGGGACAAGGTGGTGGTGGAGGTAGCTGCCTCTGCGTGCACTTGTCAGCGTAGTGCCCTGTCTGCTTGCACTTGTAGCAAGTGACGACACGAGGAGGCCCTGGCCTTGGCTGCCCCATCGAAGCCCTCTGATCATGCATCTGAGCAGGGTTGGGTGGGCGGGGAGCGAAGCCTGGAGAAGCTTGGGCGTATGGAGCCCGAGTGACAGCACCATTTGGCACCCAGATGCGGCGCTTCTGCGGAGGGGTGGTCATGTTGGAGGAGGAACCACCCTCACGCGAGTGCTTGCGAGACTCCTCGAACGCCTTGCGCCCATTTTCTTCATTGAGCGCGGTGTTCACGAGCTCCTCGAAGTTGTTGGCCTTGATGTTGGTGAGGGCGTACTTGAGTTCCGGGTTAAAACCTCTGCGGAACCTTGCCATCTTCTTAGCCTCAGTGGACACCTCATCACCAGCGTATCGAGCGAGGCGATTGAACTCACTCTGATAGCCAATGATGTCCAACTTGCCCTGCTTGAGTGAGCAAAACTCTTCACGCATCCTCTCCATGAGACCATCTGGAATGTGGTGCTTCAGGAAGGCTTCCTTGAAACAACCCCAGGTGATTGGATATCCAGCTCTCATGGTCTGGTAGTTCTCCCACCAAGTAGCTGCCTGACCCTTCAGCAGATAGGATGCAAACTTGACCTTGTCTTCCTCAACAACGTGAGCAATCTCCAGAGCCTTAGCTATCTCACGGATCCAGTCATCAGCATCCAGAGGCTCGCGTGTTGCCACGAAAGCTCTTGGGCCCAGACTGAGAAACTCCTTGATACTGACTCGTGGAGCATTCTGGTTGTTGTGCTGGTTAGTCTGAAACTGGGCCATCTGTGCCATGACTTGAGTCATCTGAGTCAACAGCTCCGTGATTGGCGGTGGCTCAGGCGGGGTGTTCCTTGTTGGCGGCATCCTGAATAGACATGCATTTTAGCACAACAACAGGAAAGAATAGAGTTGGAAACCGGAAGAGAGATTATTCCAATGCATGAATAGATAACCAACAGGTACATCATCACATGTTCAAATACATCAGAATATCCAACACACCACAAATGGTTCGAATGCCAAAGGATAACTAAACATAGCTAAGAATGGATACATTGGTACTCCCATGCTCATCACGCAGGACGGCGGTGAGTAGTACGACGAGAGGTACGGTGAGGAGCACGCCCACGAAAGTAGGTAGAGCGACGATCCACATAGATCTGACGTGGTCTGAGAGCGACTCTAGGTGTGGTGAAGTACATAGCGTCGACTCCCTGTGCTCCAAAGCGTGGAATCCCAGTGTAACCAGCACCGAGGTTGAGGAGTAGACCTCTGATCGGCTCGTAACCTCCAGCATCTGGCAGACGACGACCAACTGGCTGATCGAAACGTGCAAAGCGCTCGTCTCCAACAAAGTCTGTGGTGTACATCGCCAGACGAGTCAAAGCAAGGTAGAGCTTCTCTCTGACTGAAACCAACTCCTGAGATAGTGTGCTGGCAACTGCGTCACTGTGCCTCACAAACTGAGCGGTGGTGTGCAGCCTGGAGTTATCATGCTCGTAAACATCCAAGTTGTCGTAGAGAGTGAAATGAGCTCCCTCCGAGGTGATGTAACCACGGGGGATGTGGCGATAGATGGAATCGTCAAATCCCCAGTAGTCAGCACGAAGGACGGTGAGACTCACATAAGCTGCCTGCTGCACGGCCATATCCACTGTGGAACCTACTGCCTCGTAGCGGTGGACAACGCTCATGCCATCATCTGACAGAATGTAGACGATAGCCTGGTAGTAGGTCTGGTCCAACTCTCGCTACTGCTCGTAGACCTGGTACTCTGGTGCCCAACGGAACCCCAGATAAGTGACCATGTCTCTCAGCATCTCCGGATAACTGGCGGTGCTCTCACAACGAGTCATCCGAACCACCTGCGGGTAGAACCTGAGATCCATCTGCAGATGACCGGGGAAGTTTTGATTAGACGTCGGTAGAAGAACTGAAGTGGAAATCAACAACAAGGTTTCAACGGACGAAAAGGATGTTCAGAAGAACAGGATATCGAAGCAACATCGGGAAACACGAGACCAAAATTCCTGAGGTACTACGGAAAAACCCATCCGGGCTCCTAAAGGATCAATATCTACTGCTTAAGGAATAGAGGATTTGCTTCCGGGGCTTACACGCCTCCGTTCTCAATCGTGAGTAGGCAACATGATAAATCATGTCACAACCACCTCCATTCCTATGGTCTAGTAGATATAACTATCCTAGAGAAACCAGGATTCGTGAAAACCTAACTTGAAAGTTTAGGTGAGAAGGGAAAACAACGTTGCACTTCCTTACCAGAAAAGGGAGGGTGGGTGGGGAAAGAAATAAAATGGCAGAATTCCTACTCTCACGTTTCATTTTTCCCTATATAGCTACAAAATAGTTTCTAGACTCAACTGCGACCAGTAAAAGGGATCCTACAGGCAGACAGGCTCTGATACCATTTGTCGCACCCGGACTTCTAGAGGATACTCGCAGTTCCGTTGAACAGTAGTTGATTGGATTACGGGGCTTACCGGCACCCGCACCTCTTACGAGTAGGCCAACACACGTATGTGTGACAACCAACCCCTACTGTTCATCGTCTACGTAAACCATCCCATAGAAATCAGGTTACTACCATTGACGTACTTCATACCATACACACATGGTACGTCAACGGCGTTTAACAGAATGATAGCACAACATATCTCTAAGACACAAATAAATAGAAATAAGTTGCAAATAGCTCTCACTAGAGCTGAGATAGCAAATACAATCATCCAGAGGACACATGTCCCAACATATCATCATTACATCACAGCGGAAGCATTCAAAAGGTCTGAGTACAGACAAATCCAAATAGGCTTAAGAAGCCGGGAATGAAAGGTAAACGGAGCCCATCCACGATGTCCCGGATCCTGCCCGGGTCCGCTATCTACTCGTCAGCAGCCTCGTCAAACTCCACGTAGTAGCCATCACGGGGATCCTCGTAAGCGTAGTCTGCGGAAACCACAGCCCCAAAGGGGTCAGTACATAAACGTACTGGCAAGCAAGACTCACAGTTCACCAAAGTGTAACCCGTCAACACCAAGCACAGATGCTTTGGGTTCAACGGAAGAAAAGGGGATACAAAAGAGGCGGCAGCTGGCTACACTAACCAACTACAGAAACATATACTACAACCTCCGGCTACAGAAAGGAGATAAGATAGCGTATCGTAACCAACTAGAACTAACCACCAAACAAACCCATCCTGGATCTTGCCCCTTATCCAAAGAAGCAATCCGAGGATAAACTCACACAGTTGGATTAATGATGTTTCAAATTATTGTGTCAATAAGACTATTACTAGTCAAGTTATCATTAGTTAGGTGTAAGTTGTTCTGAGTACTTGTTAGCCAGTACTTTCACCAAGTCAACCATAACCGCGGAAAACACGGCTTCTCGAGAAGATTTATCCCTGCAGGGGTGCACCAATTTGGCCGTACACGTAAGAATATCCCGCCAGATGGGAATCAAACCCACCAAGCGAGGCACTCAACACAACTCAACTCTTCTTCGCATCAAGCCCAAAGAACCACGTGCTGTGCGTGCGCGGCTAATCGAGCCCCACGAAGAAAAGGGGACCCTCATAGCACTCTAAGACCACGCCTCCCTAAATGCCGACTACAAAAGTTCCACCCTGGCCTCGGGTTCGTACCTGCATATGAGTGCATCAAATGGAAAGCCCGAACTAAGTGTGGCGATTTGGACGAGATGCGAATCGAATCAAATTGAGGGGGGCGCCCATACACGCTTCCCACATGCGGATAGTGCGCTCATCATGGATCAGTAGACAAGACCCTTTTCCTAATTAGGGTCGACACTAGCAGGCCTCAAAACCACGCCGGGCCTCCTGCCGGTGCCTTATCAGCAAATTATTATTACCTCAAAATTAACAGGTTGTTGTTTAACATCGAGCCCCAGAACATAATAGAGATATAGTAACAGAAAGTAACGGGTAACAGACTCGAGCAAAACAACCCTAAGCATGCTAGTAAGACACGGGCAACAAGCAAAGGGGTTATAGGTGTGGAGGTGAGGCTATATCAGGGTTAAAGGATAACATGTGATAGGTTCGTGACATAAGCAACTATTCATATGGCTAGCAGAAAAGACAACGGAAAGTATCGGTATCCAATGTTGAAAGGAACACAGTGGTTCATGTGAGTGAATACTTGCCTGCAAACTCAGCAGCCTGGTACTGAGCTAGATCCTCAGAAGGGGTGTCGTAAGTATCGTCTGGCTCAACGTCGTCGTCTATTCGAGAAGAAGCAAACAAACAACGCGGAGAGACAAACAATCAATAACATGGCAAAGTGCACAATCATGGGATGATGCATGACCATTTAATTGATGCATCAAAAATAAACTAGTTGACATGGTAACATAACATAATTAATTGGACCCACATGCAATTTGGGATTGCATATGGAAAGCCCATGTATTAAGGTTGGAATAATTGTTTTACAACTAATCAATAGGTGAAAGTGGATTAGTATGATGCATGGATGAGGAAAACATAAAAAATAACAACAATAGAATCAATTGGAAATAAGGTTTACCAAGTTTGGAATTTTAGTTATTAAGTTAAGGAATTTTGGTTCCTTAAAGGTGTTACACAAGCATTGGTTGTTTTCATCAAGTTTAATTGTTCAAAACAGATAACAAAGTTCATATTTGAATAGAACACAAAATTTTAGGTGGAATACATGTTTCAATTATTGAAAAAGGAATTAGAATGAATTATTTATGAATTAAACAAGTTTAAACAAGATTTAAATGAATTTAAAACAAGTATGAATTTATTTGAATTTTTATTTGTTCAAAACATTAATTCAAATTCTTATTTGAAAGTTTATACTTTTCTAGTTTGAAAACATATTTTATATGTTCAAAAATAATTTAATTTGAGCAAGTTATGAATTTAGCAAATTTAAATGATTTAAACAAGGTTTAAAATATTTAACCAATTTTAATTATTCAAATCATGAAACAAAATTTATATTTGAATAGATGATTCAAAATAGCATGGAAAACATATTTTATTTGTGTTATTTGAATTAAGTTTGAATTATTTATGGAATTAACCAAAATTAAGATGATTTGTTTGAATTTGAAATTTGAATACATTTGAAATATTCAAAACAGAAAACAAATGCTTTGAATAGGTAGAGAATTTAATTTGGTTCAGCAAACATATTTTATTTGCATTATTTGGATTTAGCAATTAAAAGTTATTAGCATTTTAAAATGAGGGACCAAACTGTAAAAAGAAAAGGACTTGATTTAAAATGAAAAGGGGCAGAAACCTTTTTCTACCTCGCAGTGGCTAGCCCTAGCCACTGACGAGGGGGCCCTGGGCACTGTGGCCCGCGTGTGTGCACGCGTGGCAGCACAAGCCACTGGCACGTGGCCCCTGCCTGTCAGTTGCCCGTGCGAAAAAGTTGGGGGTTTTATTCGCGAGCGCAGGGCTCGAACCAGCGCTGCGGAAGCGCTAGCAGTGGTGCGTTACCACTACGGTGTGTTTCGTTTTTTGTCAGTAACGAAAGCGCGAACAGGTTAAGGTTCAGGTTGGCGTTTAACTGAATTTTCTGCGTGCGTTTCTGAACCACGGCGAGGCGACGGTGGTCACCGGCGTTGTTCTGCACGCTGCTCGTGCTCGTGTGCGTGTGCAAGGAGTGTGGTGCTGCGCGTGCACGCGTTGCAGAGAGGAGGAAGGAGAGGGGTGAGGAGGAGGTGATCACCTCGAGGGACAGAAGAGGAAGCAGGCGCGGGGCAGAGGTGGTCGCCGGCGACAGCTGCGAGGATGGCGGCGGGGGAGCAGGGGTTCCCTGGCGTCGTGCAGGTGTCGATGAGGTCGAGGATGCTACGGGGGGCTGATCCCCGTGGTCAGCCAGCGAAGAGGAGCGAGGGAACGGCAGGCGATCGCCATGGATTCAGAAGGTGGAGCTCCGGTGTGAGGTTCAGAGAGAGGAGAGGAGCGGTGGAAGGAGGAAACGACGGCGCTCTGCGAGGGAGAAGGGGTGGTAGGTGGTCTAGGGCTGCTCGGGGACCTAGGGGGTAGGTTATATAGGGGGCTAGGACGCACGGTGGCCGTCTGCTCACGACGCGTCGACGTGGAGGTGGCGGATGCACTCCGTACAGCGAGAAGAAGACCCCGAAGGGGTATCGGGCCGTGGGGGGTAGCTGGGCTGGTGGGCGCAGCCCACCTGGCTGGCCACTCCCTCCGTTTTTTTTTAAAAAAATTCTGTTTCTTCCTCTCTTTTTTTGCTGAAAAGAATTAGGAAGGAAAAGAAAGGTTTTGGGGTTTATAAAATTTTGGAAAAATTTGTGTAAGTTAGTTATTACAACAGCAACAAATTGCCAACTTTGGTTTTCCAAAAAGTTCAAATTATATTGCTGTTTGTAATTGATTGAATTTGAATGAGTGTTGAATATTAAGTGAAATATTAAAAGAACCATTTCAAATAGTTTGAACCCTCAATTTTATTTGAAACAAATTGATTAGAATGGCTTTGTAATTTCCATAATTTTCAAATGGTTGATGTTTGGAATTTTATTTGAATAACATTTGAATTAAGTTTGGATTAAGTGAATTATTAAAAGCCATAATTTTAAATGGTTTGAACCTTATGGTTTAATGGAAACAAGTGGATGTTTTAATTGAACTTTTTAGTTGGAAAAATTGTAACATAACAAGTATGAACAAAGCATTTGAATATTGTTTGAATTTCAATTGGTAAAACAAAGGAAAACAGATGCAAACAAATGGAAAACAAATGCAATGATTAAGATGCCATGATGCAAAACAATAATTAAACAAGAATCAAACATTCTAGGGGTGTTTTCATACTTGGGATGTTACAAAACGCCCCCCCCCTTGAAGGAATCGCGCCCCGAGATTCCTACTGAGAAGTGAAAAGGTCCGGATACTTCTTGCGAAGATCCTCTTCGGTCTCCCACGTTGCCTCTTTATCGGAATGATGGGACCACTGCACTTTCAAGAACTTGGTGCTCTTGTTGTGAGTCTTATGCTCGGTCTCATCGAGAATTCGAACAGGGTGCTCCTCATAAGATAGATCATCTTGCAGTTCAATGGAATCATGATCAACTGCGCGATCTGGATCTTTGAAACACTTCTTGAGCTGTGACACGTGAAACACATCGTGCACCTTGGATAGTTTTTCTGGAAGTTCAAGGCGATAGGCATTTTCCGCAGGCCTTGAGAGAATGTTGAAAGGACCAATGTATCTTGGTGCAAGCTTTCATTTCACACCAAAACGATGAGTGCCTCTGAGGGGAGTTACACGGAGATATGCCTTGTCACCAGGTGCATAGATCATATCCCTGTGCTTGCTGTCATAGTAGCTTTTCTAACGAGACTGAGCAATCTTGAGGTTGTCACGAATGATGCGAACTTTCTCTTCGGCTTCCTTAACAATGTCAGGGCCTAAGAGTGAACGTTCGCCAACTCTAGACCAATTGATTGGACTCCTGCATCTGCGGCCATAGAGAGCTTCAAATGGTGCCATGCCTAGGCTTGCCTGGAAGCTGTTGTTGTAGGAGAATTCAGCATATGGAAGGCAATCCTCCCATTTCATGCCAAAGGAGAGACCACATGCTCTGAGCATATCCTCGAGAATCTGATTGACTCTTTCGACTTGCCCCTGAGACTGAGGGTGATAAGCTGTGCTGAACTGAAGTTTGGTGCCCAAAGCTTCCTGAAAGCTTTTCCAGAAATGAGAAGTGAATATGCTTCCACGGTCTGAGCTTATTTCCAATGGAAAACCATGAAGAGGAACAATCTTTGCTGTGTAGAGCTCTGCTAACTGGCTAGCTGAGATTGTTTCTTTGACAGCAAAGAAGTGAGCTACTTTAGTGAGACGATCAATAACAACGAAGATTGCATCGTTGCCCTTCTTGGACTTTGGAAAACCAGTGACGAAGTCCATTTCAATCATGTCCCACTTCCACTCAGGAATTTTCAGAGGTTGGAGAAGACCGGCTGTTTTCTGATGAACTGCCTTAACACGTTGACAAACGGCGCATTCAGAAACGTATTGAGCAATTTCACGTTTCATGCCAGGCCACCAATACAGCGTCTTGAGATCCTGGTACATCTTTGTACTTCCAGGGTGTATGGAGAGAGGAGTTTCATGAGCCTCCTTGAGAATGACATCTTTGAGACTTTGAACTTGAGGAACTGCAATGCGTCCTTCGAAGAACACAGTTCCCTTGTCATCGATTGAGAAGGACTTAAATTTCTCCTTGCCTTCTTTGATGTGTTCTACCATCTTCTTGATTTCAGCATCACGAAGTTGTTCAGAACGAATCTTGTCCTCGAGAGTTGGACTGGCTGTCAAGCTAGCAAGATAGCCTTGAGGAACAAGACCAAGGTTGAGCTTCTGGAATTCTTCATGAAGAGGAGGTTGGCTTTCCATGATCATGAGATTATTGCAATACGACTTGCGACTGAGAGCATCGGCCATAACATTAGCCTTGCATGGAGTGTAATAAATGGTGAGATCAAAGTCTTTAATCTTTTCAATCCATCTCCTTTGCCTGAGGTTTAGATCTGGTTGAGTGAAGATGTATTTCAGACTCTTATGATCGGAAAAGATTTCAGTGCGATTACCCAACAAGTACTGTCTCCATTTCTTGAGGGCAAACACAACTGCTGCAAGTTCTAGGTCATGAGTGGGATAGTTTTGCTCATGTGCATTCAACTGACGTGAAGCATAAGCCACAACTTGACGTTCTTGCATAAGAACTGCACCTAGACCTTGGAGAGATGCATCGCAGAATATCTGGAAAGGTTTGGTAGTATCTGGGCCAACCAGAACTGGTGTAGAAGTGAGTTTAGTCTTCAGGAGATTGAAACTTTCATCACATTGTGGAGACCAAACGAACTTCTTGTCCTTCTTTGTGAGATCAGTGAGAGGTTTGGCAATCTTGGAAAAGTTTTGGACGAAACGACGGCAATAGCTAGCCAAGCCAAGAAAGCTTCTTACTTGCTTCACCGCCTTTGGAGGTTTCCAATCAACAATTGCTTTAACCTTTTCTGGATCAATGGCTATGCCCTTGGCGGAGATGACATGACCAAGGTAAGCAACTTCTGGAATCCAGAACTCACATTTGGAGAACTTGGCATATAGACGATGCTCGCGAAGTTTCATGAGAGTGATACGAAGATGTTCTTCATGCTCTTCCTCAGATTTGGAGTAGACAAGAATGTCATCAAGATATACCACAACGAACTTGTCGAGGTATTCATGGAAGACCGAATTCATGAGTCGAGAGAATGTCGCCGGTGCATTGGTGAGACCAAAGGACATGACGGTGTATTCATATAGACCGTACCGAGTGGTGAAAGCTGTCTTTGGAATATCTTCCTTTCTGATCTTTATTTGATGGTAACCCATTCTCAAGTCCAGCTTGGAGAATATTGAGGCTCCAGCAAGTTGATCAAAAAGATCATCGATACGAGGAATTGGATACTTGTTTTTGATGGTTTTCTCGTTAAGAGGACGATAGTCAACAACGAGTCTCTTTGTTTGATCCTTCTTCGCAACGAACAGAGTTGGGCAACCCCAAGCCGAGGAACTAGGTTGAATGTAACCTTTTTCCATGTACATATCGATTTGCTCCTTTAACAGTTTCAGTTCAGGAGGAGCTATCTTGTATGGATGCTTAGAGATTGGAGCAGTACCTGGTTCAAGCTCGATCACGAACTCAACTGCTCTGTCCGGAGGCATCCCTGGCAACTCTTCTAGAAAGACGTCAGGGAATTCACAAACCACCGGAACATTTTCAAGTAGAGGTAGCGGTTTAGCATCGAGAATGTAAAGCTGAACAGAACTTGATTCATTTGGAGAATAGACTATCTGGCCAGAAGGGTGGAACAGAGTTATTGACTTCTGAGCATAGTCAATCGTAGGTTTATTGGCCTTCAACCAATCCATGCCAAGAATGACATCAATGTCAGAATTGCCAAGCAGTATGAGAGAAGCTAGGAATATGTGGCCTCCAATTAGGATCTGATTTCCGTGACTGATCTTGGAAGTTTGCATAGTTGCTCCAGGGGAGTTTACTACTAGCGGGGAACCCAAACCAACAAAGGGGAGCTTAACTGCTGTCGCAAAGATCTTTGACACGAAAGAATGCGATGCTCCGGTATCAAACAACACTTTAGCTGGGTTAGAGTTTACGGGAAATGTACCGAGAACAACGTCAGGAGATTCCTCAGCTTTGTCGATCTTGACATGATTCACCCTTGCGGTCCTCCCGACAGGCCTGTTGTTGGAGTTGAAGGATTTAGGCGGGGGAGCACGCACCATTGCCTGGTTTGTGTTGGGACAAGGTGGTGGTGGAGGTAGCTGCCTCTGCGTGCACTTGTCAGCGTAGTGCCCTGTCTGCTTGCACTTGTAGCAAGTGACGACACGAGGAGGCCCTGGCCTTGGCTGCCCCATCGAAGCCCTCTGATCATGCATCTGAGCAGGGTTGGGTGGGCGGGGAGCGAAGCCTGGAGAAGCTTGGGCGTATGGAGCCCGAGTGACAGCACCATTTGGCACCCAGATGCGGCGCTTCTGCGGAGGGGTGGTCATGTTGGAGGAGGAACCACCCTCACGCGAGTGCTTGCGAGACTCCTCGAACGCCTTGCGCCCATTTTCTTCATTGAGCGCGGTGTTCACGAGCTCCTCGAAGTTGTTGGCCTTGATGTTGGTGAGGGCGTACTTGAGTTCCGGGTTAAAACCTCTGCGGAACCTTGCCATCTTCTTAGCCTCAGTGGACACCTCATCACCAGCGTATCGAGCGAGGCGATTGAACTCACTCTGATAGCCAATGATGTCCAACTTGCCCTGCTTGAGTGAGCAAAACTCTTCACGCATCCTCTCCATGAGACCATCTGGAATGTGGTGCTTCAGGAAGGCTTCCTTGAAACAACCCCAGGTGATTGGATATCCAGCTCTCATGGTCTGGTAGTTCTCCCACCAAGTAGCTGCCTGACCCTTCAGCAGATAGGATGCAAACTTGACCTTGTCTTCCTCAACAACGTGAGCAATCTCCAGAGCCTTAGCTATCTCACGGATCCAGTCATCAGCATCCAGAGGCTCGCGTGTTGCCACGAAAGCTCTTGGGCCCAGACTGAGAAACTCCTTGATACTGACTCGTGGAGCATTCTGGTTGTTGTGCTGGTTAGTCTGAAACTGGGCCATCTGTGCCATGACTTGAGTCATCTGAGTCAACAGCTCCGTGATTGGCGGTGGCTCAGGCGGGGTGTTCCTTGTTGGCGGCATCCTGAATAGACATGCATTTTAGCACAACAACAGGAAAGAATAGAGTTGGAAACCGGAAGAGAGATTATTCCAATGCATGAATAGATAACCAACAGGTACATCATCACATGTTCAAATACATCAGAATATCCAACACACCACAAATGGTTCGAATGCCAAAGGATAACTAAACATAGCTAAGAATGGATACATTGGTACTCCCATGCTCATCACGCAGGACGGCGGTGAGTAGTACGACGAGAGGTACGGTGAGGAGCACGCCCACGAAAGTAGGTAGAGCGACGATCCACATAGATCTGACGTGGTCTGAGAGCGACTCTAGGTGTGGTGAAGTACATAGCGTCGACTCCCTGTGCTCCAAAGCGTGGAATCCCAGTGTAACCAGCACCGAGGTTGAGGAGTAGACCTCTGATCGGCTCGTAACCTCCAGCATCTGGCAGACGACGACCAACTGGCTGATCGAAACGTGCAAAGCGCTCGTCTCCAACAAAGTCTGTGGTGTACATCGCCAGACGAGTCAAAGCAAGGTAGAGCTTCTCTCTGACTGAAACCAACTCCTGAGATAGTGTGCTGGCAACTGCGTCACTGTGCCTCACAAACTGAGCGGTGGTGTGCAGCCTGGAGTTATCATGCTCGTAAACATCCAAGTTGTCGTAGAGAGTGAAATGAGCTCCCTCCGAGGTGATGTAACCACGGGGGATGTGGCGATAGATGGAATCGTCAAATCCCCAGTAGTCAGCACGAAGGACGGTGAGACTCACATAAGCTGCCTGCTGCACGGCCATATCCACTGTGGAACCTACTGCCTCGTAGCGGTGGACAACGCTCATGCCATCATCTGACAGAATGTAGACGATAGCCTGGTAGTAGGTCTGGTCCAACTCTCGCTACTGCTCGTAGACCTGGTACTCTGGTGCCCAACGGAACCCCAGATAAGTGACCATGTCTCTCAGCATCTCCGGATAACTGGCGGTGCTCTCACAACGAGTCATCCGAACCACCTGCGGGTAGAACCTGAGATCCATCTGCAGATGACCGGGGAAGTTTTGATTAGACGTCGGTAGAAGAACTGAAGTGGAAATCAACAACAAGGTTTCAACGGACGAAAAGGATGTTCAGAAGAACAGGATATCGAAGCAACATCGGGAAACACGAGACCAAAATTCCTGAGGTACTACGGAAAAACCCATCCGGGCTCCTAAAGGATCAATATCTACTGCTTAAGGAATAGAGGATTTGCTTCCGGGGCTTACACGCCTCCGTTCTCAATCGTGAGTAGGCAACATGATAAATCATGTCACAACCACCTCCATTCCTATGGTCTAGTAGATATAACTATCCTAGAGAAACCAGGATTCGTGAAAACCTAACTTGAAAGTTTAGGTGAGAAGGGAAAACAACGTTGCACTTCCTTACCAGAAAAGGGAGGGTGGGTGGGGAAAGAAATAAAATGGCAGAATTCCTACTCTCACGTTTCATTTTTCCCTATATAGCTACAAAATAGTTTCTAGACTCAACTGCGACCAGTAAAAGGGATCCTACAGGCAGACAGGCTCTGATACCATTTGTCGCACCCGGACTTCTAGAGGATACTCGCAGTTCCGTTGAACAGTAGTTGATTGGATTACGGGGCTTACCGGCACCCGCACCTCTTACGAGTAGGCCAACACACGTATGTGTGACAACCAACCCCTACTGTTCATCGTCTACGTAAACCATCCCATAGAAATCAGGTTACTACCATTGACGTACTTCATACCATACACACATGGTACGTCAACGGCGTTTAACAGAATGATAGCACAACATATCTCTAAGACACAAATAAATAGAAATAAGTTGCAAATAGCTCTCACTAGAGCTGAGATAGCAAATACAATCATCCAGAGGACACATGTCCCAACATATCATCATTACATCACAGCGGAAGCATTCAAAAGGTCTGAGTACAGACAAATCCAAATAGGCTTAAGAAGCCGGGAATGAAAGGTAAACGGAGCCCATCCACGATGTCCCGGATCCTGCCCGGGTCCGCTATCTACTCGTCAGCAGCCTCGTCAAACTCCACGTAGTAGCCATCACGGGGATCCTCGTAAGCGTAGTCTGCGGAAACCACAGCCCCAAAGGGGTCAGTACATAAACGTACTGGCAAGCAAGACTCACAGTTCACCAAAGTGTAACCCGTCAACACCAAGCACAGATGCTTTGGGTTCAACGGAAGAAAAGGGGATACAAAAGAGGCGGCAGCTGGCTACACTAACCAACTACAGAAACATATACTACAACCTCCGGCTACAGAAAGGAGATAAGATAGCGTATCGTAACCAACTAGAACTAACCACCAAACAAACCCATCCTGGATCTTGCCCCTTATCCAAAGAAGCAATCCGAGGATAAACTCACACAGTTGGATTAATGATGTTTCAAATTATTGTGTCAATAAGACTATTACTAGTCAAGTTATCATTAGTTAGGTGTAAGTTGTTCTGAGTACTTGTTAGCCAGTACTTTCACCAAGTCAACCATAACCGCGGAAAACACGGCTTCTCGAGAAGATTTATCCCTGCAGGGGTGCACCAATTTGGCCGTACACGTAAGAATATCCCGCCAGATGGGAATCAAACCCACCAAGCGAGGCACTCAACACAACTCAACTCTTCTTCGCATCAAGCCCAAAGAACCACGTGCTGTGCGTGCGCGGCTAATCGAGCCCCACGAAGAAAAGGGGACCCTCATAGCACTCTAAGACCACGCCTCCCTAAATGCCGACTACAAAAGTTCCACCCTGGCCTCGGGTTCGTACCTGCATATGAGTGCATCAAATGGAAAGCCCGAACTAAGTGTGGCGATTTGGACGAGATGCGAATCGAATCAAATTGAGGGGGGCGCCCATACACGCTTCCCACATGCGGATAGTGCGCTCATCATGGATCAGTAGACAAGACCCTTTTCCTAATTAGGGTCGACACTAGCAGGCCTCAAAACCACGCCGGGCCTCCTGCCGGTGCCTTATCAGCAAATTATTATTACCTCAAAATTAACAGGTTGTTGTTTAACATCGAGCCCCAGAACATAATAGAGATATAGTAACAGAAAGTAACGGGTAACAGACTCGAGCAAAACAACCCTAAGCATGCTAGTAAGACACGGGCAACAAGCAAAGGGGTTATAGGTGTGGAGGTGAGGCTATATCAGGGTTAAAGGATAACATGTGATAGGTTCGTGACATAAGCAACTATTCATATGGCTAGCAGAAAAGACAACGGAAAGTATCGGTATCCAATGTTGAAAGGAACACAGTGGTTCATGTGAGTGAATACTTGCCTGCAAACTCAGCAGCCTGGTACTGAGCTAGATCCTCAGAAGGGGTGTCGTAAGTATCGTCTGGCTCAACGTCGTCGTCTATTCGAGAAGAAGCAAACAAACAACGCGGAGAGACAAACAATCAATAACATGGCAAAGTGCACAATCATGGGATGATGCATGACCATTTAATTGATGCATCAAAAATAAACTAGTTGACATGGTAACATAACATAATTAATTGGACCCACATGCAATTTGGGATTGCATATGGAAAGCCCATGTATTAAGGTTGGAATAATTGTTTTACAACTAATCAATAGGTGAAAGTGGATTAGTATGATGCATGGATGAGGAAAACATAAAAAATAACAACAATAGAATCAATTGGAAATAAGGTTTACCAAGTTTGGAATTTTAGTTATTAAGTTAAGGAATTTTGGTTCCTTAAAGGTGTTACACAAGCATTGGTTGTTTTCATCAAGTTTAATTGTTCAAAACAGATAACAAAGTTCATATTTGAATAGAACACAAAATTTTAGGTGGAATACATGTTTCAATTATTGAAAAAGGAATTAGAATGAATTATTTATGAATTAAACAAGTTTAAACAAGATTTAAATGAATTTAAAACAAGTATGAATTTATTTGAATTTTTATTTGTTCAAAACATTAATTCAAATTCTTATTTGAAAGTTTATACTTTTCTAGTTTGAAAACATATTTTATATGTTCAAAAATAATTTAATTTGAGCAAGTTATGAATTTAGCAAATTTAAATGATTTAAACAAGGTTTAAAATATTTAACCAATTTTAATTATTCAAATCATGAAACAAAATTTATATTTGAATAGATGATTCAAAATAGCATGGAAAACATATTTTATTTGTGTTATTTGAATTAAGTTTGAATTATTTATGGAATTAACCAAAATTAAGATGATTTGTTTGAATTTGAAATTTGAATACATTTGAAATATTCAAAACAGAAAACAAATGCTTTGAATAGGTAGAGAATTTAATTTGGTTCAGCAAACATATTTTATTTGCATTATTTGGATTTAGCAATTAAAAGTTATTAGCATTTTAAAATGAGGGACCAAACTGTAAAAAGAAAAGGACTTGATTTAAAATGAAAAGGGGCAGAAACCTTTTTCTACCTCGCAGTGGCTAGCCCTAGCCACTGACGAGGGGGCCCTGGGCACTGTGGCCCGCGTGTGTGCACGCGTGGCAGCACAAGCCACTGGCACGTGGCCCCTGCCTGTCAGTTGCCCGTGCGAAAAAGTTGGGGGTTTTATTCGCGAGCGCAGGGCTCGAACCAGCGCTGCGGAAGCGCTAGCAGTGGTGCGTTACCACTACGGTGTGTTTCGTTTTTTGTCAGTAACGAAAGCGCGAACAGGTTAAGGTTCAGGTTGGCGTTTAACTGAATTTTCTGCGTGCGTTTCTGAACCACGGCGAGGCGACGGTGGTCACCGGCGTTGTTCTGCACGCTGCTCGTGCTCGTGTGCGTGTGCAAGGAGTGTGGTGCTGCGCGTGCACGCGTTGCAGAGAGGAGGAAGGAGAGGGGTGAGGAGGAGGTGATCACCTCGAGGGACAGAAGAGGAAGCAGGCGCGGGGCAGAGGTGGTCGCCGGCGACAGCTGCGAGGATGGCGGCGGGGGAGCAGGGGTTCCCTGGCGTCGTGCAGGTGTCGATGAGGTCGAGGATGCTACGGGGGGCTGATCCCCGTGGTCAGCCAGCGAAGAGGAGCGAGGGAACGGCAGCGATCGCCATGGATTCAGAAGGTGGAGCTCCGGTGTGAGGTTCAGAGAGAGGAGAGGAGCGGTGGAAGGAGGAAACGACGGCGCTCTGCGAGGGAGAAGGGGTGGTAGGTGGTCTAGGGCTGCTCGGGGACCTAGGGGGTAGGTTATATAGGGGGCTAGGACGCACGGTGGCCGTCTGCTCACGACGGCGTCGACGTGGAGGTGGCGGATGCACGCCGTATAGCGAGAAGAAGACCCCGAAGGGGTATCGGGCCGTGGGGGGTAGCTGGGCTGGTGGGCGCAGCCCACCTGGCTGGCCACTCCCTCCGTTTTTTTTAAAAAAAATTCTGTTTCTTCCTCTCTTTTTTTGCTGAAAAGAATTAGGAAGGAAAAGAAAGGTTTTGGGGTTTAGAAAATTTTGGAAAAATTTGTGTAAGTTAGTTATTACAACAGCAACAAATTGCCAACTTTGGTTTTCCAAAAAGTTCAAATTATATTGCTGTTTGTAATTGATTGAATTTGAATGAGTGTTGAATATTAAGTGAAATATTAAAAGAACCATTTCAAATAGTTTGAACCCTCAATTTTATTTGAAACAAATTGATTAGAATGGCTTTGTAATTTCCATAATTTTCAAATGGTTGCTGTTTGGAATTTTATTTGAATAACATTTGAATTAAGTTTGGATTAAGTGAATTATTAAAAGCCATAATTTTAAATGGTTTGAACCTTATGGTTTAATGGAAACAAGTGGATGTTTTAATTGAACTTTTTAGTTGGAAAAATTGTAACATAACAAGTATGAACAAAGCATTTGAATATTGTTTGAATTTCAATTGGTAAAACAAAGGAAAACAGATGCAAACAAATCGAAAACAAATGCAATGATTAAGATGCCATGATGAAAAACAATAATTAAACAAGAATCAAACATTCTAGGGGTGTTTTCATACTTGGGATGTTACAAAACGCCCCCCCTTGAAGGAATCGCGCCCCGAGATTCCTACTGAGAAGTGAAAAGGTCCGGATACTTCTTGCGAAGATCCTCTTCGGTCTCCCACGTTGCTTCTTTATCGGAATGATGGGACCACTGCACTTTCAAGAACTTGGTGCTCTTGTTGCGAGTCTTACGCTCGGTCTCATCGAGAATTCGAACAGGGTGCTCCTCATAAGATAGATCATCTTGCAGTTCAATGGCCACGCACCGACGTTGGCCTTTCTCCTATTTATTCCCCTTGGAAGGTTAACCCTAAAACAATCTGTCTTTTCCATGAAAAACACCCAAGTCGGCCGTCATCGTCAACCCTAGTTCAGGAGGGTCCTGGAGCTCTCCCCGGCACCCTGTCGGGAGGGGAAATCATCACCGGAGGGCTCTACACCACCATGAACGCCTCCGGAATGATGCGTGAGTAGTTCATCCTTGGACTATGGGTCCAAAGTAGTAGCTAGATGGTTGTTCTCTCCTCTTTATGCCTCATGTTTAGATCTTGCGAGCTGCCCTACATGATCAAGATCATCTTATTGTAATGATACATGTTGTGTTTGCTAGGATCCGATGAATATTGAATTCTATGTCTCTTGATTATCAATATATCATGTTCTCTTCATGTGTATGTTGTTTATGATCTTGCATGCTCTTTGTTGTTAGTAGATGCTCTGGCCAAGTATATGCTAGTGACTCCAAGAGGGAGTATTTATGCTCGATAGTGGGTTCATGCCTCCTTGCATCTGTGCTCGAGTGACAGAAACGTGGCGGATGGGGGATGTGATATTTCCATTAGGGAGAAAACAACGATGTTTACATTGTTTACATTACACACTTTGCTTGATGCGATTATCTGTTGCTTGCAACTTAATACCCAAGGACTGCTCGGATGACATTCTGAGGGTGGATTTGTCGTGAGGTTTTCACGGCAAGTGTTCACATCTGAGAACTAGAATGTGAGGCCATTACTACTAAGAAAAGCTTTGTAAGGGTTAGGACAGAAACGTGAGAAGCAGCTTTACCCAGGTTCGGCCCCTCTATTGAGGGTAAAACCTACTTCTGCTTTATTACTATTGGGGAGACAAGGTCTTGATTACAAAGGGCAATTCTGGCTCTCGATGTCTCGAGTTACCTTGATATTGACTTATACCTTGTCTGTCTACGTCCTAGTGCCTTGACTTATATGGTGGACGAGTGCCCCGGGTTACAAGGGGATCCGGGTTATACCCTTCATCGGAGTCCTAGCCTGCTCCGGTCCTGGGACATTGTGTCCGGTTTATTTTGTGACTCGGACTCTCCCATCCTGCTTTGGGCCGCTCCTCTGGTGTTGGGCTTCTCTATCTTCTAACCCGGACTATGGGCCGCGTCTTCTCTCCTTCCCGGATCATATCTAAACATAACCCGGGCCTTCTCATGCTTACTGGCTGCTTTACAGTCCGTTTCTTATGATTATAAGACGGATAGTGGTGCAAGGAAGGACCGGAGCATTTTTCCAGTTTATGTGGGTGGTAGGTAAGGCTCCCCCTTACCTATTCCCCCAACAGTAGCCCCCAGGTTAACATGAACACTTAAGTTCAAACTTACACTGTTCACGTTAAGCTCTCCTGGAAAAAACTCATACGGGAATCTATTAGTTCAAGAAACAGTCCTCCAGAATATCTGATCTGGATTCTTCGGGGATTATCATTATCTCCAGAATTATATCCTTCAGTTTTCGAACTTGGAAAGATAACCTCGTAATTTCATCTCCGAGATCTCAGGAACCGAAAATATTTCGGTGTTTATCCCGGATTTTTCTCCACGCATTAAATGCATTTTCCCAAAAAATCTTCCCTTTGTAGATCCAATCTTCTTGTATTTTTCCAAAAAATACTAAACCTGGGGTTCCTTTATGTAAAATTGCCAACTAACCCTAGGGTTAGGGCTCCCGCTTATAAATAGCTCCCAGGGGTTACACCCCGATCATTTGCATCCTACGCCCCCCACTTTGTCTTCCACCTTCGAAAAAAGCTTGAGAACTTCTTTCTCCTGCTTGCGCCGCCACTGCCGGAGCTTCGCCGGCGTTCGCCCAGCCATGGTGAAAGAGAAAAGCCTGGCCACTAGGAACCGACAAGAAAAAAAAGCCGGAGGCGCGTCTAGTTCTGCAGCGCCCAAGTCCAACAGGGGTGTGATTCAGGTTAATTGGTGCAAGTCAGAGATGAATCAAGGCCGGATTCAGGAGATGGAAGAATATGGCGTACCTCTAGGAAACATTTCCTGGCGTGCTCCTGGAAATGAGATCCGGCCCGAGCCTGGGCCGGGCGAGGTAATAATCTTTGAATCCCAAACTCTACTATTAATCTTCAGGATCTCCCCCCAAACTCTATTATTAATGTTAGCAACTTCGTTGTTCTTTGTGAGGACTACCTTCAAGTAGAACCTAACCTAGATCTTTTCCTTGAGTGTTTCTACCGCAACAAACACCCTGAAGTAGCCGGGGGTTACCTGATCCACTGTGGTGGCGTTTCTTTCCGGAGGTGAAAAGACATTGCCTATCCGGGTATTCCATTAGCTAGCCACCCAAAACTTTGGCAAAAAACGTTCTTCTACTGCAAAAACACTTCCCCTGCTGATGAGCCGGCTTTGCCGGGTTATCGTCCTGAGCGTCTCGTTTATACGAGAAAAATGAATTCTTATGCTAAGCCGGTTGATAGGGTTAAGGTCAAGCCCCTTATCAAACACGTAACCTCCTTGATAGTTTATGGGCTAACCGGGTTAGACCTAACCTAGACTTGGGTGAACTGGCACATCAACCTCTTAGTATCAGGAACCAGCTCTTCCATCAATATTCCAGCTCATCATATCCTATGAGATATTCTGAATCACTGGTTTCAAAATCTGACATGGTGGCCGCATTAAAATATCTTGTGGGTTTGAAGAAGGATAGGATCCTCGATGTTGGGCTTGCAGCATTCTCCTCTTCTAACCCGGCTCCTCCTGTAAGTTTTATATCTTTAAGGAATATTTTTTACTATTATGAACTCAAGTATCAGCAATTCTAACCCAGCATATTTCTGGTTTACAGCTTTTGGATGCATTCTGGGTTACCACTGAAGAACCTACTTCCCCTCCCGACGAAGATGAATCTGAAGAGCAAAGTGACGAAGAGGATGATGTTTCAGAATTTGACTCCCTTGGTCACTTGCATAAACAACTTGCTGATGCTAGTTACTCGCAAGAAGAACCGACTGAGCAGGAAGGCGCCGGTTTAGGACAGTGGGCAGCGTCCCAAGAGGCGCCAGCTCAAGTTATTCCAGATCTCAACCCCACTACCCCTATCACTGGCTCTAATGTGTTAGTTTATAAGGATTCTCCTGTGACCAACAAGAGGAGCCGGCAAGCTGTCGCAAAGGTGCCTATTTCTAGACTGTTCAAAACACTTTTGACCCTGTCCTCACATATGGAGAAAATGCAGGATGACGAGGATACCAGCAAGAGAAGGAGAACCCGGATCTCCGGTTCAAGTGATTTACAAGCAGGTTTGCCTGAGAAAACTCCTTACCGCCGGGTTTACAAGGCTCGAGTTGAGTCACACTTTTCATACAGATTCTCCCAACTCTGGTTCATCCCACTACAACGGGGCCAGTTATTTTTCCAATAACTCTGGGTAAGGTAACTCTTTAGTCTTTAATTCATAACCATAGCCAATTCTTGCCAAATCCGGTTTATAATCTTCCTCTTGTTGCAGGGCCCAAGCTGTTATAAAAGCCACTCCCATCTTAGTTGTTGATCCTACAGCAAACTTGGAGGAAAAAGCTCCTGAAGAGAAACATGATGAACCGGATGTTCACTCGCTGGGTCTTATTGACAATTCTGCACTAGCCACTGACTTAGAGGTGAATCCGGCTGATAATAAGCCGGATAAGGATCCTCCGGTTGAAGACATGAATGTCTCAGATCCGGACGTGGAGATTACCGGGACTTAGTTGTATTTAGCTCAAACATTGTTAAAACTAAAATAGTGTAGCCCCCAAGTGCCGGGTTGCGAACCTGCAGCTGATGCATGTAAAATGCATAGATGAATTTTGCATATTTTCACATGGTTTTCTATTACATATTGCATCATATAAGGGTATAATTCAATGTTTTATAGTATTTTGGGGTTAAATTACAAAGTCCCCCAACTTTTATGGAATTAACCCTGCCTGTCAGAAACCCCGTTTTCTATATTTTTCACGTTTCAGGGGGCAAACTTCCGCGAAATCACCTGAAAATCTGCGGGGGTCATTTTGTTGGAAGGATAAGACTTGCGGGCGAAGGATCCACGAGAATTGGGCAAGGAGGCCCAAAAGAGGACCCTCCACGCGGCCATATTCCTTGGCCGCGTGAGAGGCCCCCTTTTGGCCCCTGTGGCCCCAATTCCTTCCATCTTCGACTTACCGACTCCGTCTTGACCTAAAACCGACTATAAAAAGGGTCCCCCGTACCCTTACGGAGAAGAGCGCTGCCGAAACACCGAAACAGAGACCAGAAGTTCCAGATTGGAGGGGGAAAACTCCGGCGGGGCGCCGCCGGTGTGATCTCCTACCCCTCCAACATCATCTCCATCGACATCTCCATGAAGAGGGAGTAGTCCACCCCAGGTCTATGGGTTTGTGGAAGTAGCACTTGTATCTCTCTCTCTATGTGCTTCACTAATTAGATCCGTATGAGCTGCCTCACATGATTACGGGCACCGTTGTAATTCCTATGTGGTGGATCTTTTCTATGAGTTATTGAATCTGAGATTGCAATTGTTTCTCTTGAGTTATTTGAGTAGATGTATCTTATGTACCCCGTTCTTATTTGCTAGCTTTGATCAATCTAGTTCTTGAGAGCGTGTGTGGGGTGATGGGTGCATTAGTTGGAGTAATGGGGGGTGGCTAGTGCTGTGAAAGTGACAGAAGTTCAGCGACCCACTTAGGTTTTGTTAAACCTTTCTTAGTTACCTCACTAGGGATAAAAAGGATTACCTTGTTACCGGGGATTTGAAGTGACACTAATCAATCTCCATGACTAGATCTAGCAAGTTCTTACTTCAACTTCATGTCACATTGCTTAAAGCTATACTCTGGTTTTTCCTTAATTATTGAGGTGTTATGATTTATTTCGCATCTTGGTGGAGTATAAGAGGGATCAATATGACCGTAGAGATCTCTATGCTAGGACGTGATGCCCATATGAAAGTACTCAATGTTAAACATGTTATTGTAATCTCACATATAATTCTTTATGTCCACCGTCTACTACTTTATTTGAGAGAATGCAAGTGTGAAACCATGAACCCCGGTCCTATTTTAAATATAAGAAAACACTCTAGTTACTTTGCTGCAATTTACTTTACTTGCACTTTACTTTACTTGCATCTCCAATTCGAATTTACATTACCTCCATCACCACTTGCATCACAAAAATACAAAAACAATCTATTGCATATTTATTTTCTCATTTGCATTTAGTAGAAGATTTAATTATTGCACATTTACTTTCAGTTTTGCATTGCAATTTAGAAGTATCACACCTTGTGCTTGACAACCACTTGGTGAGGTTGAGGGCACAAAATTCTCTACTTGTTTGCAGGATCCTGGAGGAAGCTTGGAAGACAACTACTGAAATACTAGCTCCCCAAGAGTTCGATATAAACCCTCGGGTAACCCTCGTGGGGAAGAAGGCTTGCCACTAGCTACACACTCTGCACTTGGAGTCTCAACCGAGCCATCAAGCGTTTTTCTGGCGCCGTTGCCGGGGAGCCATAGGTGAAGGAGTTGTCCAAGGGAGCTCACAAGAAGTCTTCATCACCAACAAGGTGTGCAAACACCTAAGCTTGGGGAGGTTGCACCTACGTGAGTACCGTCCTTTCTATCTCCACCTTCTTTCAAGTAGATTGTTTTGTTTCTTGTCTTGTTTTTGTTTTTCTTTTGTTTTTGTTCTTGTTTTTGTTTTGTCTTGCATATTTTATTTTAGTTTGCATTTTAGTTTTGCATTTAGTTATCTAGTTTATTTTAGTATTTCGAATTTGCTTAGTTACTTTACTTTTGTTTTGTATAAAAAATTAAAAACTACATAAAAACTTGGAAAATGGAGCAGAGAACTTATTGGCCATCCAGTGTTAGGAATTTCCCTCAAGAGCTAAATATTCCCGTTGAAAAATTAGAGGTAGATCCTAGTGTTATTAAAATGATTTATGAATCTCGTTTCTATGGAAAGCCTAAAGAAGACCCTTTGTTCCATCTTAAGAAATTTGATGAAAGATGTAAAACTTTGAACTTGAATCATGCAAACATCAAAACTACTAAAGTTAAACTCTTTCCCTACTCACTAGGAGGCAAAGCATTAGATTGGATATTAAGATGGCCTCCTAGAAATTTTACTACTTGGTTAAACTTAAGGGCTGCATTTATTGAAAGGTTTTGTCATGCTGAAAAGAATTACAATGTTAAAAAATTGCTCATTACCTTTACACAAGAAAAAGATGAATCAATGATACAAGCATGGGAGATATTTAGAAGTAGAGCATATGGAATAGGGCATGGCTTTAGAGATTGGATACTTATGCATATGTTTTATAAGGGACTTTCTGAAACTTCTAGAGCCTTTTTAGATAATGAATGTGGGGGATCTTTTACTAGTACTAATGCTGCAAATACCCATGTTTTGCTTGAAAGTTTGCTCTTAGAGGTTAAAATTAAAGAGAGCTTAAAAAAGGCTGAAGTACCTGAGGATATTTTTGATGATCGCTATGAGATTTTTAATATGCATAATAGAAAAGTAAAAGTAGAGGAAATTATGATGCTTACTGAAATTAAGAATCCATTGCTTGATTTAGAAAAAAGTAGCTTGCAAGAACTTATTGCTATCTACAAAAATTTGCTAGTGATCCCACTATAAATGTTAATCAACCTGGCTTTGGATCTTATATTGCTAATCATGTCTTGCAAGAAAAAATTGCTAGGTACAAGAATGAGGCCATGATACCTCCTAAGCTTGGGGATGCATGGATCCCCAAGGTGCTAGTTTCAATTGGAAAAGAAATTCACCATGCTATGTTAGATCTAGGTTCTAGTGTATCGGTACTCTCTAAAGAATTATATGAATTGCTAGAACTAGAAAATTTGGAAAAATGCTCAAGTGAATTTGTCCTTTCTGATAACTCTACTAAACATGCTATAGGACAAGTAAAAGATGTTATGATTGAATTGCACATGACTTTCGTACCCGTTGATTTCATTATTATGGATATGGGGGATAAATCCCCTAGTCATATTATTTTGGGTAGACCTTTTCTTCGTACTACAGGTGCAATCATAGACTCCAAGGAAGGGAATGTCAAGTTTCAGTTCCCTCACAAGAAAAGCATGGAGCACTTCCCAAGGAAGAGGGGCACGCTGAAGAACAAACTCCCTCATGAGCTTTATCCCTCTTGATTATCAAGTAAGTAAAGCCTAGCTATATGGCTATAAAGAAAGCGCTTTACGGGAGGCAACCCGGTTGTTTTTGTTCGGATTTTCCTAGTGTCCTCTTGCTGTCTCAATAGATTAGTTTTTTTGTTTTAATTCTGGAGTTTTCAATAAAGAGTCAAGTCAAACCCATTTGGACTTATAAGTTGCTATCCTAGTGCATGAAATTTCTGTTTCAGCACGAGTCTGCTCACCGTATGATTTTACGTTTTTTATTGGTATGTCAGATTGAGCTAATTTTTTAGTATGTTCTGCAACTTTTCGTCCTATGTAAGCACAAAAATTGGCTTAATTATTTGACGAGTCTAGCTTAGGGAAAATTGTTCGTTTTTCTGCTGCTTCTTTTCTGGACAGATTCTGCCTTCTTTTTCTTTATGCACTCTTTGGGCTTGGGAATCGAATTTCCATGATTCTTTCAAGAAAGAGAGTGAACATACAACATAATGAACCTTTTTGTCTATCTACTGGAGCTTTTTATTTGGAATTTTGCACAGCAAGCATGTGATTTGTTTGTCCTTGCTAATCTCACCCCACAGAAAAAGAATGGGAGAAACATGTTTTGTGAAGTTTTTTTCACGGGGAATAGAGGAGCTGCGCCTCAAGACATCCAAGAATGGTGAAAGCCATAAGCTTGGGGATGTGATGAACACCCTACTGGAGCTACACTCTTTTGGTTAGAACACGTCTACTTTCTGTTTTTCTAAGCAAAGCATTTATCGTAGAGACTTGAAGCGTCTAGTTTTTATTTTTATTTTTGTTTTGATAAGACCACCACCATCATTTTATATGAGATTGAGCTACTTGAGTTTGGGGTTGGAATGTATTGGATGCTAGTATTATTACTTGGAATAGGGATGCCATGGTTGATTTGAAGAGCTACATATGTTTGCATGATTTATAGGCTTTTTATGCGTAGAAATTTGCAATAATGTTGTCTTGAGCTATCTCTTATTCATGTCCTTGATGTTAATTGCTGGTTTATTTAGTTTGTCATTAAATGAGTAGTTCTATGGACATATGCATGCATAGTAGCTGGTCAACTATCTCCCTCTTGCTAGCCCAAAAATTTAAAAATTCCAACAAGTAAAAACTTGTTTCCAACACTCCTTAGCCAAGTATTTCCAGCGAGTCCACCATATCTTCCCATTAGCTTCATTGCTATTCCGAGTATGTTCACCATGTTATTGTGTTATTTATGTTCTAAATTAAGATATTCACTTTATTAATTGTCATGAGTTGAACTTGGGATAGGACTCTCATGAACTTTTGAAGGCACACTTTACTTTTTATGCATCTAATAAACATGACCCAATAATGGGAGCCACAAGTTTTGCGTTTGACAAGTGTGTGGTTGGGAGCTAGCTATAAACGTGTATCACCGGAAAGCTTTCAACATTGCACAAAAAAATTTACATTTGGTTGATACCATGTACTTTTGTTTTTGGACTCCTGCCATGCCAAAATGAAATAGAGGAATAGTAAGTTTTGATGAGTAAGTATCTATATGACTAGAGAAACGCATTGGGCCGCTAACCCAAGCCATGCTTTATCATGGTGGAAATTTACTTACAGCTTGAGTGACTCTACAACACATCCTATAATAAAATAAGAAGCTATGCATAATAGTGAATGAAAATAAAAAGGATGATGAGTCTACTCCGTTTGTTCATCTTGTCATTGTAACATGGGCTTGTTTCCATGTCATGGGGCAAGAGGTACCTCTTTGCGGATCTCTATGATGTCATTAATACTTATTATGATTGTACAAAGCTTATTAGGAATCTTAAGTTGAGTAATCATGGAGTAGGTTTTCCCACTCACGGGGCATGAGGCTTTCAACCACCTTGTCATTCTCATTACTTCAATACTCACAATTTTAAGATGCTAGTGATAAAGGGGCAATGAGAGTCCTAGATCAATGGATACCACGTTTCAATTAGTAATTTTAGTTGAATAATTTAGAGGCTAAATAAGACTTGATCATGTTTTACCTCTACTCAATTTTCTCCAAAGTGTCCACCATATTTTCTATTCTCCATTATGCTATTCTTTGACCAATATAGGATTTTATTTTTCATTTTGTGTATGTATTTGGTCCATAGTGCTTTTATTTCATTATACACTTTGTGAACTTTCATGAAGCATCTTTGCTTGCATATTTGATATTTCTTACAACATGAATTGTATAATTCTACTCATTTCTAGTATTAATCATTTCATTATATGTAGCATGAATAATCCTCCTTGATATCCCATGATTGTTTCAATATGCAAAACCCATCTTAGTTTTATCACCTTCATACTCGAGACGAGCATGGGTTAAGCTTGGGGATGTTGATGCATGTAAAATGCATAGATGAATTTTGCATATTTTCACAGGATTTTCTATTACATATTGCATCATATACGGGTATAATTCAATGTTTTATAGTATTTTGGGGTTAAATTACAAAGTCCCCCAACTTTTATGGAATTAACCCTGCCTGTCAGAAACCCCGTTTTCTATATTTTTGACGTTTCAGGGGGCAAAATTCCGCGAAATCACCTGAAAATCTGCGGGGGGTCATTTTCTTGGAAGGAGAAGACTTGCGGGTGAAGGATCCACGAGAATTGGGCAAGGAGGACCAAAAGAGGACCCTCCACGCGGCCAGATTCCTTGGCCGCGTGAGAGGCCCCCTTTTGGCCCCTGTGGCCCCAATTCCTTCCATCTTCGACTTACCGACTCCATCTTGACCTAAAACCGACTATAAAAAGGGTCCCCCGTACCCTTACGGAGAAGAGCGCCGCTGAAACACCGAAACACCGAAACAGAGACCAAAAGTTCCAGATTGGAGGGGGAAAACTCCGGCGGGGCGCCGCCGATGTGATCTCCTACCCCTCCAACGTCATCTCCATCGACATCTCCATGAAGAGGGAGTAGTCCACCCCAGGGCTATGGGTTTGTGGAAGTAACACTTGTATCTCTCTCTCTATGTGCTTCACTAATTAGATCCGTATGAGCTGCCTCACATGATTACGGGCACCGTTGTAATTCCTATGTGGTGGATCTTTTCTATGAGTTATTGAATCTGAGATTGCAATTGTTTCTCTTGAGTTATTTGAGTAGATGTATCTTATGTACCCCGTTCTTATTTGCTAGCTTTGATCAATCTAGTTCTTGAGAGCGTGTGTGGGGTGATGGGTGCATTAGTTGGAGTAACGGGGGGTGGCTAGTGCTGTGAAAGTGACAGAAGTTCAGCGATCCACTTAGGTTTTGTTAAACCTTTCTTAGTTACCTCACTAGGGATAAAAAGGAGTACCTTGTTACCGGGGATTTGAAGTGACACTAATCAATCTCCATGACTAGATCTAGCAAGTTCTTACTTCAACTTCATGTCACATTGCTTAAAGCTATACTCTGGTTTTTCCTTAATTATCGAGGTGTTATGATTTATTTCGCATCTTGGTGGAGTATAAGAGGGATCAATATGACCGTAGAGATCTCTATGCTAGGACGTGATGCCCATATGAAAGTACTCAATGTTAAACATGTTATTGTAATCTCACATATAATTCTTTATGTCCACCGTCTACTACATTATTTGAGAGAATGCAAGTGTGAAACCATGAACCCCGGTCCTATTTTAAATATAAGAAAACACTCTAGTTACTTTGCTGCAATTTACTTTACTTGCACTTTACTTTACTTGCATCTCCAATTCGAATTTACATTATCTCCATCACCACTTGCATCACAAAAATACAAAAACAATCTATTGCATATTTATTTTCTCATTTGCATTTAGTAGTAGATTTAATTATTGCACATTTACTTTCAGTTTTGCATTGCAATTTAGAAGTATCACACCTTGTGCTTGACAACCACTTGGTGAGGTTGAGGGCACAAAATTCTCTACTTGTTTGCAGGATCCTGGAGGAAGCTTGGAAGACAACTTCTGAAACACTGGCTCCCCAAGAGTTCGATATAAACCCTCGAGTCACCCTCGTGGGGAAGAAGGCTTGCCACTAGCTACACACTCTGCACTTGGAGTCTCAACCTAGCCATCAGCAGCTGCTCGGGATCTAACGAATATTCCATCGCTTGAGTAGGCTAAAAATCACTGTAGCCCCCAACGCCCGGGTTGTGTTCCAGTGGAACCCGGAATTTTTCAGCTTGTATTGACCTGATAACTTGAATTGTCTATAACCCTTGTTTTTCTGTCGTTACCAATTTTGCAGTCTCAAATCTTCCTCTCATAAGGAGAGTTCAAACTTGAAGAACTTGTTACCACAAGAGGCCTAGAAAACTGAAGAGGCGAGAACTTTGCAGCACGAGCTAGCGAAACAGGTTGAGGAAGCTGCCAAAACCTTGTCTGTTCTTCAGCAAGACTTTGAGAACCGGGAAAAAACTCTTATTGAGAGGGAAAGAAGTGCTGAGAAGGAGCTGGAGAAAAACAGAAGCAGATTTGCTAAGGTTAAGGACCTGCTGGGTGATATCACTTACAGTGTTTTTGGTAAGTTTGCTCCTTGTGCAGCGCATCTATGCTTCTCTTACAGTTTGTCGGATATATACCAAATAGGGGTATATAAGATGGTAGGCCAAGTGCCGGATTACCAGGGTGGCCTAAGTGGTAGTGGGCTTAGGTCCATTAGGCGGCCCAGTAATCCGACGCGCAGAAGCCGGATTCTAGAAGAACCCGGATCACAGCCCATGTGATCTGGCTTGGAGGAGAAGACGGATTCCTTGCTTTCCAAGTTACAAGTTACCGTAGTTTTCTAGGTTTCCTATTCTGTAAGCCCTAATCCGGCTACTATATAAAGCCGGACGGGAGATAGACAAAACAACGAGAAAACAGAGAAGCTCTACGCCAACTCGCCGAGAAGCTCATCCTCGTCGAGTAGCTTAGATCCATACCCTCACATTGTAATCCTGTTTACGGGCTTTAGTCCCAATTAGTGAGAAGTGCAGGAGTAGGCACGTCGTACTGTCGCGACGTACCGAACCTGGGTAAAATCCTGTGTTCTGTGTTACTACGCTATCCCGTTACCCCACGTCTCTACCGTAGTCTCATGGCACCCCCGTCTATGAAAACTACTACGATGTCTCGACAGTTGGCGCCCACCGTGGGGCAAACGACGTCAGGCGTAAGATTCCGATCTGGGATACTTGGCGGAATCGGAAGATCAATCACTGTCGGAAGCCTAGAATTCGACAACGACGTCGGGCGCTTCCTCGACAACGGATCCTACATACCGGCGCAAAACCACCTGGTAAGTGCCTGTGTGCTACCGATAGGATCTGCTAACATCTTTATCGGGCTAACTGCAGAAGCAATGGGGTTTTGCGGTGGAAGCAAATTTATCCCACCCGCCCTATACCCAGTCGAAGATGACTATGATGCCGGATTCTGCTCAGATCGCCGACACAAAAGTGATACACACTTTATCGGCATGGTGCAATCCGAAATCGCCGAAAACACGGATGATGGAAATCCCGTGCAAGAGGCAGACAACAACGCACCCGTCATGGAGACGGAAGATCAAACACCCGTCACAGAGGCGGAAGATCCGACATCCGTCAACAAGATGATGAACTCGGAAGCAGAATCCGTGCTTGCCGCCATTGAGGCGAGGTTGGAGTCGGAAACCGGATCGGATAACTTCGACTCTGAAGACGAAGATGAGGACGCCTTCGTAATAAAGGTTAAATCCTTTCAAGAGGGATTCCATGAAGTCTTAATGGCAAAACCGGCTGATACCACGGACGCCGGCAGCCAGGAAAGCCCTAAAACCCCTCCGCCAGTGGAAGAGAGAGAAGACGGAGAAACTTCTCCGATATTCCCCAATGTCAAGGAGATGACAGAAGATGAGCCTGTCAAAAAACCTCCCTCTTCCAAGAAAAAGCACCGTGCTTCTAAAAAACTCCAATACAAAATCCGGAAGAAAAAATCAGCTGATCTCGCTGATGAAAACCTGGAAGTTGGAGATGTTAGCGGAACAAAGCCTGCGGAGAAGAAATCTAAGGAAATCACTGCTCCGCCAATGACGGAACAGGAAGAGCAAGAGCTATTGCAAACACCAGTGGGACCAGATGAACCCCCTGAGATGCTGGAAGCCAGGAGACAAGCTTTCCAATGGCAACAGCAACATCTACTCAGATCTCGGCAACATCTCCAACAAACCCATAATGACATCAAAGTCATGAAGGAAGAAATAGAGGAGTACGAGAGAAAGCATAGATCCGCGTTAAAACCTACTAGGTTACCCGGAATCGCAAGACCGGAAGAACTGCCGCCAAAAGAAAGGTTCCATAACCCATCTTGGCAAAAGCAGGTAAACGGCAAAGATGCCAAGGGCGAACCAATATACAAGACCGCAGCAGAAAACGCGGAAGCAGCGTTCGCGATTCTTAACAACGATCTATATTCCAACGGGGAAAAACTCCAAGGGGTGTATGCTTTCCTAGGAAAAGCATTGCAACAACAACAGCGCGCTCAAGAGCGATCAGGGAGGCTGCATGATAACTCCGCCCTATGCAAGACAACTACTTGCGCTGCTGGAGCACCTGGACCGGAAGAACCCGGGGATTCAGACAACTCAAAAGACAAAAAAGAGGATCCGAGAAAAGACAAGAAAAACCCCGACAACCGGGATGCAGCGTCTAAAACCGGATCCCATCTCCCGAAAGATGGGTATAAACCCCATGATCGGGAAGACAAACACCGGAAAGACGGCAAAATAATGCCACCTCCGAGAAACCCAGCTGAGAAAGCTGGAAGATACGATATACCTCACAGGCGTGAGAGATCCCGGACACCGCCTAAGGACAAAGAAAGGCACAGGAGTAGAACTCCGCCTAACCCAAAAGGGCGTGAACACGGAAGAGATAGAAACAATCCCGGAAGAGCGCGTTCGCGCAACAATGGAAGAGAAAGGAGCAGATCCCCTTCCGTCCATTCAACCGAAAGATATTCTGCACACATTGACAGAGCAGAAAAAGATGATCTATACTTTGGTCCTAAGTGTTTTACCGACAGGATCCGAAGAATAACGCTGCATTCTGGCTTTGCCAAGGTCGGTCCAACGTACCAGAAATACACTGGCAGCACAAACCCGGATACCTGGCTCTCGGATTACTATACAGCCGTCCAGATCAACAATGGGACAGACCTGGAAGCTGTCAAGTTTCTTCCCCTAATGCTGCTGGATGGAGCCAGAGATTGGATCAATGGATTACCGTCACGAACAGTCGATAGCTGGGACGATATGGCTAGAGTATTTACTCAGCATTTCCGGGGAACATACAAACGCCCGAATAGCATCAACCAGCTAAACCGTTGCACGCAATTTGAGGATGAACCATACGTGGATTTCATCTCCAGATGGACAGCAATGAAGAATAGTTGCTCTGGAGTAACTGACGTACAAGCAATGCATGCTTTCATCAATGGCCTAAAACCCGGACTTGTACCGTTCATGGTTGGTTCCAAGAAGCACAAGGATCTCGGATCCATGCTTACAACCGCCAATGAGCATGCCGCAGCCGAGGATGACATCAGAGCAAGAGGAGGCAATATTGAATCATTGATACTTGCCAAGAAAACCCCTCGTTCTGACAAAAAAGCCACTCCAGAAACAACGACAAAGCCCAAAGAGGTGAACATAACCTTTGGAGGAGAAAAGGGAAATAAGTGGAAAGGACGCAACCCAGATCCAATCAATTACACTCCAGAGGAATGGGAAAGGATTAAGTCGGAACCTTGCGTTCACCACTCGCAATTTGGGAAACCCACCCATACAAACGCGCAATGCCGGCTGAATAAGCACATGAAGGGCACTGCAGGGTCCGGAAATAAAGGGAAGGGTTCCAAAAGGAAACCCGCCAAACAAAAGCCAGAAGCTGACAAAGAAGACAGTGAATCGGACACTGACGAAAAAATCCAGGAACAGCAGCGTAAAGGCGAACCCAAGTTTCCGAGAGTTGATGGAGAAGCAATGCTAACTTTCTTAGCAACCCCATCAGCAAAGGTGGCAAAAAGAACACTTCGAGAAATAAACGCGGTTGTTCCGGCAACCCCGAAATTCTTGAAGTACTCCAATACACCGATAATCTGGGATCAGTCTGATCATCCCGGAAATATCCCTGAACCCGGCATACAAGCTCTTGTTGTAAGCCCTATTGTTCAAAATACTAGGCTAAGAAGAGTGCTGATGGATGGAGGATCCAGCATTAACATAATGTACCTGGATACACTGAAGCACCTGAAGATTTCCGAGTCTCAGCTCAACTACAGCAATATACGCTTCCATGGTATCGTCCCTGGCAGGCAAGCACGATCCCTAGGAGAAATTTCCCTAGATGTCACCTTCGGAGATAAAGATCACTTCCGGCAGGAAAGAGTATCCTTCAAAGTAGTGCCGTTAGAAAGTGTGTATCACGCAATACTCGGACGTCCAGCTTTCGCCAAATTCATGGCAATATCCTGTTATATTTATAACAAGCTGAAGATGCCAGGACCCAAGGGAGGAGTAATCACTATAGCTGGTGATTTTAAGCTGGCAAATGAGTTGGAAAAAGAAAACGCCCTTTGCGCTCAGAGAGTTATAGCAAAGGAAGAACTGAAGGAATTAGCCAAGGAGGTATCGCCGTCAGAAATGCCGGCAGGAAAAGAAACTCGGAAGCCAACAGACAGCTTCAAGGCATCCGAGAATACAAGACAGGTAATCCTAGATCCCAAAGATCCGACAAAATTTGTCGTCGTAGGGATTGGGATGACTGACAAATAGGAAGGCGAGCTCATCAAGTTCCTCCGTGAGAACTGGGATATTTTTGCCTGGTGTACAGCGGACATGCCAGGTGTACCCAGGGAACTTGCTGAGCACCAACTTAAGGTTATTCCTGGATCAAAACCCGTCAAACAAGATCTCCGTCGATTTGACGGAAGAAGACGGAAGGCTATTGGCAAGGAAATTATCCGGCTTTTAGCAGCGGATTTCATCAAGGAAGTGATCCATACTGACTGGTCCGCAAATCCGGTATTAGTACCGAAGAAAGACACTACTGCTCTTAGAATGTGTATAGATTACACAGGCTTGAACAAATTGTCTCCGAAAGATAGGTTCGCATTACCGCGAATCGATCAAATAATAGATGCTACAGCAGGCTCTGAGCTTTTGTGCTTTTTGGATGCATACTCCGGGTACCACCAAATACGCATGAAAAAGGAAGATCAAATTAAGACTTCTTTCATAACCCCATACGGGACGTATTATTACGTAACCATGCCGTTTGGCCTGAAGAACGCAGGTGCAACCTACCAGCGTTGCATGCAACGTTGTTTGCATAGTCAGATTGGAAAAAATGTCCATGTTTATGTGGACGATATTGCTGTCGTAACCAAGGAAAAATATACACTCCTTGAGGATTTGCGAGAAACTTTCGAAAACTTACGCACCTACAAGATGAAGTTGAATCCATCTAAGTGCGTATTCGGGGTTCCCTCAGGAAAACTTCTGGGTTTCATCGTTTCTCACAGAGGAATAGAAGTTAACCCGGAAAAGATCAAGGCAATCTTGAACATCACAAAACCTACCTGTGTCAAAGATGTCCAAAGATTGACGGGTTCCGCAGCTGCCGTTAGCAGATTTATTAGTCGGCTGGGGGCTAAAATCTTAACATTATACAAGTTGTTGAAGAAATCCGACAAAGTCAAGTGGATAGCAAAGCTTTGGAATACATAGCAGTTATGTCTCTTCTATACTTAGTTCAATATCTATGTAAACATCTTTTGAGATCATGAAATAAAGTTGTTGGATTTCTGGTATCCATGTTTTTTACATGTTCATTATAGTAAAAGCATGTTTCCACCTTCTCTATTTCCCAATGATCTTACAAAATACTCAATGTTAACCCGAATTGTGCCTGTGTACTCGGCGTTAAGTAACTGAATGTTTTTTCAGCCTGCTAACGGCTAAAGGAAACTTGAATTGCCTGCGTGCCCAAGTTTCGGTTAAAAAGTTCCTTGTTTCTCTAAGCATTATCTGATTGCGTATGTGTTGGGTTGCTGGAACTAGTTAGTAAAAATGCCTTTAGCATGGTCCATGTTTCCGAGTTTAAACTGATTGGTTACTCCCAGTTACTCGGCATGACGATTCATATTGCTATTTGAGCCATTTCAAACACTAAGGACAGTTAAAACATATATGCCAGAGAACTTAGAAGATAAAGGAATAATAACGTCCGAAAAACCTTGCAAAAAATTTCATAACTAATAATTGCAAAAGGCGGAATTTTTCATTCATACAAATAGAGGCATTACATTGCAGATTACATTGAAAGAACAGTAATGCTCCTATTGTCTATTTTCTGCCATCCAGGTCAAAGGTAGCCCTTCAAGCATCGGATTCCTCCTCGCTGCTGTCGTCTTCGGGGATTGGAGGGATCTCTTCTTCTGGATAGTTGATGGAAATATTTACCATGGAGGCAATCTGGGTGGCGTGGCCTTTGATTTCATCAAAGATGGTATTTCGCTGAGTGTCCGTGTATCCCTGAGGGACACCGGACGCCACGCGCCAGGATTTAGCACCGGGGTAGTGCATGCGCATAAGGCCGAGTGCCATACGCGCACCACCCCGTGCAGCGGAACGCAGGATAGAATCCCTGGATTCCGCCACCTCCATGATGGCTCCCGAAAGTTTTTCAACCTCCGAGAACTCCCTAGTCCTTGCGGGAAGAAACTTGTTCACCAGCTGCATTCCAGCAGCACGGATCGAAGTCCACATCTTCCCAAAGGCTTGGATCCCTTCAAGCCGGGTACCATCTGGGATATCTCCTGTTTTTTCCAACAAAACAATCAAAAGTGTTAGGCAAAAAACAGAGAAGAAAAACAAGATATGGAAAAATAAAAAAGGTAACGGAAAATTACCGATAAGCTTGTCGATCTCGGAGATTTCCTCCAGGCGAAGGTTCAGAGCATTCTCTAAATCCTGAATGGTGGATTTATCCTTCTCCGCCTGTTCAGAAGCCTTGGAGTTGGCAACTCCGAGGGCCAAGTTGCTGGCCTCCAGATCCTTTTGAGCCTTCACAAGATGCTTGTGAAGCTCCAAATTCTCCTTTCGGAGATTCTCGGCATTGCCGGCATCTTCAGCTATTTGCTTGGCCTTAGCCAAAGCAGCTGAAAAGCAAAGAAAATTCCGGATTTAGAAAATTTCTGGAATAAGTACTTAGACAAAAAATTGAATTGCAAACCCCAGAAGAATAATGTATACCTGATGTTTCCGATAAAGCGAGCTGAGACGATGCCAGTTCCGCCTCTCTCTCCTCAAGAATAGAAAGGAGATTTATAACCTCCTTATTCTTGATGGTGAGTTTGTTGAAAACTTCCATGTTTATGGTTTCGGCGGTTTGCTGCAACATAGCAAGGAAAAGAATGGTTACAAAAAGCATCAAAGTAAAACATGCATGCAATTTTGTTTAATGCTTGGGGGCTAGAGTTACATACCTGGCTCATTCGGTGCAAACCCGCCAAGTTTTCCTGGAACTCTTTTGCGTATTCCGCAAAAGCAGTTCCGGCCGCGCTTAGGCCGTCGTTGATAATCTTGAAGTCTTTGTCAAAGGTGGGAATCTCTTCGTCGAAAGTCCGAGAAAATTTCTCCACCTCTGGAGCCGCCCTTTCCCTCGTGTCCGTGTCCGACACAACGGGCTGGCTGGGCTCTGAGGGCTTGGTGGTGGGGGCTGCAGTTTGCTCTTCCGCCATTGTGGACGGCGTGTTCGGGGCAACGGCGGAAGAAGGTTGACTGCCTCGGCTGGAAACAACCTTGTGTTTCTTCAGCTTCTTTGGTTTTAAACTGGAGGGAGGCAGGCTAAAAACAAAAAACCCGGAAAAGTTAAAAAACCGAGGATGGATGAAAAGTTCTCATGAAAAAGAACCCAGATGAAAGAACCTGGAAGTGGCGACGGGGATTCCGTCAAGGTCGATAATTTCCTCAGAGGAAATAATCTTCTTGCGCTTGCGTCCACCTGTAGCGGCGGTGCGCAGCGCGTCCAGCTCTGCCTCGGATACCAAGTCCGAATCTGAAAGATCCGCGAACTGTCGGACGAACAAGATCAAAATCAGAAGCTAGAAAATCCGAGAAAAAATAAAACTGTACCCAAATGACTGAAAAATTACCTTGGGAACCGGATTGTCGGCCGTATACATTGGCCGACTCGCTTCGTATTGGTCGCGTGATGCGACCAATTGGTTGATGCGCCGTCGAAGCTCCTTTGCGGGCCAATCTCTGGTAGTTGTCCGCATCGGATCCTTGACTCCCGTGTATTCGACAGGAGACGGCCGCTGTGGTTGGCCAATGGCTGGATTCGCCTAATCAGCCAGCATAGAACCGTGTCCATGCCGGTTAGAGGCGGATCCATGGAGGTGAGCTTGGCGATGCGCCGCTTGATCTTTAGTAGATCTGGCGGCAGAACCTGGACAGCTTCCGTTCCCCAGTTGTCTTGGGGAACTGCGGCAGAGTTCACGAAAGGAGGAACCCCGACAGCTTCCTTAAGGAAAGGCACGTCGGGGTGATAAAAGAAGGAACCCGTCCAAAATTTGACGGATTCCGAAGTTTTTATCTTGGGGAACCAATCTTCTCGGAATCTCCGAAGAGTGAAAGATATGGTCCCGCAAGTCGGGAGTGCGCCCTCCGAAGAGTTCCGCTTAACCCCGAAGCAGTAAGTCCAGAAATCTAACCTAGGTTCTAGCCCTAAGTAGCCCTCGAACAAAGCCTGGAAGCCGGCCATGTAGAGGATGGAGTTGGGAGGAAGGTTATGGGGCTGGATGTTGTAGTGAGAAAGGATTTGGAGGAAGAAGGAAGAAGGTGGAAGTCCCATACCTCGAAGAAGGTGGGAACAAAGAAGGACCCTTTCGCCATTTTTTGGCGTAGGCTCGGTCTCGTCTTCTGGAAGCCGCCATTTCTTCTTAAGAACCAGGCCCTCCTTTTCCAGGTTTGGAAGGAGAGCCTGAGGAATGCTGCAGGCAATCCAGTTGCCTGCAGACTCCGCTTCTTCGTCTGCTCCGGCGGCGGCAGAGGCGGCGGCCTCCGCGGCGGCGAGTTCGTCGCCAAGGAGTTGGATTTTCTCCTCCGCCGTTTCTGGAGCAAACGGCGGGGAGGCTGCGGAGCTCGATCCCGCAACGTCCGCGGCGGCGGAAGGATTTGCGTCACCCGCCGCGGAGGCCGTGGTCTTCTCCGGCTCGTCGCCGGTGTGCTTGGGCGATCCCAGTTGCGGATCTAAATCGCTGATGAGCTCGTTGATGGCGGCGCGGGTCGGCGATGACGGCGAGGAGGCCATCTTGTGGTGGTGCGTTGCGTTCCGGTGTGCTTGGATGCTAAGAGCGCCTGGGACAAGTGCTTTGCTGTCGAGCTTGTTCGCGTCAATGGCGTGGGCAGTGGGGAGTGAGGAAAGTTTTCGTTGAGGACGAGGACGGCTATTTATAGTCGGAAAACCGTTTAGATGCGTGCCAACGGCTATTTTGACCGTTGGATGTTTGCCGCGTGTCGCTCGCCGGAAAATCCGTGAAATGAAACGACGGAGTAATGATGATTATCTCCTCGTTTCCCGCGCGAATCTGTCAGAGATACGTTTCTGGGTTTTTCCGAGTAAATCTCAAACGTCGCTTACGTCAGCATGATTGAGTGTGCTGACGTAGGAAGTTTCTTCTCCGCGAAGGATCGTGAGAGAAAAGCCGGATTTTTAGGATTCCGAGTTTCATGCCACCATCTTTTTCAAATGAAGAATAAGAAGAATCAAGACTGCTGAATCAATATTTCTCGGACAAGGAACATTTGGCGAATAGCGGAGAATCAGAGTTTTGATCCTTCTTGGGGGCTACTGTCGGATATATACCAAATAGGGGTATAGAAGATGGTAGGCCAAGTGCCGGATTACCAGGGTGGCCTAAGTGGTAGTGGGCTTAGGTCCATTAGGCGGCCCAGTAATCCGACGCGCAGAAGCCGGATTCTAGAAGAACACGGATCACAGCCCATGTGATCTGGCTTGGAGGAGAAGACGGATTCCTTGCTTTCCAAGTTACAAGTTACCGTAGTTTTCTAGGTTTCCTATTCTGTAAGCCCTAATCTGGCTACTATATAAAGCCGGACGGGAGATAGACAAAACAACGAGAAAACAGAGAAGCTCTACGCCAACTCGCCGAGAAGCTCATCCTCGTCGAGTAGCTTAGATCCATACCCTCACATTGTAACCCTGTTTACGGGCTTTAGTCCCAATTAGTGAGAAGTGCAGGAGTAGGCACGTCGTACTGTCGCGACGTACCGAACCTGGGTAAAATCCTGTGTTCTGTGTTACTACGCTATCCCGTTACCCCACGTCTCTACCGTAGTCTCATGGCACCCCCGTCTATGAAAACTACTACGATGTCTCGACACAGTTCATGATCTCTATGTCTCCTCATAATAATACGGTTTCTGAGCAATGTACTCTTGTGATTTTCGGGTAGACTGCACGGGAATAACCTCCAGCTCCGAGAACTGAAATTGAAAGCTCTGTTCACTTTGATCTGGCAATTATATGTTGGGGGAGGTGAATGCATCAAAGTTGTCAGAAACTGGGATAATGCCCCTAGAAAACTCCATGATATGATTGTGGAACTAACTCATGTTCCACAATGGATAGAAGAGCACAAAATCTCAGTCTGCCATCGTGGAGCGATCAAAGTCATGTCCCTGGCCAAGGCGTATCAGTCGGAACTGAATCCGGATCTCCTGGTTGGAAGTTTTCCCGAGTACCGAGCTGATAGGACTAAGTACGAGAGGAAAGAATTTGCCAAGATTGAGAAAGATTGCCGGTTCCAAGCTTGCTCCATTGCCGAGAAAATAAAGCTAAAAGAACTTTGTCCTAGTTATCTTTCCTCAGGTGATTGCAAGACGAATTTCAGTCCTCAGGTTATAACTGTTGTTTGCCAGGTTCCGCAGAAGAGCCATCTTTCTATAGCTTCATCCTCTGGTGTTCCATATTCTACCACTCCTTTAGTGTCTGCTCCACCCCGTCGCTTGTATGAACCGGATGACACCAATGACGCTTTGGCTCAGTTGGAGTGGAAATACGTTTTCGGAGCTGAATTTGAAGAAGCATAAAATATCCAAGGTGATGATAAAGAGCACCCAGAAGCAGAAGACCCGGATTCTGGAGCCGGTTTAGATTCTGCACAACAGAAAGGAAATTCTGTTGTGTAATAAACATTTGGTAAGTTTGACAATAACTTAACCCTGATGGGCCGGTTTGATGAGATCCGATCGATTTTAAGATTTTGGCTAATTCTACCTCTAAGACAGTCTTTTAGGCCCTGCAATTTTCGGTGTTAAAACGTCTAACTCGTTTTTGCAGATTTTGTGACCGGTATGGCCCTATGTGTATGTAATGCATGTGTAATATTTTCATGACATGCGTGTCGTGAGTATCTCAACACGACTGGAACCATATTGTGTTGTCACTTATTGTATTAACGGCCTACGTGTCGACTTGTGATGATTCCTACTATCCATGTAATCCACGTTTCTAGCTGTTAGTAGTAATAGCTTGTAGAAGTTTCTTGGAGGACTCATCACCGGAGGGATGACACACATGGACCATGGAGATGGAGATCATCATGGTGGACAGGTTCCATGGAGATGGAGATCACCATGTGAAATGGGCCATACTGTGTCACAACTATGTGATTGCTATTCATGTTGCTTTACTCCTATGCATGTTAGATTCGTAGAAGTAGAACGATCCCTCGCAAATGTTAAGTTCCCATGCTCCCCCAACTAAAATTTTCACCATCCCATGTCTTCTACGATTGATGGTGGGTCTGTTGCAGCAGGGCACCACCAGTTTTCGTTGACTAGGTGGGTATGTATTGGTTAGGTGGTACAACTGTTGCAGCAGGGTGCCATCTGCTGATGCTTACGCGCATAAATGGTTGGTTAACTCATCAAGGTAATCTTAACAGTTAAGCGTCTTGGGGCATAAAGGTTGGTGTTTTGACATGGAGATGTCACCCAACAAGAAGAGTCATATGTGATATGATTAGCAAGTGTTGCTTACCGATCTACCTTGTCTTCTAACAGTGATGTAAACGCCACTAGTCGACTTGTTCGTTGTGGATCTTGAATAACTAAGTACCAATAGAGGGATGTTGGTTTTAGTGGGAGTAGACCACGTTAAATTGTTTAATGTCTTTTACTCTATCATGGATTATTGTCTTAGTATTTTGCATGTTTTTCTGTTGTAGATCAATGGCACGCAACAACCAACCCACCCCTTTTGTGTTGTGGCATGTCCTTGAAAAGGAAAAAGTTAAATGGAACAAACTATTCGGATTGGATCCGAAACCTGAGAATTGTTCTCAGGGCTGAGAGAAAGGAAAGTGTTTTCGATACCCTAATCCCAGATGCGCCTCTTGATACTGACACTACTGCCGTTAGAGCTGCCTTTAAGAGAGCATGTGATGAGTCTCTTGAGGTGAGATGCCTTATGCTTGCATGCATGGAACCCGACCTTGAAAAGCAATTTGATGGCCAGGAAGCGTATGATATGATCATTGAACTGAAGTATATGTTCCAGACTCATGCCAGGACCTAAAAGGAGGCACTAGGAGGTCACTGATAATTTTAATTGTGTCTTATGTTCTGCTGGTGTGCATGAGGATAGACAACATCTCTTCTTTACCTGCAATTTCAGCCAGAGAGTTTGGAATTATCTGCAGATATATTGGATCCAGGCTGCTGATATTCACTTAAGCATTAGTCAGGCAAGGAAGGAGTTTGCTAAACCTTTCTTTATGGAGGTGGTGATTATTGCTTGCAGGCATATTTAGCTCCAAAGAAACAACAAGATTTTTGAGCATTAGAGGCCGTCTTTTGCTAGGTGGAATGGGGGCTTCATTCATGATCTAATCATGCTGCAATTCAGAATGAAGAAGAAATCTGCTGATGGCTTGTTACATTGGATTCATGCTCTCCCTTATCTTCTGTAGTTAGTTTGTTGTAAATAGTTTTTTCTCTTTTTCCCTGTTTGTACATAAACTTTTATTTACCTTTTAATAACGGGGTGGGATGTTGTGGGGCTTTTGCCCTACAGTCAGAGAGCTCTAAAAAATATTAGATTGAGTCTTATTTTTGGATTATTTATGATTGCTTCCCATCAAACTACGATATTATGAGTATGACGATACAATTGAGATTTTTGTTACAAACGTCTGGTTATCTATGGACCTTCTGCCTACTCCTAGTATGTTCAGTTCTTCGTCCAAAGATGTGTTTCAGTAGTTTTGGGTCTCGCTATAGTCGGGAAATACTAAGTTTCACCATGGAAACGCAAAGGAAGGTAGACCAACAAGTTTAGCAATAGATCCATGGATAAAACCTAACAAAATGCACTCAAATCACAAACCGATCTGAAAACAAATTGGGCTATTTTTGGTGAATTTTTTTGAATTTAGGTAAGAACAAGAATTTTTTTGGGGGGAAAAGGGTGTCAAATCCATGGCAACCTTGTTCTTGATACCAGATGATGCGGCGTTGGCCTATAGGTTGGCCTGATCTTCACGGATTGACAAACATGGAGAGCGGAGATGTAGGAGAACATGAAGAATATGACGAACACCAAGAAAAATACACACATGCCAAGGGGATAACTCTTGAAGCCTACTAAGGATCGCAAACCCAAAAAACCAACAGGCTAATTGGAACCAATTCCTTTGACCGGTCGGTCCACCGATCCAATAAAAGCTTCAAGGGGAACGTTGGCAAGAACTACTTGGAGAGATCTTGATACAATCCAATAGATTAATCTAAGGAGTTGCCATCCCATGGAGGAGGAGAAAATTCCCAATTATGTCTCACATGAGCTCTATCTCATCTGTAACACCCGGGGGATTTCCCTCAAATAGAATTGCTTGTTTTTTTTTTTGCATGACATTGCATCATTTGCATTGCACTTTGCTTCAAACCATTTTGGAAAATTCAAGCAAATTCATTTAAAATTTCAAACAGCAACAAATATTTAAATTTTTGAAAAACAAAAGTTGGTGCAACTGGGCTTTTTCAATCAGGAACTTATAAAAATTATCACCATAATTTTTGGATCCCAAAAACCCCTTCTTTTTCCTTCTCTTTTCTTTTCTACAAAAACAAAAGAAAAAAGAAATAAAATAAAACAACAGTGGGGAGGCAGGCCACAAAGGCCCACCTACAACCCCGAACCTGGCCCAAAGCCAACCCAGCCCACATATCCTTCTCCTCCGTCCGTACAGGCACGAGGAGGACGTGATCCCCCTCCTGTCGTTTTCACCAAAGCAGAGCACCACCCACCTCCATGGTCCCCTCGTCCCCCTCGTTCTTATCTACCCGGGAGAGGATCCAGAAACCCTAGCCTTGTTCCTCTCCTCCCTTCCCCGCCGCCACCAGTTTCTTCTCCTCCTCCTATGTCCTTCTTCCATTATATCACCCAGAGCCATGGCCACCGCGGAGAGCTCATCACGATGACGCCATGGTCACCTCAAGGCTTCTCGGTTGTCGGGAATGGGACGAGGACATCTTCCGCGCCAAGATTTTCGAAGGAGCCTCGCCAAGTGCCGTCCTGGATCGCCGTCCTCCTCCGCGTCTGTCGGCATCAAGGAGCCGGTCTGCATCGCGCTCAACATCTTCAGCCCGTTCGTGACATCTTCCAAGCCGAGCCACCGCAGTGAGATTCCGTCCTCCGGGACACCTCTTCTTCCCCCTACCCCTTTTCTCTGTGTGCCGCCATCGAGCAGCATGGTCGCGCCGCCCCGCGGTGGTGGTCACCGACTTGTGCCCGTCCGTCGCACGCGACCAGTAGCTTGCAGTAGTCCATCTTCAGTTTCGTCAAAAGAAAAACCGCGCAAAAACACTTCTTATGGGTCAGATCTGTTTCCAATCACAAGCACGCTCACAGCCCAGTGGCCTTGTTCCTTCCGCGGGCGCGCTGGGTCGCGGGATCGAGTCCCCTCCGCGGCCAAAAGGCCCCCTTCTTTCTCTCTTTTCCACCCGCGCGTGCGGCCCCACCTGTCAACGACCCTGAAGGCTGACAGGGACTCCACCCACGCCCAGTCAGCGCCGCGTGGCCTCGGGCCCGCGCGGCAGCCACACTGGCTGCCCCAGCCCACGGTGGAAATCGCCAGATCCAGATCTGGATCTGGCCCTTTTGCACCGAACCCCCTGTACTTCCTCTGTTTTGCACCACAGCCCCTCCACGCACTGTCCAATCACAATCCAGCCCTAGAAAATCTTCTGAACTTTTAAAAATTGCAGTCTAGTCCCTAGAATTCAAACCTTAATATCTTTTGCAATTCAAATCCAAATTTAATAAATAAAATATGTATTCTACTCAAAATTTCCTGAATTTTCCAAATATGCAATTTGTTTAATGTTTTGACCAATTAAAATTTGTGCAATTTTCTGTACTTTATTTAATTCATTTAAAATTGCATAAATCATAATTAATTCAAATTAAATTCAAATTTAATGTGTAAAATATGTTTTCCAACCAGAAAAATGCAAGGAATATTAATATGCCATCCATGCCCATGTTTGCATCCTGCATCTTACATTGTTAGTAGTGTTATGCAAGTCCACCTAATTAATAAACATGGAATGTGTTGGGCTATTTATTTCAATTTGTGCCCTATTCCATTTAATATTGTGTAGATCACCTATATCTTGTTCTCCATGTTAATCAACATTTAATTTGATGGTTAGATAAACAACTTGAACCATAATTATTTGTCTGGACTCCGGGTCCGATTAAATTGTCTAAGTTGTACTTTTGCGTTGCATCCCGCATGTCATGCATATATAATAGGGTCATGCTGGATCTTTTGCCGTAGTAGTAATTGTTGCATCCGGTGTTTGTTCTAGTTCGTTGCTTCTTCGCGGATAGGACGCTGAGATGATGTGAGCAACGACAAGTTCTGCTACCTCTCCAAACTGGATTCCAGGCAAGTATACTCACTTGCTACCTATGTTGCCTTTCCCCACTTGTTACCGATTCTTTCCGTTCTCTTTATGCTAGCCTAGTATTTTTGATGCTTGTGTTCCGATCCCATCACATGTTTACCCTGCTGCCACGATATTGCTTTACCTCCACACCTATAACCCTGTTGTTTGTTGGCCTGTGTCGCACTAGCATGCTTAGGTTTGTTTGCGCTCGAGTCCTGTTGTCCTTTGTCCTATCACCTGTTTAGTTGATAGTTGGGTTTGTCCTAATCAACAACATGTTAATGTTTGGGATAATAATAATTTGATGATAAGGCACCGGCAGGAGGCCCGACGTGGTTTTGAGGCCTGCTAGTGTCGAACTTAATTAGGAAAAGGATCTTGTCCTCCGATCCATGATGAGCGCGCTAACCGCATGTGGGAAGCGTGTATGGGCGCCCCCCTCAACTTTGATTCGATTCGCATCTCGTCCAAATCGCCACATTTAGTTCGGGTTTTCCATTTGCCGCATGCATATGCAGGTGCGAACCCTTGGCGCCAGGGTGGAACTTTTGTAGTCGGCATTTAGGGAGACACGTTCTTAGAGTGCTATGAGGGTCCCCTTTTCTTCGTGGGGCTTGATTAGTCGTGCGATCAATTGCACGGGGTTCTTTGGGCTTGATGCGAAGAAGAGTTGGGTTGTGTTGAGTGCCTTGCTTGGTGGAAGTGCATTTCCATCTGGCGGGTCATTCTTTCGTGTACGGCCAAATTGGTGCATCCCTGCAGGGTTAATCTTCTCGAGAAGCCGTGTTGTCCGCAGTTATGGATGACTTGGTGAAAGTGCTGGCTAACAAGTACTCAGAAAACTTACACTTAACGATGATAACTTGACTAGTAATATAGATTACCTCCACCATAAAAATGAATGTCACCTTAATCAACTGTGTGAGTTTCCTTGGGTTGCTTCCTTAGTAGGGGGTAACACTGGATGGGTATTGTTTGGTGAGTAGTTATAGTTGGTTTTGTCGCGCTATCTTATCCCTTTCTTTTAGCCGAATGTTGTAGCGCGTCTCTGTCGTTAGTTAGTGCAGCCCGCTGCCGCTTCTTTGCAATAATCCCTTCCTTCCGTTCTACCCAAAGTATTTGTATCTTGTGATGATTGGTTACGCTGGTATCTTGTGAGTATGGTTTATCCACTTGCCAGTACTTAATAGTACTGACCCACGAATCCATTTCGTGGCTGCATATTCCACATTGCAGTCAACAGGTTTGAAGTCTGACGACGTTAGCTTGGGAATCCCTCCGGCTTGGCCTGGGCAGGGATTGGACGCCATCGGTTATCTTCAGGACTCTTAGTCCAATTTGTATCTTGTCCGTAGTCGGACACTATGTTGTTTCTTCCGTTGTTATTTGGATCTTTGTATTGTATCAGTTGTATTCTTGACTCTTTTGAGTCGTCTTGTATATATCTCTTCTGTTGTTGTTGCGGAATATTCGTGAACTGTTGTAATGTTATCACAAATGGAAACCTGAAATCGGTTATTATGCGGATTTGGGTGGAAATGCCGAAATCTGCATAGTGCCCGATCCCGGGGCGTCACATCATCTAGGAGGGAGGAGGGGCCTATAGATAGGATTGACCACAAAGGGGTAGGTAAGGGGGTAGATGAGAAGGATACAAGGGAATATTCCATGTCTTTACGCGTAGGGGAGCTGGCCTGGCCGGGACGGAGGCTGGCCCGGAGGCCGGGCAGGTAAAAGAGCGGGTCAGCCCGAGGGACGCAAGAAAGCCGGCCTAAGCCAGGCTAGAGTCCGGCCAAGTGACAGAAACAACCGATCTGGATGTGCAGGGAGGCCGACTTGGCGGTCTGGTGTACGGGAAGGAGCACGAGCGCGTCGGCCTGGGGACCCGTCCTTTAAAAAACACACTTTTCAAGTGCTATAGCGGTTGTAGGATCATGATATAAACTTAATTATGAACCTGGAGATAGAATGATAAGTGAATATTATTGTCTCTGGGGCATATCTTCGACAAGTACCAACATATTTAGTATAAACATGACCATCTCAAGATGTCATAAGAAATAAGATGGGTTATATTTTCCGAAAAAGTCATTTTGAGTGGCATTGCTAATAGAATCCTCACCACCCACAATGGTGTTGGTATCCTCATCCTTAGTCACCCCTCCTTTGCAAAGACAATATTCTTGGAAGGGCGAGTGGAATTCTTGTTCTTTGACTTCGTAACGAATCCAACTCCTTCTTTCCCATTCTTAACCTTTTGAGAGTTCACAAGATCATTGAGAACTTTATCACTTCCTACAATGTTCGTTGGAGCACAATGGTCGCTTGAAGAAGCAACAATAATAGCAGAGAAAGTAGAGACAACTTTCTTATTAGACTCTTAAAATAGAAGTTCATCACGAGACATTTTGAGTTTTCCATGAATATCCTCAAGAAAAATGAACTATTTTTTTCTTCAGTTTTTCATGATCCTCAACAAGTCTGTCGTGAGCAATCCCTAGCTCAAATTTTTCATGTTCATAAATTTTAACAAGAGCAAGAGATGAATCATTTTATATCATAAATTTATATAGGCAAAGAGCATAGTTTTCTTCTAAACTAAAAAAATTATCCTCAAGATAAACTCTATGAGATTGCTCCTCCTCAAAAGCCTTAGCGAGATCTTTAGTTTCATTTGGAAGAGCATCACCATGGATTTCCAAAGTCAAGATGATCTCCTCCTTTTCATCAACAAGGGCGTTGGCCGCATCAACCAGCTCTTTGTGGATGATTTTTCCATCGTTTTCTTCTCTTAGTACAAACGGGAACTCTTAACAAAGTGGTTTGGGCTTCCACAATTATAGCATGTTCTTGGGCGCTCGCCCTTGGGCCTAAAGGATTTTTTCTTGGAGGCCTAGGAGCTCCTGCCTTCCTTGCTTCTCTTCTTTTCCTATAGCCAGGAGTGGCTAGAGTAATGGCTTTGTGAAGTCCTTTGTAAACATCATCTTCATCAATATCATCATCGTACCCTTAGACTTCCTTAACCCGAGATACCGTTTTGGACTTTAGAGCAAGGTCGGGAGTTTTACTTATTCCTATTGATTGGTCAAGAGCATCATTCGCATTCTTGTGAGCTAGAGAGGTAGCAATGAACTCGGTAAGCAAATCAACAGAGTTGAGAGACTTGTAGTCCGACCTTGTTTGGATGTTGGTGGCGAGATTCTTCTTGAAAGGAGTGATGGACTTGAAGAACTTTATTTTGATCCATTCATAACTAATCACATATTTTCCAAAGTACCTTAATTAATTTTCAAGGGTTGCGAGTCTTCTATATAGATCTTCTGGAGACTCATCTTCAAGCATGACAAAGGTTTCAACTTTGTCAAGGGAAACATCATACTTGGAGGATTGTATGATCTCGTTGACTTGGAACAAAGTGTAGAAACTATCTTAAGCCTCCTTTACAGTGGTACATCCCCGAATGTGGGTGACGTGCTCTCATGGGAGAGCCTTTTGGATGATGTGAAGACTGGTCTTGTTGAGTTGAGACTCAATGTATTCTCTTGGAGACAAATTGCTTGGATCATGAGGGTGAAATCCATGAACAATACTTCGCCATAAAGAGTTGCATGTTCCAAAAATATGAGACTCCATATCAAACTTCCACATAGAAAATTCACTAGTGTTAAGCACGAGAGGTGTTCCAACATTGGTGAATGTTTGGGATGGAAACAATAGGGTGAATGAGTCATAATTGAATGGTGGTCGAATTTTTGAGTTGGACCCAAGCCATTAGCCTCGGAAGACTTGGAGTCCGAGTTACCTTTCACGCTACTCGCCCTAGCTGACGAAGGAATGGATATGAGACCCTGCGGGAAAGGACACCCCCATCTCCGGCCCAAGGTTAAGGCCCAAGAGGAGGAGCCCTTGGAACGCCGAAAGGCCCATGTGAAGCCCACCCACAGTACCTTGTGGGCTAAGTTAGGAAAGCTGTAACCGACGTAGGGTTAGATTTCGAGTCCTCTCCGAGTAGGGTTTGAGACCTAGCCACCTATATAGGGCCAGGAGAGCCACCGGTAGAGGACCAAGCAACACTGCAACACCAAAGCCTTGAGCTCGAGATCATACTCTCGACTTGAGCCATTATCATTGTAACCGATCTACTCGATTAATACAGATCGACAGAGGCAGGAGTAAGGGTTTTACCTCTACGAGGGCCCCGAACCTAGGTAAATCTTGCCCCCTGTTTAGCCGACGATTGCCACCAACGCTCATGGGTTCTCCTATTTGAAACCCTATGGGTTCACCTGAGGGAATTGTTGAACGAAAGATTTGACAATTGGCGCCGTCTGTGGGAATGGCGGGCGCTGGATCACCGGCATCTTCGGCTTCATCGACAACCAACTCTCGTTGGAAACCCTCGACTACGGCTCCGAACAATCCTATAAGGATCGGATCTGTCGTGGTCACCCCTCACTCGCCGGAATCGCGCCCGGTATTCGACGATCTGGAGAGGAGCGTCACCCTGACGTTCGGGAGCCTGAAGTTCGTGACCAATAGGGATGGAATCCTCCACTTCCCGGAAGAATCAGGGTCTGAATCAGGAGCCGTCGACTCGCGCCTTCATCTGGAGAAAAGCGGCGAGTCCGTCCGCTTCAATACAAACGACTACCATACCCTCTTGGCAGAGGAACCTTCTCGACTCCAAAGAGGTTTCCGATCTACGCCTAGGACGCACGGGCCACGACTGGCTCAAGTCTGCATGGCAGGATCGGAGCAACCCCCGGAGACAGAACATAGCGCAGCAGAACGCGCCATAATCGGCGTCTCACGGGAAGCTTGGGATCGGGCCAAGGAGGCTATGCAAACGAGCAAGCCACCCACAGCGGAAGCGCCACACGAAGATATGGTCGCTTACCACTATCATCTGGTAAGAGCAGCCGCAACTATCAAGGATGCTCGGGTAGATCTGGCCCGTCGAAGAAGAGCGGTGGATGAATCAAGTCAACGACGAGCTGAGCTGTCCCTAGCACCCTCGGTCGGTATTCAACCCGCAAGGAAGGGATACGCGTCAACATCCAGGGATATCGAGTCCTTGGGCGGAACTAGCAGGTCGGTCACGCCCTCCCTCATGCGAGTTGATGATGACGGGAACATCTACCCGCAAACTCCTGCCGCCGCGGTCCTGGCCGCAGCAACTTACATGCAGATGAACCAGCCGACGGAAAGCGACCCTCGGGCGGAGCAGTATAAACAAGTGCGCAAGGGGCTAGGACTGTCAGCCGCAAGGCTCGCCTTCTACGACTGCAAGAAGGCCGCGGAGCAGCTAGAGAAGGAGAAGGAGAAAGAAAAAGAGGCGTCCCGCAAGCGTAGGAGTACTTCGCCAAGAAGAGACAAGTCACCACGCCGTGGTCGAGGAAAAGAAGCTCGACGCCGCGGCGACAGTCGAAGAAGCAGCGAGGACAGCCCAAGAGACAAAAGCTCGCGACATCACAGCAGCCGCTCGCGAAAACGAAGCAAGGAGCCAAGGAGGGATACTGACCGCGACCAGCCAGCATACGACGCACGATCAGACCTCGCACAAAATAAAGTGGACAAGGCAAGAGCAGCGCGATATCGCGAACGCTCTTCGTCCGGCTCTTCGGATGACGAAACCTGCGGTGCACTTTGCTTCGCCCGCAGCATCCGAGAAGCACCCCTACCCAAAAGATTCAAGCTCAGCACGGAAGTAACGAAGTATGACGGCTCACTCGAGCCTTCTTCATGGCTAAACGATTACCTCACGGCAGTAAAATGCCAACGTGGGAACAAGAACACGGCTATGCAATACCTCAATTTACATCTTGTTGCCGCGGCCCGTAGCTGGTTGGAAGCAAGGCCAAGGTCCTGTTACGCATCGTGGGATGACCTGCACCGCGACTTTTGCAAAAACTTCCAATCGACCTACAAGAGACCAGCCACCATTGAAGAACTGCGAGCATGCAAGCAGAAAAGTGGCGAGTCCACCCGCGAGTATATCCAGCGATGGACCACACTCAGGAACACTGCGGGAAACATCTCGGAAGAAGTAGCGGTTGAAGCCTTCGCAAAGGGCGCCCGACGAACTTCTTTCAGAGAGGAGCTAGGCAGAGCCGCACCCAAAACTATTGGGGAGCTGATGAACATAGCCGACAAATGGGCTAACGGAGAAGACGCAGTACGCAATGAGAGAGCATCATCACCCGCACCCGAGGAAGATCGCCATGGACGAAGAAAGAGAAGGAAATACTACGATCACGAGGATCGAGAGGAAATGGTAGCAGCGGAATTCACGCGAAGTCGTGATACCGGACGACGTGGAAGTCGCGAATGGAAACCAAAGGTTGAAGAAAAAAGTCCCGAGGAGGACCTTGATGCTTACTGCTCGCTACATCTGTTTACAGATAAGCGTACGGGCAAAACCAAGGCAACGCATCTCCTCAAGGATTGTCGGAAGTTCCATGACATTCATGAGGCTTTCTCGAAGAAAAGCAGATTAGCAGCTACTCCAAATTACCCACCACTTCCAGGAGGAGGCCACCAAGGATTCCAGCCGCCACAACCCCTACCTCCACCAGCAAATCCAAACATGGTGTTAGCTGCACTGCCATCGCCACCTGCACAAAACTCCGGAGCCAATGCGTACCCGAATCCGGCAGGACAACTAGCAATGATCCAGAAGGTATGTCCATCCCGCAGAGCTCAAAAGACTAACACGAGACAGTTATGCATGGCTGTGCAGACTCCGCCAGCAAAGCCCGAATACCTGAAGATGGCGGATCAACCGATCACATTCTCAATGAAAGACCAACCACCACGAGTCCATCGACCAGGACACGCCACCCTCGTAATCCAAGCACAGATTGGCAACTACGATTTGGCCCGTGTATTCATGGACGAGGGCAGTGGCATCAATATTATCTACGCGGACACACTCCGTCGGATGAACAAGAACCTGGATGGCCTTGCGGAATCAGAAACATCCTTCCACGGGATAGTTCCGGGAAAGGCAATTTGACCACTCGGAATAATTAACGTAGAAGTTGTGTTGGGCAATCAAAGCAACTACAGAAGAGAATTCCTTGACTTCGAAGTCGTCGACTGGCCCTCACAGTACCACGCCATCCTTGGTCGAACAGCGTTCGCCAGATTCATGGCAGTACCACACTACGCGTACCTGAAGCTCAAGTTACCTGGAGAATACGGCGTTATCACCATCGACAGAGATTTTCAGAAATCCAACAAATGCGACATTGAGTTCAACGAGATCGCAAAATCTTTCGGGATGCAAGAAGAATTGCAAGAGCTGGCAAAAACCACAGATCACTCTGTGATGCCCCTCACGAAGAAAAACGCGCCTGAATTGGAGTTCAGTGCCAACAGCGACACCCGAAAACATCAGGTGCACCCGACAGATTCTGCGAAGACAGCGATGGTCTCAACTACCCTCTCGCAAGCATAGGAAAGCGCGCTCGTCGAACTCCTCCGTGAGTACTGGGAAATTTTTGCCTGGCAGCCCTCAGATATGCCGGGAATACCCAGGGAGTTCGCCGAGCACTCACTCGAAGTCTTCAAGGATGCAAAACCCATCAAGCAGACCACTCGACGGTTCTCAGAACCCAAGCAGAAGGCGCTTGGAGAAGAAGTAAACAGATTGCTAGCCGCAAAATTCATCAGGGAGATCAAGATATCCACCTGGTTAGCAAACCCGGTGCTGGTCCCCAAAAAGAACACTGACATCCTTCGAGTGTGCATTGACTACACGTCATTGAATAAGCACTGCCCCAAGGATAACTTTCCCCTCCCGCGAATCGACCAGATCGTGGACTGTACGGCAGGCTGTCAGCGCCTCTCCTTCCTAGACGCCTATTCGGGATACAATCAGATCCGGATGAAGCAGGAAGACGAAGAAAAGACAGCATTCATCACACCACACGGTATATACTGCTACACGACAATGCCCTTCGGGCTCAAGAACGCAGGCGCAACATATCAGCGCTACATGCAAAAATGCCTCGCCAAGCTCATTGGCAAGAACGTACAAGTATACGTTGACGACATCGTCATCAAGACTCGAGTAGAGGACACACTCCTCGAAGACATCAGAGAAACATTCGATGCTCTCAATGCATACAGGATCAAGCTCAATCCAACAAAATGTATTTTCGGCGTCCCAGCAGGAAAACTTCTCGGGTACCTGGTATCCGCCAGAGGCATTGAAACCAACCCGGAGAAAATACAAGCAATCCTGACAATGAAGGAGCCAACCAATCTACGTGGAGTCCAGCAGCTCGCAGGGCGACTAGCTGCCTTGAGCAGGTTTATCGCGCGATTGGGAGAGCAAGCATTGCCTTTCTACAAGCTGTTGAAAAAGACGGATAAATTCGAGTGGACCCCAGAAGCTAAACAAGCGTTTGCAGACTTGAAACGATCGTTGCAAAGCAGACGCGTCCTCGCAACACCACAAGAGAGGGAGCCACTTTAGCTATACCTAGCCGCAACAAACCAGGTCATCAGCACTGCAATCGTAGTCGAACGACCTGAGGAGGGCAAGGCATATGGAGTCCAACGACCGATTTATTACATAAGTGAAGTGTCTCGCCATGCAAGCAACGATATCCTCACTACCAGAAGCTCGCATATGGAGTTGTTCTTACAGCTCGAAAACTCAAGCACTACTTTCAGGAACACGCCATCACAGTGGTTAATGATGCCTCACTCGGTACAATCATGAACAACCCTATGGCATCCGGAAGAATAGCAAAATGGAGCATCGAGTTGGGCGCTTGGGACATCACTTATGCAGGACGCAATGCAGTAAAATCCCAGGTACTCGTGAAATTCTTAAGCGAGTGGACAGAGCTACAAACACCCGGACCGCCTGAATACACGAGCAACTGGATAATGTACTTCGGCGGGTCCAAAAGAAACGAAGGAGCAGGAGCCGGCATCGTCCTAATATCACCTAGAGGAGACAAGCTGCAATATGTCCTACGATTGGATTTTCCACCCGACGATCCGGAATATGAGGCCCTGTTGCATGGGATGAAGATGGCAGTCGCGTGTGGAGCCACCCGATTGATTATCTACGGTGATTCCAATCTCATCGTGCAACAGACAATCAAGGAGTGCGACGCCATCGCCGAAAACATGGTTGCCTACCGTGACATGTACAACCTACTCGAAGGCAGTTTCAAAGGATGCGAACTAAACCACATTGCGAGATCCAGTAATGAAGAAGCAGACAGGCTGGCCAACATGGGTTCCACAAATACACCCATACCGCGAGGAATATATTTCGAGCGAATAACTAAGCGATCAGTCAAAATCAAGAAAGCTGCCGCCGCACCTGCAGCACAGGAAACAGAGGTTAGCCCGCAAGTTGCCATTATCGAGTTTATTCATAATATTTCGCGACAAGTTTTCCTGGTCGAGCCGGTTTGGACACAAAATTACCTCGACTACTTGTCTACCAAACAACTCCCAGCAAATCTTCGCGAGGCTCGACAGATAATCAGGTGCAGTAAATCTTTTCGGGTGATCAATGGAGAGTTATACAAGCAAAGCATCTCGGGTATACTCCAGCGATGTATAGCACCCGAAGATGGCAAGGAATTACTACAAGACATCCACCAAGGGGACTGTGGACATCACGCGAGCTGGAAAACAATCATGGGAAAAGCTTTCCGAGCGGGATTCGACTGGCTTACAGCAGCCAGAGACGCAAAGGAGCTAGTCGAACGGTGCAACGCTTGCCAGCGATTCGCACCAAAACCACACGCACCCGCTACGGAACTGCATATGATACCCATCGCCTGGCCCTTTGCACAATGGGGGCTGGACATGGTAGGACCGCTACGCAAGTCCACGCCAGGTGGATACACACACTTGCTGGTCGCAGTCGACAAATTTACCAAATGGATCGAAGCCATGCCAGTAACCTCGGCTAGCGCTCAATGCGCCGTCAAATTCCTCGATTCCATTGTATGCAGATTTGGAGTGCCACACGATATCATTACAGACAATGGTACTAATTTCACAGCTAAGGAAACACAGCAGTTCTGCGAAGAAAAGGGCATCAACTTCAAATTCGCTTCAGTTGCCCATCCGCAAACGAACGGACAAGTCGAAAGATCCAACGGCTTAGTTTCAGCTGGCATCAAGAAGCGTCTACTCGATCGTCTACACCCGGCAGCAGGACATTGGGCAGAAGATCTACCTTCAGTACTATGGAGCCTCCGCACAACTCCAAACCGATCTACAAACTACACGCCATTTTTCATGGTATACGGGGCAGAAGCAGTCCTTCCCGAGGACGTCAGGTTCAGCGCCCCACGAGTTGTCGCCTACAGCGAAGAAACCTCCAACAGGGCACTCGCGGAAGATATGGATGCACTAGATGAAATGCGCGATATTGCACTCGCAAGATCCGCAGTATATCAACAATCACTGCGAAACTATCACAGTCGCCGCATACGCCATAGAGCTTTCGCAGTAGGAGATCTGGTGTTACGGCTCAAGCAGAAGGAAGGACACAAACTCGAGCCACCATGAGAAGGACCCTTCATAATACACGAAGTTATCCCAGGCGGAGCTTATAGACTGAAGAACCCGGCGACTGGAGGCATCTATTCCAATCCTTGGAATATCGCACATCTCCGAAAATTTTATCCCTAGATCTATTTTTTCTCGCAGCAATAAGGCTATGTTAGCCACTCTTGTAGCTCGAATACATGACTTCTCAGTCATCGCAATAAAATACATGGTTTCTCAACCATAGATACCCAAAGATTATTCATCCTTACATGCTAAGAGTTACAGGCATACACCCCAAAAAACACACGGGGGCTACGCCTAAATCCAGCATCACAGGAAAATTTATATATACAAGGTTACACACCTTACAACAGTTTTTACAAACTACACAATGAAACAGGATATATACATCCTACACTTATACATGGCGATGAGTATTCTCAGCCGCCAAAACCCGATCTACCTCATCCGAAGTCAATCGAATGATTTCCTCTGCCGCAGGTCGAACAACCCTATAATGAGGAGACATATCGTTGATTGGACCATCAGGAAGTCTAGCTATGGAGTTGAAGTTCACCTCAGGATGCCATAACCGGACGAAAGAGAGAGCCACCACCGAGCCGCAAGTTATCTGATTGCGAACACACTCGCGAATCTCTCCTTCTCGACCGAACACCCTGAGAAGATGGCTCCAATCTTCTGGACCCCTTTGCAGCGGATAAAAAGAAGCATTCATTGCAATCAAAACCTCGTGAAAGGAACTCACGAGTATTTTCGCCTGGTTGATTCGGAACTTCAAGGTGGCAAGCACAAAACCTCGACTACGATCAGACCAAAAATTATTCGCATGAGGCCTTGAGCTACCAGCTTCTTGAAATATATGGTTCTCCACCCATTGTTTCTCATTCCTATCATCTGGACGAACAACTGAAAAGCAAGGATACACGATCAAAAGAGAGCACAAGATAAGAAAGACTTGGGGGCCGAACTACTTACAGAGCAGATCATTGGCAATAGACGCCAATTCATCCATCACAAACTGCTCACGCTAAGTCGCCAGCTTTTGTTTGGATTTAGCCACATCGGCTACCCCACGCAACGCCTTTAGCTTGCGTTCACCATCAGCTACACGATCTCGGAGACCCGCCAAGGTCCCAACAGCGGCAACAAGAGGATCGGCTGGAGCAGCAGGTCCACCCGAAGGCTCTGCAGCCACACCGGTCACCTGAAAAATACAAGGAAGATTAAGGAATAAGATGCCCTACTCGAGATATATTAACCAACTATTCGACAGGTGCTCGAGGGCTACTCCCATCGGGACAAACATACAATTGCAGGAAGCATTTCAGAAGAACATTTCGATTAAAACAACAAAAGTACGGGAGCACACCCCAAGGTTCATTACAATCGAAGCAACAAACTACAGAAAAAATATACTAAGGAGCTACAGTAGTGCTGCCACTCGCGGCGGTGGTCGATCCCTTAGCACGAGCAAACAGCTCGGACAACTTCCGAGCAAGGACTCCGGGTGGCTCGCCAAAACGACGAAGCCCTACCTTTTTTCCCGTGGAAGGATCGACAGGAAGCTCCGAGTAGGCCTCCTCCAAGCCTGTAAATCCATGCGCCAGCGCGAACTGAATGGCGGTCTTCGCCCCAGATTCGGACTGAGCAACCGCGTAAGCATCGAGGAGATTGCCCTCCGAGAAAATCTTCAACAGATCGCTCAACGCGGGTGGAGAAACAGCATTGACGAGAAGGCGTCCGTGCAGCTGCGTCAGCACTCGAATGGCGTCGCCAATCAAGGTGCAAATCCCTGCAGCATGCCTGCTAAGCTGAGCGCAAAAATCTATCAGTGCGTCCACTCGAGGGAACCCAGCAAGCTCCAGGGGGACACCCAGAAGACCTATGAAAAGAAAGCGTTAGAGTCCAAAGGATTCACCAAAACAAAAAACAGATCGAAGACAAATATAACTTACTCGCGAAGCGCTCGGCAAGGGGGCGAAGGAAATTGACGAGATAGCATCCGCCTTGGTGCCAGCGTCCTCCAAGCTCTTCAGAGCATCCTGGGCAGCCGCAAGTTTTCCCTTGTAATCAGCCGATAGCATGCGGGAAGACTCGAGCTCCCGTCGGACAGTCGCCAACTCTGCTTCTTGAGCTGTTACCCGAGAGGAGGCACTATCCTTCTCGGTCTTCAAAAACTCAAGTTGAGCTGCGCAGCAACGTTCATCAGAGCCGAAGAATTGGTAGAAAAACGAAAACATGAAAGGATGGTAAACTTACTTCGAAGAAGCTCGTTCTCGGTGGCGAGTCGATTACGGTCCGCTCGAAGAAGCCCGCATTCCGACTCCGCGAGAACAACACGGCGACCAATCGCCGCAAGAGAGTCAATAAGCGACTGCAAGGAACATGAAAATGGAAGAATTAGAAAAGTCAAATTTGAGCCTATGCTCGATTGTAAACATTCGAGTATAGCCTCGGGGGCTACTCCCATCGGGAGCACTGCCGTGCACCCGATAAAAAGAAGAAGAAGGAAGAGATTATCTTTGAGCCTATAGCCGATCACATGTGATCGACTACAGCCTCGGGGGCTACTCCCATCGGGAGCACTGACGTGCACCCGATAACAAATCCAAAGACGACAAAGCATCAAAAAGCAGGCAGTGAAGTTTACCTGGCCTTGAGCGAGTGAGAGGGGATCAGCCGAGCTGCCCGACACCTCCTTTGAAGCCTTTGGTGTCGCCGTATTGGGGGCTACATTCGGCGAATTTTGGACGGTGCCGGCGGTAGGAGTCTCGCCTGCAGCTCCCGCTTTATTCCTCCTTTCGGGAGGAAGGGAAGAGGCGTACCTGCGGGGGCTGATAGCTTGCAGGCTACAATGAAGACAAAGTGTCAACAAGACGCCGAAGGAAAACGTTCGACTAAAGAACAAGAAAGGAAACTTACTCATCTTCGTCGTCCTCCTCGTCCAACATATCCGCATTCCAGGCGGTTTGGATAGCTAGGAATGAAGAAGAAGGGGCACACGCGCGCAGCGGAGTAGCGTTGATAGGCTCCTTCCCGGGTGATTCCTCCAAGGAGTTGTCCTTGGAAGTAGCCTCGTCACCCTCCACTCGACGGCGTTTGCGATAAAGGAGGCCGCCATCCGAGTCTCCTGCGTCATCCGAAGAATCTTGCTCGGAACTCAAAGAAGCGTTGGCAACACTGGTATCGGCTGGGCCGTCCAGGTTACTCGCCAATAACCTCGAGGCCTCCTCCCCATACACTGGAGGGTAGCAGGTGGCCATGGATAAGCTCTACAGAAGAAGACAGAAGAAAAGCGAAGAAAAATTCAGTCGACCAAAATTCAAATCAAATAAAATCTTAAGAGAAAAGAAAGGCAAAACTCACTTCGGATGGCGGAGGCCTCGACGCATCAAAGGCTGCGACTGTGCAGTCGGGGAATTTTTCTCCCATCTTCAAGCTGGTAATGGCCGCAATCTTTTTCTCGAACTCGACGTTCGAGAGCTCTTCACGGCTCACTCGAATGGGATCCTCAGAGCCCTGTTATTCCCACATCGTGGAGGGTCTGTGCTGCAGGGGCTGAATTATGCGCTTGAGAAAGATGCTCGCCAAGTGCAGCCCGTTTAACACGACTCCAGCAGCTTGATCACGGAGAGCCGCCACCCTTGCGAGTAACGGCGTGACAACCTGGGTTTCTTCAGCAGACAATTTATGCGCCCAGGATTTCCGTCTCTTCAAGACAGCGAACGGGTGGAATTCCTCGATCCCACCCGAGCTGTTGTCGTTGACGTAAAACCACTTTTTTCTCCATCCCTGGGCGGAGTCGAGGAAGTACATGCTGAAGTATCCATTCTCTGACTTCGCTTGAATCCCGAAGCCACCCGTGCGTAGTGGTTCGCCGGGCTCAGACTCCACCCGCGACTTCCCGCGGAAGATTCGAACCTTGAAAAGGGCCTTCCAGAGGCCCCAATGTGGGCGAATGCCCAAAAAGCATCCGCAGAATACAATGAAGCACGATATGTGCTGCACTGCATTCGGGGGAAGATCGTGGAGCTGTATGCCATAGACATACAGCAATGCCACGAGGAATGGATGGAGGGGAAGAGAAAGACCGCGCGACACGTGGTCCGCGAAGACCACGCGTTCGTTCGCGTGCGGGTTGGGTACCTCCTCCTTCTTGCCGAGGCGCACCCGCTTCTTGGACTCCGCGGGCAGCAGCCCCTCCCGCTGCATCTCCTTGATGCTTTTCGCCGTGGTGTTGGGCGAACGCCAGTCGCCCGAGCGCGGTGCAGGTTGGGCCGAAACTTCTCCTGACGCCGAAACGGCAGCGCCGCGTTTCTTTGCTCCCGCCATCGCTGCTAAGCACGAGCTTGAGGAGAGAAGGAAAATGAGCGCGAGGAAGAAGATGAACTGGAAGACGAAGGCTGGGAAAGTTTCACCGCTTCACCAAGACCCATACTTATACACGGGGCTACTCGATCCTGGCCACTTGATGCGCCACGTGGCGTCCATCGCAGCCACCACGTGCGAAGACGAAACGAGGAGGCGGTGGATGCTGTTTCCTGTCACGATCTTTACGGAGGATCGTGGGCATTTACTGGCAGTTCGCATAAAAACCGGAAACGACGTCTTGTTTGCGGTCAAAAAGCTGACAAAGTGGGCCAGCCCTTCTGCCCTCACTCCGTCACGTCCCATCGGGATGATAAAAGTGCGCCATGACGTCATAGCGTGCATCATCAAGCTGAAGAATCTCTCGAATTGAAAGTTCAAACACGAAAATAACTTCGTATGGAAAAACTCCTTCGAACATTATGACGTGAAATCTCTTTCACAGGAAAATATACCCTACACACAAAAATTCTTTCATATGGGCGCAATATCCCAAACATGAAAACTCTTTCATATGGGCGTAAAACTCCTAACACGAAAATTCTTTCGTATGGACAAGGAATTACAAACCCAAAACTACATGAGTAGGCAGATCCTGCCACTCATACACACAATGATTACACATCATAAACCTGGATTGATCAGCCGACTAGGTACGTCCGGATGCCATATTCTTTCGAATATGAAGGTAAGACCTGAAAGATCTCTCTTGAGGGCCTGGAATCGCACTCAAGCTGCGTCCTCCGGTATGATTCCGTGTCAACAACACGAAGAAAAATCCTAGCGGACGCGCCGGGTACCCCCATAGGTTAAGTTCGATTCGGTAAGACCACTACGGCCCAGTCGCAACAATCACCTCGTCGGGTTCGAGTCGGAGGTCTCGAATCTGTGTAGGCCAGAACCTTTTTTGCCCTAGTCGCAATTAATTGGCCCTGAACTTTCGGGAGAGCCAAGCTACTGCGCCATAGACTTGTGCGATAAACAGCCATACAAACATGCACTTTTCATTACTCGACACTCGGGTACGAAACTCATCACACAGGGTACACGCCCTCCAGGCAAGAAGCAACCTATACTGGTTATCCAAGGGCAATGGAAGCAAAAAAGCTTGACCGTCTACTCGACTGGAAAATCCCAATCGAGCAAACGCTCGGGGGCTACTGACGAAGGAATGGATATTAGACCCTGCGGGAAAGGACACCCCCATCTCCGGCCCAAGGTTAAGGCCCAAGAGGAGGAGCCCTTGGAACGCCGAAAGGCCCATGTGAAGCCCACCCGCAGTACCTTGTGGGCTAAGTTAGGAAAGTTGTAACCGACGTAGGGTTAGAGTTCGAGTCCTCTCCGGGTAGGGTTTGAGACCTGGCCACCTATATAGGGCCAGGAGAGCCACTGGTAGAGGACCAAGCAACACCGCAACACCAAAGCCTTGAGCTCGAGATCATACTCTCGACTTGAGCCACCATCATTGTAACCGATCTACTCGATTAATACAGATCGACAGAGGCAGGAGTAAGGGTTTTACCTCTACGAGGGCCCCGAACCTGGGTAAATCTTGCCCCCTGTTTAGCCGACGATCGCCAGCAGCGCTCATGTGTTCTCCTATTCGAACCCTATGAGTTCACCTGAGGGAATTGCTGAACGACAGATTCGACACTAGCCTTGGCTTACCCTTTGGCTCGGTGAATGTTTTCCTTTACCGTGTCGGAGTCATGGGGGATTCTCCTGATTTCTCCAATAATGGGAGCGACGACAGAAGGTGACTCTTTATCCTTAGGTTTACCCATCAAGGATCGAAGAAAATCCTTCATCTCGGAGAAGTCCCACTTTAATCTAGAGGTAACATTGGCAAGTTCGGTCTGGATATGGATCCAACCCTGACTCAAGGTTACCTATAGATTCAGCCAAGACCTCCGGAGAGGGAGGAGGATCCGAGATGACCATACTCTCTTAGGTGGTTAAAACTTAGATAAGAGACGAGGGCTCTGATACCAATTGAAAGTACAAGTATGGTCCATAGGGGGGGGGGGTGAATAGGTGACTGCCATTTTTTTGATTATTTCTTTTATAATCGGTTAAACAATATAAATCACAAGGTTGACTAGATGTGCAACTAGATGAACAACCTTTTGATATGATACAAAGTACACAATGAAATAAATATGTAAAGCACATGATAAACCACAAGCGTAAACAAGGAGACACATATATGTCTCCCATAGTTCCTTCCCAAGGGAAGTACGTCCACGTTGGAGAGGTGAAGAGCCACCTATGCACTCCAATGGCACGGAGGTGCACACCTTATTCTCCGTGAGCTTCTCCGGTGATGGAGATGTTCGTTTCCACTATGAGGTTGACTTGAAGGCATATACCAAACCTTTACACAAGGTTGAGACGACGCCATAACTCAATTGGAGGCTCTCAACAATCTGAAGCTTCTTGCAACAAGGTGAAAGCTCCAAGCACTTGGGTTTTCTCAAGGGTTTATAAGCCCCAAAGAGATTTCAAGATCCTCTAGGATTTGATGTGAGGATTTGCAATTAGTTTGGTGGAATTATGGATCTTCGTCTCATTTATCACTCCAGAAAGTTTCGCATGATTGCCTTGTCGGAGTGGGAGATCTCGTAGGTTGAAACTTGAATTCAATGGGGGAAGAAGACCCCCTTTTATAATCTCTCCGAAATCTGGTCGTTCAATAGGCACATACACAGGGCTAGTACTACCACCTACTCCTCCGAAACGAGGATAGGACCCTAGACTTCGTCTTCCGCACGCTTGGTAGTACCGACCCGGTGAAAGAACAAGGATGCTGCCTAAGGGGGGGGTGAATAGGCGGTTTAAAATAATTACGGTTTAGCCTTGAATAAATGCGAAATAAAACTAGCGTTTAATTTATGAAGCAAAAACCTATACAAGCTAGTTTTACCTATGTGCACCAACAACTTATGCTAAGCAAGATATACAACTATGTGATAGAAAGAAAGATGCCTTCAAGCACGATGGCTATCACAAGGGTAAATGCATAAGTAACGAGTTAGAGTATAGAAATAACCAAAGCACAAGGAGACACCGATGTGATTACCGAAGTTCCTTCCCAAGGGAAGTATGTCTTCGTTGGAGAGGTGCGGAGCCACCTAAGCGCTCCTCAATAGCACGGATGTGGAACGGTGTGGAGCCACCTAGGCGCTCCTCAATAGCACGGATGTGCACACCTTATTATTCTTGAGCTTCTCTGGTGAGGGAGAGCACACCTTATTCTTCTTGAGCTTCTCCGGTGAGGGAGATTCTCGTTTCCATTATGAGGTCGTCTTGACTCTTGAAGGCGGTGACCAAACCTTACACGAGGTTGAGGCTATCTCCACAAGTAAGTTGGAGGCTGTCAATGAAGATTCTTGCAACAAGTTGGAAGCCCCAAGAACTAACCGTTTAGGGTGCTCAATACACCCAAGAGGAACAATCTCTCCGGTGACCAACCACCCAAGAGTAACAAGCTCATGAACTTCTCTTTCACGAATCCCGTGGGGAACTCAAATCAATGCACCTAATGCAATGGCAAGAATACACAAAGTGATCAAGTCTTTATCTCCCAAATCCCATCAAAGAAACTAATGCTACGGATGGAGGAAGGATGAAGAACAAGGAAAACAACAAATGAACCCCATGATCTAATTCAATGGATTTCCCTCACTAAGAGAAGATATTGATTGGTGGAATAGTAGATCTAGATCTCCTCTCTCTTTTCCCTAAAAGGGGGCAAGAATCATTAGAGAGATTGAGAGAAACCCAAGCTCTTGAAGGTCAACAATGGAGGAGAGAGGAAATGGGTTAGGCAACCTCCTCTTGAGGAAGAGGAATAGTATTTATATCTTCCCACGAAATATGGCCGTTAGGGCCGTCCGGGCTGGAAATGTTTCACTTACCTCGGAAATTTCCGGCCCCCAGGGCGGAAATTTCAACCTCGAAAATTTCCGGCCGACCCAAGACCCCCTGGAGCACGAGTGTCCTCTCTCTGATGCCGGGCCGGATATTTTCCCCGGAATATTCCGGCCTGGCCGGAAATTTCCTGCCTTAGACCAGAATTTCCGCCCTCCCTGAAAACTGCGAAAACATTGATACGAAAACGGTCATATCTTTTACATACGGACTCTGTTTTTGACGTTCTTAGGCTCATTGAAATCGCAACGAAGAGCACTACAAGAATATGCAGAGAAAAGTCATAGTACACAAAGGAAGAATAAAACCGAATGTCCAAAGTCTAGACCTCTCTATAAGAGAGGAACCGACAAAGCCTCCAATAACAAAAACGCAATAAGTTTTCTATACGAAATCCGTTTTTGATGAACTTGAGATTGAAACGAAGAAAAAGACAAGATCTAAAACCACACGTGGATAAAACCCAAATAAGAACCAAGAAAGATGATGCCAAGGATGCAAAGGTTTGACCTCTCTACGAACGATACGATCAAGCAACTGATTCGAGAGCCCCTCTTGATAGAATGGTTATCTATCCTATAACCCGGTCTCCCTACTAAAATAATGAGACCTGTAAAATAGAAAATCTATCAATGTCACATTTGTCTTGTGAATTCCAATTGAGATAGATGATGACGATCTTAATCACCTCAAGTTGGAGCACCTTTCTTTATTGCGCTTCGCTTTGTGAAGACTTGTAAATTGCTCCCCCATAAGATAATATGGGAGAGCTTCTCACATGTCCAATTCACTTGACAATAATCTCCATATGGGTGGCAAGCATCAAGCATTTGAACTCTTCTTGACGCTCATCTTAAACTTACACTTCAAATTGATCAACTAAGTATCTTCTCTTTATTCATGATGATGATGTCTTGAAGGTAAACATGGATGTTCACACAAATATCAAATATATTATGGAAATTCTTCTTCTTGATCATATCAAATATATTCATTATAAGTAATGATCTTGATGGCATCCAACCTTAAATCCAACACATGGAGTTTAAATGGTGCCAATGGACAAACCTACAAGGATATCTCAATGAAACTATTAGTTCATAAGGATTGTAATTAATTACCAAAACCACACGTGGGGAACCATGCACTTTCACCTAGGACGGTCGGTACTACCGTCCAACCGGTACTACCGGGGCAGGTAACGTGGCCGCTGCCGCTTAAGTTCCAGTGGATTCTACGCCGTCACAGCTTGGTGCGGTGCCAACCCCAGAACCTACATCGGTACTACCAGGCCTGACCCCGGTACTACCGTGTGTGTGGGGGGGGGGAGGGAGCTACCGGTCCCGGTACCGAGGATGCTTCCGCTTAACACCAGAGCTTTTGTATCGAGGCACCCTTAGGCGGTACCAGCCCCAGTAGCACATCTGGTACTACCGGGCTGGCCCCTGTACTACCGCCTAGAAGGGCATAAAACAGAAAGGAACCAATTCTTTGAAGCAAATGGATGTGGGGGCAAAAGGCTTTAGTAATCCATGTATAATATAGAAAAAACACCAATGGTTAGAATTGCTAATTGTATTGTCATCAATAACCAAAACTTATTATAAGCAAGAAGCACTTTCACATAATGTTAACCGTCCCCATGCAGCAGCGTAAGAGCATCTCCAGCCATTCGAGACCCCCGCGACACATCCGAACCAAAATAAATTGGTGTCTTGAGGAGGATAAATGCTTCATCCGCCTAAACTATGAGGGCATGGGGGAGGCAACTTCCCAACCACACCCCATCCCAACAAAAACTTTGTGAGTTTTCTATGTTCCCACAAGTTGTAATATGCCGTATCATGAGGTTGCGGCTTGGGTGTGGGTAGAGTTCATGGAGACCAAACTGTGTGGACGATGAACTTTCCCACTGATGTAACCCGTTTGGTGACCGGCGATTACGCCGTGTCTTAATGGCATACGAGTGTTCTGTTGAAGTGTATACGTGGATTTTCTAGTCCTTTCCATCAGATCGGTCTTTTTAAATAGTTGGTTAGCACATGAAGCTTGACATGCATGGTATCAGATCCAAGGTCTCTAATTTGAGTCCTGTGTGGCGCACATTTTTCCTAAAAATTGCTGATGCCCTCTTCTTCCACGTATTGGCCTCTTAAGCCATACCTCTGAGTTTACACACGTTGACTTGTATTCCCGTCACATGTGGGGGGGGGGGGGTGGGAGGGGGGTTGAAGTATATAAGTGGATTGTTAAAAGACAGATCTGATGGAAAGGGTTTGATAATCCATGTATACACTTCAACACCCCTCCTCACATGTGACGGGAAGATAAGTCAATATGTGTAAATTCAGAGGTATGGCTCGAGAGGTCAATACGTTGACGGAGCGGGAATCAACAATTTTTAGGAAAATTGTGCGCCACACAAGACTCGAGCTTGAGACCTTGGCTCTGATACCATGTCAAGCTTCATGTGCTAACCAACTATTCCAAAAGACCGATATGATGGAAAGAGTCAGAAAATCCACTTATACACTTCAACATGTTCCATGTCAAAAAAGAAAAGAAAAACCAATAGA